>HG992031.1:14243362-15459828 GCA_905220475.3 Ennomos fuscantarius | reverse complement strand
TAAGTAAATATCATATTTTAAAAAAAAAGTAATTAAGGACAGTTAAATTAGTATTCGAAAATGGTTAAAACTGTGAGTAAAAAATGTTCAAACTGGTATCAATCCCTTAATACCACAGTCAGAAATAATTGGATAATATTATCATCTATATATTTTTACATTTATTTTAATTTAAATACCAAATCACTGAACCGATTTTGATTTAAAAAAACAGGACTAATCTGAAACAATATTTTATAAAAATAATTGAGGTCATTTCACATAGCGACATCTAGCCCCAAACTAAGTAAAGTCTTTTAAAATGGCATTGAGAACCTCCTCTATTTTTGAAGTCAGTTCAAAATCAGTTAAGCAAATTCCTATCAGTGGCGGTATGTAAGGGATATATTTCACACGACGTTTACCTTTAATATCGAGTAGTTATATCACCATCGGGTGCCGTTCCAATATCCATTGGCTTCGAATGCCGGAGACATATCAATTAAAATACCTACTGCTGGTATGGCTTAGGGGGAAGCTCTGGGAAAGAATAGATGCGGCATCTATATCTGAGAGTTTTAGGTTAGTCTTACTGCTAAGCAGAGATTTCATTCATAAAGGTCACTTTATGAATGAAATCTCTGCTTGAGCACCGATCGATGACTGACCATCGTTCTGTAATACGGACCTTAGGCCCATTGCAGAACCATGCTCAGTCATCGATTGATGCTCAAGTAGACATTTTATATAGTTGTTAATCTTTAGGTGATCACGGAATTTGATTTCAACCAATAGAAACACGTGTTGATTTGACAGTTTCAAGACATAGTTTAAGTTCATAGTTGCTATGAAAATTTTCAAGTTAGGAATGAAATTTCACCTGCAGTATTTCCATTTTATTTATTTTTTTAGGAGAGGAAAATACTCTCACACTTCCCTACTACCATAAGGGTGGAGTAGGGAGTATGTGGACGCTAACCCACTAAAAACACCCCGTGAGCATTCTTCCGCCATGGTATGACGAGATGGGGTTGCGTTTGGGTCCTCTCATCTCGTCCAGACGCAGTATTTCCATCTGCCCTAAGTGTTACCACCTAAAATAAATGGAATTATTTTCTTTGAAAAACGAATGTGATTTTTTTTATGTTAAGGAATGACGTGGCGAGCTAGCCGTTCGCCTGATGTTAAACGACACGGCTGCCCATATCAGCTGCAGTGTCACTCGGAATTTTAATGTATAGAGCTTCGCGTGACACTGTACTGCGCACGTCATCCAGAGACATCAGCACACTAGTAATAAGATTACTAACTGTGAGATCAGATCATAAAGTCTCATTTTCCCAGTAATTTCACTGGCTACAGTGCCCTTCATACCGGAACACAGCAGTGCTTGCGCACTACTGCTTGGCGGCAGAATAACTGGCAAAGCGGTGGCAAACCTACCTAGACGAATTTCTTTTTCTAGATTTTCTTGTAATGTGGTAATACCACATCCAGAGCAAGCGCCTCGCTATCAACAATCCATCAGTACGACATAATACGACCACAGTTCCGCTTAAGGTGCGTTTACATCCATAAATATTCCAGCTATAAAGCCTTTAGAAACTTAATAGCCTATACTGTGCTGTTTATATGATAATTTCTCGGTTTGCACGTGCTTAGAATACAGGCGACCGTTTGAGATAGCGGGATAGTGGGATATCGGGATGGTATAGAAGAACGTATGTAAATGACCACTTACATGATATTGCTAGGATAAAAGAGTTTCCTTAGATCGCGACTAAAAATTTAAATTGGTTAGTTTGTACTGTTTTGTTTAAAATAGTAAGTAAAATTGGTAAATAAATGGTAGTATTACCTTTTTTGACCTGTGTGTTCCTTTTTCATGTTAATGAATGTTGTGACGAGCTAGTCGTTCACTTGATGTTAAGCAGCACAGCCATCCATAACAGAACAGTGTCACTTGGAACTTTAAAATATAAAGTTTCTGGTGACACTGCACTACGCACATCATCCAGAGACATCAGCACAGTCTGGTAATAAGATTACTCAACTGTGAGACCAGATCATAAAGTCTCAATTGCACAGTAATCATCAGTCCCCCTTTCTCGCTAAATAGAGATCGTGTGAGAAAAAACAATTATGTGGTGTAGCTGTGAACCTGTAAATCACAGTTTCACAGCTACTATGAATTACACAAACGGTGACGTCACGTGACACGTCATGCCAAAGTCACCTAGTCAATGCGGTCTCTTCTTGAACTCGCGAAATTTGCTTTCATCTGTCCAAAAAGAAGGAAGTTCTCAATTCGACTGTATTTTTTTAAATGTTTGTTACCTTAAAAGCGTCCGACTGGATGAATCAATTTCGATGATTTTTTTTATATTTAAAAGCTGGTGCTTTCCGTGTAGTTTCATTTCAATTTGGTCCAGTTTTGACAATGGCATCCATGAGATAACCATATAAGTTTGGTGTCGGTTTTTATGGTTTGCGTTTGTTACTTGCTTTATGTCTAACACCATAAAATATGTGACGGCGTAAAAATAATAATGTGATATCGTATTTTATAGACACAAACATCACGTTTCGTAAATAAAACAAGTGTAACGCCGTAAAATGCACATGTCGATCCATGACTGACAGTAACGACTGACTCACATAAACTTACGAGATTCTGCATAATCTTGTGTTTCTATGTACTTAATGACATTCTGTGCATCAAAACAAAGACATGTTGCATTGTAAAATTGTAATACTACACTATTCAAGATCACAACGTAAAATAAGGTTACAAAATGTCTTCTTTAATTTAAAAGTTCTTTAATTTCTTTGTCTCCTCAGCCTATGTGGTGTGGTGGTTAAGCAGATTGGCTCGTAGCCCGATGGCAGTGGGTTCAATTTCGTGGCAGGACAAGTATTTGTGCACAGAAAAAAAAAGAAGCGCAAATACATGTCTGAGTCTGGGTGTTGTGGGACCATGGTCCTCCTAGTTCCTGGGTCTCTAGACACACGGTATACAAGTTAGAAAGTGGAACTTTTTTTTTTGTTATCGAATGATGTGACGAGCTAGTCGTTCATCTGATGTTAAGCGACACGGCCGCCCAAAACAGAACAGTGTCACTCGGAACTCCAACATGTAAAGATTCGCATGACTGCTGCACTGCGCGCACAGTCTGGTTATAAGATTACTCGACTGTGAGATCAGATCATAAAGTCTCATTTGCCCAGTAATTTCACTAGCTACATTGCCCTTCAAACCAGAACACAGTAGTGCTTCCACACTATATACTGCTTGGCGGCAGAATAACTGGCAAAGCGGTGGTACCTACCTAGACGAACTTTGCAAAAAAGTCCTACCACCTAGTAATAGTAATAACTAGCAGCATTTTTGCATTATTGCACATTTTACTATCGGATCATCAAAGACGTAGAGTACCTATCTCGTCACCCATACATGGTTGCCATCCTTCCTACCCGTATCAAGCAGTTTGATTCGATCTTTATGGCACGAACGGATAAGCAGCTGTGTTTCTGAATAGCTTAAACCTGGAAGATTTCAAGAAGAGAATGATCGACGTGGTGATCACGGAACTACGATTGCAATGCAACAATAGAAACTACATTCTTAATTTGAAAATTTCCTTATTGACCAAGACCAAGGACTTAGTGACAAACTACATATTGAAACTTTCAAATTCATATAAAATCTGTTTCTCATTGTTGCAATCAAGTTGCATGGTCGCTTAGCTGGTCTTATTTAACAATATCAATATCAATACGAGATTTATAACAACAATAAAGTTCTTGTGGCAGTAAAAGTCAAAATCGTAGTCAGAGTCTACAAACAACGATAATAATTATAATAATATAAAATATCCACCATTTTACTGTGGCATTTTGACTGACAAAATAAGACTTTGACATGACATAACCGTACAAAATTCCTCACTTCACATTGGCAGAATTATCGCTAAAAAGCGATAGCAGGCCATTAAACGAAGAGAAGAAGAAGAATAATTAATATTGAGTTTTGGCGGGAAAACGAAAAAAATGGTGTCACCGCATTGTATTATTTTCCAAAACTTGTGTTATTTTCAGTATTAGTGCATAAAATTGGTGGTATTTTATTCGTTAAGTGCTGGATTATAGGAACGAATGTTGGAAAGTGGTATAATGACGGTGAAACGGTTCTTTTCGTGTTGTTCCCAAAACTACATAGAAGCTTCTGGTAAAGTTACCACCTCTTTACTAGGAAAATGACCTGACTGGTCTAGACTATGACTTGACTTGATGACTTGGACTGTGACTTGACTTGACACATATATAATATTAATTAACTTGAGAAATTATCAATTACTTGACACGGACTAAATACACAAAAGTGTGAAGCCAAAACAAAAACTAAAAAAAATTTATAACTGACTCAATTTTTTTTACTATTATGTAAATGTAAAAGAATTACGTCATGCAATATATTTTTATGGAAAATGGGATAAGAAATAAATAATTTTATCTTTAACTTCGTGTTAGCACGAATTGTAATAAAAATTGTTTTATTGTAAAGGTTAAGGCGTTAAGCAATGTTTACACAACAATATGAATTTAATATCAAACTTTATTTCAACAATCAAACCAGGAGTTTTACTATTTTTTCATTGTATATAGAGCGTTGCCACACAAATTAAATGAAATATACATTTACTTTAAGTAATTAGTCCAGTTTATTTAAATTATTTTTCTTTATCGAGTGTAGTAAGGGGTAAATCGTCACATAAATTTCATAATTTTTTAACCCCTCCCGCATCCTTGTCACAGCTGGTCACATTTGTGAGACCCCCCTACCAAGTGTGATGTCACATATTTTGCAATTTTCCATTTATAAATTTATGGAATTATTTTTTTTGTGTTGTATTACATTAAATTTTATCTTTTGAAAAAATGTGATATCACAAAATTTGGGACCCTTCCCTCCCTCTTTTCACACGATGTCACACTTTGACGACCTCCCCCTTAAAGTGTGATGTAATTTGTGAATGGCCTCTAAAATATTTATGTGAAATCTTTAGTTACATATAGCAGCCGCTGGCGGCATTGTACTAGATTTCAAATAAATATTCCAAATTATACATAAATTCTCCTTAGCGAGAACTATAGCAATTGTTTAGTAATTGTAATGAATTTTGTCGTTTCTATCACAATAAATAAATAAAGAAAAGAAAAATAAAATATTTTTTCATATTCATTATTATTAAACAACAAAAAATTATTAAAATTAAATCATTAGGTTGTAAATAGGTCACATTAAAGTACCTGTTTACGTGTGACCGCACAATTACTTTGCCGCTAAAAGAATTCAACATCTCGGGAAGTAAGCGATACCGATTCGGAACGTTTACTGCACAATTTCATGCGAAGAAAACATAGATGTGAAATTTGAAGTGGGCATAAGACATAAACCATTTGAAATACTGCCGTCATTGTACATTGTTACTCCATGTCGCGACAAGACATCCAAACAACTACCAAGATTTACAATCTGCCTGACATTTTAACGATTATACGTATTTACGACTATTTATGTGTATTTACGCATATTTACGGCAGCGAGAAAGCGCGCCGGTTTAATTGTCGAATAAAATTGAATTTACACACGTTGATTTACGATTGATGTCTGATACTGCGCTTATAGATTTTATGATGTATAGGAAATAGGTCACGTTTGGAGTTAATTTGTGACTGAATACATACTGTAAATATATATAACTCAAAAGTGACTGACTGACATAGTTATCTATCAACGCACGGCCCAAACCACTGGACGGATCGGGCTGAAATTTGTCATGCAGGTAGATGTTATGACGTGGGCATCCGCTAAGAAAGGATTTTCCGAAATTCCACCCTTAAGAGGGTGAGATGGGTGGTTGAATTATTTTCCCATAGGCCACGCCGCGGGCGAAGCTGCAGGCAGAAGCTAGTACAGTATAATGCTCTATGTTTGCATTTACATGTAATTACAGTAATTTCTTGATGTCGACGTTTTAATTCGCAAATAAAGTCGGGCAATTACGCGTGTCATTAACTTAAAGACTATAAAGGCGGGATACTTGAAATATATTTCCTTGACAGAATTACTTGAAGTGCTGGTTATCCGGACAGTATTCGGCCTATTCTGCAATGGTCACAGAAGTAGGTTAGTTTTTCTCTGCTCTGTGTCAATTATTGTCAACGGTTGTTGTTTTAGTTAAAGCCATGAAGTGTATGTTTTATATTTGAAAGAGGGCCTTCTGACATTTTTTTTTTTTTTATCAAAAATGTATTTGTAAATCTTTTAACTCAGTGTTTTGCAATGGGAATTGTTCATTTTATTTCATTTGTTGTATTTACAAAACCTCATTGAGGAATAGGTATTCTGATCACTATGTATAATTTTACCTTATACATAGCGATCAGAATACCCAGTTAGTATTATTAGTAATTCAAGCTTTCTTTTAAATCTATTTTTTAGGCTTTCATTAAACAACTTTCATTTGAGTTTTTTTTGAGGTGGGGAAATGTCCTCGCACTTCCCTGCCACCACGAGGGTAGTGACAGGGGGTATGTGGGACTCGAACCCACTAAAACACCCCGTGAGCCTTCGTCCGGAGTACCGGGGGCGAGAAGAGGTCGCAACTGCAGTCCAGCCAACTCGCCCCCCGAACTTTCATCTGACTTATCATAACGTCACTCAAGGCTAAACGAAAGAAAAACCTGAGCCTAAGAACCAAAAAGTGAAAATAAAAGATGATTCATGAATGTGAGATTGACGCATGGATTAACGTTTTTTTAATGTAGAGGCAACAGCTATCTATCATTGAAAATCATCAGCCACGGTGTTGATTACAGACCTTCGATAAAAATGCGACCTACCTTTTTATATATTATTTTAAATAAAGCTCGGCGTCCGTACGTCACCTTTAAAACAACAACAGTTCGCAATAGCTTCGACTGACGTACGGGCGCCTCGTAATATTAATTTATTATTTTCTTTCATTGCATTTTTTGGTGATGTTCAGCCTGAGGTTCCTAATAAACCCTGGTTCTCTAAATTTAAAAAGGCAGACAAATTGACCACTTCAGTTGTTTGTCGTTTACGCTTGAATCACTCTTGTACTCCGGTTTTCCTAAATAAACTTAGGATTAGGGATAATTCTCTCTGTGAATGTGGTTTAGATCAAGGAAATGTGGACCATGTATTTTTCAGTTGTTCCAAATTACAGTTTTCATTGTATGATGTTATTCCAAACAATATCCCTCGTCCCACTTCCCTCAAGTGTTTATTATGTCTGGTATTTTCTCCGTTTATAGGTATTTTATGTAAATTTATTAAAGTGAATAAAATTAAGTTGTAAGTAAGTAGGTAGTTATTTTAGAAATTGTGTAAGTATTTATGTTATATTGTGTACTTAAATATTAGTTTTAGATTATTTATTATTTCATTATCAATATTATTACTTGTTGTAAATATTGTATTCTTTTGTTTTGTTTCAGCATTTTAGATTCATCTAGTATTTTCATAGTTGACCTCATTCTCCACATATACCAAAATTTCTCACTGAAAAATCTTCGTTTGATGTGCTGTCTTTCTACGTGATATTGGCAAAATTGTGGTAACCTCTCCACAAAGGCCATTTACAAAGAGTTGAAGTTGAAGTTCTTTCATTGCCCTTCACTTTCCGCTTCTTCATAACCGCATCCACATCGCATCATCTACACACGGTTATTTTCTAATATGCGTGCTTGGATTACGTTTAGGTACTACGAGACACAAAGCCAAACATTTTTTCACTTTATACTTACAGAACTAGAGCATACTAAATATTTCTGTATGTAAATATTAATAAATTATATACATAATAATTTATGGATATCTACATACAATAACAAGCTATTCATTTCGATGAATAGAATCACTATTGAGAAAACTTGTAAAAACACATTTATCATACTTATTTGTTTTGTCAAACGATAAAAGTATTTCACACCAATACGTGCTTAGTTAATACAACTGAGACAAATGGCATTTAAAATTTTCAAAAATTAATATTTAAATACCAACGTAAAGAGCCGGCAATTTTTATATAATTATTCGGCAGAAACACTAAACTTCCGTCACTAATTTTACTCTTTATCAAGTGTCAACCAATTTTATTATTACAGGAAATTCTTAATTGACTGGCAACATTCAAAATGTCTGTGACAAAAGTAAAGTGGAATTACATAAACCAATAAAATTAATTACTATAATGGAATGGCCTCGAAAGTATATCGGGTGACAGTTGAAACGATAAAATTGTAAATAATTGCGCGTGTCGGGTGATTATTACAAGTCTTTAATATGAAATAATAAAGTATTATTACAGTACTTTATAATAGCTACTGACTGTAGGTTAATGGTCATTTTACATATTGTTATTTAACCTTTCACATTTTATTTCGGAAAAAAAATCCGCAAATACTCTGAGTCTGGGTGTTGTGGGACCATGGTCCTCGTATTTCCTGGGTCCCTAGATACAGGGAATCCTAGTTAGGTTCCAAGATATCTGTATGTGGTCGAAAGTTATTATTATTATAAATTACTCGTATTAATTCTTAATTTACTATAATAATTTAGTCTTCAATCAGCCTATATTTAGCCTTTATTGAATAAACAGTAAACCGTAACATAGCCATTGGCACGTTATAAATGTTACTACAGATTTTTCTGAATATAACAATCTATCTGTATGAATTACCTATTTATAATCCTCAAGACCTGGGCCGCATCCAACCAATCTTTCCAAGCTTACATCACACTCCATTACGTTTTTCATTACACTGTCAACTAAAAAAGAATGATCGTGAATGTGTGTCACAAATCGTGTAGCGTGACGTTTACACAGCTCCTTAGTAATCGCCGCCGCGCACGCTCGCAGGATGACGCCACAAATAACATTGACGTGTGGTTATCGCTTGCAGGGGTGTGCAAGGACACAAGAGTGGGCTAGATGAGAGCCATCTGTTACCTGAACTACATTGTTTTTTTCTGTGGTTATCGCTTGCAGGGGTATGCAAGGACACAAGAGTGGGCTAGATGAGAGCCATCTGTTACCTGAACTACATTGTTTTTTTCTGTGGTTATCGCTTGCAGGGGTGTGCAAGGACACAAGAGTGGGCTAGATGAGAGCCATCTGTTACCTGAACTACATTGTTTTTTCTTCTTTTTCTTTTCAAAATCTTGTGAATTTTGGATTCCTATGGATACATATTATAAAAAAAGAAAAATATATCTAAATTGAGAACCATCTCCTTTTTTTGAAGTCGGTTAAAAGTTCTAAATTAAAGAAAAATTAGTAGGTCGGTTTGATCTGTTGCTAAAGGTCATGTCAAGTAATCTAAGTATCATAAAAAACTGTGTTACCTTTGGTTACGCATGATCAGTATCTATTGCAGTTGGCCATGATATCTGGAAACTTTGACTATCAAATCACATAAAAGTCCTTCGATAAGGTATACCTACAATTAGGAAAATAAACTAAACAGAGAAAGATTTAAAAAACAAATGAACTATCGAATTAATGAGAAATAGTTTCCCAATCGCCCCGCTATACCCCGTACCTTACCCCAAGTACTACGAACATTCACCCCGACTAACAAAATAAACACAAATATATTTTCCTGTGTAATTGTATTAAATGCGACTTTATTGTTCGTTGGAACTTCGCAGTGCGGTGTATTTTTGATATTGTTCACGTAAATTGTATGTTAAATGTTACATGTGTACTTAGCGCGACGAAATCCGTTGTGCTGTGGCGGCTTTCATGAATACAATATTAAAACTAAGCTATATATTTAAATAGTTTTCTAGGTGGAGATTTTCCTCTGGTAAAGCAGGCCACTGAGTTTACTACATGAAACTCTAAATTTTATTGCAATGATCTAAATGCATTTATTATGTGGTTTTACTAGGTGGTAGGACTTTTCTGCAAAGTTCGTCTAGGTAGGTACCACCGCTTTGCCAGTTATTCTGCCGCCAATCAGTACTGTGTAATCACTGCTGTGTTCCGGTTTGAAGGGCACTGCAGCTAGTGAAATTACTGGGCAAATGAGACTTTATGACCTGTTCTCACAGTCGAGTAATCTTATTACCGGACTGTGCTGATGTCTCGGGATGTTGTGCGCAGTGCAGTGTCATGCAAAACTTTATATTTTGGTGTTCCGAATGACACTGTTCTGTCATGGGCGGTCGTATCGTTTAACATCAGGCGAACGACTTGCTCGTCACTTCATTCACTAATATAAAAAAAAACTTATATGTAAATTACTATATAAATGCCACCTAATAAGCAAAATGAATAGAATTTAGAACGTCTAAAACACATATAATAGGTCTTTACCTATGAAATTGCCGTATTGCAGTACAGACTTTTTCAAACAAAAAAAGTTTTGATTGGCTATGAATTCTAAATTCAAATTAATTTTGTTTTAAAAATATGACATTCTATTTACAATATAAGTCTTTTGTTTATTGATTAGCGTTGTATTTTCATTACATTTCAACATTTTTCCTCATAATGTATACTTTGAAATTTCGTGTAATTATGGAATATGAGTTCCGTCGTGGCACCAACGCGGCACAAACGACACGTAACATCAACGACGTTTACGGAGAGAACTGTACAAACGAACGTACAACCCGTTATCGGTTTGCTCGGTTCCGTTCTGGGAATTTTGACTTGAAAAATGAACCTCGTGGTCGTCTGGAAACTTTGGTCAACAATGATGAATTAAAGGCGATTGTGGAAGCTGATGAATCTCAATCTACAGCTGAGCTGGCAGCAGCTTTTGATGTTAGCATCAAAACAATATTGGTCCATTTGCGACAGAATGGCAAGATAAAAAAGCTTGATAGATGAGTGCCCCACGAACTTAACGATCGCCAGCGCAACGTACGCGTCGAGACTTGCCTTGCGCTGCTTAACAGGCACAGAAATGAAGGAATTTTGAACCGAATTGTTACGTGCGACGAAAAATGGATTCTTTTTGACAATCGAAAGCGCTCAGCAAGTTGGTTACACGGAGAAAAATGGAATTTTGGCCTAAGGCTAATTACGCCTTATACGGTTAAATTATGATTACATTTGGCAAATTTGTAAAGCTTACGTTATTTTTTGCTTAGCTAAGCGAAAACGTTTAAATGGTACCGTTAATTGTATTGGACACCAACCATTAAAAAACCCTTTCTGTGAGGCAGTTGAGGAATTGAGCTCTTTACTGCCAATACTGCGGTATGAACCTTACATTTATAAGGATGGACGGTTAAAAGCGCCTTATGGTTACGGCAAATAATGTTCAGCAAATATAACCGTAATTACGGCAATATTAGCTTTAAAAGAACGTTCAAAAGTGTTTAACTACACGAAATTTGAACTTAATTTAAACTAAACCAACGTAAGCTTAAGTCTTATAATGACGTACGAATGCGGTAAAAATGAACCGTGTAAGGTGATTTTTCTCTTTTAACAACGTGTAAAGTGTCGTAACTAAAGTGATTACAATAAGATGCCAGAGTATTATTATAGCGTTTCTTTAGAGCGAAATCGAATACAGTGTGAAGTGATTTTAAACATAGCGTGCAATAAATAGGGCAATACAGTTCGTTAGAAGTATCTACACAATAGAGGGTCACTACAGCTTTACGCTAAGGTGAATGTCACTTGGGGTACAGAAAATTTCACAGTAACTAACTGGTGTTACAAACGCTCGACGGACAACATTTGAGGATATAATCGTACCCATCATTATGAACATCTATCATGGTAGATATACGGGATATACCACAATGAACATGTACGTCGTCTAGATGAAGACCCGCGTAGTGAGCTCGTGATGGCTTCTGATACTGATTTATAGAATAAGACAACTTTATTTCGCATAACACGAGCCATATATTGTAGTTACAGGTGGAAAACAAATAGTAGGTCGAGGTACCTACCCAGAGTAGGTATAAATATCTTAAAACAGCTAAAATATTAGAGCTATAGCTCATAGGTATCTACTGGTATCCTAGGTATCATAAGTTTAATCCAGTAAGTAGTTAGGTGTGTTTGGATGGGACATTCAGGTTTATCGGCGATAGTCTTAAGCATGTTGTTGCAGGAAGGTACCTATCACACATTCTACTCATCGTGCTAACATAAGCCCATCCAGAGGTACGATGTATTACCTACCTAAACTATCTAACCGTGATAGTATACCGGTGGTTTTCTCTACGTACCTACCTAACTCAAGAGTGACAAACAGAAATAAAGTAGAAATGAACCTACCTTTAGATAGCTAATTAGAACGTATAACCCGCTTTTACCTACGTGGTCGTCGAGTAAAAATATCAACCGTTAAAAACGATTGGCTGAACGGTTTGGTTAAATTCTTTCAACAAATCTTTTATTGAAAAATTTACCTACTGTAAGGCGTTTTTAACCGTAAAGTGGTTAAATACGTGGTCAACCGGCTCTTTTAGCAAAACTTTTACCGACGAAACGACCTGCAGTAAAGCATTCAATGTCATAGAGATTTCGGTTTCGAATTTAATAAAACTCCCAGTGTTGCCACTTTAGGGTAAACATCGTTCCTGTTTGGGAATATGGCTCATTTAGGTAGAATTTATTTATCCTACATGTTTGTCTCGTGTATGTTTATGCAAACAAAAAAAATGTCGGCTATTACTATTTATTTTAAAAAATCAATAATTAACAAGCCAACTTCTATTAGGGTAGTCCAAAGGATCTATTTTAAAAAACCAATGTGATACTTGCCTACCTAGTTAGACAGCAGTTAATTATGCTATAATAAAATATGGAATGAAATTTTTTTAATTTCAGTGTTCTTCGTTATGGTGCAGCTTTTGGATATGATAATTCAGTAGACAAAAAACAATTATATCGAATACCTACTTACTATGAGAAATGGTTAACACGTTAGCTGCGGCACCAATTTTTGCATACTTTCCGTTCCTGCGGCACGAGGTATAATCGGCCCGTACCGTGACCAGACGTTAGGGCGACACGCGGTCTATTAGACCCCACCTCCTTTTACAGACTAAAATCCATTTTCTGGCGCGAAATCAAAGATAAATGAGAATTTTGGTCCTTATTGATATAGACAGTGAATTGATGAACCCTAATCCACCGTCGCCCCGGGATCTGATGGCTAGTTTAGGAATTATTAGCAAAACAAAATATGGGATCTTATACACCTCGTAACGCACTGAAATAGGGCAAATTTTCGCTGCGATTAGTGATGGGAAAAATAATATCGACGTTTTTAAACTGTCTTAACTACGCAACGACTTGACCGATTTTGATCAATTATATCTCATTAGATCGTTTTAAGGGCAAAACCTGGCAAAACAACACAAAGCTATCAAAGGATAAATTTTTTTTTTAATAATCTAAATTGTGCTTGAAGGCGCCATAAAGAAAAAAAAACCGGCCAAGTGCGAGTCGGACTCGCGCACGAAGCGTTCCATTCTATACCATTAAGAGGCACCTATTACAGACTTATTATTGGAAAATAATGGATTACGGTTTATGCATAAGGTTTATCTTTCTATTTGTATATGAAAATCTTAATGCGGTTCACAGAATAGAAAAAAAAGGCAACCAGAAGTAGAAAAGAAACTGTCCTATTTATTCTGCCTCGGGCTTTAAAAATACAATTATTAGAACTTGAATTAACATTAAAAAATCAGTATCAATATACTTTTTTTATAAAAATCTCAATATATATGTTGTACTTATTTATGAGTGTTTTTCATTGAAACAGGGTAGACAATAAGATTGTTTGCACTGAGTCAAAATCTTTTTGGATTTTTTATCAGCTTCACGAGATGGTAAAAATATGCGTAGTTTTTGGTAACAACCAACACATCTTCTCCTTTTTTCACCCTTTTCGAGGCAATGGCGTGCGCTTTCAGGTGCTGAAAAATAACAAAAATGTAAAGATAACGTAATAAAACTGACATTGTTACTTAGGTTAGATCGTAGATGAGAATAACAATGATAATGTAGGTATAACTTACCTGTTTTGGCTCTGTTTCTGGGTTTTTTAAAATTAACTTCTTCCGACATCGTTTAGACATGTTCGGCGCTGTAAAAGGACGTGCTCTCCAATCGACGTGATGCACAACACTAGTCGCGGGAAGCTCGCGTTGAGTGCGGTACGAGGTCAGGGGGGATATGGGACGTTTTAGCCTCGTTCCGCACTGCATTAAAATTATATTAATTCAGTGCGGCACGAGGCCTAAGACATCCGGTACCAAGGTAGGTACACCACCGAGTCCGGAACCATTAGTGATCTCAAATATATATTTATCTCTTTCCTACACTGGACCAAACCAAAGCTATGCCATTCGCACGACAGAGAAATTCACTTTTTTGCTTGCCGCACCACAGGGAAGTTGCATCAGGGGTGATTTAGGCCTCGCTTCGCACTTAACGTGTTAACACATAGGTAGGCAGGCCCCGATTTCCGCCTAGCCCAACAGATAGTAATACTAAAAATGATTTTGAATTTCTCCTTTAAAACAAATAAAATTTGCTTTAGGATTACCTTTTCTTTTCTAAAGCTAGTTTTCGGGGGAAAATCGAAAAAAGTTGGGGAGAAATTCACATAGTCGTCTAACAACACTGAGCACTGAGCATCAGTTTGTAAAAAGATTTGTGTTTAAAGAAGAAATGAAGGAAAGCTACCTATATTTATTCATTTAATTGAACATGTGCTAAAAAAAGAAGCTGAGTTTGAGAAGGTAAGTGTTGTTTTATTAAAGATTTATTTATATTAAACGGGAATCACTCAGTTAGTCGGAGTAACCGGGTTGCCTTGCACTCAAAACCGCTCCACGTCATTACATAATTCTTCATAGAGTACTGGCACTCCTACACTATTGTCCTACTCGATGTACTGATTTGTATTTTTTAATTACTCATATGAAATTTTTCAACAGGCAGGTGGACTTTTAACCTAAAAGAAATGCATCTAGCATATTATACAATATATACCTAAGAAAGAGGAAGAACCTTATCAAGAGGAAAGTAACAGCGCCCTTCCGAAAACGGCGCGCTCCTAGTGAGTCAAGTGACCCGTCATCTGACGTGGAATCTCCAAGATTCCTATTGATCTATCCGATTTTACAACAGTGAGTTTTAGGTTTTAGCATACTATTGATCTAAAGAGCTTTATGTACCCTGTAAGAGACGCTTCCATAATGGAAGACATGTGATAATACTGGTGATTACTGATACATAAGAATAGCACAAATTCGAGGAAAAAAATAGACTTTACAGTTTCATTAAGAAAATAATTTTAAGTGTAGGTATTAGTAACGTTTCAGCTTTAGGCACGTTTCTCTTACACCCTTGTATCACTTATTTCATAATATTACTTGTACTCAAAAATACAAATATTATAGTAAACTTCCTTTATTTCAGCTGGGAGTGATCGTGTTAAAGAGGACTTGCTTTTACGATTGCTGTCGAAGGAACAACACTGTGGAATGAAGATGACAAGTTTTGAGTCGTTTTTAGTTCTGTGTAATTCATCATATAATATTGAATAATAAATTCAAAATGTTCTAAAGAGGTCATTTTAACTTTAATGCCATTGAACTTCTTACGATTACATGGGAAGGAGATTATAGGTGTAGTCTATGTCTGTATTTCGATAAATAAGTAAGTATAGAGAGGTTGTCTCTTTAGTTAAGATCCTGTCAATGCTTATTTTACCTGAGTTTTCTATACTGTTGTAAATAGTCTTAAATACTCAGTGATTTTTTTCTATCTGTTTCAGAATTTTACACAGGCTAAAAATAGCGTTGTTTCCTGAAGACATGGTTAACTGCTTTCCCAATATGAAGTTCATAATCAGGATGTTGTGCGGCTACTTTGGTGTCTTTCTTGCCTCTTGGTTCCAATGCGCGTAAGGTAAATATTTCCGTAAATACGAATGCCCAACTGTTCTCTTTTCGTGTGCCGTTGAGGCGAAAACGTTACCATGCTTTAACCAAGCATTAGTGCCGTGTTAATACGATACAAAGTGCCACGGTAAAAATACGTAAGACTTTTTAACGTCTTATAACATCATGGTTTGTTTGTATCAGACGCGGCGGCGCGTCCCAATTGTAAGGCATTCGTTATTATTTAAGTGCGGAAATATTTAATTTACTCCCATTGTCGCTAGCAGAGGGCGCCACCTGAGCGGCACTATGCCCTAAGACCAGCCTTCCAGCGTTCCTGGCGGTCGGCACCGTCGGTGCGTACCAACATACTCCACATTATTCTAGCCCCTTCCTGCGCTAGACGTTCGGCGTCGGCCGTGCAGGAAAGGGCTAGAAGAACGTAGAGTATATTGGTACGCACGGACGGTGCCGACCGTCAGTAATGCTGGAAGGCTGTTCTAAATATGAATGTAATGACAGTAAAGCAAGTTAACTACGCCTTCAGAATATTGGTTTACCAACCGTCAAAAGGCTTATTCGCCAGTGTGCATGACGTTGTTACCAGTAAATAAAAGTCACTATGAATTAACGTACGTTTATTTTACCCGTATATCCTTCATCCGGCAACTGCTGGTACTGCAATATTAGCCGTCAGAAGTAGTATACTTCGGTCTTTACTTTGTTTTTGTTCGTAAACAGAAAGGCTTATACACTTTATCGTACGTTTAATTTAACCGTAAGCAAGTTGATCTAGCCTTCATGTAACTGCTCTACCAGCCGTCAGAAGGCTTGTTCTTCAGTCTGGACAAAAAGTTTTTATCAGTAAAGAAAGCATAATTTACCTTACTGAACAATTAATATAAGCGTACGGAACGTTCAGAAACCACTAACATAAAGGTAAATAACGGTTTAGTGGACGGGGAAGAGAGCAGTACTATACGGTAGAAAAGCTTAACGAGAAGGTTCATAACGCTTGACTTACCACTTTTATTGCTTTTTCATTAAGACTAATCTATTTAATACTACGGCAGAAACACATAATGAAGAGCTGAATTCATGGTATCGCAACCGTTGAATTCGCCTGACGCTGGGAGGTTAATATCGCCGTCAACATTAGAAAGCGTTTTTGTTCGTATTACGTTTGGTCGGTTTTTTGCCTTACTTCCAACTATATCGGCCGTTATTGCGTTGCTTTCAGCTTTAGATTTTTCTCAGTGTAGATCCTGGTTCGGTACCAAAGCAATGTGCAAAACGAAAAATGACCCCTAGAAAGGTGATGGTCACAGTTTGGTGGTCTAGAGCTGGTGTGATTCATCATAGCTTTTTACAAAACGGCGAGAGCATTACTGCAGATGTGTACATTGAAGAACTGACCACAATGATGGCGAAACTCGCACGTCTGCAACCAGCTTTGGTCAATCGGTCGTCTCCACTGCTACTTCACGACAACGCGCGACCCCATACTGCACAACAGACCGTCTCTAAGCTGCATGAGTTGGGTTTGGAAGCTCTCCCTCATCCGCCATACTCACCAGATCTTGCGCCTACCGACTATTACTTTTTCCAAAATTTGGACAACTTTTTAGCGGGAAAAAAATTCAATTCCCGAGAGGCAGTACAAAACGCCTTTGAAGAGTTTGTTGTCTCCCGTCCTGCTGATTTTTTCAAGAAGGGCATCCATAAACAGCCACAGCGTTGGCAAAGATGCATTGATTGCAGGGGTGATTACTTTGAATAAAAGAAATAAATAAGTTCGAAAAAAAAATACTTTATCTTTTTTCAAACAAAACGGCAATTTCATAGGTAAAGACCTATAACTGTATTTTTACTAATTGAGTGCACAATGAGTGTAACAAATTAATAAATTAATCACGAATGTCAATGCCAAGCGTTCAGACGAAACCCAGGTAGCAAGACGTTCTATATAAGGTCATTTTGCGTCATAAAGACGTCTTATAATGACGTCAACCTACCAGAAATTACGTACATTTGCCACAGCTTCAAAACGTCATTTTAAGACGACATTGTGACGTTACATTTACTTCAAATTCCGTGCGAACCTAAATGACCTTAAAATGAAGACATTGTGACGTGTACATATGCGGAATTCCATACCAGCCCTAAAATGACCATAAATTGTCGTTTTTTTAACGTCATTGACGTAATTTTTCCCGGAAAATACTAATGTCAAAATCAATTTCGTGCCCACGGTTTGCCTACTTCATGTTCGCACCAAACAAAATCATGTCGATACCTACTTTGACTGAGATATTTATTTCAACATAATATTAATTATATATATTATCCTAATTTTACATAAATAGAAAATTCAAATAAAATTAAAAATTATGCCTTACCAAAACTTAATCTAAGAAGCCGTTATGTCAAAGCAAAGTCAAAAAATTTATTGTAAATAAATAACTTACAAATAAAAATTATAAAAGGTACTTAAAATTAAGCTACTTTTTTATGTTTTGGCTCCACACTTTTGTGTATTTAGCCAGTGTCAAGTAATTGATAATTTATCAAGTTAATGATATTTCACGCAAATATGTGTCAAGTCACAGTCAAAGTCATCAAGTCATAGTCTAGTCGAAGTCATACTCCTAGTAAAGTGGTGGTAACTTTACTTGAAGCTTCTATGGAGTTTTGGAAACAACACGAATAAGCTACTTTACGAAGCATATAAAATTACAAAGTGCTTATTGTCAAATATTATATAGCAAGCCCATTACAATATATGAGTTTGAAAAAAAAAGTTCTCTTTCTTACTACTAAATGTAGAATGAATGTGAAATGAATGTAGACCTGTAAATTTTCGTAGCGTAATTACCACTATTGTTTGCCATTGTACAGCATAGCGTAATCCTACATGTGGCGTACACATTGTTCGAGTTGTTGGTTTTGGATCACGTCTGTCCGTGAGGCTCTGAACGCGATCAGTTACTGTGTAAACAGTTGCGGCTTGCAAACAGAATTACCGGCCGTTCACTTGCGCCTTCTAATAGGTCAGGTAGGAAAAGTAGTGTCTACGGGTTTTGTACCTAAAATTAGAGATGTCACTTCTATACCTGCTATACTTATGCCCGTCTGGATTCTATACGTGTGTAAGATCCGTATTACAGAACAATGCTCAGCCATCGATCGGTGCTTAAGCAGAGATTTAATTCACTAATTGATCACTTTATGAATGAAATCTCTGTTTGAGTACCGATCGATGACTGATCATCGTTCTGTAATACGCACCTAAGTTTGTTAAAATACAACTTAGCTAATGGTATAGGATCCCGACATACATCGACCTTACCGAGATGTTTATTTGATGAAACATATTTTATACTCAATTTAATATGTCAATATGTCTTATATTCAATAAATATATTGCATATGCATATGGGTCGCCTAGCAAATTTCAGTCCAGAATACGATTAATTAATAATTTAAAAAAAAACCTTTTTTAAACATTTCACCGGTTTGATTATTAAACGTGTTCGTAATAAAATGATCTTTATTTTCATTTAATTTTCATTCAATAATCAGACCGGTGCAAAATGCTAGTAGCGATTTACCTGGTTATACCTGGCAAACAGGGTTGTGACCGGAAAAAATAGGCAACCTAACGTTTGCATATTCAATAGGCTTCATACTTACGATTGGTATAGAATTTGTTTAATAATCAAATTGTGAATTTTTTTTTTTTATTAATTAATCGTATTCTGGACTGAAATTTGCTAGGCAACCCATATGCAATATATTTATTGACATATTAAATGGAATATAAAATACGTTTCATCAAATAAATATCTCGGTGAAGATCGATGTATGTCGGGATCTTAGGCTATATTATGTACGTTTGATTTTGTGTCAACTTTGCAGGCCGAATACTAAACGCTCATTGGTTGTCAGTTGATCATCAGCCGTCTCAACCGATAAACGTACAGTATTCGGTCTGTTGACTTGACGAGTTTGACTAATGTATGAGTGGAGGCTAGGACTAGGGATATAAATGTGGACTTGAACCATCAAACTCTTGTAGGGGTATATATAAATTATCAATTACTTGACACTGGCTAAATACCCGGAGGTGTGAAGCCAAAGCATTTAAAAATAACTTTTGTACATACGGGCATTATTGTCATTGTATAATTCATTCATTATATCTTGTCAATGAATAAATGCCTAGTAATTATTTCTATTGCATTTTACGTTCAATGACCAAAAGTATATATTAGGTCTTTACCTATGAAATTGCCGTTTTGTTTGTAAAAAGTTAAAGTTTTTTTTTTTCGAACTTATTTATTTCTTTTATTCAAAGTAATCACCCCTGCAATCAATGCATCTTTGCCAACGCTGTGGCAGTTTATGGATGCCCTTCTTGAAAAAATCAGCAGGACGGGAGACAACAAACTCTTCAAAGGCGTTTTGTACTGCCTCTCGGGAATTGAATTTTTTTCCCGCTAAAAAGTTGTCCAAATTTTGGAAAAAGTAATAGTCGGTAGGCGCAAGATCTGGTGAGTATGGCGGATGAGGGAGAGCTTCCAAACCCAACTCATGCAGCTTAGAGACGGTCTGTTGTGCAGAATGGGGTCGCGCGTTGTCGTGAAGTAGCAGTGGAGACGACTGATTGACCAAAGCTGGTTGCAGACGTGCGAGTTTCGCCATCATTGTGGTCAGTTCTTCAATGTACACATCTGCAGTAATGCCCTCGCCGTTTTGTAAAAATCTATGATGAATCACACCAGCACTAGACCACCAAACTGTGACCATCACCTTTCTAGGGGTCATTTTTCGTTTTGCACATTGCTTTGGTACCGAACCAGGATCTAACCAACTTGCTGAGCGCTTTCGATTGTCAAAAAGAATCCATTTTTCGTCGCACGTAACAATTCGGTTCAAAATTCCTTCATTTCTGTGCCTGTTAAGCAGCGCAAGGCAAGTCTCGACGCGTACGTTGCGCTGGCGATCGTTAAGTTCGTGGGGCACCCATCTATCAAGCTTTTTTATCTTGCCAATCTGTCGCAAATGGACCAATATTGATTTGATGCTAACATCAAAAGCTGCTGCCAGCTCAGCTGTAGATTGAGATTCATCAGCTTCCACAATCGCCTTTAATTCATCATTGTTGACCAAAGTTTCCGGACGACCACGGGGTTCATTTTTCAAGTCAAAATTCCCAGAACGGAACCGAGCAAACCAATAACGGGTTGTACGTTCGTTTGTACAGTTCTCTCCGTAAACGTCGTTGATGTTACGTGTTGTTTGTACCGCGTTGGTGCCACGACGGAACTCATATTCCATAATTACACGAAATTTCAAAGTATCCATTATGAGGAAAAATGTTGAAATGTAATGAAAATACAACACTAATCAATAAACAAAAGGCTTATATTGTAAATAAAATGTCATATTTTTAAAACAAAATTAATTTGTATTTAGAATTCATAGCCAATCAAAACTTTTTTTTGTTTGTAAAAGTCTATACTGCAATACGGCAATTTCATAGGTAAAGACCTATTATAAGTAATATAGTATAGTAGGTAAGTAGTATTAATAGTAAGTAAGTAGTTACCTACAATGCGTAATTAAGTATAAATATATAACGGCCACTTCATGGCTAAAAAGCAGAATGCACAACGCATAATGACTAAAAATCACGTTGGAAAATAATACAATGCGTTGATGCGATATTCCTCGATTTACCGCCAAAAATCCATTTACATTAACCTACTTAATTACCCTTAAGTAAGTTCAAAAGCACATTAATATCCTCAACGAAATCTCGTATGAAAATTTTAATCTTAAGAACATGATTTATTATTTTGCAAGTCTAACCATTCTGCCGCACGTTCTAAAATTAACTCTTCATTACAAAGTTCAATAACGCTTCATTCATTTTCCGTCGCTTTGTCGCGCGCATTTGTCGCAAACTGCAGCGTTGTCGCGCGACGGGTTTACGACGCGACGACACAAATATCGCACGGAGAGATCGTGCGGCGACAGAAATACGAGGCCCTGTTTCAGAGTTATTTATCGGACTGTGAAATGATGATAGGCGACTGAAAGGTGCGTCAAACTTTCCATGATGTCTCATGTCAGATGTATGTCTCTTACCCGTGTTACTAATACTAATACCAGTAATTATACTGGTAACTTTATTGCTTTTGTTACTACTGATTTATTTTGTTAGTATTTATATGTAGCACCAAAAGACCAGAAATATTGTAAATGTTAGGGTTATGAGAATGATACAAATTATCGTGGGTTCTTACTTTTGTGACCATAGAGTACTAGGATATGAGATATACAGAAGAGATGAACCGTGCGAGTTGTTATTAATTCTTAGTGTCTGATTTAAACCACTTCACAAAACACAGTACTTACGTTATTTAGGTACCTTTGCCCTACAAAAATGTTTAATTGTGACGATCATAAGAGAAATAGAATTAAAAAAGCTTATCCAGTTTATACAGTTCTTGATGCAATTCTATATTATTAGTTTTGTCAATATTCATGTGCATTAAGTGTGTATTTAGCTCACATAGCGATACTTAATTTTTTTGTTTGGTTTTGGCTCCACACTTTTGTATATTTAGCCAGTGTCAAGTAATTGATAATATATTAAGTTAATAAATATCATATGATGTGTCAAGTCAAGTCACAGTCCAAGTCATCAAGTTTAGTCATAGTCTAGTCAAGTCATACTCCTAGTAAAGTGGTGGCAACTTTACCAGAAGCTTCTATGGAGTTTTGGAAACAACACGAAAAGGAACGTTTCACCATCATCATACCACTTTCCCACACTCATGCCTGTAATTCAGCACTTAACGAATAAAATACCACCAATTTTATGCACTAACACTGAAAATAACACAGGTTTTGGAAAATAATACAATGCGGCGACGCGATATTTTTCGTTTTTCCCGCCAAAACCCCATAGCGATACTTTCATAGCTGTTAAACGTGAATATGGATTACTATTCATGACCACTCACAACGAAGCCAAACCGTTCAAAAAGTTCACCCAACCTTGAATCCAATAGTCTCTTACGTTTCAATCAGTATAAATCCTGATTCCTAATTCAATATCTAGACGTTAGAAATACTCTTGAACTTGCTACCGATTCAACCAACATAAGTCAAGCCTAAATACCATTTCAAAATAATCTAAGCCGGCAGTTGCCTTGGTTTTCAAAGGTTCACGATGATTTGTTACTGTGACATGGTGCTACTTTTACGATGTGTGCGTGAGACGTACGTGTAGAGCTGTACAAGGGAATTCAATCATAGTGCACACAATATCGGCGTATCGGCAGGTGCTGCCGTCGACACACGTCACTTGTTACTGCACCTCTAACAAGACACATCCACGTACTATTCATGTGGATATGGTACATATATTATGGTACTTTATGTTTTAGCAGTAAGTTTGATGACAAACATCGCCTTTTCTTCTAAAACTTATCAGTTTAATGTAAAACTTCAACAACGACGATAAAGGACAAAGGTGACATGTTCTAGTGACGCACATCTGACTACCACTTCCTAGTCTGCTCTGGTTGCATTTTTTGAGCCATTCCCCCCAACCATAACTTCACAAAGCATCAGTTGCACGGTCTACTCTCACAATCCTAAAAAAAACTTATTTTTGGTTGCACATAATATGGAATATAAAGTACCAAAAGAAGTTTTGTAACACACATGACAAAGCCTATGTTAGACCATATCTCTTTTGTCAAGGTCTCTTAGAACTCTTATTTAACATCGAATCACACTGGTCTACTACTGGGCAAAAACTCTATAAAACAAAAGCAACAATCTGCAGTCGACCAGCACCCCTATCGCGTAACTGTTCTGGGAATCGGTTTCGCCTGCCATCCTGCACACGCCAATTAGCAAGTCCACGAGTGCGAGCAAGAGAGAACATGATTACCATCTCCACCAGACTTACGCAATAAGGCCCCTGGTCCTGTTAATGTCCGTGTAAAATTGTCCTCGCTTTTAGCTCAACGTCATCTCACACAGATTTTTAGAATAAATATTATCGCCACCTCCATACCTTCCTCAGTCTGGCTCAAATCCAAGACGCTTGTTACTGGAAGTTTGCATTGAAGCCACCCGCCGGATCAACGGACAATAGGGGTGATCTCCGGCAGACACCCGCGTAATGGGATAGTAGCATCCGGTATTGATGGCACGCCTTTGTCACTGTCTCGCCGAGGCTGCGTTTGACAATCTTGATCTGTTTAGGGAATTCCTGATTTAGCTACTCTGATATAGCTCGGTCTATTGATAGTGAATCACTTGCACTATATAAAATCGTACTTAAGTCTTAAAGTTTAGCCTTTGCATGTTTTACAGCTACCGTTAGGGAGCTACAGGTTTTGTTAATATTAGGTCTTTACCTATGAAATTGCCGTTTTGTTTGAAAAAAGTTAAAGTATTTTTTTTTCGAACTTATTTATTTCGTTTATTCAAAGTAATCACCCCTGCAATCAATGCATCTTTGCCAACGCTGTGGCAGTTTATTGATGCCCTTCTTGAAAAAATCAGCAGGACGGGAGATAACAAACTCTTCAAAGGCGTTTTGTACTGCCTCTCGGGAATTGAATTTTTTTCCCGCTAAAAAGTTGTCCAAATTTTGGAAAAAGTAATAGTCGGTAGGCGCAAGATCTGGTGGGTATGGCGGATGAGGGAGAGCTTCCAAACCCAACTCATGCAGCTTAGAGACGGTCTGTTGTGCAGTATGAGGTCGCGCGTTGTCGTGAAGTAGCAGTGGAGACGACCGATTGACCAAAGCTGGTTGCAGACGTGCGAGTTTCGCCATCATTGTGGTCAGTTCTTCAATGTACACATCTGCAGTAATGCTCTCGCCGTTTTGTAAAAAGCTATGATGAATCACACCAGCACTAGACCACCAAACTGTGACCATCACCTTTCCAGGGGTCATTTTTCGTTTTGCACATTGCTTTGGTACCGAACCAGGATCTAACCAACTTGCTGAGCGCTTTCGATTGTCAAAAAGAATCCATTTTTCGTCGCACGTAACAATTCGGTTCAAAATTCCTTCATTTCTGTGCCTGTTAAGCAGCGCAAGGCAAGTCTCGACGCGTACGTAGCGCTGGCGATCGTTAAGTTCGTGGGGCACCCATCTATCAAGCTTTTTTATCATGCCAATCTGTCGCAAATGGACCAATATTGTTTTGATGCTAACATCAAAAGCTGCTGCCAGCTCCGCTGTAGATTGAGATTCATCAGCTTCCACAATCGCCTTTAATTCATCATTGTTGACCAAAGTTTCCGGACGACCACGAGGTTCATTTTTCAAGTCAAAATTCCCAGAACGGAACCGAGCAAACCAATAACGGGTTGTACGTTCGTTTGTACAGTTCTCTCCGTAAACGTCGTTGATGTTACGTGTCGTTTGTGCCGCGTTGGTGCCACGACGGAACTCATATTCCATAATTACACGAAATTTCAAAGTATCCATTATGAGGAAAAATGTTGAAATGTAATGAAAATACAACGCTAATCAACAAACAAAAGACTTATATTATAAATAGAATGTCATATTTTTAAAACAAAATTAATTTGAATTTAGAATTCATACCCAATCAAAACTTTTTTTTGTTTGAAAAGTCTGTACTGCAATACGGCAATTTCATAGGTAAAGACCTATTATACTTAAAGAGATTGCATAATTCTTATTCATTTAATTTTTATTAAAAACCCTATATAAAATTTCATAAAGGTCTTTGAAGGAATCGTTGCAGGGACTGAGAGTTCCGAGACAACTAATTCTCAGTAGTTCGTTTAACAACAGTTCCTTTAAAGAAACTAATGAGATTTTTCTGTCCCTGCAGTTTAGTTTCCGGACATACATGACACAACTATGTCGGGATTCCCGTGTTAGATTCAACCACATTAAGCCCCTGCCCAATGTCTCTTGATTCTGCAGTAATCCAGGGGCAGGTCTCCAGGACTATGTTAGTTACACACCGTATGTCACGCATAGGCTATGAAGACTGCTTAACCCTTTACCATAACAAGGTGACTAAAAGCAATAAAATACAATACAACAAGTTGAGTAAAGACAATCCAGCATAAGGAATTACTTCTATGGTAGATATACTGTAAAATAACAATATTCGGTATCATGGATTTGAAGTTCAATTAAGTCTATAATTACACAACACTTCACGGTCACTTGGCTTTTATTAACAACACTTCGAAATGAACCTCCCTCTGTATTATCCGAGGTAAACAGGGAGGTGTGAGGGCAAAGTAAAACAGCTTCCGATAACGGGCGAGATTGATAAGGCGAAATAAAAGCCGCAATAACAATATGTCACGAGCAGACGCGAGCAATTTGCGGGCGAAGCGACGCCGCGTCGAGAACAATCTGGTGAAGGCTGGGGTAAAGAGAAAAGACTGTATTCTGATGAATATTTTGTGTGGATGAATTTTGTGTGTAAACTTGTTATGATAAGTAAAGAGAGCATGATCTAAAATCGGACTGACGATTGACTGATGTCTTAGCCAATTTCGGCCACGGTGACTGTAAGTGTGTTTTTCTCCCATGTGGCTCATATATAGCCAATTTATTGACAGCATCTGTGATTTGGTAGTTGAGCAGACCGGCTCATAACCTGGAGGTGGCGGGTTCAATTCCCGTGTTATGTGTACCCCCTGCCTTACCCTCAATAAAGTGCTGATGCAGCTACTTCGTGACGTCGCGGCATCATCATACACCGGGCATCAGTCTGATTCGATCGCCGAGACAGCTCACACCCCGTAATTTAAATCATTTACTCGGTTGTCAATAAATAATTTTAGTTTTTAAAAAATGTGTCCTACCTTGGACATACATAAGTCCCGCGACAAGATAAGTATTTGTAGACAGAAACACTAATATAGACCAAGGATACTATATACTGGATAGATTATAAAGCATAGTCACTCTAATACATATATATGAGCCAATGTTTTCTCATAATTAGCATCCTTTCCAACGAAAAGGGGTGTAGAAATATCATTAGCGTCACGAAATTTCAAAGGAGACGCCAGAGCCGTCGACGTCTGCGCGATCTATCAACGTCAGCCGTTTTATGAATGTCCTGTCAAATCCTTATGAAAAAGTTAATAGAAAAACTTTGACAGTGACAGTTCTTAGTGACAGTTTGAATTTAATTTTGTACGCGGACGCGGGGATTAGAACGGGGGAGAATCGACTCATTTGTTTTGAAGGTTTGTGAATAATTTAATTAACCTAATGTAAATATCACCACGCGTTACGAGCCATGGAGAGAGGAGAGTGATATGCTCGGAGTTTTCTTGCGAGATAAAATGCGAAATGGGATCTGCAGAAGAACTAAAGTCACCTTGCCCACCGATAATGCTGCCCAGTGCCTTTTCACTTGCTAATTCCTTAGAACTATCCTCAAAACTTTGGTTAGCAATTTCTTAGAATTAGTAAGTTGAAATTCTTAGGATTATTAAGTTGAAATGGCAATAGCAAGCCATATCGCTCGCAGAACCAACAACCAATGGGAACGAAAGGTTCTTGAGTGTCGACCATGAACTGGAAGACACAGCATAGGCAGACCAGTAGGTAGACTCACAAGATTTGTAGTAATCTTTCACACTCTTATCAAAACTTGGCTTAGCAGTGCACTGACTCGGAGGCGAGTTGGCTGGACTGCAGTCGTGACCCCTTTTCGCCTCGGTACAGCGGACGAAGGCTCACGGAGGGGTTTTAGTGGGGTCGAGTCCCACATACCCCGAGAAGTAAGAGGGCATTTCCCACATTAAAAAAAAGCAGTGCACTGGCTAAACTATTGACATATATATTTGTAGAGTGTATTGGCAGCCGTAACTATTTGAAAAATCCCTTGCTTTTTCAATTGGCATGCATGACATAAATAAATAATATGATGTATGGAAATTTCAAACAGTCATCTAGCTCTAAATCCAAACGAATAAACCTCTTTATTTTAGAAAATTAGATGATAAGGTACTCCATCCATCTATTCGGTGATCTCAAGATGTTATTAAGAAGATTCTATAATAGATTATTTTAAATTGAAATTGATACAGCTATAAATCTGCATGAGTAGGTAAATCACCGCATAAAAATGTTTCTTTGGAAATAAAAAACAAAACAGATAAGTTTTTAATTAACACAAATAAACGATAAAAACTCACCTATTAGCAAAGATTATAAATAACGTAATGAGGTCACCGAGGTCGCGCATCGTTCATTAAATTTATGTCCATTTTAATTGGGCACATTAATCAATACGAATCGCAATAATAGGTCTTTACCTATGAAATTGCCGTTTTGCAGTACAGACTTTTTCAAACAAAAAAAAGTTTTGATTGGCTATGAATTCTAAATTCAAATTAATTTTTTTTTTTAAATATGACATTCTATTTACAATATAAGTCTTTTGTTTATTGATTAGCGTTGTATTTTCATTACATTTCAACATTTTTCCTCATAATGGATACTTTGAAATTTCGTGTAATTATGGAATATGAGTTCCGTCGTGGCACCAACGTGGCACAAACGACACGTAACATCAACGACGTTTATGGAGAGAACTGTACAAACGAACGTACAACCCGTTATTGGTTTGCTCGGTTCCGTTCTGGGAATTTTGACTTGATAAATGAACCTCGTGGTCGTCCGGAAACTTTGGTCAACAATGATGAATTAAAGGCGATTGTGGAAGCTGATGAATCTCAATCTACAGCTGAGCTGGCAGCAGCTTTTGATGTTAGCATCAAAACAATATTGGTCCATTTGCAACAGATTGGCAAGATAAAAAAGCTTGATAGATGGGTGCCCCACGAACTTAACGATCGCCAGCGTAACGTACGCGTCGAGAATTGCGTTGCGCTGCTTAACAGGCACAGAAATGAAGGAATTTTGAACCGAATTGTTACGTGCGACGAAAAATAGATTCTTTTTGACAATCGAAAGCGCTCAGCAAGTTGGTTAGATCCTGTTTCGGTACCAAAGCAATGTGCAAAACGAAAAATGACCCCTAGAAAGGTGATGGTCACAGTTTGGTGGTCTAGTGCTGGTGTGATTCATCATAGCTTTTTACAAAACGGCGAGAGCATTACTGCAGATGTGTACATTGAAAAACTGACCACAATGATGGTGAAACTCGCACGTCTGCAACCAGCTTTGGTCAATCGGTCGTCTCCACTGCTACTTCACGACAACGCGCGACCCCTTACTGCACAACAGACCGTCTCTAAGCTGCATGAGTTGGGTTTGGAAACTCTCCCTCATCCGCCATACTCACCAGATCTTGCGCCTACCGACTATTACTTTTTCCAAAATTTGGACAACTTTTTAGCGGGAAAAAAATTCAATTCCCGAGAGGCAGTACAAAACGCCTTTGAAGAGTTTGTTGTCTCCCGTCCTGCTGATTTTTTCAAGAAGGGCATCCATAAACTGCCACAGCGTTGGCAAAGATGCATTGATTGCAGGGGTTATTACTTTGAATAAAAGAAATAAATAACTTCGAAAAAAAATACTTTAACTTTTTTCAAACAAAACGGCAATTTCATAGGTAAAGACCAATATATTGGTTGTATTTATTGCAGGCGACACAATAAGTTCGTCGATTATCGAGAAATTATGAGTGGATTTATTGGATCCGTAATATATTATGAGTTGTATATTTATATATATTTGTTGTATATTTGACTGGCCCGATAGCTCAGTTGGTAGTCCCTGCCTTCTGAACTGCGGGTTGTGGGTTCGATTCCCACCCAGGACAAACATTTGTGTTATGAACATCGATGTTTGTTCTGTGTCTGGGTGTTATATTGTATTCTATGTATGTATTTACAAACAAAAAGTATCTAAGTATTGTATCAGTTATCTGGTTCCCATAGTACAAGATTTGCTTAGTTTGGGGCTAGATGTCGTTGTGTGAGATGTCCACACATATTATTATTATTATTATTATATAATTAAGCAGAGAAATTTCCATTTAAATTATGAATTGATTCAATTCCGACCATACGAGTGAAACCATACATAAATGCGAAAGTTTATCGTAAAAGCCAAATAATAATAATTATAATAACGCCCAACAATCCTTGCATAGATCCTGGACCCTAACTAGGATTCCCTGTGTCTAGGGATCCAGGAACTACGAGGACCATGGTCCCACAACAACCAGACTCAGAACAATTATTCCCGCTTTTCTGTGCACAAATACTGTACTTCCGCGGGAATTGAACCCGCCGCCTCTGGTTTATAAGCCGACGTGCTCACCCACTACACCACAGACGCTGTCAAATAGATTTAAATGATTCCTATCATTTATATTCAGAAGTCTTTTTATGGCCCTCATTTTAGTGCAATTAACCAACGTACAGCGGTTGTAAAATAAACGATCAATTATTAAAGATTTATAATAAGTTCTTCATTAACAACCAAAATATTTATGTTTGGGTTCTAACATTATGTGAAACTTATTAAGACTTGTAACACTAACGTCGAGAAATTAAAACATAAATAAGTTTTTTTTTTTGGGATAAAATAAATTTAATATTTTTATTATCTATAGTCCGTATCTGACAGCTGTAGCCTGTCAATGTTAGCTGTCAACGCCTATGTCTCTGCAGCACAGATTACGGAAAAAACACTCTGTGACTCTATGGTCACAGAGTTTTTTTTCCCTAATCTGCTAGCTAAAAAGTCAAGTCAAGTCACCCTGTGATATGACTGCACCCATGCCAGTATTGTGCCTATGCTACTGAGGATGATGCCTTATCTGATTCTCTATCGCGCGGGTCAAATTGAGTCGAGAGAAGCAGTGTGGGGAGGCAGGGTCAGTAGCGGAAAGTCGGGGGACTCTACTTTCAATTTATTATAACAAATCTATAGCCATCCAGCTGGCAACATAAATTTTATCATTGGCTATAATGCTATTTGCATTTGCATAATAATATCTAAAAGAAAACATACTGTGAGGACAATGATATAATAAAATTATATCTATAATACGAGGCTATATAATACGAGGTATTAGCATAAAGTAATTAAAAATGCAAAATAAATTACTGATAAATAAATATACCGTGACATGCGTAAGTAATTATATATTTGCTTGATATATTAAATTGCTGCCGATTATGGTTATGAGTAAGACTCTTTTTTTATTAACTAGTTGACCCGCCCTGGCTTCGCACGGGTGAATTAGTAAAACGAGGTCGAACGGAATAAAAAGTATCCTATGCCCGTTTCCTGGTTCTAAGTTACGTCTCCACCAATTTTTAGCCAAATCGGTGCAGCCGTTCGTGAGTTATAAATAATATAACTAACTAGCACGACTTTCTTTTATATATATAGATTTATGTACTTAATCATAATTTAAATAATATGTAAAACTCTGAAAATTAAATAGAGTTTTAAGCAAGATTCTAATCAGTAAACCCATTAGTAAATTCAGTTTATTGCCTTTTTCACTTTACATATAATTATTATCTCTTTGAAATAAAAGTGTGAGTACCTACCTTGTTTTACTTGCTTATGCTACCTTGTTTATACAAAGAAACAAAGAAGTTATTTAATAGTAAACGTGCACAAGAAATCTTAAAAAGACAGCCTTGAATATTTTGGAATTCTTCCACGAAGGTGTTTTTTTTTTACTGTTTGTCTCTGCCGACCTTTACAGCGTCACCGAGCCGGCGCTTAAGGCGGCCAGCCGTCAAAAATGGGAAGCAACTAGCTCAAGGGCACGCCTGGGGTGCGAGCCTCGGCTTGGGCCGTTGCTGGGATAAGAGGATCGAGAAGACTACGTCCACTGGAAGAGTGGACCCTATTGAAAGTCGCGACTGTTCTAGCTAACCTACGGGGGGTACGTTGACCCCACTTCACCGGTCGGTGTCTGATTGTGTTTCGCTGGTATCCTATACCGGTGCCAAAAGCGGTACTTCAGCCAGAAAGGCTAGACTGGTCCGGTGATCCTAGCGTAGCCGATACTACGGCACCTATAGGATGTTTGGGTCACTCAAGATGTGTCTCGGGAGGTGACGACGGGATGACCTCGAAGGTATGAATTTGTACCAATCACAATACAGCAATTGATGATACGAGTCAAAAGTCAAAAATCTCTTCACATTTTGAAGTTATTGACTCTTTGAGGTATCTAGCTATAATTTTATATCAATAAGTATTTTGTGTTCTCATGTAAGAAGCCAAACATCACGTCACAGATTTCCAAATGCATGGAACTTTCGGAATAAATCAATAAAACAAAGACAACTGCTGACCCATTAATAGAGTCAAGGCAAGAATTTCATTCTCATAAATATCTCGTTAAATAAAGTCTCGATGGTTATAGATTGCTTATAGAAAAGCTATAGAATAAATTGAAATGCGACTATTAATGCGCACCCATTGAGCAACGTTGCAGTTTACATAATAATGACTGTTAAATTTTGATGATTTCTAAAGATAAGATCTTAGAGAAGCATTCGAGTAATATTAATAATCAGTATTATTGGGTTTGGGTTTGGGTTTTAAAAGTTAGTAATGGACCCGTAAAACTCGTGGAGTAACAGATATCTTCAAGGACACCATTTTGTATCCCACCTCATTATCATCAACCTGAAGACTTCCACCACTTTGAGTGGCTGCTTGCCTCTTGCATCCATCTGCTCCTCGTGGGTTTGACAAGAAGTGGAGAGCTGACTTAAGCTGCATTTTCCGGTTCGTGGTCTCGAGAACCTTTCTTCCCCATCGGTCGTCGGTTCTGCGAGTGATATAGCCTGCTTACTGCAACTTGCTAGTTCTAAGATCTATATCGGTGAGTTTAGTTCATGCGGATCTCATGTGGAGCCACTTACTTGTTTGGAAATAAATTTAAGTTTGACTTTTTCAACAAACTAAAATTTGCAGACAGTGGTGATAAAATATTATATTATTTTAACTAATGCAAATGTCTACTTGATTTGATTAGACAGGACGGAGTTTACAAAAAATATGTAAGGAATGTTTATACGCAACACATTCGTGCGCTTTTATATGTTTGTATATTATTATGCAAATAGCATTCGATCAGTTAAACTGGCACATTTTCAGTTTGTAATTATTTGCTAACTACTTCAAAAACAATAATTTTAGTTCTTAATTAACAAATTAGTAATTTCTCTTCACTTCATAGTTTGTACTTCCATAGTTTAGTTAGTTCACCGTCATCTATCGACAGTTTACTAAAAACTCCCATAAATCAAAATGGCGTCCAAGATGGCGTCGAGTCAGTTTGACAGTTATCGCGTGTTGCGCGGGAACATTAAACTCATTGATATTTATTGCTCAATCGCTAGCTTCGATTTGATTTATCGATAATGGAAACATCGGTTATTGTTTGTTTTATTTGTTTTCTGTATTTTGCGCCGTGCATGGGTGTATGTGGGTGAGAATGGGTATAGAAATCGATACGTTCAGATTTAATGGGCTCTTAATAAAGTATTGTAGACTCAAATGTTCTGACGTTACAAAGTTATAGCTTTTATATTGAACGCATATCGAAAACACCCACAATGTAACAAGCGCAGCCGTAGATTAGCTTTGTTATTGATTATAACACTACACAACCTACGTCACTTTTATAGATACAAAGAACTTTTTAATGATAAAGTACCTAATATCTTATAGGACTACTTTACTGGTTGGATATATCTTACTTACTTAAACATTAAGAGCCGTGCATATTTTCATCAATCTTCTATACACACAGATCCTATAAAATACATATAAAATTCAAAGTCCTGGCTGACTGACTTATATAAAACGCACAGCCTAAACCACTGGTTCTAGAGACTTGAAATTTAGAGGGTGTGTTCTTTGTAAAGTGTAAGTGTATCCACTAACAAAGAGTTTTTCGAAATTCCCTCCCTTAGAGGGTGAAATGGGTGTTTAAATTATTTGGTTTTTCTTCTCCGTTTCCTATAGGCCACGCGGGTGAAACCGCGGGCAAAAGCTAGTGTAATATATAAAACTTTGCTTTCAAAACAAAACACTATCTCTAGAGATAATATCTACTTATTTGTCAGAATCACTGACAAAGAGTATTCAGTATCACATAAAGAGCCTCGATATAACAAATCATCATCACTATAGCACTATAGGATGAGTAGGTATCTTACCTCCCTTTTCCTCACTTTTGAGATACGTCACGAGCCCATCCTGGCCTCTTTAACAGCTGAGATACCGTCGCCTATTCATATTTCGAACACTTACCCGTGTTATAAGAATTTACGCGTCACTTTGCCGTCGGTAATGGCGCATATAAAATGTTATGGCCACTCTGTCCTTATGTATTGACTTTTACTGGCCGCTTTTGGTGTTGAGGAGAAATTTCAATTCGTGTTGATGTTATGAAATGGTTTGGTTGGGGTTTATTTTGTAAGACATCAGCGACGGTCAAAATGTACGATGGTTTTGCGGTTCTTGGAATTTGAGACCAAAGTCAAAAGACCTCCTTTGACGTATCCAATCTTTTCAGAGCAGGCTCGCGGCTAGATGGTAAACTGAATGCTGGGAGTTTTGGCGGAAAAACGAAAATATTATTATTATTTTCCAAAACTTGTGTTATTTTCAGTGTTAGTGCACACAATTGGTGACATTTTATTCGTTAAGTACTGTATTACAGTCATAAGTGTGGAAAAGTGGTATAATGATAGTGAAACGTTTATTTTCGTGTTGTTTCCAAAACTCCATAGAGGCTTCTGGTAAAGTTGCCACCACTTTACTAGGAGTATGACTTGACTATGATGCAACTTGATGACTTGGACTGTGACTTGACTTGACACAAATATACATAATATTCATTAACTGAGAAATTATCAATTAGAAAGAAAGAAAGAAAGAAACACTTTATTTGTAAGAGCTGTACACAACATTCGTAATTACACTAAAAAAAACAAAACATAATCTAGTGAAATTTAAAACTAACTTATAACTATAACCTATTCCTTGCTGTGTGCGAACATCGTTGCTGTGTACAGTGCTGTACAAAACGGACTGGGCTCAGCATGTGCCGTGGACGAGTCCAGGGCGCTGATTTTCAGCCCAGACCTCGAGTGACAAAAATATTAACCTTAATTATATAGTGATAACATTGAGTGTAAAAAAAATAAATAAATAATATAAATAATTTAATTTAAAAACAATAATCAGAGATTTTAAAAAGAGTATAAATAGAATGTAAAGGTGGAAAAAAAATAAAATAAACAAAAATAAAATAAATAAACAACCAATATAGCAGCCATACAACGAGAGAACGAATTTTCAAATAAAATAAAAAATAAACATAAACAAGCCGTCACAGCACATTTTGGGGGTATATCATTTTTAATATAGCTACAAATATACAAGCACATATACATATATATTTAAAATACCTATAAGCATATTGAAGAATTAATAGTAATCATAATTTTAAAGTAATATAATAATAATAGATCAACAAAATAATAAAATAGAAAAATTATATAGACAGTAGCTTTTGCTGTTGTAACAAATAGTGTTTGAATTTTATTCTAAAACTAGATTTGTATTGAGATTTCGTATGGGTGGAGGAAGAGAGTTCCAGCACTTCGTGGCACAAAAACGAAAACTGCCACGAAATGCAGCTGTGCCGTGACGCGGTGTACGCAATCGGTAGGAGCACGTTCTCATAGCATATTTTTTATGGTCACTGGCCATACAAATTTTGAAAAAAGATATTGAGGCTGTTTAAACTTAACCACTCCGAACATAAGAGTAGCCAAATGAAGGTCCCTTCTGTGCTTCATATTCAAAATGTTATTACGATTTAAGAAGGGAGTTACATGGCTACGCGGCGGTATTTGGAAGCAAAACCGAGCACATGCGTTTTGCACTCTCTGAATGAGACGCGAGGTTTTTGAAAAAAGACAGGGACCATAGACAGAGTCAACGTAATTAAACTTAGAGAGCACAAGTGAGTCTACAAGAGAAATTCGCATGTCCGTACTTAAATACTTGCGAATTTTATGTAACACTTTTAGGCGATAAAAACAATTCTTAACGGATTCAGATACATGATGCTCAAATCTTAGCTGTTCATCGAATATACGACCAAATTCCGTGCTTCAGCAACTCGTTCTATTACTTCTCCACCTATCAGCAACTGAGGATTCAACTGTCCTATTCGATTCGTTTGATGTTTAGAACCCAAAATCATGAATTTAGTCTTTTTGGCATTCAGTAATAATGAGTTCGATATAGCCCACGCTTGGATTCGCTCTAAATCTTCGTTCAATTTAGCCTCTGAAAATTTAGCCTCTAACCTTTAACTAATTTTAATTAATGTCAAGTAATTGATAATTTCTTAATAGTATTGTCTCAAGTTAATTAATATTATATATGTCAATAGTCAAGTCGTACTCCTAGTAAAGTGGTGGCAACTTTACCAGAAGCTTCTATGTAGTTTTGGAAACTACACGAAAAGAAACGTTTCGCCATCATTATACCACTTTCCCACACTCACGCCTGTAATCCAGCACTTCAAGAATAGAATGTCACCAATTTTATGCACTAACACTGAAAATAACACAAGTTATGGAAAATAATACAATGTGGTGACGCGATCTTTTTCGTTTGCCCTCCAAAACTCAGTGCAGCAGTTAGCAAGGAGCGTGAAATAATGACAAGTGAATTTAGTTTCACTGTTAAATTCACTTCTCAATATATTTTGGTAATTTTAATCCATACTGTCGATGTAAAAAATAGCAGTGATTTGCATATGATCCTCAATTTGAAAAAAAATTGTAAACAAGATTTATCTAACATTTCATTAATCTTTACAAAAACTAAAATAAAAAATAGTTATAGAATCCAATTGCTACCATAAACGAGTAAGTTCATAAAATTAACACTATCACACAGTGGTCACAAGATCGAAATGACGTGGACAAAAATAACATAAAAAATAATATTTCTCCCGCTGCAGCCGCTTGGTCGCAAATTGCCCGGCGAACGCTGAGCTGTCACTTGTCACCGTGTCAGAGCTGTCAGCTGTCAGACGGTTTGACACCCAGCAGCGCCGTCAACGTGGATTTACATAAAAGTGTTAAGTGACAATTAAAAAGCTTGTTGTTTAACCGACAGCTGGTTGTCTGTGGAGTTGCAGAGTCAATGATTGTGTGATTTTGTTGAGAATCAGAGTTAAGAAACGCCATTAACTAAGATATCAAGTCAAGTCGAGAGCTAAGAAACCTTTCTTAAAAGCTGTAAGTAAGATATTTATGACGCGTCGTTACGTAAACATTACATCAAAAGAAATCACACATTATAATCCACCTATAATTTAATCCACCTATAGTTATTTAAATTTAATCAATGCTTAAAATGCTCTAATATTTTTTGATCACACTATTTCATGTCAGTGAAAATTTGACAGGCCATTTTTATTTTGATTATATTTAAATAAAGGTTAGCAGCAAGACCCTGAATGACTTTGGTACCTACTAAATTATTGGATATGCAGACCCTGTTCTAACAGAAAAGAATTGAATAGGCAAGTTCATCGCGTTTTCCGATGTTAAGTTTATCAGGTTGATGCCATGACGTAAACAAAATGCTGGCACTTATTTGGCACAACTAATCAGCACTGCAGTTCAACAGAGCAATGCTGCCAGCATGTTGGGTACGCTACCTACCGATAGTGGGCATTTGAATTTTCTATTGGTTATCGCGGCTAGTATACGGTCCAAATGTATTTTTGTAGTATGTACTGTAGCTAGTAGCATTTAGTAGTATTCGGTATTATTGTAGAAGTTAGTTTAAAGAATAAAGGTACTTAATGAAAAAACGAGTGTACTTTAGGCCAAACGACTTAAGTAAAACTTGTTTAGCTCCATCTATTGGCCGGTATAACTTTGTTTTTGCTTTGTTTAATGTTAATATCGCCATCTTGACAATTGTAAATTGTCATTTTACTGGACATACGAGTACCAAGATTATTATAGAAACTTCAAGTAATTTATACAAAGTTTGTTATGTTGACAATGGAGATTTACGTGAACCAACACTTTCAAATTAACTTCTGTTCGCCTCGTTACCATTCACCAGCTCTCCCCAAGTCATGTGCGCGTAAAGAAGATTTACTTCAAAAATCATATCACCCTATATTCACTGTCAAAGAATGCCGTTATAACACCATCAAAGCTTGGCGCTGCTACAGCGTCAAACCTGACTGAAGTGACTCTATAATCGCGGAGTTATTAAATCGAGCCGAGTTATAGCCGCCATAACATAAAGCAGCCCTAAACAATTACCGCGCAGCCTGTACCATAAAGCGGTAAGTGGTATATTAATGCACGTACTGTTGGGAACACAACTAGTAACATAATTATTTAGTAATCTGTGACGCAACACAGTAGAAGACTGGCAGGTATAGTACACTGAAGAACGGGTTACTAAATATGTTACTATTACAACGTAAACTGGAACACCTTTGATGGTTGAATGAGGAAGTATTTTCGTCTCCCAATCATGTGTTTGACAGCACGTTGACATTGACAGCTGACATTCAGTAGTTTTCATACACTCAAAAGAACGAAGATCGAAAAACGTTACATTCATTCAAGACCCGAGACGACATGTAAAATTCAATATTCAAAAAAAGTGATCGAGAAAAAAGGCATCTTTCCAGTTAACCTTGCTGCACACTGGCTGCACACTCATATTAAGAACAAAGCGCGCAGGAAAAGTCGTGGCCAAGCACTTCAAGTGAAAAAATCAGGTTATTGATACCATAATCGTCAAAGGAATTGTAAAAACTCAATTTACATCGAGCAGGTTGTCTTTCGCTGCGCCTTTTTTTTGTACATATACTAAGTAAAAAAAAATCCATTCCATGATAAGTGATGTGATAATTTAGCCTGTGTTCTTGTGATCAAATCATAGAAACCACTTCATCCCTAAACAAACCTTTGATTTTAACACCATAATCACTAAACTGATTTGGACGACATTTTGTACACTGATTCTATATTGAATTAGGTAATATATTACCGAATTCAATATAGAATACTGTTTATTCTAGAAAATGTATATTAGATATTTACCTGATAGACACGACCCTAATGAGAACTCCTTTTTAAAATAATAACCCTAAACCTGCGTTAATAGAATCAGCTCTGACTCCGTCACAATTTTAAACCCTCAATTTGAAATTCGCGTACCCACCATGAATGTTAATGTAAATTTCAGGGCCGACGATACACAGGGTCGGATATCGTCGGGCAGAGCCGGGTTAACACACGATCGCATTAACGGGCCCGTATCGGTTGTATTAATAGCACATCATGGAGATAGCCGGTCGGCGTGCCTACTCGTTCAGCTTTTATGGCAACCCTGTTTAGAAACGAGCAGTAAATGATAAATTTTATATGCAGCATTCAATTTTTTTGCGTCGTTACAAAATATTGTGCCGTCGATGCGTTCGATTACGTCGTAAACTTTATGAATGATTATTATGAGCTTTTAAAATGATGATGGGAATGATAAAGTCTTTATGAATGTGTCGTATTAACGTTCTCTATATACGGATGGCTGTAAAGTGTTATGAATATTTTATGATCGGTTTAAGAAAATCTACGTTTGGTTATATTATAAAAGTAATAAAATTTTGCTTAAATATTTTATCTTGATACTTGCCAGCCCTGCGTCAATTTCATTTGACAGAGCGAAAAAAGCTGTAGTAAAACCTATTTAAAGTTTCTTATATTTTTGTTCTGTCAACGAAATGTCAAACCATTTAAAACGCATGATTACTATTGTTCTAGCAATTATAAGAAACTGTCACATTCAAACTACAGCTCTCGGCGCAGTGCAACTAAATACGTGCGCGTTTAGACAAAAACAAAATCCGGCCACAGTGAAATGTTTCGTAAATTGTACCACGCACGTCGCTATGAGCACCAGGCTAGACGTAATTTTTGGGACATTGAAGTAAACATCTTTAAAAGCAAATTTGTCCATAGCTTAGTATAATAAGAATAGGATACCTAAATTTGACTGCTATATTTTTAGTGCATAATAAATAATACTCCTAAAAATTAACAGTTACGAAAATGAGAATTGCCAAGAAATTTGAAAGTTACCGGCATTTTAAAATACAGAACAGAAAAAGACAACTCAAACATTCGTAACGTTAGTAATTATTGTTTCACATCTCTACATACATGTGAGACGTCACAAATGATGCCTTCATATTAACTCCAGAAGATCTCTTGCGTTTTTTTCTGTATACAAATTCTTGTCCTGTCGGTCATGAGCCAAGCTGTCAAAATTACACCTGTCGGTCAAAATTTTTATGAAGTTAGCACATCCAATTATACATTCATTTCCATATGGACATTCAACACTCGAAATAACTCCAACATCATATTACGGCCTCTACGGGGTTACCACGATTTCGCCAATGTCACGTGAATAGAGAGAAAAAGATTGCGGATATTGAACCAATTTTACCAACAACACCACAAATTTTAAGTAATAAAATTAAACAATAATATATTACCGAGGGTCAATTATCTTATTTTATATTGTATATTAAACGAACATCCGTAAGGCGTCTGAGTCCATCGATGTACCTATCAATAATTTTATTAAATTCGTGATTCGTGCGTGACATTATCAAAATCCCGCGAAAATATTTGAGCCTGGTAACCCCACATACATGTCACTTGTTAGCAATACTGGCAGCGCGACAACGTCAGTGGCCAGTGATTGACAGGCGGGCGACCACTGTGCGCTGATTAATGCACCTCCACTCTGGGCATTGCATACAAAATAGCCCTGTTTTTGACCACTGTGCGCTGTCAAACTGAAATAATGACAGATCGTGTATTGTGTGGGAAAGTGATGTGACGTTGAAATGTTCGCGTGGTTGTTCTTTTTAGTTTGTAGGATACGTTTTATTATTTACTTTAATGGCTACATACTCACCATGCAAATTTAACTTGTATATAAAAATTAACATGGTATTGGGTTGATATTACCTATATGCTACAGAAATATATCATTTTTACGCGTTCGTAATAAATTTCATCTATTAATTTAAATTAATATTCTACAATGAGCCATTGTAGAATATTAATTAATTGATAGAATGTTAGTGTGTCATCATTAACTCAGCGGCAAACCGTGAAACTTTCAAACAGATACACCCAGATTCAAATCCCATTCGGCCCTGCACCAACGACTTTACATTTTATTTTTGAAATTTGCACTAACTTTTACAATGATCACAAAATGTGAAAATATAGCTGAGTCATCCGCCAACCTGCATTGGCCAGTATGGCAGATTACGGATACTCTCCATTTGACATAAGGATCGTGTGCCAGCAGTGGGAACACATTGGGCTGGCGATTCTACTGCAAGGCACTTCCAATCTAAACCAACCACCATACACAGACATTGATAACTCTGTAGTGTGGTGGTTGAGCAGGTTAACTCATAACCCGGAGGCGGCGGGTTCGGTTCCCGCGACTGTAAACAGAAAAAAATCGCAAATGCTTGTTCTGAGTCTGGATGCTGTGTGACATGGTCTCGTAGTTTCTGGGTCCCTAGATACAGGGAATCCTAGTTAGGGTGCAGGATCTATGAATGTGATCGTAGGCCTTATTATTACTGGTAGACTTTCCTAGGTAGTTCCTTTTACTAGGTGGTAGGACTTTTCTGCAAAGTTCGTCTAGGTGCCACCGCTTTGCCAGTTATTCTGCTGCCAAGCAGTGGTGTGCTAGCACTATTGTGTTCCGGTTTTAAGGGCACTGTAGCTAGCGAAATTACTGGGCAATTGAGACTTTATGATCCGATCTCACAGTCGAGTAATCTTATGACTGTGCTGATGTCTCAGGATGATGTGCGCAGTGCAGTGTCACGTGAAACTTTATTTGGAGTTTCGAGTGACACTGTTCTGTTATGGGTGTCGCTTAACATCAGGTGAACGACTAGCACGTCACATCATATAATAACATTTTTAAAAAATCGACTTACGCTTAAATTACGTCACCATTATTAGTAAACAAACAGTTCACCTAATTATCCATATCACACCGCATTATCATCATCATCATCAGCCTGTGTTAGTCCACTGCTGGACATAGGCCTCTCCCAAGGTACGCCATTGAGCCCGGTCTTCAGCTCTTCTCATCCAATGACTGCCAGCCAGACCACATTATAGTTTCAAAGTAAATTAACGTCAGTCATTGACACAGGGCGCACGTCACCCCGGTGCTGTCAGTCCGCAGCCGGTGGGTGATCAACAGCCCACAATGCACGCTGTCATGTTTTATTTGACCAGTCGACCGCAACACGCGTACCACTGTGTGGTGTTAGGTTAGAGCGGAAATTAAACGACAGGGCCATAAACTACAGATTGGTTCTGCTCTACTCATTTTTGCAATGGTTTTAGAATGCATGCGGATTGAAAGAGTTGAATAAAATTGTAAAAACGCAGAACTCCAATGAAACCACCGTCTTTCGTTCTTTCTTATATATTCTTCTGATATATTCTTTTAGGTACAATTTCATATCACAAATCCTTATTACAAAACGAGCTTTCCAATTACCATCTTACTTTCTTTTTTTTAAATCAAGATGGCTACCTCCCAACTACATTATGTCCGAGTGTTGCAATCGATCGTAATTAGCTAGTGAAATTACTGGGCAATTGAGACTTTATGATCTGATCTCACAGTCGAGTAATCTTATTACCAGACTGTGCTGATGTCTCAGGATGATGTGCGCAGTGCAGTGTTGCTCGAAACTCTATTTTGGGGTTCCGATTGACACTGTTCTGTTATGGGCAACCGTGGCGCTTAACATCAGGTGAACGGCTAGCTCGTCAAATCATTCAGTAACAAAAAAAAAATGAGTGCTATTTACATACAATTTCTATTAGCTTTAGTCTTCAAATACATCCATCCGCCTCTCTACATCAACAATTCAAAATGTAACAGCACAAAGACAAATAAAACTAAAAGCGTTGTTCACTACAATATTTACGATCAACTCTGCCCTCCAGGCGACCCATTTCCGCCAAATTCACTTTGGACATAACCGTTTCCCTTTCGCGAGTATAAAAATTTAGCGGCGCACAGTGGGCCGTGCCCCTGAGTTATTGGACAACACTCACCGACTTTATAAAGGGCACCGCACACATAATGTCTTGAATTTAATAAATATTGATAAATTAAATATACCATGGAAATGAGTTTACAGAGTATATCACAATAAGGTGAATATACAGACATAATAATTCCTAAAAAACCTAACTAAACATTTTTTGGAGTCTTAAAGTATTGATAATTTTTAAATATGTATTTGTGTGTAGATAATTTTGGTTTTTGATAGTTTTTCAGTCGGAATAAATCTATAGGTACTAGAATTTATAATACGTCTCAATTAAATGTGAAAGGATTTTTTTTTTCAGTTTTTTTGCTGTATTATGATTTCATGGCACGTTACATAAATAAATAAATAAATACGTGTGGATATTTCACACAGCGTCATCTAGCCCCAAACTAAGTAAAGCTTGTACTATGGGAACCAGATAACTGATACAATACTTAGATACTGTTTTGTTTGTAAATATATACATAGAATACAATATAATACCCAGACACAGAACATACATCGATGTTCATCACACAAATGTTTGTCCTGGATGGGAATTGAGCCCACAACCTGCAGTTCAGAAGGCAGGAATACTACCAACTGAGCTATCGGGCCAATCGGTCGTATAAATGCGCGTCGACCTTTACCATCTACACTCAAGTTTTGTACGTTTTATTTTATTCCCCGATCGTTAGTAATAAGGATTTATCGTGTTGATGTACATGATGGATAAATTTGCTTAATTTTTTACGCACAAACGCTCAGCCTTGGAATGTTATGAGAATTTATTTATGTACGGGTTTCGGGAAAACTTCTGATTTACGATCCGGCGTTATATAAACGCAATGAATGTTAAATGCTGCAAATGAGAGTTTTATGCCAGCCATTTTTTATTTATAATAAAGTGAGATGTCATATAAAGCTTAATGCGAATAATGTTACACTAAAATGTTCGAAAAGGGCCGACAGCTGTATAATAATATTAAGAATTTTTTTATTTTTGTTTAAATACTAGGCGCGCCGCCGTTTCACCCGAGAACAAAAAGTAGCCTATGTGTTAATCCACTATATATTCAAAAGTTCATCAAAAGCCTTTTGAGCGTGAATAACAAATATCCATTCATACAAACTTTCTCGTTTATAATAACGCCCAACGATGACATACATAGATCCCGGACCCTAACCAGGATTCCTTGTGTCTAGGGACCCAGGAACTACGAGGACCATGGTCCCAGAACATCCAGACACAGAACAAGTTTTTCGCTTTTTATCTGTTTTCTAATACTTATCCTACCGCAGGGAAAGAACCCGCCGCCTCCGAGTTACGAGCCGACCTTCACAACCACCACAGAGGCTGTCAATAACCTGAAAATATATAAAATGTGAAAAATGTACAAAAACCTGTTATTTCCACACAATTTACCTATCTTTTTATCTAAATCGACAGACACGTTACTTGAATATACTCAAATAGCTTATCTCGAAGGTTCACTTCCCGCGCACTCGGCGTTATGTCGGCCATCAGCACTATCGGGCTGCTGAAGATTCCTGGCAACGATTAGCAGCTTTGTCCTTAGAAGGCTTTAGGTTTAAAGAATGAATAGGTATTTTACAGCCTCTGTGGTGTAGTGGTTGAGCAGGTCAGCTTATAACCCGGAGGCGGCGGGTTCGATTCCTGTGACAGGACAAGTATTTGTAAACAGAAAAAAAAGCGCAAATACTTAGTCTGTGTTTGGGTGTTGTGGGACCATAGTCCTCGTAGTTCCTGGGTCCCTAGACACAGGGAATCCTAGTTAGGGTCCAGGATCTATGTACGTGATCGTTTTATAAAAATAAAAATAAAAACTTTTTGAATAATGGTTTAAACAGGAAAGTTTCTTTTGGACTAGAATAAATCTTTTAAATGACGTTTTTTCTCATTTTATTGATTTAATAGAAGCATTGCATTATGTTTTAACTTGCCGACTTACGTAGAAATGGTCAACGGAATTTTTTTTAAAACTTTCAGTGAATTTTTTTAGTAAAACTTTTTTACGCACGCTTGACTTGGGGAGTAAGCTGGTGAATGCATGGCGGATGGAAGTTGAAGTTGGTTCACGTAGATCTCCATTGTCAACATAACAAAGTTGAAAGCTTGCATTATTATATTAGTATGTCCGGTAAAATGACAATTTAAAATTGTCAATATGGTGACATTAACATTAAACAAAGCAAAAACAAAGTTATACCGGCCAATACATAGAGCTAAACTAAAGAAGTTTCATTTCAGTCGTGTTGTCTAAAGCACAATCGTTTTTTTATATCACACATGGTCTACATACTGTCACTTGATTTCGCCAAAGAAGGTGCAATTGGTAACTAAGATCTTACGATCTATATATTTCCAATTTCCATGCATAGTCTAGTTGTAATGGTATAAACCTCTATTCGAAACGATTCATCTTGTACCTTATCTATCAAAATGAGATTGTCATAATAAACTTAATCCAAATAAGAACAAAATCGAGCGAACTCATTGCAATAATGACTTACATCTCCATCAGCAGGCCTAGCACGGCCGGTGGACAACATCTCCCCAGGGAGTAGATAACAAACTTATCCTCACTGTCACTTTATTCCACTCTGCGAGCACGGCCGCGACAGTGGAAAGCTTTATCCGGGGGATAAACGGCGGGAGTAGCGTTTTTAGATTTCTCTACCGTATTGTTGCCAGTACGAGAAAATTTAACTAAAATGACATTGCATGCTTCAATATTTTGTTCAGTCCATCAAACCATCGATAGTTGTTCGGCTAAATATACTGGGATTCAAGACAAAATATAAAAATTAAGAAAAAATAAGGTTTTTGAGTCTGTGTCCTTGTGTTAATCAAAGAGTATGTAACGACTACTATGTATATGACTGAGAGTAAGTGAATAGTTTGTATTAAATTTTATTTTGTTTGTAATATGAGCGGAATAACGTGATTAATTATTGTGTAGTAGTTATATTTTAAATTTTTATATGTATTTATTTTATAATAAAATATACTCAAAAAATATATGCATCATTTAAGTTAATTACGTAAATTAAATAATTTCCTTATTAAAACTAAACTAATAATTGTATTTTCACGAATATTTCGCTTTGTATTTTTTTGTATTGAAACTAATTTCCCGGGATTTAGAAGGGATTACTTGCATTCCGAATGCTCCTCCCGGTGTAACTTTCGCTCCAAAATTCGAGTCCCCGCGATTAAACGTAGTTATAATAGGCACGCGACATTTTTGTGCCTATTAAAACACTTTGACTTCCTTATACCCACCTACAAGAGTCGAAGATAAATAATCTCTGCTTTGTGTCAATTCAAGAGAATATTATCCACTTTTTTCGGAGTCCGTGCTCTGAAGCGGGGAGTAGCGGGATATAATGTCTACGACAATGTCAAAGGGAAATATTTCTTCCCTCTCCTCGTTGCCGTGCTACGTAAGGTGGAGAGGGGGATTATTTTAACTGACAGGTGGAAAAAATCGGGGGAAAGACAATTTCTCCACATGCCGTGCTAAGCCTGCAGAAACACAATCTATCTATCTATCCAAAATTTATTTTCAAGAACTTTGTAGACAATAATACAGTGAATGAATAACAATTTCTTCAAATATTCACAACTGTTTTTGATCAAAATTATAAATATGTACATTGTAATGTACTACTTAAGTTTACTTAACTTGTGGTTTAATGTTGAAGACCTAACTTGTTCGCAAAATAATGCAACAAGATAGGTCCTGGTGTTATTTGGGGAGCAAAGAAATACTGATTAAAAAAAAAACTAACATTATTTAAAATACACTTTAGAAACAGAGATATACAAATATATGTAAAACTTGGAGTTCAGTGAATGATTGCCAGGATGGAATGCGGTTAGGATCTTATAAAGGATTTTGGAAGGGATGAATAGTGTGGAAACTCTGTTTATTTACAATCACTGGCGTACTAACTTACAGTGGAAAATTTCTAGAGGATCTACTTCACTAATAACTTAACACTAATGAGGGTTGCGGGTCGCAACATAACACTGGAAGTTCTGCTTTTAACCAGTCAAATGTATGAAAATAATAGAAGGGATGAGATCAAGAAGGGTTTAACTAATTTTTTTGCACAAATTGACTTATGGGTATCGTTGGATTCAGCGTGAAATTATCTACAATAATACATTCTCAAAAAACCGAAATGAGGCTTAAATCTCGAGATTGTCAGTCTAAAAACGGTTTATCTGACACAGGAATACAGTTCGCTTAGCATAAAAACATTATTATATTTATTTTATTATATTATATTTTTACAGTAATTGCGTACAATTACTGTAAAAATAATTATTAATGTAAATGTGTTTTTATTTTAAAATATAGTACTAATTTACGAATTAGTACTATATTTTAAAATAAAATTAATACATTTCAAGCAACTGAAACTTACAGAAACCTTTTCTATTACTTAATGAGCACTCTGAAGCTGGTGAAGTTTAAAGTCAATTTTCTCGAAACTATCAATTTGACTGTTAAATCTTTTTTGATCTCACCCCTTGAATTAACACTAAAAAAGTGTGAGTGTCGTATCACGTAAAATGTAAGTGGCAAAGTAGCAAAGAAATCTGATTATAATCAGTCATCAGTAAACGAAGTCACGATCAAAAAGTAGTTAAATACAACGTTCGTTACAGCATTATTCATATTCAAGTAAATCTGACGCTTGGCGGTCGAAGGCGAAGATCATTTTTCATTCTTTGTGTAGGTGACGCCTTGTCATGCCCCTTACAAGTTCTCTGGCTCACCCCCATACATAATTTATTATTCCAGTCATCTCTTTACGACATAGACAGAGATATGTCGTTATTTTAACTATAATAATAATAATAATAACGCGCAACGATCACACACATAGATCCTGGACCCTAACATAAGATTCCCTGTGTCTAGCCCAGTAACTACGAGGACCATGGTCTCACAACACCCAGATACAGAACAAGTATCTGCACGTTTTTCTTTGCAGAAATACTTGTCCTGTCACGGGAATCGAATCCGCCGCCTCCGGGTTATGAGCTGACCTGCTCAACCACCACACCACAGAGGCTGTCATTTTAGCTAACTCCCTTGCATGAATTTACAAATTCATTTTAAGGAATATCTACGGTCTCGCGGATTCATACTTAGATACATTCATATGAAGAAATAAAAACGAGTGTGCTTTAGACCACATGACTGAAGTAAAACTTCTTTAGTTTAGCTCCATCTATTGGCGGGTATAACTTTGTTTTTGCTTTGTTTAATGTTAATGTCGCCATATTGACAATTGTAAATTATCATTTTACCGGCCATGCTAACATAATATTCTAATAACATAATATTCTACGTGAACCAACATCCGTTCGCCTCGCATTCTCCAGCTTACTCTCCAAGTCAAGCGTTCGTAAAGAAGTTTTACTTCAAAAATTATTATGTGGACCTTGCAGATTTATACACGTCACGATAGTCTGAAAAATAAAATCATAAACTCATTCCGTCATCCTCTTTCCATCATAGAACTACAAGTTGGTGATTCTTCACATCCTTACGTCGTTAGTGTACCCCAAGTCCGCACTAAGCGTTTGTTGGGTCATTTATAGTCCGGCCAAAGAATGGAATGCTCTTCCAGCAACAGTGTTTCTTCCTGGGTATACCTAACCTGGGTCTTTTTAAGTCAAAAGTGAATGGACATCTCATAGGCAAACGTGCTCCACCTTAGACAACTTCGTCACTTACCATCAGGTGAGTTGTTGTCATATACAGTATGCCCATTTTTCCCATAAAAAAATAAAAAATAAATTACCGTAAAAAAAATCCGTTCCGCTTTTACCCAGTGCAACATAATACCTCTAAAACAGTCATGTGAGTTCCTTTTATTTTATGGCACCACAAAATACAGCATGCAAATATGTTTGTCTAAACCTACGCTTTTTGCATAATAAAATAAAAATTTCACGGCCATTCCAAAACATGGCGCCGGCGATATTTCAACTGTCAAGGGTGTGACAAATAGGGAATATTTTTTGTTTGGCACCGTTGAAATTGGCAGGCGTTTTTGTCCAGTGCTTTTCATCACCTGCCCTACTGGGCGTCCCTCTGGTCGAGACATGAATCTGTAAAACGCATGTGATGACAACCAGTATTTTTGAAGTAAAACTTTCGTTAGGCATTCTTAGCTTGGGGGTAAGCTGGTGAGGCGAACGGAAGTTGAGAGCGAGATATACTTTCTCCCTCTCTACGTGAAGAAATGAATGGAATATGTAATACTAGTTGCACCCCGCGGTTTCACCAGCAGATAAAAGTATTCTAAGTTAAGTAGTTACCGAGATGAATGGTAACAAACATACACACAAACGACAACGTCAACAAGCACAGGACAAGTATTTGTGCTCAGTAAAAAAAGCACAAATTACTTGTTCTGTGTCTGGGTGTTGTGGGACCTTGGTCCTCGTAGTTCCTGGGTCCCTAGACACAAGGAATCCTAGGTAGTCTTATATAGATTATATATGTGATCGTTGGACATTATTATTATTATAAACTTTCGCATTTATAATATGAGTATGATTTAGAACGTAAGGTCCGTATTACAGAACGATGCTCAGTCATCGATTGGTGCTCAAGCAGAGATTTTATTCATAAATTGATCGATTAGTGAATGAAATCGATCTGCTTGAGCAGCGATCGATGACTGAGCATCGTTTTGTAATACGAACCTAAGAGCTCAAGTTAATATGCGATCGTGTTCTACAACATCAAAGGGTCTACGCCGAAAGCCACCGACACTGACGCCGACGCCGACATCTCGCCGACAAGGCTTATCTTATCCGGAGTATTGAACATGTGCATTTGCAGGGATATAAACATTGGAACTACGTAAGTGGTCATGAAATGGGCTGGGCCCATTCGCCCCTATCTTTATTGCGGACTAATATTTTATGAAGTTGTTTTAAAGTAGGTTCAAATGAACTGTAAATATAACTGGCTGTCATAAAATGTTTGTAATCTTTACGATTCTTTTGTAGACCTAGATTGTAATATAACTATGAGTGGATTTTGTTTGTTTAGACCAGTTTTATGATTTTAGGAAATCATGTTAGTGGTATTAATGCGAAGTCAAAATTTCAACAATTTTGTGATTATTTTTTGTTTCTGTTAATCAAAGCAATCTTATCCAATGTATGCATGTTTACTCGAACATTTTACGTATTCATACATAACGCTAATAAATAAATTACTCATTTTAAAATGTTATTAAAATAAAAAGTTTGGTTAACGTTTGGTGGAGGCATCAGGTGAACAGAATGCGGGCTTTTTTTACTTTGCAGAAAGAATAAACATTAACGTGGTAATGCTGCCAGCATTCTGGGTACTGTTTTTCTCCACCAACGGGTTGTTATAAGATTTTTTTCTTTAGTTTTATATTTTTAAGTTTTAGGTCTAGTTTAATTAAGTACTATGTTTATATGTAAATTAAAATAAAATAAATTTTATATTAGGATTTTTAGCCACACAAAAATCTATTTTTATGTGAAATGGCTAGTACTGCAGAACGGCAATTTCCTAGACCTATTACATTATATCCCAGCAAAATTAAATTTTGGGAAAAAATGGGCAAGGGTCGGTTGAAACCGCGGGGTGCTCCTATTTAGATACAATCTATGCTATTCGCTATTTTATTTAATGTTATACCATAATACTATAAATGCGAAAGTTTGTATGTATATACGAAACGTAGCTCTTTCTGTCTACGTTCACGTAGTGTCCCTTTCAACTTTCGTTCACATCACCGGCTTATCCTTAAGTCCAGCGTGCGTAAAGAAGTTTTACTTCAAAACATCTGAATCTCAGTTTTTGATATCTTGATTGTTCTCCATATGCGACAAACCATGTCCACGAAGTTTTGCAATAAACCGCTACCTAAGCTGAATTCTCTTTATGAAAAAAAAAAACAAAATGGCGAATTGAAATGAGTTCGGTAAAGTTTCAAACTCAAGTGGCATTCAAAGTGCAATAAGTAGCTGCTTCCTAAACTCCCAGGAAACAATAAATAATGTGCGTACGCATGTGCTCTGCTAATGCGAGTCGGACGTTTTATTGAGGATACTGAAAAAATAAGACGAGTTTTGTTATTGGCTTTGAAGTTTTTATTTTGCAAGCGTGGAATTAATAAAGCGACTGGTAAAAGTCTACGACGAAATGGCATTGGGCAGATCACAATGCTCTCCGGAACTGACTGAAGGAAGGTTCTTGAGTGGCGACCACGAAGCGGAAGACGCTTCTTAGACGATCTTAGGTCCCCCTCTAGGTGGATCGTGGATCACGAAACTTTGATTGCAATGCAACAGGAAAAATTTCCATACTAACTATACACATAAACTGCGTATTCAAACTGTCAAATCCATACTTTGTGTTACTAAAGGGTTGCAATCGAGTTATGTGATCATCCAGCTGGGGCGTGATCACGGAACTGCAATGCCCCTCAATAAATTTCATTCCTATTTTGAACATTTCTATAGTAACTATAAGCTGCGTATTGAAACTGTCAAATTCTTCATCGAATTTGTTTCAGCAATCAAGTTACACGATCGACCAGCTGGTTAAAACTGCGGGAAGCTGATGGATGCAGGAAGCAAGCAGCCGCTCAAAGTATTATATATTTTTTTTATTATATTTTTTATGCGCAATGGGTATGCGGAACTACAAGGACTATGGTCTCACAACACCCAGACTCGGAACAAGTAAATGCGCTTTTTTCTGTGCACAAATACTTGTCCTGTCACGTTGAACTTATAGCTCTATTTATTATTCTAGCTCTTATAAATGATGTTTTCAAATTATTACAATTTAGTTATATAGAGTAGCCCGTAGTTTCATCCGTGGTTTCTTTATGCAACCTTTAACATTAACACCCTATTTTTGCTTGAATCCTAGGGTTTTTGAAGCTTCCATAGACTAAACATTATAGCGTAGGATAACCTCCAGCAGGCGAGCTGATGACCTGGGGGGTGATCACGAAGCTTTGATTGCAATGCAACAGGAGAAATTTCCATACTAACTATGCACATAAGCTGCGTATTGAAAATGTCAAAAATCCATACATTGTGTTTCTTTTGGTTGCAATCGAGTTACGTGATCACCCAGCTGGAAATCGCAAAGTTTTAGAAGACCGTAACGTAATGTTCATTTTATTAACTTTCGCAAGGACGTCCCTTGTTTGTGACGTCAAACTTTATTTAAACAGAAAAAATATAATGGCTTCCCAAAATATTACTATTGCTACAATATTATCTCTCGACATCAAAAAGCCTGCCTACCCTCTAAAGCAAGTATAATAAGCCTATGATCTGACGAGAACAATAACAATAACTCTCACGCCTCCAATCCACAAACCGAGCCATGAATCCCAGCTTCCTTCAGATTAAGCTTATAATAATAAACTTAACAGGATATCCTATCATAATAGCGTTTGTACAAACTACAAAACTAAACCTTATCGTAATATTATAGAGCTTACAATCCCACTATTTAGAATATAGGTTTGTGATAATAGGTGTGTTAGTTTTGCATACAAAGTAGGGATGTGATGTGTCGATCGAATTACGGATAGGGACGGTTTGCTGTAATGAAATTATACATGATCATTCCAATAAACGTCCCATTCTAAATAGCTATTGGTGAAAGAGTCCTTGCTTTGTATTCTCCGTTTTACATTTTTCTCTTTATTTTTCACTCTGTCTCTCCTATAAAAATCTTTATATAGCGCATGAAGCAGACGTTCAATTATTGACCCATTTCAATTCTTTTTTTAATTAAACACACTTATTGCTCTATATGACAGACTCTGTATTGGATGGTTGATCAGGGTGGCTCATAACCCAGAGGTGGTGGGTTCGATTCCCGTGACAGAACCAGTATTTGTGCACAGGGAAATAAGTAAACTACTCGTTCTGTATCTGCGTGTTGTCGAACTATGGTCTTCGTAGTTTCTGGGTCCCTAGATACAGGGCATCCTGGTCCAGGATCTATGTATGTAGTCGTTGCGTGTTATTATTATATTTTTAGTGGATTTGTCGCATTATATTTTAATCCAATCAAAATAATTGTGACTTAATATTTTTGGGTAATACATAAACATCGTCATGATTCAAATCGGGTTGACTGTGTGTGTGTGTGGGTTGACTTATACAGAAGTACACAACAGCTGGAGTAGCTAGGTAGTGCCGAAAGTCAGGTTCTTAGAAAAGAACGTGCTTGGCGTGTTAGAAAAGGCCTATTTCCAGCACAATAGATTAACACGCTGATTATTATGAAGATCTTAAGAAAAGGTCTGATAGTGTTGAATATAAAGTATTACTCGTACATCCGTAACTTTTACGGATCATCCTTAACTTTAACAAGTACATCACTGCTCTTACAAAGGCCTAATTTGTGGTAGTTAGCGGCACCGAACCAACAGCCACTGTGGGCTCAGGATGTTTGAAGACTTGTTACCGCTGTTTGCGGAGGGATCAACTATTGAAGTGCACATGTTTTCTTTGGTCACGATAGTTTGTGAACACGCTATCGGAAGGAGCTGGCTGTTAGAGGCCCCTGTATTTGTGGAGCTTATCCTGACGGCCCTTAGCAAAATATCAAAGCTTTAGTATACATAAAGAATTAACCAAGGAAATATTTCAATAAATACTTTTACACGTTTCACACAGCGGCATCTAGCCCCAAACTAAGCAAAGCTTGTAAGCTATGGGAACCAGATAATTGATACAAAAGGTCCGTATTACAGAACGATGCTCAGTTATTGATCGGTGTCCAAGCAGAGATTCCATTCAAAAGTAATCAATTAGTTAATGAAATGTCTGCTTGAGCAACGATCGATGACTGAGCATCTTTCTATAATATGGACTTTATATACTTTTTGTTTGTAAATACAATACAATATAACACCCAGACAGAGAACTAACATGTTTATCACCTACACTACCGAGAAGCAGTCCGCAAAAAAAAGGGATTCTGTATTTTGTTCTAAATTAGGAGACGCCTGTACATATTACGCCGGTATGTAGTGTATAATAGTTACTTTGTGAATATATTTCCGTAATAATATTGTAGAACTATTTAAGTAATTATTTTGTGATTAGATCCCTCACCATCGAAAATAATATCAATGGCGTAGGCGACGCACGTACGTTAGATAATAATTTACTTTGGGGTTTGGCGGGAAAACGAAAAGAAAGCGTCACCGCATTGTATTATTTTCCAAAACTTGTGTTATTTTCAGTGTGAGTGCATAAAATTTGGTGGCATTTTATTTGTTAAGTGCTGGATTACAGGCATGAGTGTGGGAAAGTGGTAAGGTAATGATGGTGAAACGTTTCTTTTTGTGTTGTTTCCAAAACTCCATAGAAGCTTCTAGTAAAGTTGCCATCACAGGAGTGTGACTTTACTATGACTTGACTTGATGACTTGAGCTGTGACTCGACACATATCTGAGTGAAATATCATTAACTTGATAAATTATCAATAACTTGACACTGGCTAAATACACAAAAGAGTGAAGAAAAAAAAAGTGAATACACAAAAAAAAGAACGAAATTCGTCACGTTAACAAAGTAGGGTATTATAGGAAAACTCGCAGTACTGATTATAAATTAACCAATGAAATATTAATCGTACCTTATTATTTCGTGAAAATATAATTTAAAGCCAGTCGTTATGACCTATATTATAATACAATACTTTTGTGCATAATAGGATGCCTACATGCTAACCTTAGAACTAGAAACCAAGAGACAAGACAATACGAAATAAAATGGCCAATCAGCAACAAATAATACCCATTTTAGCGCGACGGTATTGCCAGTATTGCATAATAGGGCTAGTCCTGGCTCATTAACCACTCACTTTATTGCCTGCCACAGTTTATTATTGTAACATTACGTTGACGCTCATCGGACAATTTGTCCCTGTCGTATATCAATATCGACAAATTGCTGGTAATTGGCAATTGAAAATGTACCAATTTTCAATAGGGTTGTCAGATTTCGATTTTGGATACAAGGAATGAAGAGAAGACAAGATTGTTTTCCAAATGTTATAGTTATTATTGCAATTGTCCCAGATAACAATAAATCCCGCCTGCAGATTTTAGAAATTAGAACTCATAGAATCTGCCAATAAGTGTCTATTTTCCGCACAATAATTTTGAAAAACAAAACGATAGCTTACTTGTCTATGAAGCTAACCATAACCATTTTCAATAGGGTTGTCAGGTTTCGATTTTGGAAACGAAGAATAAAATGTGTGATTACAGTTTCCAAGACAAGATTGTTTTCCAAATGTAATTTTTATTATTGCAATTGTCCCAGATGACAATGAATCCTGCCTGCAGATCTTAGGAATTAGAATCCAAAGAATGACACGGTCCCTCAGCCTATAAGTGCCTTTTTCGGCACAATATTTTTGAAAAACAAATCGATAGCTTAGTTGTCCATCAATCTGACCATCAGGTGCTCTTTTCCAAATGCAATTGTTATTATTGCAATTGTCCCAGATGACAATGAATCCTGCTTGCAGATTTTAGAAATGAGAATCTAAAAAATCTGGAACTTACACGGTTCCATAGCCAATAAGTGCCTTTTTTTCCGCACAATTTGTTTCGATTACTTAGTTGTCCATCAATCTTACCAAGGGCTGGTGTTATAAGAAAACCAGCGGTATGAGGTGGTCTCACATTTTAACATTTTGGCTTGGTGGTTCCAAATACCTATAAATATTTAAAGACAGCATGAAGTGGGTAAATTTACCTAACATTAATTTCTCATTGTCAACCGCTGTCTACCATTATCAGTGGTATGAGGCACAAGAAAGTGTGAATGACTGGTTAATTTACCAACAGGGCGGACGGCGTGAGGAACGGAAATGGGCCGGATAAATCAGGGCTAACTCAGCCCCCGGGTATGAGGTACGGTCGGCATAAAAAGCTATTAAAGGGAGCAAGAAATCACACTATCACATTAATATTATAAATGCGTAACTTTGTGTGTCTGCGTCTGTTTCCTCTTCACGCCACAACAATAGAACGGATTTAAATGAAACGAAATGAATATGACAGGACAAATATTTGTGTGATGAACAGAACAAACATTGATGTTTGTTCTGTGTCTGGGTGTTATAGTGTATTCTATGTATGTTTTTACAAACAAAAGTTATCTAAGTATTGTATGAGTTATCTGGATCCCATAGTACAAGCTTTGCTTAATTTGGGACTAGATGGTGACGGTGAAATGTCCATAAATACTAATACTATTATTATTATTATGAAAAGATCAAATACCTAGTACTTTCGATAAGGAGTACATTATATACTCAGACAATATAAAAAAGCCAGTTAAAACACTAAGTACAAAGCTTCATAGGTGTATTTATGACCATGTGATCTTTTATTACAATAAAAAACTATTTTTGTAAAAAGCTTAATAGTTTTAATCAACCGCGAACCATAACAATTGTCATAACCACATGAATGAAGCGAAATCAATTACGCACACCATTCACACGGTTCAATTCCCTCTCTGTCCTGCCGACCGTACCGCAGTAAACACCACTCGTATTCATTAGCTGGCCCATTAATTATTTTTTGTTGATCCCCCGAGCGACGTGCGCTGTCCTCCGCAACGTTTTACAGTTTCATTTAAATTGGCAGCCCTAGCTGTCACGCGTTTGACGTATGTCGGGCGGCCATCTTGAAAATTCGTTGCATTTAAAAATCAACCTTATCAATTTAATGAATAGAGTTACTAATGTGTTGTTTGGAATTAAAGTGAGTTGCTATTTTTCAAGTGTTGACAGATGTTGTAAGTCACAAGCGAAAGGTCATGGGATAGGTTTACGTTGTTGTTGAAAAAATAGACGCCGCTTCGGACAGTGGCTTCCGGTCACTTCGAGGAAAATGGCTTTAGCCAAGTGGTTTAGGTGTATTTGTATAGTTTAGGGCATACCAATATATTGCGGTCGTTTCAAAATTTGGTTTTTAAATAGAGTGTTTAATCTATACATATAAAATTCAAAGTCCTGACTGACTGCCTTATATATCAACGCACAACCTAAACCGGTCCTAGAGACTTGAAATTTGGAGGGTTTGTTCTTTGTAAAGTGTAGGTATCATCTAAGAAACGGTTTTTTGAAGTTCTACCCTGAAGAAGCTGAAATGAGTGGTTGAATTATCATGAAAAAATTTATTCTTCGTCTCCTATAGGCCACGCGGGCGAAGCCGCGGGCAGAAACTAGTATTTTATAAGGTTGATTCAACTGATTTTAAAGCATTGGTGTAGTAATTTAAAAAAAAACGTTAATCTATTACCCGTTTCACCGTAAGTTTGTTATAAATATTTTACTCTTCGAAGAAGAAACACTTCTTGTTTCAACAAATTAATTTAAATAAATTGTCGCACTTTATGACCTCGTCTTACAACTCAATTTTAATTTCCCAACAGTTTTATAAGCCATTATCATCAAAGCCAGTGTCCGGTATAACGTTTTTGCCAGATCATTTTAAAAACTAATATTGTAAAGATAAAACGGGCCTATTCGCGCACAAAAATTATCATTTTAAAAACTAATAAAACTGTTTAGTTCAGTCTAATAGCAGGAAACAATAATGGCCGTGTCAAAATATTTTCGTCAAAGATGTTGTGGAGGCGAGGTGAAAGATTTCGGGAACAGAGACGGAGCGCGACTCGAGCATTTTTCAATGTGATGAGCTGCATCGATCGTGACGCTGTGACCACGGTTTTGAAATTTATGAGACTAGATGAAATAATAATAATAATAATAACGCCCAACGATCACATACATAGAAATATAGAAGAATGTTCTTATTCATTCCTTATTCTTATACAATTCTTTAACAGCCTTTTTAATAAACACGAACTTATAACACTGCAGCTGATATGGGCAGCTTAAAATAAAATAAAAATTTAAAAAACTAGCTTTAGACTAGTTACACCATCTTTTGTCTCTTTCGATCCAGCTAAATATTCCAGTAGCAAAAGGACAAAAGCTGAAGCAACTAATCCGAGACTATTACCCGTTTATTAATAAGGCTGTAAGTGTTTTAACCGATTTCAAGCCCAATGAGACAATCATCAGTGTAGTCTAAATCGTAATACGCATTATTAAGGATAACTCAAAAACTACTTCTCAAATCTTGATCGAATTTAAATGGTAGCACCAGTTTTCAAATAAAAAAGAATCATCAAAATCGGTTCACCCAGTCGAAAGTTAACAAACATTAAAAAAAACAGTAGAAATGAGAACTTCCAGCTTTTTTGAAATCGGTTAAAAAGTGTAACGTACTTTAAAAATAAACAAAAGTTTAAATAAAGTCATCATTGTTCATGTGAACGTATAGAAAAATAATCTACTGTATAAATTTAAATCTACATATAAATTCTGAGTCTCTGGTTCTTAAACAACGGGAATTAAGTCTATTTTAAAAAACGTATTCTCCAATACCTTATTATCTTATACTAACAAAAAGTATTTATCCAACAAAAATTACGTTAAACCATGGCGACTCTACCTAAAGCTAGAGTTCCCATCAGTCTCAAATCCCCGCGGACGGATCCCGCGAGGTAATTGTTACCTCATTGCTAGATCTCGTTTGTTTAGCCCCGAACACATTGCTAATGGATACGTGATTTGTAGAGCTCTAATTATAAAGGTGCTCTACACTGTGTGTACATTTTTAGATCTAAGCTTGGGGTGGAAATTCTTGTGTTTTATACTTTTACACATGATACTTTTACGTGGTATCGTAATTTAAGCCGTTTATTGATTATATGAAACTAGTCGCGCCCCGCGGTTTCACTCGCGGGTAATGACTTTTATTTTAGTTCTAGTCGATTTTCCAATGTTTTTAATAATAATTCTGCTATTCGAGACAAAGACAAATACAATAATTTAAAAATCATGAAAATCAGTCCAGCCGTTCTCGAGTTATAGGTGTTCAAACCAGAGTAAATAACTATATATGATAGTTTATTTTTTGAATAAATATTATTACTACTAAATGTTTACTATATATATCCATATCTATGCATTGTCTATCTTTTTGTTTGTTTGTGTGGATTTCAAGTCAAAACGAATGAAATGATTTGGATTAAATTATATACGCAGATTGTACTCTACTGAGTCTAACATTCCTTTTCTCAACTCGTGTTTCCCCATTTAACTCTTTATCCCAGTATATTAAGAGTTTCTTTACAATAAATACTAATATATTATACATACCTATCAATACAACAGAAATATACCTACCAATAAAAGTAAAACGGGAAACTTTGCAGATATAACCGCGGGTCGCCACGCCTCTAATATATTTTACGTGAATACCCAAACGAATTCTTTAAATGAGAACAAGTTTCATAAACCATAAAATAATAGGTCTTTACCTATGAAATTGCCGTATTGCAGTACAGACTTTTTCAAACAAAAAAAAGTTTTGATTGGCTATGAATTCTAAATTCAAATTAATTTTGTTTTAAAAATATGACATTCTATTTACAATATAAGTCTTTTGTTTATTGATTAGCGTTGTATTTTCATTACATTTCAACATTTTTCCTCATAATGGATACTTTGAAATTTCGTGTAATTATGGAATATAAGTTCCGTCGTGGCACCAACGCGGCACAAACGACACGTAACATCAACGACGTTTACGGAGAGAACTGTACAAACGAACGTACAACCCGTTATTGGTTTGCTCGGTTCCGTTCTGGGAATTTTGACTTGAAAATTGAACCTCGTGGTCGTCCGGAAACTTTGGTCAACAATGATGAATTAAAGGCGATTGTGGAAGCTGATGAATCTCAATCTACAGCTGAGCTGGCAGCAGCTTTTGATGTTAGCATCAAAACAATATTGGTCCATTTGCGACAGATTGGCAAGATAAAAAAGCTTGATAGATGGGTGCCCCACGAACTTAACGATCGCCAGCGCAACGTACGCGGCGAGACTTGCCTTGCGCTGCTTAACAGGCACAGAAATGAAGGAATTTTGAACCGAATTTTTACGTGCGACGAAAAATGGATTCTTTTTGACAATCGAAAGCGCTCAGCAAGTTGGTTAGACCCTGGTTCGGTACCAAAGCAATGTGCAAAACGAAAAATGACCCCTAGAAAGGTGATGGTCACAGTTTGGTGGTCTAGTGCTGGTGTGATTCATCATAGCTTTTTACAAAACGGCGAGAGCATTACTGCAGATGTGCACATTGAAGAACTGACCACAATGATGGCGAAACTCGCACGTCTGCAACCAGCTTTGGTCAATCGGTCGTCTCCACTGCTACTTCACGACAACGCGCGACCCCATACTGCACAACAGACCGTCTCTAAGCTGCATGAGTTGGGTTTGGAAGCTCTCCCTCATCCGCCATACTCACCAGATCTTGCGCCTACCGACTATTACTTTTTCCAAAATTTGGACAACTTTTTAGCGGGAAAAAAATTCAATTCCCGAGAGGCAGTACAAAACGCCTTTGAAGAGTTTGTAGTCTCCCGTCCTGCTGATTTTTTCAAGAAGGGCATCCATAAACTGCCACAGCGTTGGCAAAGATGCATTGATTGCAGGGGTGATTACTTTGAATAAAAGAAATAAATAAGTTCGAAAAAAAAATACTTTAACTTTTTTCAAACAAAACGGCAATTTCATAGGTAAAGACCTTGTATTTATTGAAAAATGAATACAACACCCATTAAGAACCAACTCAACGCTATAAATAAAAGCATAATAGATAACTTTCTCAACAATAAAATTATCCAAATAAAAATACAAATATCAAACATAATCGTAAAAAATGTCAAACACGGTTTCGGAGGCGACATCAATAAAATCTTTAATCAACGAGGACAATAAAAAAAACTCGCATAGTGATGTGCGAAGGTCAAACACATTCACGTAAATAAGTTTCATAATCCGACGCCACACGATAAAAGTTAATATATAACTTCTAAAAGAAACGTTACCCCGCCTCACGCCCAAAATAAACGAAAGTAAAGTCAGTAACAAATCGTTCAAATTATATTAATCCTCTATTTCTTAAATTACGTGACAATAACATAGTGTCGGGGAGCTTCTGAACGCTATTAGAGCAAACGCAGGAATTTATTACAGCATACAATATAAACTAACGATTTTATCGCTGCCATCCGCCTATTTTTCAGGCTCAACTTAATAATCTTTCGGGTGTGTTTAGTTTCACGGAAAGCGGGACTAACCGCACCGACAGCTGAATATATTGCGGCAATTAAGAAACTGAAAAAACGCGGCGAGCGGAGCAAATGTCACAGACTATCATCGCATGGGGGCTGCGAGATCAAAAATAAAGTCCTCTTTCATATGGCCTCGGCATATCGTAACGAGCTGATGAAACTTTTGTTTTTAAACCGTTTCAATTTGTAGCTCCGTTGAGTGATTTTGATGTAAGCTTCTTTCATCTGACGCGTCGTTATGAATGAGTTTACAGTATATAAAATCAAAATTACAGATTTTGTTTTGTGTTAATCATCGAGAACATTAATAACATCGATTCAATACGCAAAACGGATTAATGCTAACTTCTCAAAAATAGATCAAGAGGTAAAATAAATCGTAAACGACAATTTGGTGTTATAAATTCTCAGCTCTGTATAAATGCTTTAGTGCTGCGCCGTGACATATCGACAAACAGATGGTCGCCGCGTCGGGCGACGTCACAACATCGCCTAATTTATGCCCTCCTTAACGCCCGTCCCACCTATTAGCTGCACACAATATATTTCAACCGCGCGTATAGGGCAACCATATTTTGGGATCCAAGTCTCATGTGGATCATAAGATCACGGTCTGTAGTAATATTAACTCAAAACAATGTGACAACCGTTCTTATGATAATGGAAAATTATTTGTCACTTTATTTTGAATATTTCTAAGCCGCGTTTATTTATTTGGTTTAATAGTGTCAATAAATTAAGAAAATTCTCATTTTATAATATTTATTATTATCATTAAACATGCTTATTAAAATGATGTGGCGTGTTATTCAATTTATTCGTGCGTTGTTATTATAATCTAAATTATTTTCTTGTTGATATTGTTCTTGATTTGTGTCAGCGAGGCTATTCAATAATATTAATTTTGCATGTTGTAAGATTATCAATACAAAGTCAAGTTATCAAATAAGTGGCTTTTTATGTCTGGAACACATTGCGACTAACAGCTCAACGGCTTTCATCTTGTAAACGTTATTAATCGACGTCGCTCCCGGACATATTCAACCCTACACTACGTCCTAAATTCAAACATTTATATTAAGCTGCGCGCTTACCATTAACCTTTTTCTTGAGATGAATGTTAGCTTTTGCTTAGGAGGAGAGCAATGTATGACTTAAATGAATTAGAATGGAAAGTAAATTGCATTATGGAAAGATTATTGTGCAAAATATTTATGCTCGCGGTCTTTGTTAGTCGAAAGGAGCAATCATTCATGTTGGCACAAAACCGTGGCTGGCATTGTCCCGGTGTCTCCGCAATAAGTTTAGGTGACTGCATGAAATTGTGAAATTATTCATGGAAATAAGTTATTGCCGAGAGTCGTGAGGCGTAGCGGATCTCTAATAGCTGACGAGGGCATAGAGGTGACGTTTGTGGTTGAACCATTATACTCTTTTTCTCTTACTTCTTTACTGTAGCTATTCTTACTGTTTTGACCAAAAATTACTTATATGTAATTGAGAGGACAAGGTACCAATATATTAATAAAGACGTATACCAATATACTAAGGAAATTAGTCCTTATTATTAATAAGGACTTGTCAGTCAAATACCCGCGTTAGTTTCATATTCTTCATGTAATTTTTTTGTGTTTCTAGTTACAGTAGCACCCCAAATTTTTAAAACAGTACCACGGCTCAATTTTTTTAATGACTATATAGATATTTTCTTTCCTCACTTTTTAGTTAAATTATTTGTCATGGGACGTGAAGATAATTGAATTTTTTGTACACTTCTTGAATGCGATTTCCATTACAAAACAGACAGCTACCCAAACCCAATCAATTCTCATCCCCCGACCGGCACATCTCAAAGCTACCCCCTAAGACAACACGAAAAATAAAAACTCCCAAACGTCAGGAATACTAATAGAACCGTGTTAGCAGTTAGCATCTGGCGCGGACGCGATCGAGTGGCAGCCCTAATTGACAGTAATCAATTCCGCGCGTCCGCTTTCAATATTCCTTCATCTGACGTTTTTTATTCGTGCATAGATGGCGCACGTTCGGCACATTTTGCAGCGGCGATTTTTCTGTTGACTCGGAGTTGCTGGCGATTTTTGAGCTTCCCGTTGACCTTTTATCAGTATATTTTACACCTTTAGCTTATTTAGACACGTATTTCACAACATACAACTAGACTTCGTTATTCATTTCTTATCAATGTATGTTTTCATCTTGTGTTTTAAATTAGGAAATAGGTTTTCAATCACATACTGTTTATCAAGTACTGGTTGAATGGAAACCCTATTAAATAAATAAAACAAAATCTAACCTTATAATAATATCTATAATTTTTATAAATTGTATTTTGATATGATAACTTCACAATTTCACACCATGAAAAGACCAACATAAGTAGGTGCATACAGGCCTGCCTAGATGAATAGCACAGCGTTGTTTCTTGTTAAAAATGTAGTTTAAGAGTACTTCGACACAAACTAATTGATAAAATACCTATAATCAATCAAAATTGATATAGTGTTTTGTTTTGAATTAGCTGTCATTAATATAGTAGTAGTTAGTATTCAAAAAGACTTACATATTAAAAGTAATAGAACTTTTATCGGGCACACCTATCACCCGCCCGGTGACGCTGTAAAGGTTGGTAGAGACCAATAGCATTAGTCCGTTCAAAAAAAAGAAAGCCAACACTTATTATTACTTTAGATAGCCTCTGTGCTGCGCCTCTGTCAGGCAGCGGGTTCGATTCCCGCGGCAGGATAAGTATTTGTGTTCAGCAAAATAAACTATACGCAATGCTTGTTCTGTGTTTGGGTGTAGTGAGACAATGTTCCTCGTAGTTCAGTATTATTCATTAGTCTGTGGTATAGCACCGTTCAACTATGTCAAAAGTACCGAATGCGCGGAGGCTTGTCACCCGCGATTTTTTTATTCATTTATCTGGGACTTTTTATTCGTTCATCTAGGATTTTTCTCGAGTCTCGCCCGCTTTTATATCGGTTCTCGTCTCGTGAATTTATCGCTCAATTAGTCTTGTTTAATAGCCGCCTGCCGCGCTGATGTCTGCTTCTCGCGCCTTCAAGGGCTGTCACAGGTTTTTAAAACATTTATTTTTTGACAGTAAAATCTGCTATACTAAGCTTTAGATGATGGTTATTTAGGTAAGCACCACAGATTATGTGAAAAAAATACTCACCATAACGAAAACCTTCTCTTTTCAAAAGTTGTTATCGGTAGATAAACCGATTAGTTTGCAATAGGTAATAATTAAAAACTGCAACATGCTGAAATCATAATGCCTATTATGAAACATAAAAGTCACTAAACTTTGCCGGATATCAAACCTAATTAAGAACTTGGTAAGTATTCAAAAAATAATTCCAATGTAAATAGAGAAGTGGGTAGGTACATACAATTTTCTAAAACTGTGACAACCCTGACGCTTAGAAGACGTAGAGAAATGGGATTAAATTAATTGTCGCATCAGTCAGGAGGGCGTCGGGGTGTTTTTTATTAGTCGAGTACGCCTCCGCCCCGCGCCCGCACCCCGCGCAGGGAGTAAATCACACGGGCAAGGAGGGCGAAACGGAAAGATGAGGCATTTTCCAGAAAAAAATTTAGAAACTACATAAAAATTACAGACTATAAATAACATTACTATTGAATTTTGTGTGTCAAGATACGTTTTATTTATAAACTTAAAATGAAAAAGATGTTTTTTTTTTTTTTTTTTTTTTACTTCAAACTTGTCTAGCATTTGACCACGCTCTCACCTGATGGGAAGTGACGATGCGATCGAAGGTGTAGCATGCTAGCCAAGTAAATACCTATTCACTCTTCTCTTGAACACGCCCGGGTCATATTTCGCCGGAAACACAGACGCTGGCAGGGCATTCCATTCCTTAGCCGTTCTAATTAAGAACGTTGAGTCAAATCGCTTGGTACGAATGGGTGGTATTTCGACCACAAAAGGATGGCGCTTAGCCGAGCGTCTAGTAGTCCGGTAGTGGAATGGTGATGGGAGAATTAGATCATGCAGTTCTTGAGCGCATTCACCGTGGTGTAATCTGTAAAAAACCGACAGACTTGCCACCTTACGTCGATGTGCAAGGCTCTGGAGCCTTTCACCAACCAAAGTGTCGTCGTCAATGAGCCTTTTGGCACGCCGTTCAATCGAGTCCAGAGCCTCAAGCTGGTACTTGGCAGACCCGTCCCACAGGTGGCAGCAGTACTCCATACACGATCGGACTTGTGCTTGATACAGATTTAGAAGCTGTCCAGGTGTGAAGTACCGCCTTACCTTGGACAATATGCCGAGTTTTTTTGAAGCTACTTTGGCTTTGGACTCGATGTAGGATCCAAAGTTTAGGTTTGACGTGAGATCAACACCCAAAAGCTCAAGATGGTTTCCTAAACTTACAGATACACCACGGAATGAAGGAGCCAGATGGAGTGGGCTCTTTTTAGCAGTGAATAAACACGCCTGTGTTTTTGCAGCATTGAACCTAACCAAGTTAGCATCGCCCCAATCGGACACGGCTTTCAAAGCCAGGTTCATGCGCTCAACCATAGCCTCTCTCTCAATCCGGACATCGTCACCACTGGCTCGGGCACTGGATGTGTATCTTTCAACAACAGTACTATCATCTGCATACCCAAAGGTACCGGGCTTTAGCAAATCATTGATGTGGAGTAAGAATAGTGTTGCTGAAAGAACTGACCCCTGAGGTACACCAGCATTAATAGCTAATTGATCGGAAGAGCAGCCATCAAGAACTACTCTAAGCGATCGTTCCCTCAAAAAGTCTGATATCCAAGTGCACAAACCAGCAGGTAGTCCGTAAGATGGAAGCTTATTCAGAAGACCGTCGTGCCAGACCCGATCAAATGCCTTAGAGACGTCTAGAGATACAGCAAGTGCCTCTCCATGCATCTCTAAGGCTTCGCTCAATATGTGAGTGGCATACGCGAGAAGATCCCCAGTGGACCGGTTTCGGCGAAATCCGTATTGCCGGTCACTGAGGAGATCATTGTCTTCAAGGTATGCCAAGAGCTTGATGTTAATTATACGCTCCATACTCTTACAGAGAATGGAGGTAATTGAGATGGGTCGATAGTTGGCAGGATCAGCACGACTGCCCTTCTTAGGTACAGGTTGTACGTTGGCTAGCTTCCAACTCATAGGGACTATTCCGGTGTCTAGAGAGAGGCGAAATAGGCGTGTTAGAATGGGAGACAACTCGGGTGCACAGCTCTTAAGTACAATTGCAGGTATACCATCGGGACCACTGGCTTTGTTCACGTCTAGACTGCGTAATGTTTTTAGTACTTCCTTCTGACGTATGCGTATTTCCGGCATGAAAACACCGCATTGTGGAAGGCAGGGAGGTACCTCATTAGCAGTATCTAAACGCGAAGCTTCTGCAAAGAGAGTGGCAAACAAGTTTGCTTTTTCTAAATGTTGTACTATTTCTTTGTTCAAAAAAAAACAATTAATTCACTGTACACTAATTTTAATATTTTTATACTAATAAATATATACTAAAAGACTATTAAAAAACTGATTGACTCAGGCATGACCTCGCGGAAGTTCATCTTAAATACAACTAGACCAATAAACTAATTACACTAGATATTCTTGTTTCATTTTGTTTTTGATAAACAAAACTAAAAAAATAGATTAATGAAATAAATAAAACTGTTTGGTCACTAACAAAGGTGTATTAAAATAAAAGCAATACCTAAAATACATACGAACACATCTGTAAAAACGCCACATCCATATTAATTCATGACTTCACGTCCGCCGCGCCCCGCCGATTTGTTCGTTCTTTGATCTTCGGCAGGATTTATCGACATTATTTTTAACGCGCCCATCACTAGTCGCCTTGAGTGATGCACTCAGCTCGCGAAATCCTATTTATTTTGTAAAGGTATGGAACTGGTTTAGATAGATAGATAAATAAACTCTTTATTGTACACACCAAATAATAAAAAATAACAAGTATATTTTTTAGCCACAGTTAATTGTGAATCATACAGTTTACAAAACTAAGGTCCGTATTTACAGAACGATGCTTAGTCACTGATCAGTGCTCAGTCAAACATTTCATTCACTAATTGATCATTTTATGAATGAAATCTCTGTTTGAGCACCGGTCGATGACTGAGCATCTTTCTGTAATACGGACCTACGTTTTCAATGTAGTTGAAGAATTCTGATTAGCCTACCTTTAGGTTTTAGGTTAGTACCTAGTCGGATAATGATTTAGGATTTTTCCCACACTCAAGCCTGTAATCCAGCACTTAACGAATAAAATTCCACCAATTTTATGCACTAACGCTGAATATAACAGAAGTTTTGGAAAATAATACAATGCGGTGAAGCGATCTTTCTCGTTTTTCCGCCAAAAAACCTAATAAAGATTTGCGCAAAGCAAAGCCATGAAATATACAGCTACATAATTAAAAATCTTGAGACAACACCGCTGCTGTCGTTTTTATATCTCATATAAAAACCTATAAAACTTGATGTAGGCACTAGAGACTTGGAAACATAGCACTTACCGATGTGACACTATAAATAAATCTAGATTTATTCAGCTCACAGGACAGCCGAGCGCGCATTGTCTAGAATTTTATGAGCACTAGTAAATCTAGCTGACAGCGGCGCTGGCAGCATCCTGATACGCTGCTGTGGGAGAATAATATCTGTTATAGAAAAATATATGTATAATATAAAATTATTATTATTATATTATAAATATTTGTGGACATTTCACACAGTGCCATCTAGCCCCAAACTAAGCAAAGCTTTTACGATGGGAACTAGATAACTGATACAATACTTAAAATATACTTTTTGTTTGTAAATACATACATAGAAATAATAATAATGTATTAAAAAAATGTGACCCATTTTTTTGTTTTTTAAGTCGGACGTTAAGCTATGTCAAAGAAATGTTTTACACTAGGCTAAAAAGCGTTTGACCACAATTTTAACAGCCTCTGTAGTAGTGGTTGAGTAGATCGGCTCATAACCCGGAGGTAGCGGGTTCAATTCCCGCGGCAGGACAAGTATTTGTGCACAGAAAAAAAGCGCAAATACTTGTTTAGAGTACGAGCGTTGTGACCGGGGTCCTCGTAGTTCCTGGGTTCCTAGACACAGGGAATCCTTGTTAGGGTCCAGGATCTAGGTGTGATCGTTGGGCGTTATTATTTATTTATGTCATTATTGATGCAAGGCCAATTGGGATTTAAACACGGGCAGGGTGTATTGGTTTGAATATCGCATGGGCTGCCACTGAGCCATACTCGGTCCGCCACCATTACTACGATGGTTTCCTTCACCAAAAGCTCAAACTAGTTTCAGAACTCGAACTCAATCTTGGGATCGCAATAAGGCATCAATACCACGATCAACCATTTGCATGGCTGCAAATTTGCAAAGAATTACGAATCACGCGTTTACCCTTAGCCCTCATTTCGCAATATTCGATTGTCATATAAAATGGAAAGGCAGCCTTGTGTACGGAACACTCATCCAATGATAATCCGTTCCCATTGCGTAGCGACCGTATATAACCACGTCACGCAGTGATTTGCAGCTTTGTTCTGTGACACACGGAGTAGGAGAATGGCGAACTAAATTATTTTTATCATCATCGTCAGCATGTATCAATCCACTACTGTATCAGTTACATAGGCCTCTCTCAAAATGCTTCATCAATTCCAGTCTTCTCTCGAAAGAACACCAGTTCTGTGTGTGTATTATTTTTTTGTCAGCGTTTCAATCTTTACATCAAACTCTTCACTTTCGAAGATTATCTTATCCATGTGCCAAGGCAGCGCCTATGGACTCTTAGTGATATTGCTAAATATACCTACTAACTTAATACATGCACAGTTTCATGATGTTGATCTATAAATATAAAATTCAAAGTCCTTACTGACTGACTGACTTACATATCAATGCATTTGTAAAGTGTAAGTATCCAATAAGAAAAGGCGTTTCTAAATTCCACCCCTAAAAGGGTGAAATAGGTGGTTGAATTATCTATGAAAAAATTCTTATTCGTTTCCTACAGGCGACGCGGGCGAAGCCGCGGGCAGAAGCTAGTTCTGCATAAAGATCGTTTAGCAAAACTCTTTCCACTTCACAGTTTTATACTATGAATGGCAAACTAGCAAGCGGTCATCATGGTGATTGATCAGTGTCACTTATACACACATTTTGCAACAACGTGGAATATAATTCTCCAAATTAAACAGCCATGTGTCCTTCGAGTTTTCATCAACAGCCACTCCAATAAAATACACAAACGGGCTGTGCATATAAAGGGCCGTATCTGTCATTCGTCGCCTAATGAACTATTTGAATGTAGGCCTTATTGGCCGCCAGTAAATAAAGAAATAAATGCGAACAGCCGGTGCGCGGGCGCATCTTAATCTGCTGTTTAACTTTAAACCTGCGCTTGAATTCACGGCGGGACCGGTCCGTGATGTTAGAACGGTCCATTATTGTATTGTTATGCAATTTATATGGACATGTGGAATTTTGAATGGTTATATTTGGCTGGGCCACAAAATCTATACGTGCTGGATTTTACTAACAGAGGTAGGTAAGACTTGTATTTTAACGAATTTTTGAGATGAATTATTAAGTTAGAACGATACGCTTTAGCTTTTTTTAGGCTCCACTTTTTTTGTTTATTTAGACAATGTCAAGTTATTTTAAGACGACTTTTGCAGTCACCGAACAATAATGTAGCAGTGAAATGTAGATTGTTGCACAAAGCGCAGATTTAAAATGCGAACAAGAATATGTCTTTGGGGACTGCCGATAGAAGTGAAAACTAAGTAACTTGTGACATAGCTCATGGGAAGCGTGCGGTGACGATGACGCGTGTTTTACGCTTTTTGTTCACCCAAAAAGTACACATATATACACAGTATACATATAGCACATGGAAAGCGTTCGGTGACGATGACGCAAGTTCCACGATTTTTGGCCACCCAAAAAATGTTCAACGCGCCTAAAGAAGTTTTCACTTCAAAAAAGCTTATTACGTAGGTACCTATAATGCCATAAGAGCCAAAGCCAAACCTCAAAACTTTCCCTCTCAAAATCTCCCTCGTTTTGTTACCATTCGAAATCGACGCGTGTAATCCGAGACGATTCCTTTCAACAAATAAACGATTTCTTTTAACAAATAAACGATTTTAGTCGACAAATAAATGTATTTAAGTCGTATCTTAACGATTGGTGTATCAGCGTGTGCGCGATGTTAAGCGTCGCGAGGCAGCTTAACTGCAGTTTTATGAACTACCCGTCTTGATTCAGAGTTTAGTTACAGAAGATCGGTACCCACGAGTTGACTTTTTACGTTAAGGTTGTATTTTTACTGGCCCGTTAGCTCAGTTGGTAGTACCACCTGCCTTCGCTTGTGGGTTCGATTCCCATCCAGGATAAACATTTGTGTGTTGAATGTTGTTCTGTGTCTGAGTGTTATATTGTATTCTATGTATGTATTTACATACAAAAAGTATATAAGTATTGTATCAGTTATGGTATACTAGGTGGTAGGACTTTGTTGCAAAGTTCGTCTAGGTGGTACCACCGCTTTGCCATCTGCCTCTGTTATTCTGCCGTCAAACAGTAGTGTGCAAGCCCTACTGTGTTTCGGCTTGAAGGGCACTGTAGCTAGTGAAATTACTGGGCAATTGAGACTTTATGATCTGATCTCACAGTTGAGTAATCTTATTACGAGACTGTGCTGAAGTCTCAGGATGATGTGCGCAGTGCAGTGTCGCGCGAAACTCTATGTTTTAGAGTTCCGAGTGTCACGGCCACCCATAACAGTTGCAGTGTCACTTGGAACTGTAATGCAAAGTTTCGCGTGACACTGTACTACGCACGTTATCCTGAGACATCAGCTGTGTAGTAATAAAAGTAGTAGACTGAGATAAGGTCATAAAGTATCATTGCCCAGTAATTTCACTAGCTACAGTGTCCTTTACCGGAACACACTAGTGTTTGCACACTAGATAGGATAATAATCACCCCGTGTGTTCAAAAATCAACGATTCACAATAAAAACCTCGTATGTGCGACTAGGAACGCGTTAGAGCGCACTCAAACGTTTTATAGCTGGTGTAAATACGTCAATTGTAACGGGGGGCATTAATTTATTTTATCGCCATTTAAATCTTTAATTTATGACTGTTTACAACTGTTCCTCCGTGTCACTGGGGCAGTTACGACCACCCTGCTGGCGTCTCCGAGCTTAGTCGGGAGATTAGTGAAACTAGGCGAGTGTAGCTCAGCGGTAGCGATGTCGTACGCGTTTAAAACTATACCCTGGTTCAAACCCCACTCGGCACTGTTCCAATGACTTTTAAAGTTAAGTTTAAAGTACGCTCACTCAACCGCCATTTGAAGAATAGCAAAACTCGAGATTACGTGCCATCCACTGATTATATTCTGGAACACTATCCCTCGCTCTCTTTCTTTCTCTTTCTCTCTCTCTTTCTCTCTATGAGAAAAGGCCTTTAACTCATTAGTGGAGACGTCATCAACAGCCCGTAGACGTTCACCGCTGAACTGCTCTCCCACAGAGCGCCACTTTGAGCGGCTTCTTACGTCTTGCATCCAACTGCTCTCCACGATTACGACCATGTCCTAAAAGTGTGTGGAAATGTCATCCAGGTCATCGGTCCACCTGCCAGAGGCCGGCCTGCGTTGCATCTTTTGTTTGGTGATCACTACTTAAGAACCTTTCCCATCGGTGTTTCGTTCTGTGAGCGATGTGGCTTGCCCACTGCCATTTAACTTGCTATTTCTTAACGGTAGAAGATATTGGGCTAATAAATCAAATCAAGCTGTTATCTAAATATATATAACTCAAAGGTAACTGACTGATTGACTGACTGCCATAGTGATCTATCAACGCACAGCCCAAACCACTGGACGGATCGGGCTGAAAATTTGCATGCAGGTAGATGTTATGACGTAGGCATCCGCTAAGAAAGGATTTTTCGAAATTCAACCCTTAAGAGGGTGAAATGGGTGGTTAAATTATTTTCCCATAGGCCACGCTGCGGGCGAAGCTGCGGGCAGAAGCTCGTTAGTCATAATTACAATGACCTACGCTTTTACATTCTAGATTGGAAATAGATTCTCGATTTTAATTTACTCTGTATTTTTCATTTACTAGTGGAACCTCGATGTGCTGCATATTGACAATAGTATTGGCGACGCGCCACTAACAAGGGGTTTTGCCTTAAAGTGCTGAATTGAGGGGTAGGTAGTAGTAGTAGTAGTTACTTTGAGTTACTCATCTTCAAATAAATCAGTCATCGCTTGCGCCATATTCACGCACGACGCGCGTGTTATGTGTACCCCCTGCCTTACCCTCAATAAAGTGCTGATGCAGCTACTTCGCAACGTCGCGGCATCATCGCGCTCCGGGCATCAGTCTGAATCGATCGCCGAGACAGCTCACACCTTGGCTCCGGTAACTAAAATCATTTACGCGGTTGTCAATTAATAATTTTAGTTTTTAAAAAGTGTGTCCTACCTTGGACACACATAAGTGGAGCAGTCTTGTGGATGTTTTCTGTGTCTAAAAACGGACTTTTCGAACATCAAAAGTACGTAAATAGTGCACGGAAAGTGGACCTATTATCCTAAGAACATAAGTGATTTAAATAATACCATTCCGTTTTATAAAAACAAAATGTTCGTGACAATGCTGATCCTGTAAGTCCAGATCCTTGTCCTTATTTCATATGTATTGACTATTATATGACTTACTTACTTGATTTTTGTTGACTATTTTGAGTTGTCTAGAGTAGCGCTCTGTAAAGTCGTAAATTATAGAGTACCTAGAGTAGGACTCTACTTTGAAAATAAAAATAAAATAATAAATCGGTTATTATACTATTATAGTTCAACGCGGTATCATTTGTTTTATCGTAAAATAGTGATATTGGTGATTGCTTAATTTTAAGTTTGTTTGAACGCTCTACATTTATCGAAAATGGAGGCAGCGGCTTTGAACATGTTTAAATCAGCTATTGATATAGTTCCAACTTATGATGGGAACCCAAATCAATTATATAGATTTGTTGAAACTGCTGAAACGATCTTGTCTCAGTTTTTCATAGGAAGTAGTGCTGATACTTTTCAAAATCAGCTAGTTTTAAATAGTGTTATAGGAAAGTTGAGAGGAAAAGCGGAACAAGTGATTAATATTAATGGTGCTAAGACCTGGATAGAAGTAAAACGTGTGCTTTTACAGCATTTCTCAGACCAGAGAGATGAAAACTCTTTGACTAGGGATTTAGTGAATATGAAACAGGAAAATGATGATGCTCAGGGATTTTATAATCGATGCATGCACATACTCAATACATTAATTAATTATGTAAATCTGCACGAAACTACCGCTACCGTAAAAGAGTGTAAGCGTTTATTCTTTACGTCACAATGCCTCAAAACATTCTTAGCCGGTCTTAAAGAACCATTAGGTTCAACCATCCGAGCCATGAGACCAGCTGACTTACCAACTGCTTTGCAATATATTAAAGAAGAAGAAAATATAAATTATTTACGTAAGGGTAATACTGTGGTGCAACAACACCCACCGAGTAAACCAGTATTCCCCCAAAATAAACAAAACCTTCATATGTTTAAACCAAGGCCGATACCTATGTTTAACAATAATCAGAATAATTTTACCAATCGTCCAAATTATTTTACTAACCAACGACCTAATCATCAAAATCAGGGGCCGTCTCAATATTTCAATAATAACCAACAAAGACCTATTTATCAGGCAAAACCTGAACAATCTCCTAGTAACGTAACACGACCACAGCCTATGAGTGGAATATCATTCCGGTCTGCTAACCGACCACCCTTTGTGCAAAACCGTGGCTTTAACCAACCACTACAACAGCAAAATCCTAATTTTTCACTGCATGCTCAAGAAACTTCCCCAGTGTATTATTATGACGAGAATAATTATTATTATGATGATTATTGCCCAGATAATTATGATCCGTATTATAACGAAAATATTGACTACGCTCAATATTGTGAAACTCCTGAACAGATTTCTGAACAAAGCGTTCCTTTTAACGAAACGCCCATTCAACAAAACTACGATCAAAATTTTCGCGAGGGTTCGAATCCCAAAAACCCGCCATAATTGAAGTAAATGCCCATATAAAAAGAGAATTACCGTATATCGAAATAAAAAACCCACCTCTAAAGTTATTACTAGACACAGGTGCAAATCAAAGCTTTTTATCCCCGGATGTAATACAAAGGTATTATTCTAACATACCTCTAATACATGAACCATTTCAAGTCACTAACCTACATTGTACAACGAACAATCAGTTTGCTATAGAGATCCCGTTGTTCGACGAATTCGCTGATAAGAAAACTGCGAAGTTCTTTGTTTATAAGTTCCACAACGTCTTCGATGGACTTATCGGTTATAAACAACTTGAACAATTGAAAGCTAAGGTCGATTTAGAGACTAAACAATTGGTGACAGGAAATGCTATTAATCCAATTTTAATTTATGAATCAGGAATTAAAAATTTGTTTGAAGGATTAGTGAAAGCCAAGTCGACTCACATTATGAAAATGCCCGTTACTATAGAAAATGCTGACGTATTTTTGCCGGAAACAGTAATAAATAAATGCATTATTTCTTCTTCAATTTCGAAGTCAAACCAAGGGTTTGCATATTTTGAAGTGTATAACCCTACCGAAAATGACATAATAATTAGTCTCATATCACCATTAGAGGTTTACAGCCTAAAAGAAAATTTTGAAATTCACAGTTTAGAAACTACACGAACTAACGTAGAATCCATTATTCAAACCGATCATTTAAATGAAGAGGAAAAGCATCAGCTGTTAAACTTATGCCAAAAATATTCCGACATTTTTCACGACGAAAATGAACCTCTTACGTTCACAAACCAAATAAAACATAGCATAAAAACAACCGATGAAATACCTATCCATACCTGCAGTTATAGATATCCCCATGTACATAAAGAAGAAGTTCAAAATCAGATTCATAAAATGCTAGCTCAAAAAATAATTCAACCCTCTGATAGTCCATGGTCATCCCCTATTTGGATAGTACCTAAAAAGCCAGATCATACAGGCAAAGTTAAATGGCGTCTTGTAGTCGATTACCGTAAATTAAATGAAAAAACCGCATCTGACAAATACCCAATTCCAAACATCTCTGATATATTAGATAAATTAGGACGATGTCAGTACTTTAGTACAATCGATCTCTACAGCGGTTTTCACCAAATTGAGATGAAAAATGATGACATTCCGAAAACTTGTTTAAAAAACGCACCATCCACGTTTCAACGCGTTATGGATAATGTGCTTAGAGGTCTCCCAAATGTTATAGTCTACTGTGATGATATTATCCTGTATAATGTCAGCCTGCAAGAAGCTATTGTCAATACTGAAAACGTATTCCAACGACTTAGAGAAGCTAATTTTAAAATTCACCCCGAAAAATCAATGTTCTTGAAAAGAGAGACACCTTTCCTAGGTCATATCGTAACACCTGACGGAATCAAACCTGACCCGAAAAAGGTGGATGCTATTTTGAGATATCCAATACCTAAAACCCAGAAAGAGATAAAATCATTCCTCGGTTTACTTGGATATTATCGCAAGTTTATTCCAAACTTAGCCAAGCTAACAAAACCGTTAACATCATGTCTTAAAAAAGGAGCTAAAGTCGAACTGAACCCACAGTATGTCAACTGTTTTAAACTGTGTCAAAACATCCTGACCAACGACCCAGTATTACAGTACCCAGAATTCGATAAAGAATTTAATCTTAGAACGGACGCATCGAATTTTGCTATAGGCGCAGTTTTGTCCCAGGGAGCAATTGGATCCGATAAGCCGATTGCTTACGCTTCTCGGACTCTGAACGACAATGAAATAAACTATAGTACAATCGAGAAAGAGCTGTTAGCAATTGTGTGGGCAACAAAGTATTTCAGACCTTATTTGTTTGGACGTAAATTTAATATTGTAACTGACCACAAACCACTACAGTATTTGTTTAATTTGAAAGAGCCCAATTCCCGTCTCATACGATGGCGTTTAAAATTAGAAGATTATGACTATAATATAACTTACAAAAAAGGTACTTCCAACACAAATGCCGACGCCCTTTCAAGAATAGAAATACAAAACAATGACTTAACTTCAATTCTCATAAATTCCGACGACGAAAATATAGCAGATGAAAATATGTCCTTGATTGCCAATGTTAACACAGAACTACCTATATTAGATGAATTAGATGAGCTTAGTCAAGTCCAGTCAGCTGACGAAAACCCAATTCTTGACATACCTATCTCAGAACTTGCAATCAATACCAGTAATAATCAGCTGTTTATTGAAATAGTGCATCATTCACCTGCAAAAACCTATGTAAAAGAAATCTTTCCTGGAAAGAAAAGAATTTATGCACAAATATCTCGAAATAAATTAGAAGCAGAAATAATATCGCTATTTAAAGAATACATGTCCCCGAAACGAAAATATGGCATATACATTTCAGACACAAGTTTTATTCCCAACATAACAGTAATTTTACAGAAAACTTTCAAAAATTCAGCTTATAAATTAACCTTTTTTAAGAAAAAGCTTGAAGACGTTACTGACAAAGATAGACAATTACAACTAGTAAAAAACTTACACGAAGGTAAGACAAACCATCGCGGAATCCATGAATTAGAAGAAAGAATTAAAAGAAATTATTATTGGCCAAATATAACTAAATTCGTAACTGAGTTTATTAGTAATTGCGAAATATGTCAAACATGTAAATATGAAAGAAAACCAAACACACAACGCTTTCAAATTGTACCAATTCCTAACAAACCATTTGAGGTGCTACACGTCGATACACTCTCAGTAAATGGACAAAAATTTCTGACAATAATTGACACTTTTTCAAAATACGCTCAAGCCTACCCATTAGAAAGTATGACAGGTATTAGTGTATTGAAAGGTCTCACTATATTCATGACTCATCATGGCTTGCCCTTGTGCCTCACGACAGATTCTGGCACAGAGTTCAAGAACCTGCCCTTGAAAGAATTTGCTAAGTTGCATAAAATTAACCTACATTTTATCAGTGTCAATAACCCCGAATCAAATGGAGCTATTGAACGATTTCATTCAACCATCTTAGAACACATCCGAATACTAGGCCAAACCAGGCCTGAACTTTCAACAAATGAATTAATGCTGTACGCCGTCTTAGGCTACAATAACTCTATTCATTCCGTAACAAACAAAAAACCCATTGAAATTATAAATGGTCACATAGATAGTATAGATCCGTTTGACATGAATCTCGAGTCAGCATATTTGCAAAGTTACGTTCAGAAGCATAAAGAAATTACTAGAGACCTATACTCGATATTGAATAAAACTCTTCAAGAAAAACGAGCCATAGCCATGGAAAAACGTAATGAAAATCGTCAACCACCTCTTGTTTATGCGGAAAATACCCATTTTTATTCAAAGAACCCACTGGCGGTTCGACATAAAACACAACCTCGCTATTTAACAAGAAAGGTCAAGAAGGACCTCGGTATAAAAGTCTTGGATGTAAAAGATATCTCTTATCATAAACGCAATATAAGAAGACCTCTTGGTAATCAAATAACTGTGTTGCAGGATTGCCCTAGCGACGCACCAGGCAGTCCAGGGCCAAGTACCTCAAGTGTCCCTGACCCCGCTAACCAATAATCCAGGCATATTGCCATTTAACTTAGGTTTTGCGAAAATACAAAAGAGCGAACACGTTTTCGTTCATTACTTAGACCTAGATATAATTAAGAATAGTATTAGTAGCTTAGAAAACCATATAATCGCATTTATAGAATATATTAAGCAAGCGGACCCACGCTATTTTAGTAACTTTTTAGTGTCTAAGCAAATATTAACCGATAGATTAAGTCATATAACTTTAAAGTATAATTCTATGAGTAGCTCTAGCTCTAGATTTAAGAGAGGACTTATAAATGGTCTGGGTTCCGTAATAAAGAGCATTACCGGAAACTTAGATCATGATGATGCTGTTGAAATTACAAACGCTATCTCCACTTTGCATAAAAAACAAGAAATTATTCAAAGGTCATTTAATAAAGCCATTTCATTGAATAAAAACCTACTGACGGCTTATAACTCAACGATTACAGCAATCACCAACAATCAAAACAAAATATACCTAAAGATTAATGAAATAGTCAGAGAAATCAACATGACAAATTATAGACTGAATGATTTTATAAAGATGGTTAGCTTGTTCGACTCGTTAAAAATAAATTGCCAGATTATTCTAGATTCGCTTATTTCAATAGAAAATTCACTTTAATTTTCTAAGCTAGGCATTGTTCATCACGATATTCTATCATATGAAAATATTAAGTACATCTCTGATATGCTAACTACTCTATACAACCCCGACGAGCTAATTGTAAACAAACTCACCGACTTCAGACATTATTATGACCTACTTGAATCTGGATCTTATTACGTTGACAATACGATCGTTTTTGTATTAACGTTTCCTATTATGTATAAAAATAAATATTCCTATTATCACCTTTATCCTTCACCAACTATAAATAACTCTATTATTATCCCTCCTAAACCCTACCTGGCAATGGATGAAGAACGCTACCAATACATGGACAACATATGCAAGAAGTTTCAAGAAGTTTACTTTTGTCACGAATCTATATACCAGTATTCGAGCAAAAACAAGGATTGTATATACCAACTGATAACGGCTCAAGAAATCTCTAAGTGTCTATATACTACATTCAAAAGCTCTACAGAAATATGGCAAAAGCTCGACGACAAGCACTACCTACTGACAAGTACCTCGAAAACAAAGATAAAACTTGATTGTAACGGCGAGAGTCACAGTTCTATACAAGGAACATTTTTAATCGAAAACGTCTCTACAAAGCTCAATATTATGAGAAACCTAAGGAATAAACTACAAGGTCAACCAATGAAGCTGTTATCCTTTGAACTATCGAACATAACCATAAAAAATATAAACCAGCCTCTGATGATTGAAAATGTTGAGCTCGGTCGGCTCTATGAGTTGGAAACTTTAGTAGAGAAAGAAAATGCAATTCATTTAGAAACGGCAACAACATCTACTACTTTTAATTACTGGACTCTACCTATTTACATTATTCTATGTGGAGCTGGATGCTTTCTACTCTACAAGAAAATAAGAAAATTTAGAAGCCGTAGACCTGCTGGACCTGCGGAAAACCTGGAGATGCAGCCTACGGGACCTCAGCCCTTTTTCATGAGGACTTGAAAAATGGGCCTCTGTCTTAACGAGGGGGATGTTATGTGTACCCCCTGCCTTACCCTCAATAAAGTGCTGATGCAGCTACTTCGCAACGTCGCGGCATCATCGCGCTCCGGGCATCAGTCTGAATCGATCGCCGAGACAGCTCACACCTTGGCTCCGGTAATTAAAATCATTTACGCGGTTGTCAATTAATAATTTTAGTTTTTAAAAAGTGTGTCCTACCTTGGACACACATAAGTCGCGTTGCTTATGTTTATTTTTTTACCGCCTACCTTCAGCTAAAAAAGAAATCAGTGCTTATGCATTGATTTTTTACTTTCCTGGTGGATCGTGGATCCGTCCTGTTATTTGGTACTTCCTCATAGTCGCCAACAAATTAAATGGATTTATGAAAGAAGAGAGACAGAGTCCGTTTAATACATTACCTGTGAATAAATTTATTATATTATTTTTTATTATTGCAATAAATTATCATTTATTTGAATAATATCTGCACATTTCAAAATAATCATGAAATCATATTAGTCAACACATTAATAAATAATATCACTCCCTCAAAAACCATAAATCTCCATATCTCGGAAAACATAAAGCAAGGAACAAATAACCTAAACTAATGTAAATAATTAGATATACTACTATAATTTATAATACGTAATCTATATTGGAAGTAGGGAGTAGTAGTACTTAGTAGTAATGGTATGATTGTGGTAGTTAAATGAATAAAAGCATTTTTTATATCATGCTTTTAGAATTTTTTAATACAATTGAAATAAACGACTGGCCCGATAGCTCAGTTGGTAGTAAGTCTTCTTCGGGTTGTGGGTTCGATTCCCACTCAGGACAAACATTTGTATGATGAACATAGGTGTTTGTTCTGTGTCTGGGTGTTATATTGTATTCTATGTATGTATTTACAAACAAAAAAGTATCTAAGTATTGTATCAGTTATCTGGTTTCCATAGTACAAGCTTTGCTTAGTTTGGGGCTAGATGGCGTTGTGTGAGATGTCCACAAAAAAAAAAAAAAAAAAAAAAAAACAGTGTTTACTAAAGTAAGATATTAGAGATAAAGTTTTCGACAAAGATGGTATTGAAGGTTTGGTCCTGTTATTTTATACCGCTTGAATACCGATAATTATCTTCATTTTCAGTCCTTGCAGTGTAGTTCTCAAGTGTTCAGGATTGCGCAAATAACATTCGCCTCTTTATCTCCTTGTTCAATCGTTAATTACAGAACATAAAATATCAAGCGACGACAACTAACCAGTTTAATGTAGAACATATGAAGAGAAATGGCTACGGCATTCGGAGATCATAATAAAATGGTAGATACCTTATTATTAAGATTTACACGATTGTTTAGACATGTCTGCGGAGTTACATATAAGTAATAAGAGACAGAAAACTCATTATAGAGGTGGATGAAAAACATTACAGTTTAAAATAAGAAAAAATAATAATAAAAGTATGTTTAAAGAAACTCATTAAATGTCGCATATTGTATTTTTGGTCAACACTATATCAATTGGAAAAATATAGTAAAAGTAGTGTCTCTTCTTAATTCTTGCCTAGCAAAAACACACTGGACATTTTGAAAAACTAAGTGAACAATATTGCTAAAGATGAAAAACTAAGTGAACAATATTGCTAAAGATGAAAAACTAAGTGAACAATATTGCTAAAGATGAAAAACTAAGTGAACAATATTGCTAAAGATGAAAAACTAAGTGAACAATATTGCTAAAGATGAAAAACTAAGTGAACAATATTGCTAAATATGAAAAACTAAGTGAACAATATTGCTAAAGATGAAAAACTAAGTGAACAATATTGCTAAAGATGAAAAACTAAGTGAACAATATTGCTAAAGATGAAAAACCAAGTGAACAATATTGCTAAATATGAAAAACTAAGTGAACAATATTGCTAAAGATGAAAAACTAAGTGAACAATATTGCTAAATATGAAAAACTAAGTGAACAATATTGCTAAAGATGAAAAACTAAGTGAACAATATTGCTAAAGATGAAAAACTAAGTGAACAATATTGCTAAAGATGAAAAACTAAGTGAACAATATTGCTAAATATGAAAAACTAAGTGAACAATATTGCTAAAGATGAAAAACTAAGTGAACAATATTGCTAAAGATGAAAAACTAAGTGAACAATATTGCTAAAGATGAAAAACTAAGTGAACAATATTGCTAAATATGAAAAACTAAGTGAACAATATTGCTAAAGATGAAAAACTAAGTGAACAATATTGCTAAATATGAAAAACTAAGTGAACAATATTGCTAAAGATGAAAAACTAAGTGAACAATATTGCTAAAGATGAAAAACTAAGTGAACAATATTGCTAAAGATGAAAAACTAAGTGAACAATATTGCTAAATATGAAAAACTAAGTGAACAATATTGCTAAAGATGAAAAACTAAGTGAACAATATTGCTAAAGATGAAAAACTAAGTGAACAATATTGCTAAAGATGAAAAACTAAGTGAACAATATTGCTAAAGATGAAAAACTAAGTGAACAATATTGCTAAAGATGAAAAACTAAGTGAACAATATTGCTAAAGATGAAAAACTAAGTGAACAATATTGCTAAAGATGAAAAACTAAGTGAACAATATTGCTAAATATGAAAAACTAAGTGAACAATATTGCTAAAGATGAAAAACTTAGTGAACAATATTGCTAAAGATGAAAAACTAAGTGAACAATATTGCTAAAGATGAAAAACTAAGTGAACAATATTGCTAAAGATGAAAAACTAAGTGAACAATATTGCTAAAGATGAAAAACTAAGTGAACAATATTGCTAAAGATGAAAAACTAAGTGAACAATATTGCGAAAGATGAAAAAAAATTGAAAGAAAAGAAACTTGTTACTAATTATGTCAATTGGGAAAACATAGTACCTAACGTATCTTTTCCCGATTGGTAAAATATACAAGACATTTTGGTAAGCTAATTAAACGAGATACTGCAAATGATAAAAAAGTAGTGTAAGGTTTGATTTATTTTAATAAAAACAAACACAGTTTTGGTATTGGTGCACTAGCAACACTGAAACATAATGTGGATAGGCAGAAGCCATCGGGATAAAAGAAAAAAATGTAAGATGGCGATTGGAAGCAACGTGAAGGAGGCATTCGGTCAGTCGGAGTAGTAGAGTAATGTAGTTAAAAGGTCGTTGTATAATATGTAATAAGGAGTGATTTGCTAAAAGTATTGTGATATTTTTAAATGAAGAATTATAAGAAAGAACGAAAGACAGTGGCTTTTGTAACAGTAAAAAAATAATAATGTGGTAGCATACCCACAGATCCTATGAAAAAAGTAAAAAGTAAATATCACACCGAAAAATAATATTAAAGCTAATAATCAAATTATTTGAACTTAATCGTGAAACAATATTCCACCTTTTTGTCTTGTTTTCTGGGTTCATTTTTTACATTGTTTCAACACGCAATACGGCATATTTGAAGCCCTGAGAAAGTACTCGCTCACGCAGCTGCTCGTTGCGTACTGACTCGACGTAGTATCTGCTTTGTGTTTTAGTATTCGCTTCGCGGGTGTCAATCCTGTGTTCTGTGCGGGGTATCTGACTTTTTTATAGGTTCTGTGGGTATACCAAATAAAACCAGAAAGGAATTAAGGCGACTTTGTAATTGTTTGTATAGTCATTAAGTCTATTTATGTTGTCTGTGGTCTGCTTATTATCGTCCACCACAGGTTTATAGATGGTAAATAATCATTCATAAAACTTTTAGCATTTAGTTAATTGCTTTCTCCTCGTAAATAGTGTAGAATATGGCAATATGAATATTTTAAATGTGTAATATAAATTTGAAATTATGTACTTTGTTTTTAAAGTTTTTCGCAATAGCGTGCGTCGCGACTACTTTCTTTGCAACAAAGTCAAAGTCAAAAGATTTATTGCAAATAGGCTAATTTTAGCACTTTTACACGTCAAAATTATATTAGGTACTTACCTGATAGACACAACCCTAATGTCAAAGTCAAAGTCAAAAGATTTATTGCAAATAAATTTTTGGGGGGTTTATGTTTGCTCGCGTCCGTAGGCTTTAACCCTAGTTTCCCTACACGTGACCCCTGGGTGGTGCCAAAAGAGCAACCAAATAACTGGTGGAAGGCCTTAGCCGCCGGCTTAGTTACCACCCATTAGACAAAACCACGATGCCAAGCGACTCGTCGTGTTCCATCGTGATGTCTAATGAAGCCGTTCTGACGAGTAGATGTGGACAGTTCTGTTGGGTATGCAGACCGGTATTGGTGATGGAGATGCTTTCGCGTCGGAGACCTTGCTTCGGAGGGTAGCGGGATCCGAAGCACGGTGCTCTCTGCTGGCCGACCGCAAGTTGTAGGGGGCCCAAGTAGTAGTCTAGCCAACTACAAAAGGCTGCCCCACCGCTTGTGTAAAATCCTGAGGTTGTCCACAGGGCCAGTTGGCGACTGGAAGTGAGGAACTTGTGGGCAATTTCAGGGGGGTTCGGGCGTCCCCGCAGTCTCCGCGCAAGTTCTCCATTGGCGTAGGAGCTTAGCATCCCAATATCTCGTCCACTTCCTACTTGTCTACCTAACTCACCCAATTATGAAAAAGTCAAATAAATTGAGCAAGTTTAAACGGCAGATGCACGTCCTCACTCTTAAAGTGCATCTCACAAATATTCGTGGGCTGCACTCAAATCTGCAAGCGGTCCATCATCATCTGGAGACCAACAAACCGCACTTGCTCTTCTTGACTGAGACGCAAATAGGATGTCCATCAGACACGGCATATCTGGACTATCCAGGATTCATCTTGGAAAACCGCTTCCTTCCACGCGCTGGTATCTGCGTTTACGTCCGTGATGACATTTGCTGTTTGCGTCTCCGAAACCTTGAACATCCCCACTTTTCGGTGATTTGGGTGCTTGTGGACACCGGCATTGAGAAAATTCTCTATGCCGGTGTGTACAGATCACATAGCGGTGACCGGGAGACAACTCTTCTAATGGAGTATCTCAGTGAAACGGCAGATGTGGCTCAGCAACGCTATCCTTCGGCTCAGCTTGTTGTTCTGGGGGACTTTAATGCTCACCACCAGGAGTGGTTAGTCCCACACCGGATCACGGACCACGCTGGGAGAGAGACGCGTAAGCTCGCTTTGGCGCTCAATTTAACGCAGATTGTTAAAGAGCCAACGTGAGTGCCTGATATTGATAGCCACACTGCTAACTGCCTCGACCTTCTGCTCACGACTGAACCAGACCGATACTCTGTGGCGGTATCCTCACCCATTGGTAGTTCCGATCACTGTCTGGTCAAGTCCGTTTCAGTATACTCCCCGCCTGACCCAAGCCCTAAGAGCAATCGGCGTGTCTGGAGATACAACTTAGCAGACTGGGACGAGATGCGACATTTCTTCGCTTCATATCCTTGGCGGCAAACGTGTTTTTCTTCTGGAGATCCGACGGTCTGCGCGAATGCGGTTACTGAGGTAGTATGTCGGGCTATGGAATATTTTATTCCATTTTCCGATAAACCCGTGACCAGCAAAGCCAGCCCATGGTTTGGAGCCGAATGTGCACGTGCTGAAGCGCAGAAGCATGCGGCATATCTGGCATGGGCTGACGCTCTAAAACGCAAGGCCTCGGACACTCGAGCTAAGAAGAAAGCCTTTAACGTTGCCGCCAAGGCCTGTAAGAAGGAATTAAGGAAGGCTCGTTTCAATCATATTGGTCGAATAGGGACTAAACTTGCTTCCTACCCAGCGGGTAGTAAGGCTTTTTGGTCCCTAGCCAAATCGGTTGAAGCGAACTTCTGTCGATCCTCACTGCCTCCATTATTGAAACCAGATGGATCGCTGGCTCACACTGCAAAAGAAAAAGCAAACTTGTTTGCCACTCTCTTTGCAGAAGCTTCGCGTTTAGATACTGCTAATGAGGTACCTCCCTGCCTTCCACAATGCGGTGTTTTCATGCCGGAAATACGCATACGTCAGAAGGAAGTACTAAAAACATTACGCAGTCTAGACGTGAACAAAGCCAGTGGTCCCGATGGTATACCTGCAATTGTACTTAAGAGCTGTGCACCCGAGTTGTCTCCCATTCTAACACGCCTATTTCGCCTCTCTCTAGACACCGGAATAGTCCCTATGAGTTGGAAGCTAGCCAACGTACAACCTGTACCTAAGAAGGGCAGTCGTGCTGATCCTGCCAACTATCGACCGATCTCAATTACCTCCATTCTCTGTAAGAGTATGGAGCGTATAATTAACAACAAGCTCTTGGCATACCTTGAAGACAATGATCTCCTCAGTGACCGGCAATACGGATTTCGCCGAAACCGGTCCACTGGGGATCTTCTCGCGTATGCCACTCACATATTGAGCGAAGCCTTAGAGATGCATGGAGAGGCACTTGCTGTATCTCTAGACGTCTCTAAGGCATTTGATCGGGTCTGGCACGACGGTCTTCTGAATAAGCTTCCATCTTACGGACTACCTGCTGGTTTGTGCACTTGGATATCAGACTTTTTGAGGGAACGATCGCTTAGAGTAGTTCTTGATGGCTGCTCTTCCGATCAATTAGCTATTAATGCTGGTGTACCTCAGGGGTCAGTTCTTTCAGCAACACTATTCTTACTCCACATCAATGATCTGCTAAAGCCCGGTACCTTTGGGTATGCAGATGATAGTACTGTTGTTGAAAGATACACATCCAGTGCCCGAGCCAGTGATGACGACGTCCGGATTGAGAGAGAGGCTATGGTTGAGCGCATGAACCTGGCTTTGAAAGCCGTGTCCGATTGGGGCGATGCTAACTTGGTTAGGTTCAATGCTGCAAAAACACAGGCGTGTTTATTCACTGCTAAAAAGAGCCCACTCCATCTGGCTCCTTCATTCCGTGGTGTATCTGTAAGTTTAGGAAACCATCTTGAGCTTTTGGGTGTTGATCTTACGTCAAACCTAAACTTTGGATCCTACATCGAGTCCAAAGCCAAAGTAGCTTCAAAAAAACTCGGCATATTGTCCAAGGTAAGGCGGTACTTCACACCTGGACAGCTTCTAAATCTGTATCAAGCACAAGTCCGATCGTGTATGGAGTACTGCTGCCACCTGTGGGACGGGTCTGCCAAGTACCAGCTTGAGGCTCTGGACTCGATCGAACGGCGTGCCAAAAGGCTCATTGACGACGACACTTTGGTTGGTGAAAGGCTCCAGAGCCTTGCACATCGACGTAAGGTGGCAAGTCTGTCGGTTTTTTACAGATTACACCACGGTGAATGCGCTCAAGAACTGCATGATCTAATTCTCCCATCACCATTCCACTACCGGACTACTAGACGCTCGGCTAAGCGCCATCCTTTTGTGGTCGAAATACCACCCATTCGTACCAAGCGATTTGACTCAACGTTCTTAATTAGAACGGCTAAGGAATGGAATGCCCTGCCAGCGTCTGTGTTTCCGGCGAAATATGACCCGGGCGTGTTCAAGAGAAGAGTGAATAGGTATTTACTTGGCTAGCATGCTACACCTTCGATCGCATCGTCACTTCCCATCAGGTGAGAGCGTGGTCAAATGCTAGACAAGTTTGAAGTAAAAAAAAAAAAAAAAAAAAAAAAAAAAAAAATAGGCTAATTTTAGCACTTTTACAACAACTCCGGACTCCAGTAAAATATGTGTACAAAATATGACTGCTTTTTTATTATTATTATAATTATTTATTGTATTAAAAACAGTACAAACAGAGGACTTAATGCTAAAGCATTTTCTACCAGTCATCCACTCATAGTTTGAGAAAGAGGGACGTAGGCGAGCATCAAAATTTATATGAGTAGTATTTGAAAAAAAAAAAATTAAACAAAGTGATTATATACATTGCACGTGCTTTATGGATATTCCATAGGTATAGGACTGGCCCGATAGCTCAGTTAGTAGTACTCCTGCCTTCTGATCTGTGGGTTGTGGGTTCGATTCCCACCCAGGACAAACATTTGTGTGATGAACATAGGTGTTTGTTCTGTGTCTGGGTGTTATATTGTATTCTATGGATGTATTTACAAACAAAAAAAAAGTATTTAAGTATTGTATCAGTTATCTGGTTCCCATAGCACAAGCTTTACTTAGTTTGGGGCTAGATGGCGTTGTGTGAGATGTCCACACATATTATTACTATTATTATTATGTAAAATGTATAGTTTTCTTTTGTCTATTAGAGTATTAGATCACACCACAGTCATAGAACACATCGTCAGTGGCCTTTTGTCTGATGATATGTCTTATGACAAAATCTACCGAACCCTCAAAATGCACATCTTTTCCTTAAACACTCTGTGGTGTGATGTTTGAGCAGATCGGCTCATAGCCCGGGAGCTGTGGGTTCGATTCCCGTGGCAGGATAAGTATTTGTGTACAGAAAACAGCGCAAATACTTATTCTGAGTCTGGGTATTGTGGGACCCAGTTCCTGGGTCCCTAGACCCCGGGAACACTAGTTAGGATCCAGGATCGTTGATCGTTGTGATCGTTGGGTATGTTGTGATATTATTATTATATTAGTGGACCAGTTTTGTAGTATTGTAGTTAGCTTTTCATCAGGCTCAAATGGCTCGCAAAGTCAAAAACGTAAGATGAGAGAGAAGAAAGGGGATAGGCAACGGAAGGAAGAAAAGGTAGAAATTAATGAAAACAAAGGAAACGCGAATTAAATGTAAGAATTTTTCTTCGTAGGACTAACACTCGCAAAAAGCCGGTTCCCTATAGGAACAGTAATTGTGCTGATTTAACAATAGCATCTCATTGGCTCCACTCTCGAAATCATCCCAGTAGGGCGAATATTTTAGTTAAGCCTGCAAAGCTATAGGGTTGACCAGCTATGGTATAAATAAGATAAATCCAGTGGTCTTGATTGGCTGCAACAATACATTCTCATACTGCCACTCAATATAGCTATATGACGATTTACGATACATTCTATGCAAATCATTTATTGAAACCATCAAGGTATTATTAATAATAATAATAATAAATCTTTTTAGATATTTCACACAGCGTCATCTAGTTCCAATATTAGCTGCAATCTTAGCAAAGATTGTGTATTGTGCTATATGTGCGATTGGGCTTTGCTTGTTATTCTGCCGCCAAGCAGCAGTGAGCAAGCAGTGCGCAAGCAGTGCGCAGCACTGCTGTGTTCCGGTTTGAACGGCACTGTAGCTAGTGAAACTATTGGGCAAATGAGACTCTATGAATTGATCTCACAGTCTAGTAATCTTACTAGATTGTACTGATGTCTCAGGATGATGTGCGCAGTGCAGTGTCACGCGAAACTCTATACTTTAGATTTCCAAGTGACACTGCAACTGATATGGGCAGCCATATAGCTTAACATCAGGCGAACGGTTAGCTCGTCACGTCATTCATTAGCATAAAAAAGGAACCAGATAAATGATAGAATACTTAGATACTTTTTGTTTGTACACACATAGAATAAAATATAACACCCAGATACAGAACAAATATCGATGATCATCACAGCAAATATTTGTCCTGGGTGGGAATCGAACCCACAACCCACAGTTTAGACGGCAAGGTTACTACCAACTGAGCTATCAGGCCAGTCAACAATACAATATTACTATTAGTATCTGATAAGAGCAGTGAGTCAAACTTTGACACAAGGTTACTACCAGTGACATTTGGCAGTAAGCATTCTAGCGTCGTCCTGTAATCGAGTACCCGATCGATTGTCGTGTCGAGGCGCAACGAATCGAATAGAAACTGGCCGATTATCGACAACTGTTGGGAAAGCCTTGTGTAAGAGGCCGTTTGATGCCAACTGTGTACACAGGGCTTGCAGAGCTCAGTTTGAGAGCCTGGGAACTTGCTTTCCTAATATAACATAAGGTATGTATGTAGGTACCTGGTAATGAGGGCTTAGAAACAATTAGATAATAATAATAATAAACGACCATACACATATAGATCCTGACCCTAACTTGGATTGCCTGTGTCTAGGGACCCAGGAACTGCGAGGACCATGGTCTCACAACACTCGGACTCGGAACAATTATTTACACTTTTTTGTGCACAAATACTTGTCCTGTCTCGGGAATCGAATCCGCCGCTTCCAAGCTATGAGCCGACCTGCTCAACTACACCACAGAGGCTGATGTAACATCAAGTTTTCATTCATAAGTCATAACAGATATTTCTAGACTCATCGTCAAAATAAATAAAAATAATAATTGGTAAGAAACCTGCTGAATTAATCAGTTCACGAAAGCCTTTACGGATTTTATAAAACTAATAAACTATTTTGTTGGCGTCAATATATTTACAAAAAATAGTAATATTGAAAGTGAAACAGTTCATTATTAAATGTTTACAACCATCAGTTTAAACATAACCCTGGCTGGAAAACATTGGTATCCAAACTAGAAAAACCTGTGTTTTGGCATACTAATAGGACAATAATGAACAATAATAAATACACAATAATCACATCAATAGCCTGAAAAAGGTCCGTCGTTGAACATCGGCCTCCTCCATAAAATGACACTTTGGACGCCTATCATAGGGAGGGGTTGCCATAATCACCGCGCTTGGCATCTGCCAAAAAATCTTCCAAAAATAATCTTCTTCTTTCTATTAAGATCCAAGCAAGGTGACTTGGTGATCGCAGAAGATTTTAATGTACCGAAGAAAACGTTGTTGCCAATTCCATGGATATTCCCTTAGCCTGTTTCTACGGTACCTATATATGGAAAGAGATGGTGTAGTCCTTCTACCGCTGGTATCACTCGGCAAGTAATAGCGTATAATAAATGGTAAAGATGCAAAAATGAGACGACGTTACATAGATCGTAGTTTTCTAGCCTTTCTTGGTCAAATAAAAAGTTAACGCCAGCCCTAAGTCAGTACAGTGATATACAGTGTTAATCGAAAATTAAGTCAAATCACCTTGTGAGTAGGCTGCGACCCGCCGGCTTGAATTGCATCAGATAAAGTGATACCTTACATGCTTCTGGGGTTCGAACGACCGCGACTTCACGGCATTCTAACGTTGACGATGAGATAATTTGTCGATTAAACGTCGAACATAAAGTTTCTAAACCTTTACTTTGTATCGTTTGTCATACTAATATTTTAAAGGCGAAAGTTTATATGTGTGTATGTTTGTTACTCCTTCACGCTCAAACGGCTGAATGGATTTGGATGAAATCGGTACCAATATAGCTTATACACTGGGTTAACATATAGGCTATATTTTATCCCGAAAAAGTGAAATGTTCCCGTGGGATGAGCAAATAATTAAAATACTTTGTATCCGCGTGGCGCAACTAGTATGTAATAACTTAAAGTCGAATCGTGTATACGAGGCTTTATCCGGCTCGTTCTTGTATGCATCTGTTTTCTTCTTTTGTTGTCCAAATAAATCTTCTAGAACAAGGTTACCAAATTTTAACAGCAAGGCTACCTAAACTTTATTACAATTACATACAGTATATTTATTTAATTAAAGTATATTTAATTTATATCTATTTATTTGCTGTAGCGGAATTATACTTGTTTAATTTTGTATATAAGATAAACATCCACAGGGTTATTCGCCTAGTCAATCTATTTACAAAATGTACTTCGTCAATATTATGATTGATTTTTAGCCAAGATCTATCCGTAACCATATACTTATTTATTAGTACATGATAAGGACATAGTATTAAAATGCTTAGAATTAACAGTAATTAATAGGTAGTATGACTTTTCTGCAAAGTTCGTGTAGGTAGGTACCACCGATTTGCCAGTTATTCTGCTGCCAAGCAGTAGTGCACAAGCACTGCTGTGTTACGGTGTAAAGGGCACTGTAGCTAGTGAAATTACTGGGCAAATTCGACTTTATGACCTACTCTCACAGTCTAGTAATCTTATTGCTAGACTGGGCTGATGTCTCAGGATGACGTGCGCAGTGCAGTGTCACGCGAAACTTTACATAAGAGTAAAGTTCCGAGTGACACTGCAACTGTTATGGTTGGCGGCGTCGCTTAGCATCAGGTGAATGACTAGCTCGTCAAGTCATTCAATAACATCAAATAAAAAATGAAGAAACATTGATTGATTTAATTGTTGAAAAATCATACGCGTGGTGCAAATTTGTAACAAACATTCTTCAACTTCAATATCTATGAAGTCAATTAAAGCTCTACCATGCTATCCATACCTCACTCCCACATATTAATAAACAAACATTTTTACTATCCTCTGTGATTTATAATTGCGGGCTTCGCTCTGGACCATGAATACCAATATTGGACCACCGACTAGGAGACATGATATGCATGCTAACAGCTCATTGTTCAACCTTTTTTGCATCACCTACAGCGTAGTCCTTTAATTATGGCTGAAGGGGCTAATTGGTTTCTTTCTTTGTAGTAATTTGGATAATTTATATTCTTCTTCTTGTTTGTAGTTGGCCTCTATTTAGGCTTCCGGAATCAGTACCGTTTGATATTCTAGAAGTGTTTTCAAGTCACTGTCAGGATCATCAGATGTTAGATTTAAATTTTTATCTCCATTTAAAAATACAATAGTTACCAACCTAAAAATCCTAAAAAACAGCCCTTAAAGCCCTTAAAGGGCTGTTTTTTGTTAGGATTTGAACCAAGTCGATGCGATTCAAAAGATTTGGGGTGCGATTCAAAAGCTACATATTGTCAATTATACTACAACGGAAATAACTTATTCACCAGTCAAACCAAATGAAATGTTTATTTGCTAGATTTACAATTTACAGGGGAGATCTTAAAATTCACCTAATTAGACATTTTCTGTTCAACCTTCATGCAAGCGTGCAAGAATTAAAAGTCTTTTTCCTAAAGTACAAAATCATTTTGTATATTTAAATTTCGTGTATCATGGCAGATTGTAGACCGTAAGCTAATAACCAAAGTAATCTAAGCTATAACTTCCTAGTAAAAAGAGTTATTGTGGGTTGAATTATCAGCAGAAGTTACATAACTAAGAAGAAAGAAAGGAAATACATTTATTCAAGACATCACGCATTATTGAATTTTTACAAATAGGCACTTATACAAGACAAACCACACGAAAGAGAGAAACCAAAAATACTGCGTGACGTCATGATATAGGTCCCAACTCAGCATGCAATTAAGGTCGTTAGACACTAATAATGTAGTACGTAAGACATTAATAACTAATTTAAGTCAGAACTCACATTCATGACATCAGATACCTCAGGACACAGCACAAATAAATACTAAGGATGTTGGGGAAAGATTTGTTGTAGTGGCATACCAAGGTATACACATGAAAAGTCACAAAAATTTAAAATAACAGCAACTTTGTTTATGATTATTATAATCACATAGCAACATCACGTTTTGAGAATGATTTAACGTGTAAATATTGATATAACAGGTTTGCATTCGAAGAACAAAAGACCACACAGGAGCGGAAATGATAGGCATCTACAAGGGACCACGCGCCCAGGGAACGCATTGTGTAGACGTGGCTTCCATTGATGATTAGCTGCAGTCATTTATATAAATGGATTGATACAACAAAAATCTAATTTAGAATATGAAATCAAGGAACTTTACGCCAAGACTAACCAGAAGCACATAGACACACATAGAAGAACACGCAGTTTTTAAGCTCAAAAGACCTAAACAGTTCCGTCATAAGCATCGAATGAGGATAACATTGCAGAAGTCAATGACCTCATTGAGAGCATCTCTTATACCAGCGTTTTCTCACATTTTTCAAGGACTTCTTACTAAAAAAAATCAGCACATTTCGGGCCATTTATTTTAGTAGCCTACAAAAACGAAACTGTTTTTATAAATATACGTATTTAGTTTTAGTTATTATAAATGTATTAGCATGTTAAGATTCTTAATGCGAAGTGTGGTGTTGTAAAAATAATAAATATATATATATATATCTATTCTTCTTCTTACATCTGCCGAAGTCAGTATATAGTAATCTCAGACTATCTAATTATTCACATAGCGATCAGAGAGAAAAACCAACGAACCACAGGCTAATTCGGCTTTTGCAATACTTTGATATATACACGGTGGCATTTAATTCACTCTTTTCCTTAAATGTATGTACTTAGACCATGCTATAGAATATTCGTACAAGGTCGAATTTAAAAAAATGCTTTATTATTTAGTGCCTCTTAAAATAACTGCATGACAGCCGTAATGTCTATTTAACGGTACACACAGCGTGCGCACCAGCTGAGTGCTTTGCAAATGTTTCGTAGGCAAAAAAACACCTGCTTTGTTCAATGTCACAAGGCTTTTCTTTAGAATTTAAATTTGATAATACCTGAATTTTAGTTTTATTTCATAAGTACTTTTTTTATTTAGTTATATGGGGGCATTCTTTAGCTTAGACTGAATACATACATTAAAGGAAAAGAACGAATTAAGTTCCACCTTGTATATACATATCACTTGGGTACATTAAGCTGCTAATTTTAACGAGAAGGCGGGCCTCAAACGGCAAAACTTTGTTGCGAAAATGTCAATGACAAATATTGGTGAAGTGGGTATAAAAATGATCGCCTGATAATCTCTAACTCTGATGTCTACAAACAGCAAACTTTAATAATTTCAAATGTACTACACACAATATGATTCAAGGGCATCAAGATCAAGCATCAACCTCGTTGGATTCACGACTGCTGCGATTGATGGGGACGAACTACCATACAGTGGGCGGACTATCGGCTTATCGCGATTCACGAGAAATGTATGGATACGGATAAGAAAGTAAAGGTACAGTAGATAAATATTAGATAAATATTAGGTCTTTACCTATGAAATTGCCGTTTTGTTTGAAAAAAGTTAAAGTATTTTTTTTTCGATCTTATTTATTTCTTTTATTCAAAGTAATCACCCCTGCAATCAATGCATCTTTGCCAACGCTGTGGCAGTTTATGGATGCCCTTCTTGAAAAAATCAGCAGGACGGGAGACAACAAACTCTTCAAAGGCGTTTTGTACTGCCTCTCGGGAATTGAATTTTTTTCCCGCTAAAAAGTTGTCAAAATTTTGGAAAAAGTAATAGTCGGTAGGCGCAAGATCTGGTGAGTATGGCGGATGAGGGAGAGCTTCCAAACCCAACTCATGCAGCTTAGAGACGGTCTGTTGTGCAGTATGGGGTCGCGCGTTGTCGTGAAGTAGCAGTGGAGACGACCGATTGACCAAAGCTGGTTGCAGACGTGCGAGTTTCGTCATCATTGTGGTCAGTTCTTCAATGTACACATCTGCAGTAATGCTCTCGCCGTTTTGTAAAAAGCTATGATGAATCACACCAGCACTAGACCACCAAACTGTGACCATCACCTTTCTAGGGGTCATTTTTCGTTTTGCACATTGCTTTGGTACCGAACCAGGATCTAACCAACTTGCTGAGCGCTTTCGATTGTCAAAAAGAATCCATTTTTCGTCGCACGTAACAATTCGGTTCAAAATTCCTTCATTTCTGCGCCTGTTAAGCAGCGCAAGGCAAGTCTCGACGCGTACGTTGCGCTGGCGATCGTTACGTTCGTGGGGCACTCATCTATCAAGCTTTTTTATCTTGCCAATCTGTCGCAAATGGACCAATATTGTTTTGATGCTAACATCAAAAGCTGCTGCCAGCTCAGCTGTAGATTGAGATTCATCAGCTTCCACAATCGCCTTTAATTCATCATTGTTGACCAAAGTTTCCGGGCGACCACGAGGTTCATTTTTCAAGTCAAAATTCCCAGAACGGAACCGAGCAAACCAATAACGGGTTGTACGTTCGTTTGTACAGTTCTCTCCGTAAACGTCGTTGATGTTACGTGTCGTTTGTGCCGCGTTGGTGCCACGACGGAACTCATATTCCATAATTACACGAAATTTCAAAGTATCCATTATGAGGAAAAATGTTGAAATGTAATGAAAATACAACGCTAATCAATAAACAAAAGACTTATATTGTAAATAGAATGTCATATTTTTAAAACAAAATAAATTTGAATTTAGAATTCATAGCAAATCAAAACTTTTTTTTGTTTGAAAAAGTCTGTACTGCAATACGGCAATTTCATAGGTAAAGACCTATTATTTTACGTATAGTAGGTAGAGGTTAAATGGAAGTAAGGGATTGAGCTTTGAAGAAGGTGGTAGATTAATTCAATATTTCGTACATACGTAAAATTGAAAGATGAGACGAATTCTTTGTAAGTGTAGATGGTACTTTGTTTATATTTATAGAATAAAGGCTTTTTGCCCATATTTAGTCTCGTATAGACTATTACTTCACAGATCCTATAAAAACTTTTTTAATAGAATCTGTGTTTTACTTATACATGGCTTTAATGCACCCAATAATTAATAATAATAATGTAAAAATGAAGTGGCCATTGTGGTTTTACATAGTCATTATAAAGAAAATACAGATAATAGCGCTCACGACCAGTCAAACGTCACTTTCTGGTGTAAACTAATACAAATAAACGCCTTAGCAAGCATTATTAGCAGTGCATTTTTCAAATTTTAGCCATTTACCCACTTCCAATTTTATTCTTTATTTTCTCTTAACTCCTTTTTTAGGTTAGTTTAAGTAGGTACCTTTAAGATCTACTCATTCAAAATGACGCTGAGTCAGCACTCACACTGCGAGTATTTTCCATTAGTAACTAATACCTCCCTTCAATATCCACGTCCACATTTTCAATTTTTTAACAATCACAATAATCATTCCGCATAATTATCTAGTATTGTAATTTTATAATTGACCACGAGACATGCTTCAATTTTCAAGTGTGTGGTCTGCCTTACCAGTAGGTATATGTTTACCTCAAATTGGCGCAGCAAACCATTGTTTCACAAGATCTCGCCTTGATTTACGAGCTAGAATGTCGGTTATCAAGTCTGGAGTGTACTTCTCAAATTATAGGCAACAACCCATAATTTGAGAAGTACTTGATTTGATGCGAGATGCTTTTGTGCGCTTTTTCTTTCGAAATTGTTAGTGTGGTTTTACTGAAAAGCTAAAAGTGCATTGCCACCCATCAGATAACTGGCCTCCGGGACTTGTGCTGTTTTATTTGCTGAAGAGTTGCTCTGTGCCCTTCGGTTTGGAATAATCGAATTTTAATTAATCAATTTAATACATAAATGAATAATTCTAAATAAAATTAATTAATAATTTAATTTTCGTTTTAAACTGTACGTAATAATCTTTAACGGTATTATATTGGCAGTAATAAACATTTAAAGATTAATGACAATCAATCGCCTTGTGAAAATGACTACTATAATTTCCTTTAAAAACCTTTCTCAAGAAACACAGAACCGTGAACAAGTCAAAGCTGATAATGGTTGATATCATCACAGGACAGATAATAAGTACGACGTATAGATAATAGTACTACGTACAGAAGAGTCGGCAAAATCATTTAAATAAATAACGACTCTATCTTCGACACAATAAAGTACGATTCAGCGCCAATCACCTAAAATTATATTCATCTAGAAGTTGCCTCTCTTTCTATCACGTAACTCTTATATCTTCTGAAAACGATAGTTTTGTATTTTTTTAAAGAATAATATATCTGAACATTATGTTATACCAGTTATGTGCCTATTGCTTTAAATAAACTTAGGCTTATTTAGTAAGATGCAGTAGATCAGAAAACTACTAATTTTATTTTACAATGTCTGCATAAGTTACGTAGGTATATATTTTAACATAACACAAAAATTAAATATATCCTTTAAGTGTTTGGAGAGGTAAGTCTATGGATATAAAATCTTGAATTACACATGCCGCGAACAAGATAATCCAGAAGCCAAGACCTAAATATGGTTGGTTATCAACTACCTAGATTATTTCATAATTATAAGTAATATCTATAGATGCGATATTTAAATTAAAGCTGCCTCTGTGGTGTGGTGGTTGAGCAGGTCGGCTCATAACGCGGAGGTGGTGGGTTCGATTCCCGCGGCAGGACAAGTATTTGTGCAGAGAAGAAAAAAACGCAATTACTTGTTGAGTTGAGTCTGGGTGTTGTGGGACCATGGTCCTCGTAGTTCCTGGGTCCCTAAACACAGGGAATCCTAGTTAGGGTCCAGGATCTGTGTGTGATCGTTGATATGCTACCTTAAACTACACAGAGTAAGTATATATAAGTTATTTTTTTATTTTAGTTAATTATGTGACGAGCTAGTTGTTCACCTGATGTTAAGCGACACGGCCGCCCATAACAGAACAGTGTCTGTTGTGGTTGTGTTTGACCACTCGGTATTCCAAAATTTAAAGTTCCGTGTGACACTGCATTGCGCACATCATGAGACATCAGCACAGTCAGGTAATAAGATTATTCGACTGTGAGATCAGATCATGAAGTCTCATTTGCCCAGTAATTTCATTAGATACAGTGCCCTTCAAACCGGAACACAGTAGTGCTTGGACACTACTGCCTGGCGGTAAAATAACTGGCAAAGCGATGTTACCTACCTAGACGAACTTTGCAGAAAAGTCTTTCCGTCTAATAAATTTATATGAATGATCTCTTGTTGAAATTGTACTTACGATCGGCGACCAACACTTGACTCCATTCCATTTATGGCTGATTCAATAAACAAAGTGCTAAATAAAGTGTGACTGCGGCCAATCATTCCATTGATCCTGTCGGTGCTTTGGAGCAGTTATGCGATGAAGTGTTGAGGGGCCGGGCGGTGCGTTTGAACCGTGCGGTTGAAGCAATCAGTGCGGATCTCTGAAGACAACTTGATTACTTGAGGATGCTTATGATGTTCTGTGTTTATGAGACTCATTGATCTCAACGTGTGAAAATTGCAGCGCAGTGTTTTGTTTTTGCGCTAAACTCCTGTGATGAAAGACAAGTAATACAAATGGAAATATTTTTGTAAAGTTCTATTTTTCTGTATCGCTTTTGATCCTTTGTCGATCCATCCTACTCGTATTATCATTGTCTTCGGCTTTGTATAAGCACACAGAATAAATTGTACTGATTACCATAAAAAATACTCTTCATGTAATATTTTGTTTTATTCATTGAAGTAATATATTATTACTATGTTTCATTACGTAATTAAACGCTAAGAAATTGTAACTTCTACAATTTATAAGAGTGCTATGATTGCGTAATCGGACCATATTTTAATGTCATTTAATAGATCATTTAGTATACTTAGATTAGTAGTTAGTATGCTAAGATACATATGGTTAATATAGAATAAAATCTATACATATAAAATTCAGTCCTGACTGACTAAATTACTGACTTATATATCAACGCACAGCCTAAACCGCTGGTTTTAGAGACGTGAAATTCGGAGGGCGTGTTCTTTGTTAAGTTTAGGTATCCACTAAGGAAGAGATTTTCGAAATTCCACCCCTAAGAGGGTGAAATGGGTGGTTAAATTATTTTCCTGCAGGCCACGCGGGTGAAGCCGCGGGCAGAAGCTAGTAGAACATATGGTACTGAATAAAAAACCTACTAAGAATTATCTGAACAAGGAAACCTATTAGAATTACACGATGACACACGTTATGGATGGACACCTCACACTAATATTATAAAGGCGAAAGTTTGTATGTGTGTTTGTATGTATGTTTGTTACTCCTTCACGTGCAAACGGCTGAATGGATTTGAATGAAATTCGGTACCAAGATAGATTATATACTGGATTAACATATAAGCTATATTTTATCCCCGAAAAGTAAAATTTTCTCCTATAATGAGCAAACAATTAAAATACTTTTTATCCGCGGGTGAAACCGCGGGGCGCAACAAGTTGATAATAATTTTAAACTGCTCTTTACTTTACCTAGTTCTGACGATGTTGTTGCCATAATAAAAAAATATCTACGATTGTTTGGTTCAATTTTTCTACCTATGATTTAGAGGTTCTTTCATGTTAGTTTTCTTTAAATGTAACTAATACACAAATTACTAGTGCCTTTACATTACATTTGATTCTAATTGTCCACTAGCACAATTCGTCATAATTTGTTACTTTCTTTATTCTTAACTCGTATAAATCTTAAACACTTACTTATAAATCATTAATTACCAATATATACATATTGATTTAATAAATTATAGTAAATACTACGGACCTTAACTTTACTATTGTATAAGTGACATAAGCTTAGGTGATGATTTCTGTAGATCTACCGAAACGTAACGAAAATGGAAAGAGTTGATAAGATTCTAATTATCAATGCTATTTTTGGTTTATCTACGAATCGGTCGCCATAGTTTATCCTTCGGGTCGGCTTTGGTAAGTTATGGACCATTAAGTATCGCAGCAATATCATTATCATGATAAACTTGTCACTCCTTGCATTCTGTTTAGACTTTTTCTAATGTCACAAGTTCATCAGTATGCAATAAATCAAGATAAGCTATTTGGAATTTGGGTCAAATAATTTACAGTTCTACCGATAAATTTTATTACCCTGCACAGTAAAATATAGCAACTAAAATACAATGTTAGTAAATATTTAGACTAAGTTACCAAATCATGTTTCATTTTTGGCAGATATTTATAGTTTTCACAGTTTTGTTAGTACTAATTAAGTACATATTTTACGAACCAACGACCTGGTCAAAACCGCAGAGAACTGTTAGATCAAGCAAACATCGCTCAAAAAAGCGATCTATGGAGGAGGCCCATTTTTAAAGTGAACTTCTTCTTCTTCTTTACGTAGACGCTGATAGATAATTCAATTAAATTTCTACTACAGGCACAAGTCTCGTTAACTCTCTAGGAACATGTTTTTAAATCTCATCAATAGAATCTTTCAGTTTTTTCCCTTTTGTTTCTGGTAGAGCAAAAAAAAACATAGCACCAGAAAACCCAGCTGCAGCAAATATACTCGATGCTATCCACTTAGTACTTATATTGACGACAAATGGTGCCACCATTGCAGCGATCTTAGATCCTACAGAACTAAAACTCAATGCCATATTTCTCATTGGAGTGGGATATAATTCTATTACTATTATACAAACCACAGAAAACAATACACTTGCTGCTGTCACTCCTAAGCTACCTAATATTACAGCTACTATAGAATCTTTTGGAATGAAGATTAGAGCAAATGATAAAACTCCAATAGTAGAGAACATGCAAATGCATGATGCTTTTCTGCCGCAAAACTTCACAACCGCTACGGACAGTGGTGCAGCTATCACCTGAAAATACATAAAAGTAAAATATCCCTTCATAAATAATATTTTGCTGAATATTTTTAAACGATACTAACCTGGACGAGTCCTAATATAGTAACAACAACGTACAAGTTGGAACCAAACTGTGAAACGTACTGTAGTAGCCCAAAGTAGCTAAAACCAGTATTGAACCATATTGAAACGGACGCCATGGTCCATATAGCTAGTTTTTTTGTTTTAAATAAATCGAAGTACGTTAAATTAATACCATCCTTTTCTTTCACATTTAGCTGGTCCATCACTTTTGTTACATTTTCGCTAATTTTCGATATATCTATCTTGTTGCTGCAAAATACAACGTCAGCATAGAATTCATAACGCAGTAGAATCAATAATATTCCTTGTTTCTACGAGAAACACCATTGGTATGAAAAGCTTATAAAATAATAATAATAATATGTGTGGACATCTCACACAACGCCATTTAGCCCCAAACTAAGCAAAGCTTGTATTATGGGAACCAGATAACTAATACAATACTAAAATATTTTTTGTTTGTAAATGCATATATACAATACAACGTAACACCCAAATACTCACAATTTAGCCGCTCTGGTCGTCAACTCAATTGCTTCTGTCCGTTTTCCTTTTGCAACAAGCCACCTTGGCGTCTCAGGTAAGAAGAAAGTCAGACTAACAATCAAAACTGTCATAGAACTACACACTATCATAAAACTTCTCCATGTAGATGTAAAATATACAAATATAGCTTGGACTGGTAAACTGGCACCATCAAAAGGAAGTAAGAATGCGCAAACAACAGTGTCAATAATTCTTGTACCAACTAGTTCTGATAAGTACACTGATGTCAGTATAAAGTAACCACCCGTGCCTAGTCCAGTGAAAAATCTAGAAGCAGCAAAGCTCCAGTAGCTTGGACAGAAAGGCGTAGCAAACATGAAGATGGCACAAGAGATGCCGGATACAATCATTGCTTTGCTTCGACCAAACCTTAAAATGAAAACTAATTGTACTACATTGGGTATAATTTAAGTAAAAAAATAGCCAATGCAGACAGAATGATCATTAGAGTACGCTATACATTAAAATATATGAAATTAAATTGTACGAAAATTGATCTTACCTGTCAGAAAACCATCCAAATAAAGAAACACCACATAGCACCCCTAACATCAAAATCGTCTGGGCAAAACTCTGCAGCCATTTGTTGTTGCAAATCAAGCCATAGTCTGATATCAATGTTTTCTTAAATAGATCATTGAAGTATTCATATTCAACACAAGAGTCATAACACGTATTATTTACAGCTTCAACTGTTATATTGTCACTGAACTTATAACATACAAATTCAGTTTCAGGAGCAATATATACAATAGCCATGGTATTCCAAGTTGTAATGCATCTAGTCGTTGATCCGATCAGCATGAAAATACATTGCCAAGCACCAAATGTTCCTATAGACTTGGCGACGTAGTCATCATTGTTTATTTCTTTGACTTCTTTGGTGGGATTTTGTGAGTACATTTTAGAGTTTATTTTATAATTCATTTTGAAAAATTACGTCTTAGCGCAATTGAGATCGTACTCATTGGACCTTGTTAAAATATTTGCTGCGTGGTCCACGTCCAGATTACCTCCGTTAAATATCTGTAAATATAAAAATAAGTGGTGTTGTAACAATAATAATAAAAGAGATCGTGATACAAGATTAACATAACGATGATCATTTGTGTTACAGATTGGAAGGTTGAAAGAACTTTCTTGGAACTATCAGTTTGTAATGATGATAACAATTACTTTGTCACTCAAACTTCTTATTATAAAAGGTCCCATCCTTACTTTAAAGAAAGAGATAAAGAGAGAAATATAGTGTAATGTAAAAAGTTGCGCGTTGCATATAATTTTTGCTCTATAGCAATCCATCTACAAATAATGAGAATAAACAGATGTCTACTGAAGATTACTACTCCATCGTTTCCATCTTCAATTTTCAATTCCAAAATCCTTATCTTACATTAAACAGGGTATAATTCACGGAACTTTAATGTACATCGTCTTGTTAACTCAAACATAACTCGGTGGCATAATAACACGTCAGATGACGTAACATTACATCACCTAAGTTTTTGTTATCGTTAGGTTTAAGATTTTATTTTATCTTAGTTCTCCCATCACCTATTTAACGTCTTATTTCACCAAAAACAACCTTAAAGTCTAAACTAACCTTGTGTTATCGGACGTCTATACAGCTCTAAATTTTATAGGTAATAAAGTAAAAATATTGCAGAAAAATATTTAGTGGGCATAGAAATTTATACGTTACGGTCACATGCGTGAAAAATTTACTGTTTTCGGACACTAATTGATACATACCGTGTTACACGCCTACACAGCGTGCCACAAGCCAGGCATAAAATAAGAAGAAAAAGTTTAGTTCCAGACCAATTAGTTACAGTACACTTTTCCAAATGTCAAACAGTAAATAAAGAATATTATTTGAGTTAAGTTTTTTTTTCAAAAACTTATAAAATTATTAACTACGAATAAATACATATTTCAAATAATATTAAATACTACGGACCTTAACTATACTATTGGATAAGTGATTAGACTTTTTCTAATGTCACAAGTTCATCAGTATGCAATAAAATCAAGATAAGCTATTCGTTATTTCGGTAAAATAATTTACAATTCTACCGACAAATTTCATCACCCTGCACAGTAAAATATAGCAACTAAAATGCAATGTTAGTAAATATTTCAACTAAGTTACTACAACATGTTTAACATGTGTCATTTTTGGCAAATATTTCTAGTTTTCACAGTTTTTTTGTTAGTACTGATTAAGTAAATATTTTTTACGAACCAACGACCTGATCCAAACTGCAGAGAGCCGTTGGACCAAGAGGCAAATAGCCGCTGAAAGAGGCGCTCTATGATGAATTTCTATGTTCAGCAGTGAACGTCTTCTTCTTCTCGACGTGGACGCTGATGAAAACTTTATAGTAAATTGCAACTACAAGCACAAGCCTAGTTAACCTAAGTACATGTTTTTAAATATCGTCAATAGAATCTTTCAATTTTTTCCATTTTGTTTCTGGTAGAGCAAAACAAATCATAACACCAGAAAATCCAGCTGCAGCAAATATACTCGATGCTATCCACTTAGTACTTATATTGACGACAAATGGTGCCACCATTGCAGCGACCTTAGATCCTACAGAACTAAAACTAAATCCCATATTTCTCATTGGAGTAGGATATAATTCTATTACTATTATATAAACTACAGAAAACAATACACTGGCTGCTGTCACTCCTAAGCTACCTAATATTTCAGCTACTATAGAATCTTTTGGAATGAAGATTAGAGCAGATGATAAAACTCCAATAGTAGAGAACATGCAAATGCATGATGCTTTTCTGCCGCAAAACTTCACAACCGCTACGGACAGTGGTGCAGCTATCACCTGAAAATACATAAAAGTAAAATATCCCTTCATTAATAATATTTCACTCAATGTTTTGAAATGTTACTTACTTGGATGAGTCCTAATATAGTGACAACAACGTATATGTTAGATCCAAACTGTGAAACGTACTGTAGTAGCCCAAAGTAGCTGAAGCCAGTAACAAACCATATTGAAACGGATGCTATGGTCCATACAGTTAGCTTTTTAGTTTTGAACAAATCGAGGTACGTTAAATTAATACGATCCTTTTCTTTCACATTTAGGTGCTTTTTTTTTTTTTTTTTTTTTTTTTTACTTCAAACTTGTCTAGCATTTGACCACGCTCTCACCTGATGGGAAGTGACGATGCGATCGAAGGTGTAGCATGCTAGCCAAGTAAATACCTATTCACTCTTCTCTTGAACACGCCCGGGTCATATTTCGCCGGAAACACAGACGCTGGCAGGGCATTCCATTCCTTAGCCGTTCTAATTAAGAACGTTGAGTCAAATCGCTTGGTACGAATGGGTGGTATTTCGACCACAAAAGGATGGCGCTTAGCCGAGCGTCTAGTAGTCCGGTAGTGGAATGGTGATGGGAGAATTAGATCATGCAGTTCTTGAGCGCATTCACCGTGGTGTAATCTGTAAAAAACCGACAGACTTGCCACCTTACGTCGATGTGCAAGGCTCTGGAGCCTTTCACCAACCAAAGTGTCGTCGTCAATGAGCCTTTTGGCACGCCGTTTAATCGAGTCCAGAGCCTCAAGCTGGTACTTGGCAGACCCGTCCCACAGGTGGCAGCAGTACTCCATACACGATCGGACTTGTGCTTGATACAGATTTAGAAGCTGTCCAGGTGTGAAGTACCGCCTTACCTTGGACAATATGCCGAGTTTTTTTGAAGCTACTTTGGCTTTGGACTCGATGTAGGATCCAAAGTTTAGGTTTGACGTGAGATCAACACCCAAAAGCTCAAGATGGTTTCCTAAACTTACAGATACACCACGGAATGAAGGAGCCAGATGGAGTGAATAAACACGCCTGTGTTTTTGCAGCTCCAACACTTTTGTTACATTTTCGCTAATTTTTGATGTATCTATCTCGTTGCTGTAATAAAATACAACAACAGCAACAAATTAATAACGTAGCAACAAAGAATACCATTAGTCTGAAAAGCTTATATTACTCACAATTTAGCTGCCTTGGTCATCAACTCGATTGCTTCTATCCCTTTTCCTTTTGTAACAAGCCACCTTGGCGTCTCAGGTAAGTAAAAAGTCAGACCAACAATCAATACTGTTGTGGCGTGCCGTACTGCAGAACCTGAAACAGAAAAACAAAAATCAAAAATCAATTGAAATAATAAAATGTACAAAATAATATTCGAACGACATGTAAACTTACCGCGCCTTCGAAGACAATATATACTCTACGGAAGCGATCGCTTTGCCGCTGCTACGGAACGAGCTCGGGAGTAGTGAGAAACACGGCATACCCACACAAAACAAGATATCATTCGTCGTAACAATTGTAGTTCTCATTTCGTGCTAAAAATATTATAATTTATGATTTTTAAACTCTCTGTTTGTTAAATCGTTGTTGTAAACAGTGAATAAAAGTGAATCGAACATTATTGAGTGTATTCCTGATAATCCGGAAGTCCATATCTGCATTTGATTGCAATATACTAGGTGGTAGGACTTTGTTGCAAAGTTCGTCTAGGTAGGTACCACCGCTTTGCCAGTTATTCTGCCGCCAAGCAGTAGTGTGCAAGCACTACTGTGTTCCGGTTTGAAGGGCACTGTAGCTAGTGAAATTACTGGGCAATTGAGACTTTATGATCTGATCTCACAGTCAAGTAATCTTATTACCAGACTGTGCTGATGTCTCAGGATGATGTGCGCCGTGCAGTGTCGCTTGAAACTCTATGTTTTAGGGTTCCGAGTGACACTGTTCTGTTATGGGCGGCCGTGGCGCTTAACATCAGGTGAACGACTAGCTCGTCACATCATTCAATAACATAAAAAAAAAAAAAAAAAAAAAAAAAAAAAAAAAATATATAAATGTGGGACAGTTTCTCCCACATCTGGTGACCCTTCAATATTGGACACTTCAAAGGAGCTCTTGGACAATCGCAAGTACACTAAATAATAAAATTATTATGTCTAAACCGGAAGAAAATTCACAACATGAGTCACCGTCGGTTTACATGGAGCCAACCGACGTCTTCAGAGTTGGGGTCCGATTACCTCCGTTTTGGCCAGATGAGCCCGCGGTATGGTTCGCCCAGGTAGAAGGACACTTTTTACTGTCAAGAATCACGGATGACAAGACAAAATTTTATTATGTCATTTCACAACTTGACCATCGTTATGCAGCAGAAGTTAAAGACATAATAGTCGCACCACCTACCGGCTCTAGCTACGAAAAGTTGAAAACAGAACTCATAAAACGCCTATCACAATCAAGGGAAAAGGAAGTGAAGCAGCTACTCACTCACGAGGAGCTAGGAGATAGACGACCATCACAGTTTCTACGTCATCTGCGTCATTTAGCCGGCTCGGAAGTACCAGAGGAATTTCTCAAGACAATTTGGACCAGCCGACTACCTACTCACGTACAGACGACTCTCGCATCGCAACCACGTTCTGACCTAAATAGTCTAGCTGATTTAGCTGATGCGGTAATGGATATTGTCTCGTCAACACCACAAGTGGCCACTGCTTCATTTTCACCCGGCTCAGTTTTGGACCAAATGTCAAAACAAATCGCTGAACTCACCAAGAAAGTGGAAGCCCTGTCTACACAAGGAGGTCGTAGATCACGTTCACATACTCGTGACAATCAGCGCAACCGCAGCATGACTCGATCGCAGTCTAACTATAGACGATTCCCGACATGCTGGTACCACAGTAAATTTGGGCCCAAAGCAACGAAGTGCGTCAAACCTTGCAATTTTACGGCGGAAAACTCTCAGGGCGGTCGCTGATGGCGACGGACGATTGCCCCAATTCACCGGGTCGCCTCTTTGTCACCGACCGCACGACCAAGACACAGTTTCTCGTTGACACCGGCAGCGACCTCTGCGTCTTTCCGAAAACTGCTCTCAGACGAAGTCGACCTAAAACGGACTACACATTGTTCGCAGCAAATGGTACCAATATAGCAACCTACGGATACGCGCACATGGTGCTCAACTTGGGATTGCGCCGAGAGTTCCCCTGGCGATTTATAGTAGCAGATGTCACGAAGCCAATAATCGGCGTCGATTTCTTATCATACTACAACTTGATGATAGACGTCCGAAACCAGCGACTTATAGACAACACTACTACCCTTACAACGCCAGCAGCTACAGTAACTTCTTCTGTCACAATTTCTTCAGTGAAGACAATGGCAGGAGAATCCCAATACTTGAAAATTTTGCGAGAATTCCCAGAAATTACGCGTCCATCTGGAACAACACGCATCTCAGAGCACAATACAGTCCATCACATCAAAACAACACCGGGACCTCCAGTTCATTGTAATCCCCGACGGCTCGCACCTGACAAGCTAAAAATTGCCAAACAGGAATTCGACGCCATGCTTAAAAATGGGACAGTAAAGCCCTCTGATAGCCCTTGGTCGTCTCCACTACACCTCGCTCCAAAGAAAGAGAATGGATGGCGACCATGCGGAGACTACCGTATGCTGAACGCCCGGACGATACCTGATCGATACCCGATACGCCACATTCATGACTTTTCTCACAACGTGTCAGGCTGTCGAGTATTCTCAACAATCGATTTAGTAAAAGCATATAACCAAATACAGGTAGCGGAGGAAGATATATGTAAGACGGCGATAGCAACACCCTTCGGATTATTCGAATACCCTTTTATGAACTTTGGACTTAGAAATGCGGGGCAAACGTTTCAACGTTTCGTTGACGAAATGACCCGTGGTCTCGACGATTTCTGCTATCCCTATTTGGATGACTTTTTAATCTACTCTCCTGATCAAAAAAGTCACGAAGACCACCTGCGCCAACTGTTCTCTAGACTGAAGGAATACAACATGGTCATAAACACTTCCAAATGCATTTTCGGCGTTCCAGAAGTAACTTTCTTGGGATATACAGTCTCTGCTGAAGGCGTGAAACCACTGATCTCAAAGGTAGAAGCTATATGCAACTTCCCCCCACCAAAAAACGTCAGAGAGTTACGGCGTTTCCTGGGGATGATCAACTTTTACCGAAGATTTATACCTGACGCAGCAAAATTCCAGGCACCTCTCCATGCACTCTTGACTGGATCAGTAAAAGGATCACATCCAGTCGACATCTCTGGTGACACCTTAAAAGCGTTCGAAAGTTGCAAAGAAAGCTTATGTCAAGCAGCACTTCTAGCATTTCCAGACCTGGAGGCAAGATTAGCACTAGTCACAGATGCCTCTGATGTGGCGTTAGGAGCAGCTCTGCAACAATATAAAGATGGCGCATGGCAACCACTTGCTTTCTTCTCTAGAAAACTCAGTCCCACGCAACAGAAATACTCCCCCTATGATCGCGAATTACTGGCTATATACGAATCCATACGATACTTTCGCCATATGTTGGAAGCAAGACATTTCACAGTCTTCACGGATCATAAGCCACTGTGCTTCGCATTTGATCAGAGGAAAGAGAAGTGTAGCCCTAGACAGTTTAGACACCTAGATTTTATTTCGCAATTTACCACAGACATAAAACATATATCAGGAAAAGAGAACATTGTCGCTGATACACTGAGTAGGATTGAGGAAATAGCTCAACCCATAGATCTGACAACATTAGCGAAGGCACAAGAAACAGATACGGAACTGAACGATCTACTCAATGGTGGAACTTCTTTGAAACTGACAAACACATTGATACCTGGTACAAAAGTCAAACTGCTTTGCGACCAAACTACAGACATACCTCGACCGTACGTACCCGGAGAGTTGCGACGTCGAGTGTTTGAAACCCTACACTCACTCAGCCATCCCGGCGCTAATGCGACTGCAAAACTGGTGTGCCAGCGCTATGTATGGCCAAGCATACGCAAAGATTGCCGAGAGTGGGCTAAAAGTTGCTCTGCGTGCCAACGATCGAAGATAACAAGGCATGTCTCTTCACCTGTGGGCACATTCAAATTACCACGTGCCAGATTTTTACATGTGCACATAGATCTTGTCGGACCTTTGCCAATATCTCACGGATTTAAATATTGTCTAACAGCAGTCGACCGATTTACAAGATGGCCCGAGGCAATACCAATCACTGACATTACATCAGAGACAGTTGCAAAAGCATTATTATCTGGGTGGATTGCTCGTTTTGGATGCCCCGCAGATATTGTAACAGACAGAGGTACACAATTTCAATCCGCGCTATTCAAATACCTATCAGAAATAGCAGGATTCAAGCATAAGAGCACAACAGCTTACAATCCAGCTTGCAATGGGTTAGTAGAAAGGTTTCACCGCCAGTTAAAAGCCGCGATAACATGCCACGGAAACGAGAACTGGACTGAGACCCTTCCTTTAGTATTGCTAGGCATACGCTGCGCTTATAAAGATGACCTACAAGCTTCGTCCGCTGAACTCTTATACGGCGAAACGCTGAGACTACCGGGCGAGATCTTTAGTCCCAGTACAAATACAACGACTGACGTCACTGACTTTTCTGCACGGCTCAGACAGCATACACGCACCATCGAGCCACAACCAGCGTCAAGACACTGCAAGAAGTCTATATTTGTATTTAAAGATCTTCAAACTGCCACTCACGTTTTCCTTAGAGAAGATGCTTATCGTCGACCACTGCAACCAGCATATTCTGGACCGCATAGAGTTCTGGAAAGAAAAGAGAAAGTTTTTAAAATAATGGTAAAGGATAAAGCACTTACCGTATCAGTCGACAGAATAAAACCAGCATACATTCTCGATGACGCTCCAACAGAAAAATATGGAATGAAGACATATCCATCTGAAAACTTACCTTCTGCTACACCACCAAAAAACATTCCCCTTGACCAGAAAAGACCGCCTGAAACAAAGGACTACAGAACACGATCGGGAAGAAGAGTTGTATTCCCAGATTATTATCGTCCGTAAGACGGCCTCTGGAAGGGGGTCATGTGGCGTGCCGTACTGCAGAACCTGAAACAGAAAAACAAAAATCAAAAATCAATTGAAATAATAAAATGTACAAAATAATATTCGAACGACATGTAAACTTACCGCGCCTTCGAAGACAATATATACTCTACGGAAGCGATCGCTTTGCCGCTGCTACGGAACGAGCTCGGGAGTAGTGAGAAACACGGCATACCCACACAAAACAAGATATCATTCGTCGTAACAATTGTAGTTCTCATTTCGTGCTAAAAATATTATAATTTATGATTTTTAAACTCTCTGTTTGTTAAATCGTTGTTGTAAACAGTGAATAAAAGTGAATCGAACATTATTGAGTGTATTCCTGATAATCCGGAAGTCCATATCTGCATTTGATTGCAATATATAAATGTGGGACAGTTTCTCCCACACTGTCATAGAACTATACACTATCATAAAACTTCTCCATGTAGATGTAAAATATACAAATATAGCCTGGACTGGTAAACTGGCAGCATCAAAAGGAAGTAAGAATGCGCAAACAACAGTGTCAATAATTCTTGTACCAACTAGTTCTGATAGGTACACTGCTGTCAGTATAAGGTAACCACCCGTGCCTAGTCCAGTGAAAAATCTAGCAGCAGCAAAGCTCCAGTAGCTTGGACAGAAAGGCGTTGCAAACATGAAGATGGTACAAGATGTGCCGGATATAATCATCGATTTTCTTCGACCAAACCTTAAAATGAAAAGTAAATTCATACAACCTTGGCATAGTTTAAGTCACAAAACAGCCAATGCAGACAAAATGACTTGAGTAAATACAATTTAATGGTAGGTTCTTACCTATCAGAAAACCATCCAAACAAAGAAACGCCACATAGTACCCCTAACATCAAAATCGTCTGTGCAAAGCTTTGCAGCCATTTGTTGTCGCAAATCAAATCAAACTCTGATATCAATGTGTTCTCAAATACATCATTGGTGTATTCATATTCAACACAAGAGTCATAACACGTATTATTTACAGCCTCAACTGTTATATTGTCACCAAACTTTTTGCATATAAATTCAGTTTCAGGAGCAATAAATACAACGGCCAATGTATTCCAAGTTGTAATGCATCTAGTTGTCGATGCAATCAGCACGAAAATTAATTGCCAAAGACCAAATGCTCTTATAGAGTTGGCCACGTAATCATCTTCGTTTTTTTCTTTAACTTCTTCGGTGGCATTTCGTGGAGTGTACATTTTAGAGTTTATTTTATTAGTCATTTTGATTTTTATAGTTTAATTTTGACCAAAGTAATAGCTTTAAAATTACGTTTTAGCTCAATTAAGATTTTACTCATTGGACCTTTATAAATTCTTCTCTGCGCGACCAATGTCCAGATTGGCTCTGTAGAGTATCTGTAAATAAAAAAAGAAGTGGTGTTGTGACAATAATTAAAACAAATCATGATACAAGATTAACATGACGATAATAATTAATGTTACTAATCGGAAAGTTGAAATAATTTCCTTAGAACTCTCAGTTTGTTATCAACGTAATATAAAGAGTAGTAATTATACAGTGCTTTACCGTTACCTAATAACTGTTCTTGCACAACCAAATAAATAGTTACTTCTACCTACTACGCTATGTACGTACACTGACGTACCAGGTTACAAGTACCAGGTTACAACTAGGTATTCATTAGGCATGTTACACCTACCAGGTAGATATTCCTACGTAAATGTAAATATAAACAGTATTGACACAACTTAATAAATGGTTATTACCATCTACTACATTATATACCATGCACCTGGAAATATAGGCTATTTTACTCAGTAAAAAGGTGCAAACAACTGGCGAGCTAAGTTAAATTAAAGAATTTAGTAGGTATGGAATACATACTCAGTACATCAACAGAATCTACTCATTAGATCACTACAGCCTAATGACCGGTTGCTGTAACACACCGCCTATTTATCCCCACGTTAATTGATAAGAATACAACTACGCAATTAGTAAATGTTTAGGTAATAAATACGTATTTTATTACGTATCTAACAACTAATCAAACAACCGACGTAACCTAGTAATGAAATAAACGTAACCTAATAAACGGTTACTATAACACATGACCAGTGTTTTAATACACCTAACGATAAGGTTATTTCTACAACACTTTCACATATCCACGTGGTTAGCGATACCTTTATCTGAGATACTTCTTACTTAGATACCAGATACACAAACTAAGAGTTAGGTAATTGTAACAGAAAACATTTTAGTTTTTAGCTTTTTTTAACGACATTATGTGGTAGTGTTTAACTTGCTAGAAGGTATCTGTAAACGTAAAGTAACGTAACGTAAAGTGCTGTTTAACTATTATTAGGTATTGTCACACGTACATAATTATTATGTTTTTCGTATTTAACTTAATAGTGCGTTTTGGTCAAGCACGATATAATTGAATGATAGTTACCTAATAAGGTGTGTTCTAGTCGAAAAACTAATAATTATATAATAGTAGCCTGACTAGATAGGATTACGTCAGACAACCGATCATTAGGTGATAGTGACCTAACTAGGTAAGTTCACGACGGACAACCAATCATTAGGTGTTGTTTGCTTTACTAGGTAAAGTTTGAAGTAACCTAATAGTTTGGTGAAACAAAAAAAAATGTAATAACAAGCGCATTTAGTTGTTTTACCTAAAACGTTAAGTTGTCCGACATTACTTATTATTATGTTAAATATTAAGTGTCTGTGACCTATGTTTATACTCAGTGTATTGATAGTCAAGTAGATTTGAAATTTTGGAGCGATTCTGGATAAACCCGTGTTGATTAGGGGACAATTACACGTCAGAGGACGTAATATTACGTTAGCTAAGTTTTTATTATCGTTAGGTTTAAGTATTATTTTTATCTTAGTTGTCTGTTTACTTAACCAGTAATCACCTATTTAACCTATTATTCCACCAAAAATAACCTTAAAGTCTTAACTAACCTTGTGTTATCAGACGTCTATACAGCTCAAAATTTTACAGGTAATAAAGTAAGAATAATGCAGAAAAATACTTAAATGAGCATAGAAAATGTACGTTACATGAACACATGCGTGAAAAATTTACTGCTTTTGGCCACTCTTTGATACTATTAACAATATAGGATTATTTACATATTACACACATTAAATGTAAAAGAATTGCTATAGTTAGTCAAGTTATTTACAATATTTATCGTCAAAAGAGTAGTATTGAATAGTGTAATTGACTTGTGGACGTTTGTTGACTTGCCAATAGGTGGCGTTGTTGTCGATTGTCATGGCCGAAACTTGTTCCGTCACCTCTTTAAAAAGTGCAGAACGTTGTTCAGTACAGTTCAGTTGGTCTTCGGCAGCGGAGTGAATATCACGAAACTATTGCCGATATACTGTGAAACAGGAAACATATCTGGAGGTTGTTTATTAATGGTGCTGCAAATGTATATATCGGCAGAAACGGGTTATGCGTTGGTTGCAACCTATATAACTATAGGCCTTCAGCATGTCCACACCGCGCCGTGTATGGAACAAGAATGATGGTTGTACACCGAGCGATCTCTTTATATAGCCAGATGGGTGGGGCAGCGATGACACTTGCCGGTGTTGCCACTGTAATAAATTTAAATGCTGCCACGGGGTAAATTACGGTACTGCCCGCTGCGCATAGAGTTTATAACTGGACGTAGCCGCCGTTATATATGAAGTTAACATAATAATACCTACCGTGTTACACGCCTACACAGCGTGCCACAAGCCAGGCATAAAATAATAAGAAAATGTTTAGTTCCAGAGCAATTAGTTACAGTATTCTTTTCCAAAGGTCAAACAGTCAATAAAGAATATTATTTTAGCGTTATTCGGCGTTTAAGAAAGCAAATTCGATGATAATGGCCAGATGTGTTGAAAATAATTCTAGAATTTTGCACCACGATAAAAGTGTTAGTTAGGTAATCGTTCACAATGATGGACTACTCGCAGTATCCATGCAAGTTCTCCATTGGCGTAAGAGCATCTCTGTTGCTGAAAGTTAGCATCCCAATATCTCGTCCACCTCCTACTGGTCTACCTAACTCACCCAACCATGAAAATTTCAAATAAATAGAGCAAGCAAACGGCAGATGCAGGTCCTCACTCTAAAAGTGCACCTCACAAATATTCTAATCTACAATAATCCCCCATCATCTAGAGACCAACAAACCGCACCTGTTTTTCTTGACTGAGACAGACAGAAAATTTGCTCGTCACATCATTCCTTAACAAAACAACCTGCTAACTGCCCCGACTTTCTGCTCACAAATGGACCAGACCGATACTCTGTGGCGGTATCGTCACCTATTGGTAGCTCTGATCACTGTGTGCTCAAGTCCGTTTCAGTGTACTCCCCGCCCGACCCAAGCCTAAAGAGCAATCGACTTGTTTGGAGATACAATTTACCATGACTGAGACAAGATACATTTCCTCGCATCATATCCTTGGCGGCAAACGTGTGTTCAATTCTTAAGCTTTTAGGTATTTAGTCTAAATTTTGGATCCTACATGGAATCCAAAGCCAAAGAGCTTCAAAAAAACTCGGCATTTTAATTTCCAAGTTAACATGATACTTTACATCTGGACTGCTTTTAAATCTCTATCAAGCACAGGTCCGATCATGTATGGAGTACTGCTGCCGCCCATAGGTGCGTCCCATAAGATGGGTCTGCCAAGACGACACTTAGGTAGGTGAAAAGCTCCAGAGCCTAGTACATCGACGTAAAATCGTGGTAAATGTGCTCAAGAAGACCACCGCTAAGCGCTATCTCTTCATGGTCTAAATACCACCCATTCGTACCAAGCGTTTCGATTCCACGTTAATAATTATAATGGCAAAAGAATGAAATGCCCTGCCAGCGTCTGTGTTTCTGGTGAAATAAGACTAAGGCATGGTCAAGAAGGTCAATACTGTTGTTCTACTCAATTTTTATTGCTTTTGTTTTTGCTTTATTGTCCCTAATTTAGTTTATTTTATTTTTGTAAGCTGTATTATAATATAATAAAACAAGTATATGACCCGCGCACACTAGCTAAAACTCGGCTAAGACCTTTGCTCGAGAACTGGGTTATGCTGAAAACCAGCCCTGCGTAGAACATTTCTACGCAGCACAGTGCTGAGCCTACTCCTGTTGCCAATTAATTATATTATGTTATCTGTAATATTATTTGTGTGTACCCAGTTTGTTTTACTTTTTTTTTGGCAATAAACAATTTTTATTTTATTATTTATTTATTTAAGAAAAGAGTCAATAGGTATTTACTTAGCTAGCATGCTACACCTTCGATCGCATCGTCACTTCCCATCAGGTCAGAGCGTCAGAGTGAGTGGTCAAACACTAGAAAATTTTAAAGTAAAAAAAGATTATAATAGCGCTCACCATCAGTCAAACATCACGTTCTAATATAAAGTAATAAAAATAAATGCTTTATCAAGCATTATTAGCAACGCATTTTCCCATTGAAGTCATACTTCCATTTTTTTCCTAAATTTTCTCTTATCTCTGTTTTAGGTTAGTGTAGGTCCTTTTAAAATCTACTCATTCACGCTGTTACTAAGTCAGACTCGAAGTATGTATTTTCCAACTGAGAGCTCTCACTGGTATTTACCATATACACATCTTCACTTTTTAAAATAATCACAAATTTTAAAAAAATCATTTTAAATAATAATTCCACACATGTCGTAATTGTATTATTGGTAACGAGACATCGTTCAATTTCAAGAGTCTGTTTTGCCTTAGCAGTAGGTATACGTTTACCTTAAAATTGGAGCAACAAACCAATATTTCACGAGCTTGATTTACGAGCTAGAATGTCGTTATCAAATCTGACGTTACTTCTCAAATTATGGGTTGTTATGATTTGATGGAGATAGTTTTTGTGCGCTTTTACTTTTAAATTGTTAGTTTTGTTTTACTAAAAGTTAAAGTTAAAAGTGCAGGGTTACCCAGCGCAGTGTTTTGTTTTTGCGTTAAACGTCTTTGATCAAAGACTTGTAAAATCAATAGAGATATTTACATAAAGTTCTATGTTTTAGTTTTGCTTTGGATCAATCCTATGTCACTTCATCAAATGTCTGTGATTTCATATAAGCACTCTTCATAAATGAAGGGGTGAGAACAAAAAGGGTTTAACTGATTTTTTTCACAACATGACTTATGGGTATCGTTGGATACAGCGTGAAATAATCTACAATAATACAGTCTCAAAATACTGAAATGAGGCTTAAGTCTCGAGTCTAAAAACGGTTTATCTGTCACAGGAATACAGTTCGCTTAGCTTAAAAACATTATTATAATTATTTTATTATAATATATTTTTACAGTGATTGTATGAATTAGTACTATATTTAGTATTTTAAAATAGAATTAATACATTTTCAAGCAATTGAAACTTACATAAACCTTTTCTATTACCTTATAAGAACTCTACATTAAAATGAAACCGTTGAAGTTTAAAGTCAATGTTCTCGAAACTATCAATTTGACAGTTAAACCCTTTTTATTCTCTACCCTTCAAATGATACCTTACCTGGTTATAATAATATTGTTGTTATACATAATAAAAAAAAATTACGATTGTTAAGTTCAATTTACCTATGATTTAGAGGTTCTTTCACGTTTGTTTTCTTTAAATGTAACTAATACACAAATCACTAGTGCATTAACATTTACATTACCAGGTGATAGCAAATTTTCTGCAAAGTTCGCCTAGGTAGGTACCACCGCATTGCCAGTTATTCTACCGCCAAGCAGTAGTGCACAAGCATTGCTGTGTTCCGGTTTGAAGGGCACTGTAGCTAGTGAAATTACTGGGCAAATGAGACTTTATGACCCGATCTCATAGTCTAGTAATCTTACTGGATTGTGCTTATGTCTCAGGATGACGTGCGCAGTGCAGTGTCACGCGAAACCCTACACTTTAGAATTCCGAGTGACACTGCAACTAATATGGGCACCGTGTCGCTTAACATCAGGCGGACGGTTAGCTCGCCACGACATTAATTGACATTTAAAAAAAAACATTTGATTCTTATTGTAATTCTAGCACAATTCACCATTTGTTACTTTCTTTATTCTGAACTCGTATAAATCTTAGTCACTAACTTATAAAATCATTAACAACGAATAAATAACACATATTTCAAATTATAGTAAATACTTTAACTATAAACCTTAACTATACTATTGGATAAGTGATTAGACTTTTTCTAATGTCACAAGTTCATCAGTATGCAATAAATCAAGATAAACTATTTGTTATTTGGGTCAAATATTTTACAGTTCTACCGACAAATTTTATTACACTGCACAGTAAAATATAGCAACTAATATTCAATGTTAGTAAATATTTAGAAAATTATTAAGAAATGTTTTACATTTATCATTTTTGGCAGATATTTGTAGTTTTCACAGTTATTTGTTAGTACTGATTAAGTAAATATTTTTTACGAACCAACGATCTGCTCCAAACCGCAGAGAGCCGTTGGACCAAGAGGCAAATAGCCGCTGAAAGAAGCGCTCTATGACGAATTTCTATGTTTAGCAGTGAACGTCTTCTTCTTCTCGACGTGGATACTTTATAGTAAATTGTAACTACAAGCACAAGCCTAGTTAACCTAAGTACATGTTTTTAAATGTCGTCAATAGAATCTTTCAGTTTTTTCCCTTTTGTTTCTGGTAGAGCAAAACAAATCATAACACCAGAAAACCCAGCTGCAGCAAATATACTCGATGCTATCCACTTAGTACTTATATTGACGACAAATGGTGCCACCATTGCAGCGACCTTAGATCCTACAGAACTAAAACTCAATCCCATATTTCTCATTGGCGTGGGATATAATTCTATTACTATTATATAAACTACAGAAAACGATACACTTGCTGCTGTCACTCCTAAGCTACCTAATATTACAGCTACTATAGAACTTTTTGGAATGAAGATTAGAGCAAATGATAAAACTCCAATAGTAGAGTATATGCAAATGCATGACACTCTTCTGCCACAGAACTTTACAACCGCTACGGACACTGGTGCAGCTATCATCTGAAAATACATAAAAGTAATATATATCCCTTCACTAATAATATTTCACTCAATGTTTTGAAATGTTACTTACCTGGACGAGTCCTAATATAGTGACAACAAAGTACAAGTTAGATCCAAACTGTGAAACGTACTGTAGTAGCCCAAAGTAGCTGAAGCCAGTAACAAACCATATTGAAACGGATGCTATGGTCCATATAGTAAGCTTTTTAGTTTTGAACAAATCGAAGTACGTTAAATTAATATCGTCCTTTTCTTTCACATTTAGGTGCTCCAACACTTTTGTTACATTTTCGCTAATTTTTGATGTATCTATCTTGTTGCTGCAACAGAATACATCATCAGCAAAAAATTTATAACGTAGAAAAAAGGAATATTATTAATCTGAAAAGCTTATAAAATACTCACAATTTAGCCGCCCTGGTCATCAACTCGATTGCTTTTGTCCCTTTTCCTTTTGCAACAAGCCACCTTGGCGTCTCAGGTAAGAAAAAAGTCAGACTAGTAATCAAAACTGTCATAGAACTACACACTATCATAAAACTTCTCCATGTAGATGTAAAATATACAAATATAGCTTGGACTGGTAAACTGGCACCATCAAAAGGAAGTAAGAATGAGCAAACAACAGTGTCAATAATTTTTGTACCAACTAGTTCTGATAAGTACACTGCTGTCAGTGTAAGGTAACCACCCGTGCCTAGTCCAGTGAAAAATCTAGCGATGGCAAAGATCCAGTAGCTTGGACAGAAAGGTGTTGCAAGCATGAAGATGGAACAAGATGTACCGGATATAATAATCGATTTGCTTCGACCAAACCTTAAAATGAAAAAAATAAATATTACATATCCATAGTTAGTCATAAAATAGACAATGCAGACAATATTACGATAAGAGTACGCTATACTTTTAAGTATATGAAATTAAATTGTAAGAAGTCGATCTTACCTATCAGACAACCATCCAAACAAAGAAACACCACACACTACTCCTAACATCAGAATCGTCTGCGCAAAACTCTGCAGCCATTTGTTGTTGCACATTAAACTGAAGTCTGATATCAATGTTTTCTCAAATAGATCATTAGTGTATTCATATTTAACACAAGAGTCATAACATGTATTATTTACAGCTTCAACTGTTATATTATCACTGAACTTTTCGCTTACAAATTGAGTTTCAGGAGCAATAAATACAACGGCCATGGCGTTCCAAGTTGTAATGCATCTAGTTGTCGATGCAATCAGCACGAAAATGAGTTGCCAAAGACCAAATACTCCTATAGATTTGGCCACGTAATCATCTTCGTTTTTTTCCTTAACTTCTTCGGTGGTATTTCGTGGAGTGTACATATTAGAGTTTATTTTATAAGTCATTTTGATTTTGATAGTTTCGTTTTGACCAAAGTAATATCTACAAAATTACGTTTTAACTCAATTGAGATTTAACTCATTGGATCTTGTGAAATTCTCGTCTGCGCGATCAATGTCTAGATTGGCTATGTAAAGTATCATCTGTAAATATAAAAAGAAGTGGTGTTGTGACAATAATTAAAAGAAATCATGATACAAGATTAACATGACGATATTAATTAATGTTACTAATTGGAAAGTTGAAAGAATTTCCTTAGAGCTGTCAGTTTGTAATAAGGTTAACAAATATTTCGTCACTGAGACTTCTGAATATAGTAAGTATACTATCCATGCTATAATAAAAGAAATAAGGACAGAAATCTTGCAGAATGTAACAAATTGCGCATTGTAAATAAGTCTTGCTCTATAGCAATCCATCCAGATATAACTAGAATGATTTGGTATATACTGAAGACATCCATCTTTTCCATCTTCACTCTCTTATTACAAAATCCTTATCTTACATTAAACAGGGTATAATTCACGGAACTTTGAAGTGCATCGTCTTGTTAACTCAAACATAACTCGGCCACATAATTACACGTCAGAGGACCTAATAATACGTCAGCCGAACGTAATGATACGTCAGAGAACGTAATCATACGTCAGTAAGTGGCCAACCTGTAATTTGGAGTACTTTGGTCTCACTCAATCATGTAAACGCCCGCAAGTAGACTCGAAACGATACGTAATCTTCGGATTGCTTTTAAATTTGTTTAAGAGGCGTTATTTACGTTAATTTTACAAGATCTGTGGTGTATATGTAGGTACATATTATGTACCTACCATTGGCAGGTACATAATCTAAGGCTCTATCCCAGTCAAGTCTTTGGTAGGCTACCAAAGACTTGACTAGGATAGAGCAATAACATAGATCATTTTATTGTATACTATTTATTGTCTTCGATTATTCTGCTGGGAATTGAATAAAAATCTTAAATTGCTTGTATATTATGGGAAACAAAATAATATGATCCAGGTCTTCAGCCCACTTAGTAGGAGGCGACGTACACCGCGTCTTCAAGGTTCGCGGCCACTATACTCTAGAGCCTTTATTCCCCACCGGGTGAAATTGAAAGTCAGAAGTTAATCATGGTTTCATTTAAATATTTCAGTACACAGACTCGCTCTTACCACGTTTCATAAATCACCAGTTTCAAACTTACCTCAAATATCTGACAAATTTCTATGCGACGTAATGCTAGTTCACATACTCAATCTCTCGGGGGTTTTTGCCTATAATTTCTGTCAGGGTATGATTCTAATCACCAGAATTACGTGGAGCACTTGGAGGTCTAGTTTTATGAAGGCCGGCGGGCACGGGCAGTCATTATGATGATTTGCCGGCCAGTGCGTCTGCGCGTAATTTGAAGGTACGAGAATTGATGCGAGAGTAAAATGGTCTAAGGTAGAATGGTCATAACAAGATGAATAAGTATCAAACAAAAAAACCACTACACTACACTACAGAAACTAAGGTAAACAGGGCTTTGAAAGACGACAGCAAAAGGGCTACTATTTGAGGCTTGTTTACAGCTTTTGTGGTAATACTGTAAAGTTTTTGTAACAAGAACAAACGCATAATATTATATATTTATATTATAATATTATATATTATATATTTCCTATTTTATTATTGTAAGTAATGAAAATATTTTTAAAAATTTATTTTTATGTATAGCATTAAACATAACAAAAAATAAACTAAATATTATTCTTAAGTACACAAATATTGGTGGATATTTCACACAGCGCCATCTAGTGCCAAACTAAGCTTGTACTATGGGAGCCAGAGAGCTGATACAATACTTTTTGTCTGTAAATACATACATAGAATACAAATAACTAAACTGAAGATCCGTTTAAAGAAATCATACAAAAAATAGATAAAATGAGATAAATTTAAATTTGACGTTTAAATGTATCTCATCATCATCATGAACAGTTCAATGGTACTTAATTATAAATAAATCTAATGAGTCAATGTGAACGATAAAAACACTTAATCTTGAAGGTTTAATATCCAGCAGTTTTAACGTAATAAATTTTCATACAGACAGGTAGTACAGACTACCAAAAATAAAAAAATATTAATATATTGAATATTGTTGTTTTACACAATATTTATTTTTATATATTAATATTTTATCTAAATCATTTAAATACAATTGTTTAATCATAGTTATTGTAACATTCCTTTATAAAATTGGAGCAGTGTTATTTTTTTAGTTTTGTTTAAACGGATTTTGTTGCACCAATATATGTATTACAATTATCAAAATGTTTTAAATGCAATGCTTTATTATACTATTAACTTTATTACACTATTAACAATTTAATAAGACTACTGAAAAAAAGGATTTTCTACGTTACATTTTTTGTATTGTAATGTTTAAGGTTTTATATTTATATTAGTTGTCATTGAACTTAACCTACGTATTTAATAACTTATTTTAAAAAAACCATAAAGACTAAACCAACCTTGTTTTACCAGATAGACATCTTCACCTTTTTTTTGAACGGGCTAATGCTGTTGCTCTCTACCGACCTTTACAGCGGCACCGGGTGGACATGTCTATTCACCTCAAAGTTTCACTAAGAATAAAGTAAAATAGAGAAAAACATTGAAATGAGCACAGAAGTTAATACGTGCGTGAAAAATTTAATTTTGTTGGTGGAATCAGCCACTCTTTGAAGCCAGCCACGTGATGTACCCACATGACGCGCGACAACACAATATAATAAGTTACCTTAAAACAAGCCAATTTTTCGCATTAACTAGAAAAAAGGAGATTAAGTACTTACTGAAGGGCCCCGAACTAGACAAAGAAAGTATCTTGGATGCCCAATAACTTAGGCCAACATTATACATGGTTGCGCCAAGTTCCGTAGAAAAATTATATATTATTATTATATTTGTTCAGTGAGAACAAAGAGAAAAATACATACATTAATTGATTAAATAACATAAATCTTGCTGATAAGCACAACTGTGTAACTACTGCACGGATTTGGATGAAATTTGGAACACATGTAGTTTATAACCTGGATTAACACGTTTTTATCCCGATCGTATATTCCTGTGGAAAAATTATCGAACATCACGAGGGCGACGGCACGGGCTTTTTACGCATAAACTTAGCCGATTTTTAGAAATTTTTAGCGATTCATACCAAAATGGTAAAAAGGAATCTTTGGAATATATATACCTTATATAATGGACTAACACATAGGCTACTTTTTATCTGCTGGTGAAACCACAGGGCGCAGCTAGTAAATTATATTTTCAACAATAAAATTCTATTAACATTAATTAAATAAAACTAATTAGGCGTAAATTGTTTATAATGTTTGTTTATAATGTTGTTTATAATAAATGACGTGATGATGATTTATTAGATTACTAGTTGACCCGCCCGGCTTCGCATGTGTGTATTAGTAAAACACTGTCGAACGGGATAGAAATTATCCTGTGTCCGTCTCCTGGTTCTATAAGCTACCTCCCCTCCAATTTTCAACCAATGCAATTCAGCCGTTCTTGAGTTATAAATGGTGTAACTAACACGACTTCATTTATATATAATATAGATTTACATATAAAATATACCTCTTTAACTTCCGATAAGGCGAGTTTACTCTTCTTAGAATTAGGTACAATAACCACGCGCCAAAATTATTGATTATATTAATTCATTATCACTGACAATAAAATTTAATTAAAATAAAGATTAAAATGCTTCTTAGAATAGCAATCTAATTTACACAAACCACTTTAAAGCCTAATATCAAAAAAGTATAAATACCGGATCAGCAAAAGAACTGGCTGAATTTTTCTCGTGACATTCTTAATTTAAACTTTATCGAAACGTTTTCCCGCCAAGTGGCGACGCGACGTCAAGCGTGAATTCAAAAAGAGTTTTTAATCAGTCGTCAAGCGATTTACAAATTAAACAGGGGCCGTGTTATAAAGAAATATCGCGGATCGCAACGAGCTCGGCTCCATTGCTTGCATCCGATGAGTTTGAGTGTTACTATTTATTTGATAAGAGAAACCATTCCGTAAGATTACATACTTATTTTGCAAAGCTAATGAGAGAAGTACCTATATATACTTACTATAAAGTTGCGGCACGAAACTCTAGCGCTGCGCGGCATTGGCTAGAAATAAAAAATTAGATAGGTATATCACAGGGGGCTAGTGGGACTAAATGAGCGCGTAAGTAGCGCCGGTTGGCTAGCCAGTCGTACTCCATCCCCCGCCCCATACGACGCCCCGCTGACTTCTGGTTGTACAGTCGCGTTCTAAGGTGTATTTTATTGCCATTCATTGTAATTGTTTATTGTTAATTTTGAGTTCGTTTGTTGTATTGTATTGTTGGGTTTTTTTAGTGTATTTTTAGTAGATAGTGAATAAGCCTAGAAGTAATACTGTTTTGAAAAGACAGGCACAAAAATGGTATATGACGTGCATTGTTTTGTCAAAAGAGGAACCAATGAATTGATCGATTCTTTAAAGCAAGATTTAAATAATACGAGATTAGTCTTAAATAGTAAAACAACCTGTTACAAACTATGCAAAATTTTAACATGAACTATTTATTTATGTTTGCGCGCGCGACAGTACCCATGCGCAGATATCCCTTCCACATTTCGCTCAGCGCTAAACTTTCATGCCGCTACCTATTTTTTTTTGACATTTCACACAGCGCCATCTAGCCCCAAACTAATGGAACCAGATAACTGATACAATACTTAAACACTTTTTGTTTGTAAATACATACATATAATACAATATAACACCCAGACACAGAACAAACACCTATGTTCATCACACAAATGTTTGTCCTGGGTGGGAATTGAACCCACAACCCTCAGTTCAGAAGGCAGGGTTACTACCAACTGAGCTATCGGGCCAGTCGAAGTCAACCTATACTAGCTTGTTGTTATTTTCTTGCTAGACATAACTGTCTTTACTCCCTAATCAAGTCATGTTGGCGATAAGATAACAATTAATGGTTGGCAGAAATAATAGAAACATTTTAAGCTTTGCAGTATGATAACTATACCATATAACTAAAGATTCTTGTAGCTCCTTTACAGGTGTAATCGAAGCTTTGGTTCGGAGTTTTCTGTTCTACATTGTGCCGGATTGCTTGCACCAGTAGTGAGAAGGAAAACTTCTTTTTTTTCAAACTCATATATTGTAATGGGCTTGCTATATAATATTTGACAGTAAGTACTTTGTAATTTTATATGCTTAATAAAATAACTTAATTTTAAATACCTTATATAATTTTTACTTGTAAAGGTGCTAAAAGTAGCCTATTTGCAAAAAATCCTTTGACTTTGATAAACCAGAAACGAATTTCTTCAACAGTTTAGTATATTTTTCAGTGGGCTAATATTTATAAAGATAATCTCGTTTGCTCTCTATCTAATTTATAGATTAAACCTATTCGAGAATAATGCGAGCGAATGATAGATGATTTAACTTTTCTAATATTTATTTATATTTGAAGGATTTGCTAACGTAAGAACGTTCTATCGCATGTACCAGAATTGGTCATTATTAAATAACAAATAACAGACTTATTGCTAGAAGCTATCTCTGCCATGGAATAAAAAAATACTTAGTGTGGTTTAGACCACACGACTGAAATAAAACTTCTTTAGTTATTTATAATTTTGTTTTTACTTTGTTTAATGTTGTCATATTACCGGACTTACCAACAGAATGATACTTAAGCGAAATTAGATACACTTTTGTTGTAATAGAAGGAGGTCCATAGGTTTGCTGAATTAATGATATGCCGATTGACTTTGTATAAGATATATTAATTAAAAAGATATTTACAAAAACCAAAATGCGGAAAATAAAATTTTCTCTCATGTCAAGTCTATATCAACAACATTCGTTGCCCCTAGCAACTAGCTGGAAAAGTTCTCTATTAGACTGGTATTGAAACTTTTTCGTGGGCTAGCACGCCACATCACTCCCCTCCAGAGACCGTCCTACGGGCGATAATATTCTGGAAAACGCACTGTTCGTCCTGATCGAGTGGTGGTCACTGGAGCGTCTCGGGTCTCGGGTGCTGCCACGGCGGGAGAATGGTCCAACTCACGAAGTATGTAGGCAGGTTTAATGCGGTCGACTGATACAGTGACTTCTTTGCCTTTTATGCGGAGCTTGAAAACTTTATCCCCTCGTTCTATCACCTCATGCGGGCCTGTGTAAGCTGCTTGAAAAGATGGGTGCGAGGTGTCATCTCTTAGAAAGACGTGGGATGCTGTTGCTAAATCTTTGAAAATGAATATGGAGCGGTTATTCCCATGGTGAGAAGTTGGTAATGGCAACAAATTTTTGGCGAATGTGCGCAGTCTTTCAGTGTATACTGTCAAGTCCTCTGTGCCATCAGCCGATTGACAAAAAATGTCACCTGGGAGTCGTAGTGTCTCTCCATATACGAGTTCAGCTGGAGTCGCTTGTAAGTCTTCCTTAAATGCCGCCCGGATTCCCAGTAGTACAAGTGGAAGTGTTTCAAGCCAGCTGCTGGTCGCATGACATGTAATGGCGGCTTTAAGCTGTCTGTGGAATCTTTCGACGAGTCCATTGCATGCTGGATGGTAGGCTGTAGTTCGTCTGCGTTGAAATCCGATGATGTGGGACAAATGCTTAAAAAGTTCTGATTCAAACTGTCGACCACGATCAGTGACGATATCTTCAGGGCAGCCGAATCTGGATATCCATCCGTGAACTAAAGCTTTTGCCACTGTTTCAGCTGTTATCTCCTGTAATGGTATAGCTTCGGGCCATCGTGTGAAGCGATCTACACATGTGAGACAGTAACGATACCCTTGTGAAAGAGGTAAAGGTCCGATCAAATCTATGTGGATTTTCATGAATCTGGCTCGAGGTAAGCTGAATGATGCTAATGGAGATGAGACATGACGTGTTATTTTTGATCGTTGGCATGCTAGGCAGGAACGAGTCCACTCTCTACAATCTTTTCGCATACTAGGCCATACATAGCGTTCCGATATCAGTTTCGTCGTCGCATTTATGCCAGGGTGGCTAAAAGAATGCAAGTTTTCGAACACTTGCCGTCGCATGTCTTTGGTCACATAAGGTCTGGCCACATTGCTGCTCTTGTCACAATAGATTTCTGTGTGAGATCCAGGCAGTTTGATTTTTGTCAAGCGCAGAGAAGTATCGCTATCCAAAAGTTGTTCTAGTTCAGGATCTGTGCTTTGTGCTTGAGCAAGCTTGGATAGATCGATGGGCTGAGTAATCTCTTCGATGCGTGATAAACTGTCAGCCACAACGTTATCCTTTCCTGAAATATGCCTGATATCTGTAGAAAACTGTGAAATAAAATCCAGATGTCTGAACTGTCTTGGTGAGCACTTTTCTTTTCGTGAATGAAATGCGAAAGTTATGGGCTTATGGTCAGTGTAAATAATAAAGTCTCTCGCCTCCACCATGTGACGAAAGTATTTTATTGCTTCGTAGATGGCGAGAAGTTCCCTATCGTAAGGCGAGTATTTCTGTTGACATGGTGAAAACTTTCGAGAGAAAAATGCTAAAGGTTCCCACATGCCGTCTTTATGCTGTTGTAAAGCTGCGCCCATTGCTGTGTCTGAAGCATCGGTGACTATAGCGAGCTTCGCTTGGCAGTCTGGATGAGCGAGTAGTGCTGCTTGGCAGAGACTTTCCTTGCAGGTGATGAATGCTTTAGTAGCTTCTTCTGATAAATGCACGGGATGTGAACCTTTAACTGATCCTGTGAGCAGTGCATTCAGAGGCGCTTGATGCCGCGCTGCATCAGGAATAAACCTTCTGTAAAAGTTCACCATTCCTAGGAATCTTCGCAGTTCTCTGACGGTTTTCGGTGGTGGGTAATTCGCAACCGCTTCTACCTTCGATGGTAATGGTTTAGTCCCAGCTGCTGAGATGCTGTGTCCTAAAAACGTTACCTCTGATACACCGAATATGCACTTGTTCGTGTTGATTACCATGCCGTATTCCTTGAGTCTGTTGAAGAGCAGATGAAGGTGCTTCTTGTGTGATTCCTGATCAGGTGAGAAGATCAAAAAATCGTCCAGAAACGGGAAGCAGAACTCCTCAAGGCCCCTAAGCATCTCGTCCACAAATCGTTGAAACGTTTGACTGGCATTACGTAGTCCGAACGTCATGAACGGAAATTCGTATAAACCAAACGGCGTCGTGATTGCGGTCTTCGGAATATCCTCAGGGCAGACAGGAATTTGATTATAAGCTTTTACGAGATCGATAACCGAGTATACTTGACAGCCGGAGAGACAATGTGCAAAGTCATGTATGTGCCGAATGGGATAGCTGTCTGGTACGGTTCTAGCGTTGAGCATTCTGTAGTCACCGCATGGACGCCAGCCGTTATCTTTTTTAGGCGCAAGATGAAGTGGTGATGACCATGGTGACTTTGAAGGTCTGGCTGTTCCGTTCCTCAACATATCTGCAAACTCGTCTTTTGCAATTTTTAATTTATCCGGTGCTAGTCTTCGTGGTGTGCTGCTTATTGGCGGCCCTGCAGTAGTTTGTATATGATGCATGGTATTATGCTTCGGAACACGGTGGACACCGGAAGGTCTAGTAATCTCAGGGTATTCGCTTAGTATGTTATGATATACGGAATTTCCAGAAATAACTTTTACCGATGAAATGTTCCCAGTTGACTGTGCAGGTGAAGCTGGGGACGTAAGGCTTGTAGTGTTGTCGATTAAACGTTGATTTCGACAATCCACGATGAGGTTGTAAAATGATAAAAAATCCACACCTATTATGGCCTTTGTAACGTCCGCTACGATGAATCGCCAAGTGAAGTCGCGGCGCAAGCCTAGGTTCAGCACTAAATGAGCGTAGCCGTAAGTAGAAATGGGTGTACCGTTTGCCGCACACAGCTCATAATTTGTTTTCTCACGACGTTCCTTGAGTGCCGATCGGGGGAAGACACATACGTCACTGCCAGTATCGATGAGAAACTGCATCTTCGTAGCGCCGTCCGTGACAAATAGGCGACCGGAAGTTTGGCAATCGGTCGTCGCCATTACCGACTGCTGTTCGCGTTTCCCGCATGGTAGTCGCATGGTTTTACGCACTTACTTGCTTCATTGCCGAACTTACTATGATACCAGCACACAGGAAATTTTCTATAGTTCGACTGTGATCGTGTGGAGCTAGAACGACCGCGCGTTTTCTTGTTTGAACGATTCGGTGCACGTGAATGCCGGTTCACCTGCGCAATTAGAGCTTGCACTTGTTTGGTAAGTTCAGCAATCTGTTGGTTCATGGCGTCTAAAGAGCTTCCTGGTATGGCACTTGATGTTGATGCTACGTGCGCTGTAGGCGAAACAACGTCATGGATGCGGTCAGCGAGATCTGCGAGCGCTTCCAGTGAAGACGTCATCTGCGAAGCGATTATCGTTTGCGTGCTACTTGGTAAGCGACTGGTCCAGATAGTACGTAGAAAATCTTCGGGAACTCCAGGTCCAGCCAAATGTTGCAAATGTCTTAGAAACTGAGATGGCTTACGGTCTCCAAGTTCTGCGTGCATAAGTAATTGCTTGACCTTCTTTTCTCGTGACGCGGACAGTCGTTTGATAAGTTCCGACTTCAATTTTTCATACCTGTTGGTGTCGGGCGGGTTGATGATTATATCTTCCACCTCAGAAGCATACTGCGGGTCTAGTTGGCCGATAACGTAGAAAAACTTCGTATTGTCCGTAGTAATGTTCGATATCGCGAATTGGCCCTCGATCTGCGCGAACCAAATGGCCGGCTTTTCAGGCCAAAACGGCGGAATGCGCACGCCCACACGACAAATATCTTCGTTCTTATCGGTTGAGAGCGACATCTTTATGTGAATCAGTATCAGAATTATCGCAATCAGCAACAAAATCAAAATCACACACATTTACTGCAAACGCGGACTTTCGGTTCAAAACAGGTCACCAGTTAAGCGAAATTAGATACACTTTTGTTGTAATAGAAGGAGGTCCATAGGTTTGCTGAATTAATGATATGCCGATTGACTTTGTATAAGATATATTAATTAAAAAGATATTTACAAAAACCAAAATGCGGAAAATAAAATTTTCTCTCATGTCAAGTCTATATCAACAACATTCGTTGCCCCTAGCAACTAGCTGGAAAAGTTCTCTATTAGACTGGTATTGAAACTTTTTCGTGGGCTAGCACGCCACAATACAATTTTTTAACTTTGTTATGTTGACAATGGAGATCTACGTGAACCAACAATTTTCAATTTCCATTCACTTCGTCAAGCATTCACCAGCTTACTCCCAAGTCAAGCGTAAGTAAAAAAGTTTTACTTCAAAAATAGCGGGAACATACTATGACTTAGGAACCCTTCCAGCTGCGATTAAACTTACTTCAAATCTTCGTATTTCAATGACATCAAAAAAAGTAAATTAAAAATGTCAGAACAAAACCGCACCGTCACAAACAGCGCGAACACGCAGTAAAGAAGAAATATAGCCGGCAAGGATCTCCGCAAAAAGCTCGCAAATTTCCTCATCAATTATCATTATTAAGGAGCGGCTGGGACGTGAGTAATTGAGTTTTACAAATGGCGGCTGGCGGCGACGCTAACGTCATAAATACGTGTGTAACGCGACGCGAGGCGGGTGATTATGGAAACGAGTTTTTAGAAGGAGGCGATAAACGTTAGTACTACAAATGACAATACCGTAGAATAGGTATTTATAATACAATACCTCTATTTCTATTTTGCTACTTTTTACTACACAAATGTGAAAACAATAAACAAAAAGACGAGTGTGTTTTAGACCAGAGAGAAATTAAACTTCTTTAGTTTAGCTTCATCTATCGGCCGGTATAATTTTGTTTTTGCTTGGTTGAATGTCGCCATCTTGACAATTGTAGACTGTCATTTTACCGGGCATATGTATCAACATAATAATACAAATTATTAACCTTGTTATATTGACAATGGAGATCTACGTGAACCAACAACTTTAAACTTCTGTTCGCCTCGATTTACTCCCCAAGTCAAGTCAAGTTAAGATCAATAATTTATACTTCAAAAATACAATTGTTTTTTAATTTTCCGCGGGAAGTGTTAATTTTACAGGATAAATGCTATTTATATTAGTCGTGTAAGGCAATCTGTGTGACAAATTTTATCCTAACTCACATAAAAAAACATACATAACAGATAACTTACACAAACTTTTTCGCTTTGCACACTTTTAAATCCTGGTTTACTCACAGATAAAGAAGATAAGTAAAAAGTTAATATTACTAACTTTATAATAAGCAACTGAGATAAGGCTTATTGCAGGTGATAAAATTATTTTTGGTGTTAAATTGTTTTATTTTACAGTGAAATAAACAAAGTCATGTACTGTACATTGAAAAAACATTAATTTACTGTCCTGCTGTTTTTATCTAAAAACCACTTTATCTCAAAACGTAAAAGGTCTAGATTATGTTGGATAGTAGAGTCATCCTTGTGACTGTGTACAACGATCACAACGCTCAACGATCACATACTTATGTATGAATCCAGAATCTATATTCTGGACCTTATCTAGGATCCATTGTATCTAAGGGCCCAGGAACTGGACAGAAAATGTATCGTTTCTCGCATTAGGTTATTGTTCCTATTTTAATTCAACTGATCATTCTAGGAAACGAATGATTTAGGAATAATAGTAATAATAACGACCAACGATCACATACATAGATCCTGGACCCTAACTAGGATTCCCTGTGTCTAGGGACCCAGAAACTACGAGGACCATGGTCTCACAACACCCAGATACAGAACAAGTATTTGCGCTTTTTTTCCTGTGCACTAATACTTGTCCTGCCGCAGGAATCGAACCCGCCGCCTCCGGTTCAACAACCACACCATAGAGGCTGTCGAGAGGAATCACTGAACGCAATTAATGTTGCAAGTAAAAAAAAATTTGGTCGGTATTTGTACGTACTTAAATTAATCAACATAATTTTTCAAGTAACATCAATTCACACATGGATCAATTTAGAACATCGAGGTATGCGAGCAATGAATCGCAATGAATGAGATCGTTTCATCTGCCGACCTCTGGTCGTGAGCGGTCGTAAAATAAATTGAATGATTTACACTCATATCATTCCGAGAACCCGTCACAGTGGATATGGACCATTTCAAATAAGTACTATGCTGCTATTTGTGGTAGCTATATCTATTATCGGCTGTTTTCAAACTATCTTTGGATAGAATCTGTCGATACATTAAGATTTTTTATTTTTATTTTTATGTTAGTGAATGATGTGACGAGCTAGTCGTTCACCTGATGTTAAGCGCCACGGCCGCCCATAACAGAACAGTGTCACTCGGGACCCCAAAACAGAGTATCTCGTGACACTGCACTGCGCACATCATCCTGAGACATCAGCACAGTCTGGTAATAAGATTACTCGACTGTGAGATCAGATCATAAAGTCTCAATTGCCCAGTAATTTCACTAGCTACAGTGCCCTTCAAACCGGAACACAGTAGTGCTTGCACACTACTGCTTGGCGGCAGAAAAACTGGCAAAGCGGTGGTACCTACCTAGACGAACTTTGCAACAAAGTCCTACCACCTAGTAACAGTTCCCATTGATCAGATTGACGTACCGTGAATCTTCTTTATATATAAAAATGAATCTTTATTTCCCTTGGTCATCGCATCACACTTTAACGGATGGAACATTTTCACTCATTCTTTTTTTGTTGTGTTTATTATTGTCAGGAGAAGATTCTTATGAAAGAAAAAAAGTAAGAAAATTGAGCGGAAAATTAGAAAATTTTCAGAAATTCGTTTATTTTTGTTATTATTGTAATTAGCATTAAGTTTATGCGTGTACTTATTTGCTCACCTTTCTTAAGTATACCTTATGCATAGTTATATGGCTTTTCCTGTATCAAAAAACCACCGTCCTTATTTTTGTTGTTGTTTCCCTACATTTTTGGGTTGTCTGGAAGAGATCGCTTTAAGCGATAAGACCGCCCATTCTGACACAAAATTTTTAAGTATGTACTTGTAAATTGTTCCTGTAATGTGGTGTTTCAATAAAGAGTTTTATCTATCTATCTATGTTCACCACGCGGGTGAAACCACGGGGTGCATCTTGTCAGATTTTTTAAAATATTATTCATAGAAATAATATAATGACTGGCCCGATAGCTCAGTTGGTAGTAGCCCTGCCTTCTGAACTGTGGGTTGTGGGTTCGATTCCCACCCGGACAAGCATTTTTATGATGAACATAGGTGTTTGTTCTGTGTCTGGGTGTTATATTGTATTCTATGTATGTATTTACAAACAAACAAAAAAGATCTAAGTATTGTGTCAGTTATCTGGTTTCCATAATACAAGCTTTGCTTAGTTTGGGGCTAGATGGCGTTATGTGAGATATCTACACATATTATTATTATTATATGATCTGTAAGTATCGCTCAACTTGATGAGCTCTCGGAAGTTATCGCGGATGGCTGCGCAGTACGCATATTATAGTTACTGTATGGCCGCTTTTACAATGCACTCAACTGTACCATGCGCGGTTTGGTACTCGGGCCTAACTTCCGAGAGCTTATATAGTTTTGCGCGAGCTATACTATAGATTGACATATGGTTTCAGTGTCGTTGATGTTGGCAACACAACATAAATAAGTAGAAATTGTTAAGAGATACGGGCAATGTTGTAGACAAGTTGGCTTCCGGACCACATCGTGCAGGTTTTTGATTCGGTCCCTTTATAATTTACCTTTCCTACCAATAAATCAGTAAAACCGTTCCAAGTGTTTTGTTCCTCCAACCACTACTCTCGGAAGAAGAAATACAGTCCACGCTCCACCAGCTCCACCAGCTCCACCAGCTCCCTACAGTTGAGATGCTTAAGACCGTGCCAGTCATTCCGCCCGCTGCTGACAACGAGAAAATGTAATAATATTACCATGCCGGATAAAGATCCTCCAACAAGCCTACACACACTCCAACTGAAAGGATTCTAGCCCACCTGACCAGTGTTTAATAATAGTTATGTAGGTATACAGCACCAACCTTAGATTGATCTCCGCAATACACCCACAAGATTTTTTCTAATTTTATTCTTCCTAACCTTCCCTGTAGTTTTCGATTCTGTAATTTACTTAATATGTGCGATAAATATGCTATTAATTAAGACTTATTTGAAATTCTAACACATATCGAAAATTCATTGATAAATAGTGAAGTGTTGATTTCTATTGAATCTTTCTCCTATATACTCTACTCGCCCATTTGATCTCATCGATGTTTAAAGTAGTGGGCGGCGGAAACACATCGTCAGACGGCTTTAATTATGTTTGTTTGTGTAATCCATATTTTTCGATCATTTCCAAAGGCGCGTTGAACTTACGTCTATTTTCCTTGCCGCAGGAAGTGATACATCCATTTCCTGGAAGATTATACTCGATTACACATTATTTTTGCGTACTACTGTAGTATCAGTGATACTACTCATAAATTACTTGCTGCATCCTATACTTACTAAGTATTAAGTATTCCTTAGCGGCACCCCAATGTTTTATAAGCGATATTAAAATCTATTCTTATTCCACAGGAACCACATCCTAGATAACATTACGTTATAAAGTAAACACACACACACACACACACACACACACACACACACACACACACACACACACACAAACACACACATACACACACACACACACACACATATACACATCTTGACGCATGATATAATTTACATTACAGATTTTCACATTTATACTAATAATAGAGCCTAAGGTATATATTTAAGAGATTTATTCGAAGTAAAAGTACCTGAATCATACATAATCTGTGTTCAAATTCTTTATGTTATCTCTACATGTTCATTTGAATGGAACACCATTAAAGCAATCTCGATCCTTAACTCCTATTTCAACTTTAACATACCATATCGCATCTTAACGAATAACTCGTAAGTTTTTATCGGCAGTTATCAGCGGAGCGTCTATCAACTGACAATAATCGTTAATTCTAACAGTCGGGACAATAATACTTGAATTTACTGCGCTGTAACCGTTAAATGGTAAGACAAGGTGTCTTTGACGCTATTTTGTAGGGATTCCGTGACGATATCGACATAGACGTTATTTCAAGATTTAAAAAAAAAAAGTGTGCTTTAGACTACATGACTGAAGTGAAACTTCTTTAACTCCATCTCTCTTGCCCCTACAGTGATTAAACGAAGCGAGACGACAGCGAAAAACACTTTATTTCTAAGTTCCCGTAGAGAGAGAGGGAGATATAGGTATATATCTCTCAACTTCCGTTCGCCTTACCAGCTTACTCCCAAGTCAAGAGTGCGTTAAGAAAATTTACTTCAATAATACAATGATGTCAACAAATGCGATATAAGATATTTGTTAGTAGCTTGGTACATGAAGATGGCAAACTATACGAACAAAAATAAATAATAATAATAACGCCCAATGATCACATGTATATAGATCCTTGACCCTGACTCGGATTTCCTGTGTCTAGGGACCCAGAAACTACGAAGACCATGGTCCCACAACACCCAGACTCAGAACAAGTATTTGCGCTTTTTTGTTAATTTTCTGTGCACAAATACTTGCCCTGCCGCGGGAATCGAACCCACCGCCTCCTGGTTATGAGCCGACCTGCTCAACCACCACACCACAGAGGCTGTCAACCTTTCTGTCATACCTTTATGATCAAAATTTAACCATCACTATTTCCTAATACTAAATACCTACCGCGCAAGAAAGAGAGGGCTTTAGTAAGTACTAAAGCCCTCTCTTTCTTGTGCGGTAGGTATATGACATTTCGATTTTTTTAACGTTACATCACCAAGGAAATTGATGATAATGAGAAACATCGAGTAGAATTTTACAAATAACGTCTATTAAATCGTGTATATTACGTTTAATTAAAGTCAAAAAAAGGTGATCTACATTCTATGTTATATTTATAACCCCTTTTTACCTACAATTTAATTTATTTAATAACATATAGTTCAGCTTTAGATTTAATTTGGTTTTAGTTATCATATTTTGTTTATTTATTAGTACTATTGAAATAAATGTATTGTGCTTTAAGACGTTTTAAGACGTTTAGGTTTGGTAAAACTATCGACAAGTCCCATCTCTATCACAGAGAATGCCGACAGATAACAGCTCAGGACGCTATAATTGTAGCATCCAGTTATACTGTCAAATCAGCTACATTTATACCTCCTGGTAAAGCATACGCAGTTATACGCGATATTTATGGTCACAACATCATGCTCCCGTCAACTCTACTTGAACGCGTGTAATAAAAGCTAGTTTATTTGTTTGTCTGTAATCTTAATGACTATAGATAGCGGCGTTATAAACGCCTTCATTAAAGCATTACCCCCGTTTTTATACTCACGTTATGAAACAGTTAATATAAAACATGAGATCTGTCATAGCTGTCAAAATGACATCTGTCAAAATGACCTGCAGGTAGTAGTGCGTAATAACAAAGCATGTTTTCCACATGTACCAAAATTTCTCACTGAAAAATCTTCGTTTGATGTGCTATCTTTCTACGTGATATTGGCAAAATTGTGGTCACCTCTCCACAAAAGCCATCTACAAAGAGTTGAAGTTGAACAAAGCATGTTATTGCCCGTGTTACCGCTGATGGTACAAGGAGTTGAAAGAATAAATTGGTAGTGACGTGGGTGATAAAATATGAAAGTATCATGGCCCGTATTTCTAGGTACTAGGTACTACATCATACCACGAATAAAAACAACCTTTTTTATGTAAATGAATGATGTGACGAGCTAGTCGTTCACCTGATGTTAAGCAACACGGCCGCCCAAAACAAAACAGTGTCAATCGAAACTATAAAATGTAAAGTTTCATGTGACACTACACTGCGCACATCATCCAGAGACATCAGCACAGTCTGGTAATAAGATTACTCGACTGTGAGATCAGATCATAAGGTCTCAATTGCCCATTAATTTCATTAGTTACAGGGCCTTTCGAACCGAAACATAGTAGCTTGCACACAACTGCTTGGCAGCAGAATAACTGGCAAATAAAAGCGGTGGTACCTAGTTAGACGAACTTTGCAGAAAAGTCCTACCACCTAGTACTAAGCCTGACGGTAGTACTACGGGAAAGAATTATTTCCCATGTTACTACTGGTAACACTGACGGGCTATAAACGGAAAATTAGTTTGTCTATGACGACACAGGTTCAGTAGGTACCACAGAATTGTATGTGGAAAAGTTTTGTCTCATATTATTCCCATGTTATTGCTTTATATAAAAAAAATACCAACATAAAGTAACCCAGACAACACAACCATCAGTGCAAAAAAAAATCCTGGGACACAAAATGCAACTATTGCAACTGGTTACGAAGCTCTGCTGAACAATACGAAACTCGAATGCAACCAATAGAAACACAAATTTGTATGGATTTGACAGTTTGAATACGCAGTTTATGTACATAGTTTGTATGAAAATTTCACCTGTTGCATTGCAATCAAAGTTTCGTGATCACCCGCCTGGTTTCGGGTAGCTCCTGAGCTCAATTTATTAATAGAAATAGCACCAAAATCAAAAATCCGTATAACTTTTGGAGATAAATTGACACCATGGCCAACTACTCGACTACGCGAAAAGAGAAAAATATATAATCATTTGTTTAATCCCCTGAATTTTTCTGTTTTGAAATTTCCTCATTAATCATTAACCCCTCGTAATGTAATACTCATTTTGTACCTTTAACAATTCAGAACTATTCAAACTCTCTGAACTTCAAAGCCCAATTAAGCACTGAAAATATCCACGAATATCAAACAACGTTAAAAAATATGACAATGAAAAATTATCTGTCGGGTGGTATTCTTTTAAATTAATTCTTAAGGGGCAGCCATTCTTTATCCAGGGAAAGATTAAGCGCTCCGTGAAAAAACGGCTAGGGAGGCATACGCCTTAATAGCTTAACTTTTCATCCGGCAAACAAATTAACAAGCATGCCGCCTCTTAATGCAAATAAACACTGATGAATTGTGTACATTATTTTTGTTGAAAAAGGTTTTATGGGCGGGCGTGGTCGGATCGCGGCCAGGGAGCGGTGATTAAAGAAATGGCTTGGAAAAATTAATTGAGAATCTAAACAAGAATAATAATATTTTTATGTACTGTGGTCTGCAATGCATCATCCTAGCTTACTGTTTAACGAATGTCGAAAGGTAGATTCTAAATTCTACATCATAATATATTCATCTATATAAATATTTACAACAGGCAGCCCCGAGATTTGTCTCGGTAATCTGAGTGCTAAATGTCATTAAAATCGGTTCAGATGTTTAAAATGGAAGTGTGAAAAACGAGTGTGCTTTAGACCATACGACTAAAGTAAAACTTCTTTAGCTCCATCTATCGGCCGGCATAACTTTGTTTTTGCTTTATTTAATGCTAACGTCGCCATCTTGACAATTGTAAATTGTCATTTTACAGGACATAGTAATACAATTTTTTGACTTTGTTATGTTGACAATGGAGATCTACGTAAACCAACTTCAACATCCGTTCGCCTCATATTCACCAGCTTACTGTCCAAGTCAAGCGTATGCGTAAAGAAATTTTAGTTCAAAACAAACAGAAAACATTTCAGGTAGACGTAGACAGGTAAATAGGTTTATCTAGAAAGGCAGAGACTGAAAGATCGATACTGTTTTTCTCTTCTCTCTCTCTCTCTCTCTCTCTCAGCACTAGCACTAGCAGGACTCTTAAATAAGAAGAGAGAGAGATCTCTCTCTCTCTTCTGCTCGGGGGCCAATGCTTTAAGCTTCTTGGACATGGCATTTATCTTTTCTTTTATTTAATAATAATAATAATAATATGTGTGGATATCTCACACAACGCCATCTAGCCCCAAACTAAGCAAAGCTTGTGCTATGGGAACCAGATAACTAATAAAATACTTAGATACTTTTTGTTTGTAAATACATACATAGAATACAATATAACACCCAGACACAGAACAAACACCTACGTTCATCACACAAATGTTTGTCCTGGGTGGGAACCCACAACCCACAGTTCAGAAGGCAGGGCTACTACCAACTGAGCTATTTGATCTGTGTATGCCTTTTTAGGTCTGCCTCTTCCTCTCTTTCCTTCTACCTTTCCTTCTATGATGATTCTCACTAGATTGTTATGTCGTATACCTAAGGTGGACAAACATTTTTCCTCTTTTATTCTTCTTCATTATCTTCATTATTCTTCTTTTGCTTCTTCTGTCTTTTTTAAGGACTCCTAAAAAACACATAGTCCAAATAAAAGTCTCACTACCAATAAATCAAAGCGAGGCGATAATATGAATGACATCGCATCTGACGACGTAACATTAGAAGATAAGCTTATTTACGAGTGAGTCGATAACAACTTGTGAATAGACGCCATTAATTTGTATGAACACGGCCATTAAATTAATAATATATTACATGAATGATTGTTATTCAGAAAACAGATAGTATAACAATTTATTGTTATTTATTGTCAATATTGATGCAGTCACAGAGCTTTTGAAATCAATCCATTAATAAGCGCTTTATGGCGTAGCGTTAACGCCGTGCATTGTTACAATTTTGTAAAGTTTGTATTTACACTTAAATTTTAATAATTTAATTAATAATAATAATAATATGCGTGGACATCTCACACAACGCCATCTAGCCCCAAACTAAGCAAAGCTTGTGCTATGGGAACCAGATAACTGATACAATGCTTAGATACTTTTTGTTTGTAAATACATACATAGAATACAATATGACACCCAGACACAGAACAAACACCTATGTTCATCACACAAATGTTTGTCCTGAGTGGGAATCGAACCCACAACCCACAGTTCAGAAGGCAGGGCTACTACCAACTGAGCTATCGGGCCAGTCGACTAGAATGACTAGAGCATGACTAATGCTTACACGAGAATACATTTTTAGTAACTTTTAGTAACTTACCATCTCTTATATTAGTAGTTGATCATCATCACGTTCATCATTGACGTCTTCATGATGATCATCATCATCATGATGCACTGCTGAACATAAGCCTCGCCCATAGAGCGCCACTTTGAGCAGTTGCTTGCCTTTTGCAATGTAGTTAATAACAGTAAAAAAAACTTATTTGACAAAATATATATTCAGGCAGTATTTTACTAGTATTCCGCAAGTAAGCAATCAAATACATACACATAATTACATCAGTTGTTATTTTTAATTCTTTATAATTCTTTAGAATTAAAATAACAACTGATATAATTATGTGTAACAAATATTTAAAAATAGATGAGACAGTGGTCAAATATATATTTGCCTATAACCAATAAGCCATTCCACAGATTTTATAGTATTTTTCCACTTTTTAATAAGTTTAGTATTAGAAAAGTGTATTACTAAAACAATTATTGTTCTTTTTATAACAAGATTTCCATTCTTATCTCACTTTTTTTTTGGTTTTGGCTTCACACTTTTGTGTATTTAGCCAGTGTCAAGTAATTCATAATATCTCAAGTTAATTAATATCATATAATGTGTCAAGCCACAGTCCAAGTCATCAGATTAAGTCATAGTGTAGTCTAGTCAAGTCATACTCCCAGTAAAGTGGTGGCAACTTTACCAGAAGCTTCTATGGAGTTTTGGAAACAACGCGAAAAGAAACGTTTCACCATCATTATACCACTTTCCCACACTCATGCCTGTAATTCAGCACTTACCGAATAAAATGCCACCAATTTTATGCACTAAAACTGAAAATAACACAAGTTTTGGAAAATAATACAATGCGGCGACGCGATCTTTTTCGTTTCCCGCAAAAAACTCCCTTATCTCACTTACAAGGCATCAAGTAATTTCACTCACAACACAAGAAAAACAGCCTAAACTGAAAAGCCTTGAAACACCGGCCTCGGTGATAATAATTTACCCGCGCCGTTGTTTAACACACTTAAGCTGAATAAACACTTTTAACAATAAATTTTTCTATATACTTGTAACATTTCGTATAATGTAAATAATGACTGTCTATATAAATATTTGTGGACATTTCACACAGCGCCATTTATTCCCGAACTAAGCAAAGCTTATACAATGGAAACCAGATAACTGACACAATACTTAGATACTTTTTTGTTTGTAAATACATACATAGAATACAATATAACGATCAGACAGTCTAGTCTGGTCAGACAAGGAGTGGAACGCTTTACCGGCGTCCGTATTTCCCGAAACCTACAACCTTGGAGTCTTCAAATCGAGAGTGAACAGGTATCTTCTAGGCAAGCGTGTTACATCCTAGACCACATCATCACTTACCATCAGGTGTGATAGTGGTCAAACGCGAGCCTATCAACCAATAAAAAAAAAAAAAGTCTAACGATTAGATAACACTACGACCAAACCTTCCTAGCCCCAGCTGAATGGGTTATGAGAGCGAGTGTGGCACAGCTATAGCCCGTGCGACTTTCAAGCAGACGCAACCTGGTTCAAATCCCACTCACTCAGCACTGCACCAATGACAAACAAACGCAAGCCTATCAAACAGAAAAAATAATAATTTTGGCAATCCTATTGTATAGCTCCCAGTCAGGGTTTAGTGATCGGAGTGGTTGATGGAAAAACGGTACAGTCCGTTCCTCATCCTGATTTTCTTTGCCTTCGTCGTAGTTCCTGCGTCCCTAGACACAGGTATGTGATCGTTGGGCGTTATTATTATTATACATTAAAAGTAGAACAACCAAGCAAACAGCATCCTATCACTCAAAAACACTATAAAAGTAAGTGTAAAATAAATTCCCGTGTCGCAGATACATTTCATCGGAATTATTTGCGGGCCATAACTTACTAATATCTCGGCGGGAGCGTGCGCCATTTAACTTGACTTATGGCCCGACACGACAGATTTCATAAAAACTCCCGGAATTGGAGCAGAGGCTGTTTTTGCGCAGATACGTAAAGATGTATCTCCAACAACGGGGTCATCATCTTAAATTGGTCGTTATGTAAACAATACATAAGAAATTAATTTTACTTTCAATTTTTTGATGAAATTTATTTATTTATTTATTTATTTGGTTCACCAACAGTTGATACACAGTTTCTATAACAATAATAAAGCTTAAAAATATTATCTATATGCACAACCAATTATAGGCAAACACAGCATGCACAATTTTGAGATTTAAAAAGTATTACCTTTAATAAGTATAAACTATCTTATTAATATATACTTGTACAATACCAAGCAAAAAAAATATTATTGAATATATATTAAACATGTTTAAATTATAAAGATCTTAGTTAGGTAAGTACTCACTAATTATTATTATTATTTTAATATCATGAATCCACTGAGCCCATCAACAAGCGACATGAAATGTATTAACAAGTAAAATAAATAAATAACGCCCAACTACCACATACATAGATCCTGGACCTTAACTAGAATTATCTGTATCTAGAGACCTAGGAACTACGAAGACCATGGTCCCACAACACCCAGACACAGAACCAGTATTTCTGCTGTTTTCCTGTGCCAAATACTTGCCATGTCGCGGGAATCGAATCCACCACTTCCAGGCTATGAGCTGACCTGCTCAAGCACCACACCACAGAGGCTGTCAATATTAATACATAATAGACTACAAATAAATAATAACAATTTTGAAACCTTAAATTTTCGTGACTTGAACTCGTCTCGTCAGTGATAGTTTGGAGAAATTTCGCTCGACCAAAAGTGTTTCCCTAAATCGATTTTAGACCCGATCGCGTTTAGACTTAAAGCCTGCTTCCAAAACTGCACCCCAAAAACAATAAAGACATCGCTACACGGCGATATACCAAGCCATGTATCAGCCCTAACTTTTATGAAAACTGTCCTCGACGCCAGTATTTCACGTTAAATGGCCTAGCTTTTTGTCGTTGAATTTGTAACTTATTGCCCTTTGCGCCGCGAGGGTGATTTAGGAGATAAGTCGGGTTAAGTCGCGGCTCGCCGTGGTGTAAGTCACTGCTGTTTATTGGCAATTTACTGGGCAATCTCTAGTGTTACTGCATGCCGTGGTGACAAACAATTCGCTGCCCCTAAAGACTTGCTTGTGGTGTAGTCTAACTGATATGGTCTTTTAAAATAAGTTGGTCGGTTTAATTCAACTCAATTAATTTATTAATTGGATCAACTAGAATCACGCATATATTTTACAATTTAGTTGATCGGAGTGGAATGACCGATTAAGTTACTTCCAGGTATTTTTGAAGTAAAACTTCTTTACGCACGCTTGACTTGGGTAGTAAGCTGGTGAATGCGAGGTGAACGGAAGTTGAAGTTGGTCCACGTAGTTTTCCATTTGCAACAAATCAAAGTTATTATTTTTTTTATTATTACGTTGGTATGTCTGATAAAATGACAATTTACAATTCAAGGGGTGAGAATGAAAAGGGTTTAACTGTCAAGTTGATAGTTTCGAGACAATCGACTTTAAACGTCAACGGCCTCGTTTAAATGTAGAGTGCGTATGTAGTTATAGAAAAGGTTTATGTAAGTTTCAGTTGCTTGAAAGGTATTAATTCTATTTTAAAATACTAAATATAGTACTGATTCGTACAGTTACTGTAAAAATATATTATAATATATTTAATGTAATTATGTTTTTGTGTAAAGCAAACTGTATTCCTGTGACAGATAAACCGTTTTTAGACTGAAAATCTCAAGATTTAAGTCTCATATCGGTATTTTGAGAATGTATTATTGTAGACCATTTCACGCTGAATCCAACGATACTCATAAGTCATTTTGTGAAAAAATCAGTTAAACCCTTTTTGATCTCATCCCTTCAATTGTCAAGATGGCGACAACATTAAACAAAGCAAAAACAAAGTTATACCGGCCGATAGAAGCTAGAAAAGTTATATTTCAGTCGTGTGGTCTAAAGTACACTCGTTTTTTTTTTTCTATTAGATAGGTTACTAGCTCTCTACCAGTGCGTATAATAAAACAAGTACTTTTTAAATATCATGTATATATTGCTACTAGCTGAAAGGCAAAAATATAACAAGCTAAATTTAAATACAAAAAAACGCTAATACAACATCCCCAATAACAATAACTTTCGATTTTATCACACGAACGTGTGAAACATAAACCGTTTCGAGCGCACCACTGCCCGCCCGCGGGGACAAACCGCAGATTCGGGAAAACAATTTGCAACAAAAACAAACCTGTTATACGAATACTTAATTAAAACGCAAATTGGTGACCGCGACCCCGGGGGCATGGCCTGTAGGGATGGGACAGAATGGATTTGATGACACTTATTTTTTTATATTACTTACTGTTATATCTGTTGACTCAGGCCAGTCGGGCCAGTCAACAGATATAAAAAATCTGCCTTCTGAACTGCAGGACGTGGGTTCGATTCCCACCCAGGACAAACATTTGTTTGATGAACATCGATGTTTGTTCTGTGTCTGGGTGTTTATATTGTATTCTATGTATGTATTTACAAACAGGAAGTATTTAAGTATTGTATCAGTTATCTGGTCCCCTTAGTCCAAGTTTTGCTTAGTTTGGGGCTAGATGGCGCTGTGTAAAATGTCCACACAAAAAAAAACTCTAGCGGATTATACTGATATGCTGATATTTGAATCGGTGGTAACTCAATGGAAATACAATCAGTCAATTTGCGTTCTGTAAGTCGTGGGTTCGACTCCAGCAACGATCTTAAAAGTATCCTTTAGGGTTTATTGAGAAAACCACAGTGAAAGGGAATTTTGTGCCACTTGACTGACTATAGCTACCCCCTTATCTCAATTTAAGAATCTTTAAGAATTTAATGGTGTGTTCCAGCAGCTTCACTTAGCTTAGCTTCACTTAGCGTAGCTTCACTTAGCGCAGCTTCACTTAGCAGTTTAGCAGCACCCCAACGGTATATTTTAGCGTATTCACTTGACAGTCAGTTCTTTAAAACGGTGAATTTCAGTGGCTTCACTTGACAGTTATTTCCTTAACCGTGTCTTTTGGTAGCATCACTTGACAACCAGTTCCATGACGGTGTGTTTCGGTAGCATCACTTGACAACCAGTTCCATGACGGTGTGTTTCGGTAGCATCACTTGACAACCAGTTCTATGACGGTGTGTTTCGGTAGCATCACTTGACAACCAGTTCCATGACGGTGTGTTTCGGTAGCATCACTTGACAACCAGTTCCATGACGGTGTGTTTCGGTAGCATCACTTGACAACCAGTTCTATGACGGTGTGTTTCGGTAGTATCACTTGACAGCCAGATCTTTAACGGTGTGTCTCATTCCATCAGTTGAAATGCAGTTAAACGCAAACGTTTGATGGAACTTGAAAATTAAAGTTTATGTACATCAAATGCGTTTGCCCATTTTATGTAAAAAAAACATGATTTTTCGATAAAAATCATTGTTTTTTATATGTACCTAATATAATTTTGACTTGTGAAGTGCTAAAATTAGCCTATTTGCAATAAATCTTTTGACTTTGCCTTTATGTAAGTTGATACCTACACTGATAGAGGAATCGTTGCATAAAATACAGATACTACTCTATTTTATGGTGTGATCAAATTTCTATATATTTAATTAACTCAACCATTCTTAAAAGGACTTTAAGGTCGACTCTCGATCATCACCAATATTAATATCGATAGTTGATAGCCCCATCACTACCCGCTCTCGGTTTTGCATAATAAACGCTCTAAATTAGCATAAAATCAGTTGGACGGGCTCGCTAACAGCTCCTATTTGACTTGCTAAACCGCGCTCCTGGCATTACATTGATTGGTTTTCATTATTATGTCTCGGAGATAATCTGTGGGGTGGTTATATCTGACGGATATTGTTAAACACGGTTATATATAATTTTACTGACTCAACGTTTTATTTAAACAAGTGGTATGGATACTGAATAATACTGATTCAGGAGTTTTGGCGGGAAAATGAAAAAGATCGCATCACCGCATTATATTATTTTCCAAAATTTGTGTTATTTTCAGTGTTAGTGCATAAAATTGGTGGCATTTTATTCGTTAAGTGCTGGATTACAGGTATGAGTTTGGGAAAGTGGTATAATTATGGTGAACGTTTCTTTTCATGTTGTTTCCAAAACTACATAGAAGCTCCTGGTAAAGTTGCCACCACTTTACTAGTAGTATGACTTGAGTAGACTAGACTATGACTTGGACTGTGAAAGCCTCTGTGGTGTGGTGGTTGAGCAGGTCGGCTCATGATCTGGAGGCGGCGGGTTTGATTCCCGCGACAGTACAAGTATTTGCTCACAGAAAAAAAGCGCAAGGCAAATACTTGTTCTGAGTCTGGGTGTTGTGGGACCATGGTCCTCACAGTTCCTGGGTCCCTAGACACAGGGAATCCTAGTTAGGGTCCAGGATCTATGTATGTGATCGTTGGGCGTCATTATTATTAAATAAATAAATATGTGTGGACATTATAAAGAAGTATAAGGTCCGTATTACAGAACGATGCTCAGTCATCGATCGGTGCTCAAGCAGAGATTTCATTCACTAATTGATCTAACTAATTACTATACTTAATTTTGACTAATCGATAACTGAGCATCGTTCGACCTTAGTCATGTAAAAAAGTAATTTAAACCTTTGGTTATTATAAAAGTAGCCATATTGCCATCATCTGGCTTATTGCAGACAAAAAAACAGCCACATTGTCACCCTCCATAATATTAGGCTTAGGACCCGCACCCATTCATCCATTGCCATCGGTAAGCTTTTATAATACGACGTGACGTGCCGTGCACAGAGAGATGTTATCTATCTGTCAAAACTTACACACAATAACAAGTTCTCGACTTACACACGCACAATACACGGATTAAAATCAGTGAACACACATCATTAACTTAAAACCTTATAGCTAGTAATACACGAGCTATTTTCGGTTGGTTATGGTGTCTAATGTTGATTTTTTTGGCATTGAGCAACTCGATAATTAGGTTTCGAGTTACATTCGGTGTATTGTTGTTCGGTAGCTTGTTTGGTGATGGATTCGGTTTACGATGGGATATTGATTTTTTGTTGCCAGTTATTGAATCTTTTGTGTTGCGCGACGCATTGAGCATCATAGAGTGGGTTCGTTAGTTTATCGAATAATGAGCATAACCTTTATAGCTGCGCTGTACTGTTACAGGCAAGAGCTGCTGTACCTATCCAAATATTGAGTACCGATGTAGCTTTATAACATGGAGATGTAAGGTAACCAAAATCATATTATGTGTAAAAGGAAGTCGAAATGGGACAGAAATATTTTTAAGATTTTTTTTAAATTTTAGTATTATTTATATATTACGTTACATACTTTGATTAAATTATTATATTATATTTTGAAAAAAATCGACTTTAGATTACTCCTTTACAAAACGCCAATTTCATATGTTATAATAAAATAAAAAATAATACGATACCTAATAATACGAATAAAAAACGGATCCCTTTAAAAATGTCAATAAAAATAGCGTATTTGCGTGTGCATATTTACTAATTAACTTATGCAGGCTCTGTCACTTTACCAATTTCCACTAATAAACTAGTGAACTCACACTAACGATTAGTGAGTACTGCACGTGCTTAGTTCCCACCCCACCCTAATTGCATAAGGACTAGCACATATTTATACGAAGCGGAGTGGAGAAAGCTCTAACAACCTTTTTGACAATTAAGCCTGAGTATTGTCTAGGATCAACCTATGGAGTCGCGTTGTTAGACATAAGAATAAACGAAAACACATGACTGGCTCGATAGCTCAGTTGGTACTCGTATGTATTAGGTCTTTACCTATGAAATTGCCGTTTTGTTTGAAAAAAGTTAAAGTTTTTTTTTTTCGAACTTATTTATTTCTTTTATTCAAAGTAATCACCCCTGCAATCAATGCATCTTTGCCAACGCTGTGGCAGTTTATGGATGCCCTTCTTGAAAAAATCAGCAGGACGGGAGACAACAAACTCTTCAAAGGCGTTTTGTACTGCCTCTCGGGAATTGAATTTTTTTCCCGCTAAAAAGTTGACCAAATTTTGGAAAATGTAATAGTCGGTAGGCGCAAGATCTGGTGAGTATGGCGGATGAGGGAGAGCTTCCAAACCCAACTCATGCAGCTTAGAGACGGTCTGTTGTGCAGTATGGGGTCGCGCGTTGTCGCGAAGTAGCAGTGGAGACGACCGATTGACCAAAGCTGGTTGCAGACGTGCGAGTTTCGCCATCATTGTGGTCAGTTCTTCAATGTACACATCTGCAGTAATGCTCTCGCCGTTTTGTAAAAAGCTATGATGAATCACACCAGCACTTGACCACCAAACTGTGACCATCACCTTTCTAGGGGTCATTTTTCGTTTTGCACATTGCTTTGGTACCGAACCAGGATCTAACCAACTTGCTGAGCGCTTTCGATTGTCAAAAAGAATCAATTTTTCGTCGCACGTAACAATTCGGTTCAAAATTCCTTCATTTATGTGCCTGTTAAGCAGCGCAAGGCAAGTCTCGACGCGTACGTTGCGCTGGCGATCGTTAAGTTCGTGGGGCACCCATCTATCAAGCTTTTTTATCTTGCCAATCTGTCGCAAATGGACCAATATTGTTGTGATGCTAACATCAAAAGCTGCTGCCAGCTCAGCTGTAGATTGAGATTCATCAGCTTCCACAATCGCCTTTAATTCATCATTGTTGACCAAAGTTTCCGGACGACCACGAGGTTCATTTTTCAAGTCATAATTCCCAGAACGGAACCGAGCAAACCAATAACGGGTTATACGTTCGTTTGTACAGTTCTCTCCGTAAACGTCGTTGATGTTACGTGTCGTTTGTGCCGCGTTGGTGCCACGACGGAACTCATATTCCATAATTACACGAAATTTCAAAGTATCCATTATGAGGAAAAATGTGGAAATGTAATGAAAATACAACGCTAATCAATAAACAAAAGACTTATATTGTAAATAGAATGTCATATTTTTAAAACAAAATTAATTTGAATTTAGAATTCATAGCCAATCAAAACTTTTTTTTGTTTGAAAAAGTCTGTACTGCAATACGGCAATTTCATAGGTAAAGACCTATTATATAATTGTATTTGGCCACAGAAAAATAAGGGAAAATACTTGTTCTGAGTCTGGGTATTATGAGACCATGGTCCTCGTAGTTCCTGGGTCCCTAGACACACGGAGTCCTAGTGAGGGTCCAGGATCTGTGTATGTGATCGTTGGCCATTAATATATACTTATATATTTTTTATTTATTTACAAAAAAAAATCTTTGCAATTGGTTTTAGGTACTTTAAATACTTATTTATGTAAGAAAAATTTGGAACTATATCAATTACGTTAGTAAAACTTATGTGTAATTAGGTATGCATTTTTTTTTAAACTAATGTGCTTTATACCACACGACTGATGTAAAACTTCTTTAGTTTAGCTCCATCTATCGGCCGGTATAACTTTGATTAATATTAATGTCGCCATCTTGACAATTGTAAATGTCATTTTACCAGACATACCAACATAATAATACAATTTTTTCACGTTGTTTTGTTGACAATGGAGATCTACGTGAACCAACTTCAACTTCCATTCGCCTCGCATTCACCAGCTTACTCCCCAAGTCATCGTGCGTAAAAAGGTTTTACTTCAAAAATATTCCCCTATACCGAAGCAGAGGGGAATATTTTGCCACCATAGTGGATGCTTTAATATTATTAATACTGTGACTGCGGTGCGTGCCGGGCTTTATTAAATAGCCCGTTTACAAATAATAACATGCGGTTAGTAAAAAAAATAGCTAAAAAGGTAAATTATAGGGTGGGGGTAATTGGAGGGTTCGGTTTATCGACGTCGATTTGGTGATTGAGGGTATTCACTCTTGACAAGGTCTTCGTAATGATGCCCTTGGGACCTCAAACTTTATAATACTGGTTCTTTCAAACTAAATTCATACCTATTACTTTAGTATTTTATTTTATTTTATACTTATATGTTTAGCATTGCAATTTGAGGCGTTCGGCGGCTGGCTTGCTTGATCTGGCAACTGATTGTTGGCGTTGGTTTGAGGATAATTATGCAACTACCTTGGTTTTAGTTGACTACTACTAGGTGGTAGGACTTTTCTGCAAAGTTCGTCTAGGTAGGTACCACCGCTTTGCCAGTTATTCTGCTGCCAAGCAGTAGTGCGCAAGCACTACTGTGTTTCGTTTTGAAGGGCAATGTAGCTAGTGAAATTACTGGGCAATTGAGACTTTCTGATCTGATCATCCTGTCTCGTAATAAGATTACTCGACTGTGCTGATGTCTCAGGATGATGTGCGCAGTGCAGGAGTCATGCGAAACTTTACATGTTGGAGTTCCGAGTGACACTTTTCTGTTTTGGGCGGCCGTGTCGCTTAACACCAGGTGAACGGCTAGCTCGTCACATCATTCAATAACATTTAAAAAAAAAACCAAAGAACTATTAACAAGTTGTTTTTTATGTTAAGTAATGACATGACAAACTAATTGTTCGCCTGATGTTAAGCGCCACGGCTGTCGATATTAGTAGCAGTGTCACTCGAAACTCTAAAGTATAAAGTTTCGCATGCCACTGCACTGCACACGTACTTTCCACAGGGTCCACTCTTCTAGTGGACGTAGTCTTCTCGATCCTCTTATCCTGGCAACGGCCCAAGCCGAGGCTCGCACCCCAGGGGTGCCCTTGAGCTAGTTGCCTCCCACTTTTGACGGCTGGACGCCTTAAGCGCCTGCCTTCCCGCCCGGTGACGCTGTAAAGGTCGGTAAAGATCAACAGCAGCAGCAAAAAAACCACTGCACACATCATCCTGAGACATCAGCACAGTCTAATAAAAAGATTGCCAAATTTTTTGTTATTCCTACCCAATAAATAACTATACATCTTGAGCAAATAGAGCCTCTATAATTAATCCTGTAATAATTTATTATTATTATTTAAATTTTACGATTCTAAATTATTATGTAAAAGTTAATTGTCCTACAATATTACAAATGCACACACACACACGCACGCGCGCGCGTGTGTGTGTGTGTGTGTGTGTGTGTGTGTGTGTGTGTGTGTGTGTGTGTGTGTGAATATTTGATACCATTAAAATGTTTTTCTTTTGCATTGAACACACATTTTCCATTAAATTAACGTGTATAAATGCCAACATAAGAAATAAACACCAAAAATAAAATTAAAATAGGCTATACAATACACAACCAAATAAATCTGATGCTTATAGATCGATATCGACACAATCTCCTTCAACCTCAGCCATACTCTCTTCTAATAGAGTCTATTTTTACCCAACGTAAACAAGCATCATTGAAATACAATCCGGCTGTTGCCCGTCAAGCTGTCAAAAGGCATTCAAGCGGGTAATTAGCACTCGTCAGCCGACAATGCGATTTCGTTGACAATATGTCGGGTTGTCGGGAACGTCGGGACGTGAATGGGGCCTTAATCTACTCTGTTATTGTGTGGAAAAGTTTCGAATGTTGTTTTGTGGCTAATTTTCATATACAAAACTTGTTGGAGTAAAAACTCTTTACGCACGCTTGATTTGGGGAGTAAGCTGCGTAATGCGTGACGAGAGCGTTACGGAAATTGATTGGGCGAGGCGAACAGAAGTTGAGAGGTGGCGATATAAATTATAAACTTAAATTATAATTTTTTTCGCTTGTGTTGTATCTTAAACAGAGAAAGGGAGACATCGACGTGTTAATCTTCCATGATGACGATTCCACAAAAATATCATTCATCGGTGCTTGTTAGTAGTAATTAAATATGAAAAAAATTTAATGACTTTAGTAAAACTAATAATAATAACAATAATAATATGTGTGGACATCTTACACAACGCCATCTAGCCCCAAACTAAGCAAAGCTTGTGCTATGGGAACCAGATAACTGATACAATACTTAGATACTTTTTTGTTTGTAAATACATACATAGAATACAATATGACACCCAGACACAGAACAAATACCTATGTTCATCACACAAATGTTTGTCCTGAGTGGGAATCGAACCCACAACCCACAGTTCAGAAGGCAGGGCTACTACCAACTGAGCTATCGGGCCAGTCATACAACTGAAGAAAAATAAAGAAAAGAAAATGAAGAAAGAGAACGAGTTACGTTTCGTAGGTGTAGAAGTTTTACTTAAGTCGTGTGGTCTAAAGCACACGTGTTATTTTTCTTCAGTTTTACTAAAGTCATTCATATATAAATTTTCAATTTTTATGGGTTGAAACAATCGTATCCCTTTTATGCGAGCGTAGATTCAGACCAAATCAGCCTAAGTACGGAAAAAAAGTTGGATTTAAAAAAAAATGAATTTCAAATGATTTAGCAAAGGTACTAGGTACAGAGAAAGATTCTCTATTATGTTGTGTCTTTCAATCTAAATTCAACCTCATCATCTCTTACCATCAGTTGAGTTTTTTTTTTATCTTCGAACTTATCTAGCATTTGACCACGCTCTGATCTGATGGGAAGTGACGACGCGATCAAAGGTGTAGCATGCTAGCCAAGTACCTATTCACTCTTCTCTTGAACACGCCCGGGTTTCGCCGGAAACACAGACGCTGGCAGGGCATTCAATGCCTATTCTAATTAAGAACGTGGAATCAAATCGCTTGGTACGATGTGTAGTATTTCAACCACGAAGGGATAGCGCTTAGCCGAGCATCTTGTAGTCCGGTAGTGGAATGGTGATGGGGGAATGAGATCATGTAACTCTTGTGCACATTCGACATGGCGTAATTTGTAAAAGATCAACAGACTTGCCACATAACGAGACTATTGAGATGTTGTAAACGTAAACCTAAAAGAAAAAGAACGTAAAATAAACACACACACACACACACACACACACACACACACACACACACACACACACACACACACGCACACACACACTAATACACACACGCACGCGCACACACGCACACACACAAATACACACACACACACACACACACACAAATACACACACATAAAGTTTTAGATATTTAGAGATTATTCAAAAAATTCGTTTTTTGTTTTTCTAAGAATCTCTTCATGCCATTCAAAATATCCACGAAAAGTACCCACTGCAAAAAAACTTATTCAATATTCAAACCCAGAACAGAAGCCGTATAATATATAATCCCTCTTCCATAAAATATCAATAAGTAGGCAAAATCCTATTTGTACACAAGTAATCTGAGCATCTACGGATCAAATGACCACACTGGGCTTTCGCAGCTTTTCGATCACCAACATCATTCACCTACCCTCATTTTTCTCACTCTTGTACATTTAGATATAGAGTTAAAAATCGTATGAAAGATTGTTTTGGGGTGGAATAGTAAATTGGTTGAGATAGACTAACTGTCATGTCGTGTAAAGCATGTGACAAGAGTCTGGTGACATAATGCGTTAGGGCGATTGCACAATTTGATGAGCTATTAGGGGATTGGATTGGCTTCCCTTTAAACTTGGAATACTTTTAGAATGTTTTTGAATTTATAATTTATCAATAAGATGACGAAATACAAAACAGAAAAGCTTATATGGTGGTGGTGGATATAGTGGGTTACAATGAGCGGACTTATCCCTAATAAGCGATCTCTTCTAGACAAACCTTGTATAAGTTGCAAAATTTTTAAAAATTGATGATTTTTTGACTATAAGTGCATTTAAAAATAATAATAATAATGCCCAACAATCACGTACATAGATCCTGGACCCTAACTAGGACTCCCTGTGTCTAGGGACACAGGAACCAATAAAATAGTAGAATATGCAGTGCTGGTTTTAGCACTACCAGTGCCCTGGGCGAGATTTCTATTGCGCCCCCTAACTGCGATTTCAACTCATACGAAAAAATGCAAAGAATATAATGAAACAACCAATCATTTAAAAAAAATCCTCCAGGTTATGAGCCAGCCTGCTCAACCACCACACCACATAGGCTGTCTAAATAACAACCATGAAATAATAAATAACCATCTATTTAAAATTCTAATATAATTTGACTTCCCTAGCCTTTCTATCAGCGAACTCTTTCATAGCAAATAAAAATTTGCAAATGCTATAACAATTTAAGATTAAAAAAACGTAATTCTTTTTCGGCAATATTTCATAGACTATTATTATTTAAGAAATTTCAAACAACATTCTTAAAGAGGAGAAAATTTGTAATAAAAAACTCCGTGCTTTTGGAACTCTATCTCAATTATTTATAATTTTAATTTAGCGCTGAAAATGGGTCTCCGCGCGACATTTTTAGTTTTGCCCAACCGCGTCCTACCGTAACGCCGCTACTGAGAATAGGGGCCAGTGTTTATTTCCTTAACTATAAAAAGATAAGCAGGATTTTTTTTTACCGAAAATCCGATAAGGAAGTTACTTCTCATTTTACACCGGGTACGAAACATCTCAACCATTTCAATTAAGTATAGCATACGGATTGGATTTATGTGTCGAATCTGATATATCCGGTAGGTGTTTATCCATAAAGTGTCTATTAGTTTCTGTGAGAGAATAAACTATTCTAAGCTATCATATTCAGGGTTATATAAATATTTTGCAGTCTCCAGCTCTTGAAGTAAAACTTCTTTACGCACACTTGACTTAGGAAGGAAGCTGGTGAATGCGAGGCGAACGGAAATTGAAGTTAGTTCACGTAAATCTCCATCAACATAACAAAGTTTTTTTATTATTATATTGGCATGTCCGGTAAAATGACAATTTACAATTTTCAAGATGGCGATATTAACATTAAACAAAGCAAAAACAAAGTTATAGGTAGATGGAGCTGAAGTGAAGAATTTTTACTTCGGTTTTTTGGTCTAATTTCTTTGTATCCCTCCACCTTTATTATGTTATTGCATGACGTGACAACGTTGGCATGATGTTAAGTGTTATGGCTGCCCATAACAGTTGCAGTGCCATGCACTCTGAACTTTAAGATATAAAGTTTCGTCTGACACTGCATTGCACACGTCGACCTGAGACATAAGTGTATAGCTCGTGCAAAACTTTATGAGCTCTCAGAAGTTATCGCGGATGGCTGCGCATTACGCATATTATAGTTACTGTATGGCCGCAGCTTTTACAATGCACTCAACTGTACCATACGCAGTTTGGTACTCGGGCCTAACTTCCGAGAGCTCATAAAGTTTTGCGCGAGCTATACCTACTATACTGTGAACAAAATAATAATAATAATACATATGCCCCGCTGCTGGCGGCACACTAGGTTTAGGTTTTTTATTATATTATTGTAATACTTATTTTATAAAAATTTTGTAAAACATCTTAGATTTAAGTTTGAAAATAAATAAATGAATAATAATAATAAAAAAATAACACCCAACGATCATAAACATAGATCCTGGATCCTAACTAGGATTCCCTGTGTCTTGTGACTCAGGAACTATGAGGACCATGATCCCACAATACCCACACTCAGAACAAGTATTTGCGCTTTTTTTCTGTGCACAAATACTTGTCCTGCCGCGGGAATCGAACCCGCCACCTCCGGGTTATTGTCGACCTACTACGACCCACCACACCACGGAGGCTGTCAAAATGTTTATGAATTGATCCGTATGATCGTTAATTGGTCAAACGCTTTCTTAAAAGAAGATAATGTCGATTTCCACATCCCATGCTACTCATACTGGTCATAAAGTTTCTGTGTCTCCGCAAAATTTTCCACTAGTAATAGTCTAGGCCACATCACGTATGAAGCTCTAATCAGCCAAACGTAAGGTAAACATAATCATAAATCCTGGGCCAATTACTGGTGTATCAGCAGAATTTAAAGCACCCTGTTTATAACGGTGACAGACAGACGTGGAAAATGGCGAACTTCAATCAATGAACATCATCGTCATTTTAATCATTTTATTTATTATTAACCGGCTTCCAAAACGGAGGAGGTACTATGTTCATTTGTATGTTTGCAATGTTTTAGCCATTGTATTTGATCAGAACAGCGTTTGATTAATGTATTTAAGCATCATTCTATGTATATTCAAACCATTTTTCAAATAATGGTATCGGATAGGTAAAGTGTACGGTCCTTCAACAAAAAAATTACGGTCCTTCTACTGAGAATATTCTAGAAATCTTTTTTATTTTAACTGTTCTTCCCTTTCCCATCGATTGTAAGTTTTACGAGAAATATGGTCTGCCTATTATATATATTATATATATTACTATTTCAGCTGGCAAATTCTAAGAGTGTTACTTAGTGCTATTTAAGTTATCCAAATCTAAACTAATATTATAAAGAGGAAAGATTTGATTGTTCGTTTGCATTGAATAAACTCTGAAACTACTTTATGAATTTACTTCTGAATTTACTAGGTGGTAGGACTTTACTGCAAAGTTCGTCTAGGTAGGTACCACCGCTTTGCCAGTTATTCTGCCGCCAAGCAGTAGTGCGTAAGCACGTTTTATGGCGTGCAGAACAAGCACTACAACTTATCACTACAACTATTACACGGCTAACAATATAGATAAGGATGGGCATATATTTTGCCCGAACACCGGTCGAGTTATTCGACTGTATTTCGTGAGTGTTAGCCGTGTACTAGTTGTAGTGATGAGTACTACTCACGTCAGTTTCTATACTATTATGTGGGTACTTGCTCTGCACGCCTGTTCAAAGTCTGCGTGTGTATCACAAACTCTTTAAAGATACGGCAATCGCTTCTGTGGCCCCACACAATGGCATAAATTGCGTCGAGACAGACGAACGGACAAAACAAACGTATTGATGGTATATATTAACAATAAATCTAATTTATTGGACGTGCAAGTAGCGTGCCCGTGATTAGCATCCCGATGATGTGATTACGGAAATATACTGACGCATAGTTACCGAGGAATACTGAGCAGATTATTATATTCTTGGAAGGATATACGCTGGTAAAAAAGAATCTCTCGTGGAACCCGAAGATTAGCAATTCAATGTAAAAGATAAATAAAGCGAATTGTTCATCCCAGAATTTTTATTTTTATTTTTTTTTATTTTAAATAATAATATGCCACACACAACGCCATCTAGCCCCAAACTAAGCAAAGCTTGTGCTATGAGAACCAGATAACTGATACAATACTTAGATACTTTTTTGTTTGTTAATACATACATAGAATACAATATGACACCCAGACACAGAACAAACACCTATGTTCATCACACAAATGTTTGTCCTGAGTGGGAATCGAACCCACAACCCACAGTTCAGAAGGCAGTGCTACTACCAACTGAGCTATCAGGCCAGTCGAATTAGAATTAAAAGAATAATTAAAAGAACGATGCTATATTTAAAAATATGTAATTTTTTATCCCTAGCTAGAGCTTTTTGAACGGGCTAATGCATTTGGTCTCTACCGATGTTTACAGCGTCACCGGGCGGGAGGGCAAGCGCTTAAAATGCCCAGCCGTCGAAACTGTCCGTTAAATACTCAGGACTATATACAAACACTAGCTGCGCCCCGCAGTTACGCCCGCGGATAAAAAGAAACCTATGTCTTAGCTATCTATATTCCAAAGATTCCTTTTTACCATTTTGGTAAAAAATTCTAAGTCAATTTTAATTTAGGTAATTAATTTAGATGTTAATATAAACTATCCGTGTTCCCAATTTCATCCAAAACCATTGAGTAGTTTTTGCGTAATAAGCCTGCGGCGTCGCCCTCGAGGTGTTGTATAATTGTCCCACGGGAACATACTATCGGAATAAAAAGTATTCTATATGTTAATCTAGGTTATAAAGTAAATATATCCAGGTCTTTTTAATTTTTATTTTTTTATTTTAGTCAATGATATGACGAGCTAGTCGTTCGCCTGATGTTAAGCGCCACGGCCGCCCATAACAGAACAGTGTCACTCGGAACCCTAAAACATAGAGTTTCAAGCGACACTGCACTGCGCACATCATCCTGAGACATCAGCACAGTCTGGTAATAAGATTACTCGACTGTAAGATCAGATCATAAAGTCTTAATTGCCCAGTAATTTCACTAGCTACAGTGCCCTTCAAACCGGGACACAGTAGTGCTTGCACACTATTGCTTGGCGGCAGAATAACTGGCAAAGCGGTGGTACCTACCTAGACGAACTTTTCAACAAAGTCCTACCACCTAGTAAAGTTCTCCAAATTTCATTCAAATCCATACAGTGATTATTGCGTGAAAGAGTCACAAACATTCATCCATACATCCATACTCACAAGCTTTCGCATTTATAATATTAGTAGTAGTAGGATTATAGATCTAGAAAGGGTAGGTAGGTCCACTCTGATGTTGCCATATAATAAGTATGAAAATTACCAATGTCACTGATAAATACTTATATAGATTTTCCGATACGTACTAGTCAGTTATACCTTTCAACGTTGAAATTATAGTCTGTAGTTAAAATTATAAAGTCTCAATTGCGCTCGGTCGTCAAAGCAGCATGCAATTATTCTACCCTACTTTACAATTCCGTTTGCCGTGTGTTAGTCTTAAATTATCACTTCAAATAGGTATTGATTGATAGTAATCACAAAATCGATGGAATAATAACAGGTGAGGGAAATTAAGTGACCTCGAAAGCATAGAGTTGCCAGTACGGGATCTTGGATTACCTTATTTCATCCAAAACTTATTAAACTTGATTGATTGAACTTAAAGTATCGCAGTACTCTTCGGATAAAGGGATAATGAAAAAGATGGAAATATTTTAATTACGATTGCTTTAGAAAATGCGACAGTCGACATTATTAAATAATATTCAGGTACATATTTAATCCCTTCAGTGTGACTTGGAGTTATTTATTTGTTTATGAAATTCAAAACACTTTCTATTATATTTATACATTTTTAGAAAAATGTAACAGTTTCTTTTTTATGGGCGGCCAGGACGCTAAATACCAGGCAAACGCATAGCTCGTCACGTCAAAAAGCACCAAAAATATTTAACGTCGAAGAAAACAACCACAGCTTGGCAACACTGCTACTGACGTACAAACCGTTAGTTGTGTCATTTGATAGAGCCTATAATTTGAGCGTCATTAAGTCACAATTAAAAGTTTCAAAGAAGAAAGCCAGTAATTTTCTAGTAATTTTAACAAAGTGGTTTAGCTGAATTGTTATTATGCCTAAGTACGTATTCTGTTTCTTCGTCAATTACCTGTCATTTTCTATAGACTGTCAACTTCATTGGGGACACAGAACGTATATATTGTAGGTATCTATAATATCCATAGGAATGTTATACTAAAATCTTAAGTAATAAATACGTAATTACGGTTTCAGCTATTAAGAGACAAATGCGCGTCTGAACTAAGTCTATTATAACACACTTACAACTTAGCTAAGCAACACTTTCCTCCGGATTCTCGTATAGGTTTGCTAAATTCGTCTTAACTTGGCTAAATGCTTAATGGTCTTTGGTGAACGTTGATTGGTTGCCTGTAGATCATCGGCTGTCTCAACCAATGAGCGTACAGTATTTGGCGTGTTGAGTTGAGAGGAGTTTGACACGTACGAGAAACCGAGGGTTAGGGACATAAACGCGTACTTAGGAGATGTTAAACTTTAGTACAGACGGGTAAAAGAGGTTTAGGATCGGGCAGGAACTATTAGGCTCTGCCGCCAAAGACTCCAAGTTACCTGAGAAATATCTATTAATCATTTTTCAGACAGCTATTGCTATAACTTATAAAGTAGGCGTATGCGTATTTACCTACTTATTGGGTTTTTCACGCTGTGGGTTTGCTCATAAAAGCTAAGTAGGCACTCGTTAATTAAATTAGACACCATTGGTGTCGATTCTGTGTCGCATTCTCTAAAACTAAAGTAAACTTAAAGTATGGCGGTACTCTTCTGATAAAGGCGAAATGAAAAAGACGGAAATATGTTAATTTCGTTTAGCTTTACACAATGCGACACAGAATCGACACCAATTATTTGTAGTTAAAAATACTTTTACTATAAATGAAAAATATATGGCGTGATGTTTCTGAAAGTTTTTATTTCATTTAATGTTTCATAAAATGGAAACCAATGTTGTTGGGATAAATGTAATAAGTTCTCATATCAAAAAGCCTCATTTGCCCAGTAATTTCACTAGCTACAGTGCCCTTCAAACCGGAACACAGCAGTGCTTGGCAGCAGAATAACTGGTAAAACGGTGGTACCTACTACTCCACTGATTTTTTAAAATTGGGTAAAGACACGTAGGTACCTATTCTTACATAATATAACACTATCTGAAAGCTCCGCTATTCACGTGAAAGGTGTTCGTCTGAGGCCAATTTAGTGAGGCTGCCCGGATTCGGGACAGGCCGTTTCATCAGGTAATAAAACATTCGCCGAGTTTCTTTACTAGCCACGGGACAAAACGGGACCGGTGCTGTTTGCCTTAATAACCTGAAAGGGACTTAAACACATACAGCCTTATTAGTAAACACGAACTAACTTTAGACTAGTTACACCATCTTTTGTCTCTTTCGATCCAGCTAAATATTCCAGTAGCAAAAAAAGGACCAAAGCTAAAGTAACTAATCCGAGACTAATACCCGTTTGTTAATAAGGCTGTAAGTGAAATACAATACAATTATAAATATAAAAAAACGAATGTGCTTTAGACCACACGACTTTAGTAAATCTTCTACGCGAAACGTAACTCTCTGTTTCTTTCTATCTTCACTAATTTATATCTTCTCAACTTCTGTTCGCCTCGCCCAATTAATTTTCGTATTTCACCAGCTTACTCTCCAAGTCAAGCATGCGTAAAGAAGTTTTACTTCAAAAAGCAATTTTAGAACTTATAATTTTATTTTAGACGTCGTCAGGTACGAAATTACCATCATTATTGTACGGATTTGGCAGTTTCATACAAGTTTATTATCATAGGTTTTTTTTTTTTATGTTAAGGAATGACGTGACGAGCTAACCGTTCGCCTGATGTTAAACGACACGGCTGCCCATATCAGCTGCAGTGTCACTCGGAACTCTAAAGTGTAGAGCTTCGCGTGACACTGCACTGCGCACGTCACCTAGAGACATCAGCACAATCTAGTGATAAGATTACTAAACTGTGAGATCAGATCATAAAGTCTCATTTGCCCAGTAATTTCACTAGCTACAGTGTCCTTCAAACCGGAACACAGCAGTGTTTGCGCACTACTGCTTGGCGGCAGAATAACTGGCAAAGCGGTGGTACCTACCGTACCACTCATAGTTCATAAAAGAGGTTAGAGGAGTATTTCACCCCATCTAAGCTACATAATAAAACCCTGAAATGTTAGCAGTCTGAACTTTATAAGCTGCAAGTTATTTTGATTTCGGTTCTTTCCGAAATTTTGGTTCTTTAATTTCTGTCCATGCTAAGGTTGAAATCCGATATCTACGAAATAGGAATCCGAAATAAGCCTGGAAGAAATCACTTTGTTCTACCATTCTCTGTTAGTTTTTTTGAAGATGCATTGTTATATTTATTTTTATTGTTATATTGTTCGTGTTCAATATTTATTGTGTTGTATTACTGATGAAAAATATTAGTTAGCCGCGCGCCAATAACAGTCGCAGCTAGATTAACTTTCGCATGTGACAGGGGATACATTATTGTGATGTTAGACGTTTGTTACTTTTTTTTTTAAAATGTTTTTGCTCTACACTTTTGTGTATTTAGCCAGTGTCAAGTAATTGATATATTTATCAAGTTAATGATATTTCACGCAAATATGTGTCAAGTCACAGTCGAAGTCATCAGTCAAGTCATAGTCTAGTCAAAGTCATACTCCTAGTAAAGTGGTGGCAACTTTACTTGAAGCTTCTATGGAGTTTTGGAAACAACACGAAAAGAAACGTTTCACCATCATTATACCATTTTCCCACACTCACGCCTGTAATCCAGCACTTAACGAATAAAATGCCACCAATTTTATGCACTAACACTGAAAATAACACAAGTTTTGGAAAATAATACAATGCAGTGACGCAATCTTTTTCGCTTTCCCGCCAAAAAAAAACCGTTTGTTACTTTATTCATTTCAATGGTTGCCTGCACATACATTTTACAACAAAATGCACAACAAAAGCATGAAACAATTTACAAAAAAAGTTGATGGAGTTGCCTGCTTCAGTAGGTAATTAATTGAGTAATTAAATAATGAAATGCTTGAAAACACTATATTATTAAATTTTGACGATGATATATCTATTATGTAATTAAAATCAATAAATTGATTTTTAAACGCACACAGTTGCAAGCGCTCTTACAGGGTTCATTTACCTACTAAACTAGTTGTTAAGACCTGACATAATATATAAATTGTACATGAATACAAATAAATGAATATGAATAAGAACACGTGACTTTAGTCTCTATTGTATTAATTTTTTTTTAAATCTTGTTCAAGCTAGGCTCTGAGTTTGTGGACATAATTCAAGTCTGTCTCCTTTTCCCATCACTAGCGGGCTCGGTGAGTAATGGGGTTAGGTCGGGTGCGGCGTGACACGGCCTCCATGCATCACTTGTTAATACTGCTCAAGTTAGACTCGACTCTTATGATAAACTTTTGACTTACTAAATCTACTTCACCATTTTATCGTTAATATTACTAGACTGCGGTGATATCTCAGGTACTCTTTGTAAAGTTTTTTTTTCTAAATAAATAAATGAATAAATATCTGTGGACATTTCACACAGCGCCATCTAACCCCAAACTAAGCATAGCTTGTACTATGGGAACCAGATAACTGATACTATACTTAGATACTTTTTAGTTTGTAATAGAATCGAACCCACAACCTACAGCTCAGAAGGCAGGGTTATTACCAACTGAGCTATCAGGCCAGTCAAAAGTAGGTGTAATTGGCTTTGCATTTATTCTATGGGTACTTACAATCCATACACATATTATATTATTTACATATACATAAATATTATTTACACTTGTAAGCATTTCCTAGTATATGATGCGATGCGATTACGAAAGAAGAAACATTCCTAAAAGTTTTCCTTTGAATAATAATAATAATAACGCTCAACGATCACATACATAGATCCCAGGAACTACGAGGACCATGGTTCCACAACACCCACACTCAGAAAAAGTATTTGCACATTTTTTTCTGTGCACAATTATTATCCAGCCGCCTCCAGGTCATGAGCCGACCTACTTAACCACCACCCCACAGAGGCTGTCACTGTAAAAGAAAGTAAAATTTTCTTTGCCTTTATTCTACAGGTACTTGCAATCCATAAATCATATTACATATACACTATGTAAGTGTTCCTTAGTTCCCAGCAATTATAGTAGCGATTGCATAGTAGATTGCTTGCATAAGAAGAAACATTCCTAAAGTTTTCTTTTAATTATTCATTCCTGTCTTCATCTTCAATAAGCGATCCAGTTCCAAAAGATTTAGAACTAAATTGAACAAAGATTTCTTAAATCACGACCTGACGACACCTCGCCACCTTCTTTACGGTTCTTTTTCTTTAGCAGTTTATGGGTTGTTCAATTCGAATGACTTACGAAAGGATCTACAGCCGTTATTTATTTTGATTCTAGCTCACTCTGGGAAACTAGTAATGGTACAAAATATAAATAATAGCTCTCCTTGGTGTATTCTGTGGTATTGAGAACAGTATGGTGAATGGATACAATCAAAGTGTAGGTCCCTGCTTTTAATAAATATAGGTGTTTCGTTTTGCAAAATGATGAACGGTATTTATAAGAAAGCATATTATTTATAATATTTGTTCTATTAAATAAGTTTCTGAACGTTTCGAGATTATTTTGTAGGTATGTATGTATTCTTATACAATTCCCAAAATAACGTTTTACTTGCTTGTGCAAGTTATACACAGTTTCATTTTGTTCAGTATCTTTATAGGTACTGAACAAAACTTTATAGGTACTGTTCCTAACAGTTGCCGGTACATAGTAATCTTTTTTTTGATAATGGGTAATTGATAAAAAATAATTTAGGAATTGTAACCTGCAGACTACAGATATATTCCGAAGAACTTTTGTTGATCGAGATTGGGATGTTTTTGATGCCTCTTTAAATTCGCACAAATACACGGCACTCATATACGGTTGAAATTCCAATAACACCTTACCTTGCTGCGCTTGCCACGAACTTAATAGTGAGAGTTCCAATGAATGGAACAACTTGCCCGCGTCCTTGTTTCCACCTAACTACAATCTGGGAGTCTTCAAGTCAATAGTAAACAGGTATCTTCTAGGCAAGCATGCACCATCACATACATACGCCCAACGATCGCATAGGTACATAGATTCTGGACCCTAACTAGGATTCCATTTTTATTTGAGCTTTTTTTCTGTGCACAAATACTTGTCCTGTCGCGGAAATCGAATAGCCTATAAGCCGACCAGCTCAACCACCACACCACAGAGGCTGTCAAAAATGCTGCGTCGTCACTTTCCATCAGGTGTGACAGTGGTTTATAGAAATAAATCAAATTGTCTTCACTCATCATGTTTCTATCTTCATTCAAGAATATGCACCTCTAGGTATACCTAAAAACCACCTTCCCTTTTTATTTAAAAAAGCCTAAAAACCTACAAAGAGAATCGTCGTCAGCACTTAATAGTCCCCGTCTGAATATTCATAAAGATAAATGGAATTTATGCGATCATAAAACGCGGGATGGCGATAAAGAAAGTTACCTCTCGCCCTACTTTTTACAAGCTTTTATTTAAGTTTATAATTATGTTTGTTAGTTTTTGACAGCCTCTGTGGTGTGGTGGTTGAGTAGGTCGACTCATAGTCTGGAGGCGGCGGATTCGATTCCCGCGGCAGGACAAGCATTTGTGCAGAGAAAAAAAAGCGCAAATACTTGTTCTGAGTCTAGGTGTTGTGGGACCATGGTCCTCATTGTTCCTGGGTCCCTAGACACAGAGAATCCTTGTTAGGGTTCAGGATCTATGTATGTGATCGTTGAGCGTTATTTATTATTTTATTTTTTAGAAGTAATAGTTTATACCTACGTTTTTTTTAGGTTTTACATTACACACTAGTAAATTGTAGTGAAATGTTAAAAATTTATCTGACCCACCCCGACGATGCCGGACGCGGTTAATTAATTTTACGCTTTAATTAATTAAAATCATCAAGTTAAACATAAGCAAATAGTCCTTTGTAGCGGACAAAAACCTACTGATACTATACACCTCCATAATTATAATCAGGAAATCTACTCACGAAACCGGGGGCACCCTAACGTCTAGACATTATCTACAATACACGAATACATATGCATTTCATCCATCACATTTCTCCTACATATTGAATTTAAAATATTTACGTCACACACGAAGCAAAAAAGTACACCATCTTGCATATTCCATAAATTTCCGTCCGCATGAAAAATTCATGGTGCTACACAGATTAGCGTGTGACGTGGCCCTCCCTCCTACCCAGCAGGAGGGGTGAGGGGGGTAGGTGTCAAGTGGGGAATGAATTTGTCAGTCGGTGACTCTCGCCGACCCGCCCGGCAATATATCACCCTGGAGTGACGCGGTTCAGGTGTCGTGGAGATGGTAAGTTTAACACAAAAATGTGATTTTGGATTAAACTTGTTAATTTTATCAGAACTGGATTTCTTGACCTCATAATCTAACACCATCCACGGTTCAACCAGTAAATAATTAGTTTAAGAGCATTTCAGCTACAACACTATTAATTTAATAATGTATATCCCCATATCTATGAAATGGTGTACTGAAGATTGTGGCGAAAAGCCATTTGTTGATAAGAATGCAAATACTGTTTTATGCTCTGCCAATAAGCTTGTCAATAAGCTGAATACTTATTGACCAGCGACGTGTGTTCTTTCCACTTGAACCCCACAAGTCACTTTGCAGTCTACATTAGTCAATCTGTGAGGTCACAGATTGACTAATGCAAGTGTCAACCATCCAATTATCAATTTATGAGTCAAGTCATAAGTGGAATGCGCGAGTATAACGCACAGCAGGATGCAAGGCAGGGCCAACTTTTATCGAGATGTTTGCCAAACTGTTTTGTACTGACATTAATTCCCTTCAACAAAAACTTGAAAGGTGTCAAGGGATACCCGGATAGAACGAAGTTCTTTTCGATTAATTAGTGAAGGAATAGTAATATTTATTATATTTTTTTATTATTAACAAATATAATGTAAATAGGAGGAATATTATTATAATATGAATGCGAAATAGAAAGACGAAATGAAAATAACTGGCTTGCTTTCTATGAGAGAGAGAGAGAGAGAGAGAGAGAGAGAGAGAGAGAGAGGAGAGACGGACAGAGAAACACGCGCACGCCGCACGGCTTCAAAGAGTGTCGTTACAACTTTTGGTCTTAATTTTTTCCGTCTAGCCCCTTTTCGCATCGCGCGATAAGGAACTTCGTTCCAATATCCAACTCCACGATTTTCGGTCCCCGGCACGACAGCACGCCGTCCGAGAGATTTATCGCGCGATGAACAACTTCCTTCATAAAACACGCCGTCCGTCCTCCAGACACCTTGCTACACTCGCTATGCCTTTGCAAATGTTTTCGACTACATACACTATACACAATATATCTAAGGGCGTGGTTCCAGTGGAAGGATAGATCATATTTTACTGAGCTGCAGTTCAAAACTTCAAACTGATATAGATGTTAATCAAGCTAGCATCAGTTATTGAAGTAAAACTTCTTTACGCACGCTTGACTTGGGGAGTTAGCTGGTGGATGCGAGGAAGACGGAAGTTGAAGTTGGTTTACGTAGATCTCCATTGTCAACATAACAAAGTTAAAAATTTTTATTATTGTGTTCGTATATCCGGTAAAATGACCATTTACAATTGTCAAGGTGGCGACATTAACATGAAACATAGCAAAAACAAAGTTACACCGGAGCTAATCTAAAGAAGTTTTACTTCGGTTATGTGGTCTAATACACCCTTCTTTTTTTTTAATAATTAGAAAGAAAGAAATAAACATTTATTCGTGACATAAAACTGATAACAAATACATAATACCAAAAGAATAAAAAAATGCTACGTGGTGTCACGAATGGGCTCCAATACTTACACAATACTAGCATACAATTAAAGTCCTAAGACATTAATAACAGATTTTAAGTCGGAACACATTTTTTGGTATTAAATTAGGTATGCTTCAACTTCTAGTCTTTTGTGATTGGTTTAGCGAAGCATAGCAATAAATAAAGTGTAAGGATCAAAGGTCTCAGAGACTTGGAGGTTTAGAAAAGATTTTATTTGAGAGCTGGAGTTAGATCTATGGTTAACATAGTCCATAGCTCTCAATATGTCTAATGTGGAGTCAATAGTATTTACCGAAGCGTCATTCTAACAGTTTCCATCCGGCTCGCAAGCTACACAACTTCTACACTACCTTCCAAATGAATAAGGACCTCAGCACTTAATAAATCTAAAAGTCATGAAGCTCTCACTCTCGCGGCTCGCATCATTTCCCTCAAATGAAATATATCCCGCGAATAAAAACCGGTGAAATCTTCCTCGGAGAGTCCACATTTTTTCCCCGGGGAGGTCATAAATTTACCAGACACCAGTTAAGGCTGGTCGGGCTGGGACGCGTATTTGCGAATGTTGAATACAAACTTACGGAAACTTAACTAGACTGATATCGCTGCTGTACCTACTGATTACATTTACCTACACAGTTATTAAGGTATTATTACATAGGAAAATAATTATGACTATTTGACTAAACTATTGTGTGAACAATGTGGATAAACTATATGAATAAGAAGTATATGAAATAAAGAAAGCCACAACTTATCCTGTCGAAGGGAAAGGGAAATGGAAGAAAAAGACAGGGGAAATAAATTAATGTCACCTTTATCGTCCGAATCATTCATCTTTTTCCCTAGCATTTTCTGTCTTCTATTTCGAGTCCATACGACAGGGTCATGACGTAAACGGAACCAGTAGTCAGAACCTACCCACCTTCGTTTATAAATAAATAAATAAACGCCCAACGATCACATACATAGATCCCGGACCCTAACTAAGATTCCCTGTGTCTAGGGACGCAGGAACTACCGAGGATGGCCATCTGTATCTGGGTGTGTGATACCCATGGTATCACAACACCCAGACACAAAACAAGTATTTGCGTTTTTTTTTTTTTCATTTTTTTTTACTTCAAACTTGTCTAGCATTTGATCGCGCTCTCACCTGATGGAAAGTGACGATGCGATCGAAGGTGTAGCATGCTAGCCAAGTAAATAAAAACAAAGTAAATAAAATAAAATCTGTGCACAAATACTTGTTCTGCCATGGTAATCGAACCCGCCGCCTCCGGGCTATGAGCTGACCTGCTCAACCACCACACCACAGAGGCCTCCTCTATGTACCTCTACTACATTTCGAAACCACACAACTTTAGTAATTCGTAAATAAACATATTTTACATAATATTATCCTATACCGTAACCAGTGTTTGCAAATACGCGCGCGGTCTGTGAGCGGAGGTTGAAATATACAGGGCGGGTCCACGATCTGTCATTCTGGAATCACCTCGGTGAAAATAGTGCTTTTCATGGGATATTTATATGTGTACTGATTGCTGACCTACACGTGACACAGTATAGATCATCAATAAATGACAGAAGAAGCTATACCTACTGCCTGGACTTAGAGATTGCAGTAGGCAGTAGGCAGTATTAGGCAGCTTGTTGGATTCCATAATGACCTTTTTTTTCTTATCATGATCACCTCAAAATTGCATATTAAGCTGTATCGGTATTAAAACCCACAGCCATTCTATCGGCCGGTAATGTAATTGTCGCCATCTTGACAATTGTAAATTGTCATTTTACCGGACATACCAACATAATATTACAAATTTTTAACCTTGTTATGTTGACAATGGAGATCTTTTTTTTTTTTGAGGGGGGAAATGCCCTCGCACTTCCCTGCCACCACGGGGGTGGTGGCAGGGGGTATGTGGGACTCGAACCCACTAAAACTCTCCAAGCGTCCGCCGTACCGGGGCGAGAAGGGGTCGCGACTGCAGTCCAGCCAACTCGCCCCCGGCGGCAGGCCCTTTCGGGCCTCTCCGTGCCAATGGATGGGTGACCTTGCTCCCAGACGTGTGGGGCCGTGCAAGCCGGCGGAGAGTCCCCCGGCTCTCCACCAGTGGCCCCACTACGGGGGAGGGAGGAGGTGCGCGTAACGCCTCCTCCTCCCTCCCACTCGTCTGCGCCGGAGCGGGTCAGCTCCAGCGGCCTCCTCTCTGACCCGCTCCGCGGTCTCCTTCTGCGCCATCACGTACTCGCAGAAGGAGACCACCGCCTGCCACGATCTGTCGCTGTCGAGCATGGCTCTCACCACGCTTGGCAGCGAGAGATCGTGGCCAGGCAATGGAGATCTACGTGAACCAATTTCAACTTCCTTTCGCCTCGCACTCACCAGTTTACTCCTCAAGTCAAGCGTGCGCGTGCGAAAAGAAGTTTTACCTACTTACTTCAAAAAAACTGTATCTCTCGCGATATGGAACGCACACGTCATGACAACTCGATTGTATTTTTTTCTTTACCTAGTTACTTTAAAAAGTGAAACTACTAAATAAATTTTGATGAAACTTGGCAGTTTGGATACTTTTTATTTACAAAGCGCATGCTTAACTATTGTTTTTGTACTTTTTGAGGTTAGGTTTATTTAGTTCCATATTTCAATCTAGATGGCACCGCGTAAACAATGACCGGGGCGGGTCAACCAAAGTGTATTCAAAGTAATGAATCCAGCATCAATATTATACATACAATCTGATCATCTACCATAACCGTCTAATATCACATATACAAACCTGCTAATCTCCTCTCTTGCTCTCCGGCCATAATTTAGACAGGGACGACGTTTTTACGACCTCTTAATCAAGAAATATACGTTTGCACAACGATTAAGACTGCGATTTAGCATCGTGCTAATGCAGTTGTTCTCGTGATAAATGGCAGGTGTGTACGGATGAGGCATTCATTATTGCAGTATGCAGAATCTCGCATATTCCTTCAATTTTGTTAGTCAATCTATTTAAGTAGGTATAATAATAATAAAAAACACGAGTGTGATTTAGACCACATGACTGAAGTAAAACTTTTTAGCTCCATCTATCGGCCGGTATAACTTAATTCTTGCTTTTTTTTTTAAATTGTAAATGGGCATTTTACCGGACATACCAACATATTAATACAAATTCTAAGTTAATTTTCAACTTTGTTATGTTGACAATGGAGATCAACATGAACCAATACAACCCGCCTCACACTCTTAACGTCGTCTTCACGTAACTGTTGGTCTTTCTATCTTTACTAACTTATATCTACCTCTCAAGTTCCGTTCGCCTAGTCACGCATTCCCAGCTTACTCCCCAAGTCAAGAGTGCGTAGAGAAGTTTTACTTCAAAAATCTTGATTTTACGTTCGAGGCATGTGATTTATCCTAAAAATTAAATAAAAACCTAAGTATAAAAACTAAAACTCTCTAAAGAACCTTAGCCAAGAATATGAAACCAGCTAATAACAATATCCTATTACGATTCAAAATAACGACTTTTGTGCAGCACAGCGGCAATTCACAGCTAATAAAACAGATAAGAGAAGCAGATAATTTACATTTCGTGGCGATAAAATATATTTCTTCTGTGGAGCGGCTGAAATGAGCCATCCCGACGTGAAAGTGCTACAATTTAGAGTTCTGTGTGGAGGGTGCAGGAAGTGAAGAGGCGGCGGGTGCAAGGACTCGGAGATTTGTCAAAAAACATCCTAAAACTATAAAATGTACGACACAAAACTACATTAGATCATTAGCCTTGTGGCAGAAGTACCAGAGGAAATAATTCTGAAGTAAAACTTCTTTACGCACGCTTAACTTGGGGAGTTAGCTGGTGAATGCGTGACGAGACAAACGAAAGTTAAAGAGGGAGATATAAGTTAGTAAAGATAGAAAGAGAGAGATTACGTTTCGTATGAGAGAGAGGTGGGTTATATTGGTTTACGTAGATCTCCATTGTCAACATAATAAAGTTAAAAATTACTTAAAATTTGTATAATTATGTTGGTATGCCTGGTAAAATGACTGTTTATAATGTCAAGATGGTGAAATTAACATTAAATAAAGCAAAAACAAAGTTATACGGGCCGATAGATGGAGCTAAGAGGTTTTTTAATTTATAAATCGCTACAGCTTACAACTTATCCCATACAGCTAGTTACAATAACTCACGGACAACGGACATTTTTATAGGTATTTAGCGAAAACGTCGCATCTCCAGACCAATTTGCAACTTGTTTGCGTCGCTAATAAATCGACCAGTGCTCGCTTCATTTTGATATTACTTTGTCCAAGTGGTTAGAAACGACTGGAATATAATATAGAACTAGAAATAAGTTTAATTTTACTGAATAATAGCTAAAATCTCATCAAGTTAGATCTCCTCAGCTTTCCAATAAACATAGGTACTACTTTTACTAGGTGGCAGGACTTTGTTGCAAAGTTCGTCTAGGTAGGTACCACCGCTTTGCCAGTTATTCCGTCGCCAAGCAGTAGTGTGCAAGCACTACTGTGTTCCGGTTTGAAGGGCACTGTAGCTAGTGAAATTACTGGGCAATTGAGACTTTATGATCTGATCTCACAGTCGAGTAATCTTATTACCAGACTGTGCTGATGTCTCAGGATGAAGGATGATGTGTGCAGTGCAGTGTCGCTTGTAACTATGTTTAGGGTTCCGAGTTAGTCTGTTATGGGCGACCGTGGCGCTTAACATCAGGTGAACGACTAGCTCGTCACATCATTCAATAACATAAAAAAAAGGTACCTAACGTTTGAATGGTAAGTAGATTTCACTTTTCTAACAAACAGTAACAGACAGCCTCTGTGGTGTGGTGGTTGAGCCGCTCATAGCCCGGAGGCGGCAGGCTCGATTCCCGCGGCAGGACAAGTATTTGTGCGCAAAAATAAAATAGCGCAAACACTTGTTCTGAGTCTGGATGTTGTGTGACCATGGGCCTCGTAGTTCCTGGGTACCTGGGTACAGAGAAACCTAGGGTTCAGGGTATATTTATGTAATCATTGGGCGTTATTATTATTATATCACATCACACATCATAATATCCTACTGAACACAAGTCTCACATTAAAGGAGTATTTGCCATAATCACCACTCTTCAGGCTCTTCACTTATTCATTCAGGCAGGCGTCTTGGTGATCGCAGTAGATAGTGATGCAGACCAATTAGAATGCTGCTGCTTTTCCCTGGATATTAGCCGGCTCCTATATGGCACCTGCGGAAAGGAATGGAGTGGTCCTAATCCTATTCCCGGGATAAGGGTTCTAATCAGTAATCAGTGCTAGTATTTTTAAAGGTCTGTTCCCTGTTTCCTTATCCTTTGGAAAACAACTAAATATGTAAAGCAATTACATAGTAGTTTGATTATTCATAGGTAATGATTTGTGATCTAACATTTGTGTCGCATTAATATAATTTTCTCGAGACGTCATCCATGATATAAGTAGTTCACTTCACATCTCAATGTTGCGATGTTAGAAACTAAAGAAGTACCTATGAATGTAGCAAGTAGACCATCTTTTCCGTTTCCTCCACATTATAAAATGTTAAGCCAATCCCTCGAGACTCCCGTAACTGACACTGTAATGGATGCTGTCGAAAGTCACGTTAGACGTTCCTTTAAAATTCGATAAATCAAACAGGTAACGTGGGACGTAAAAATACATGAAGCATTTGACTTTATTCAATAAGTGACAAAGTTGTCTCTAAGAATTATGCTTAACATATTTTGTTTCAGAAATATTATTCTTACTAGCAGTAAATAACCCTCATGAAGCTAAATAGAATCATCGGCGAGTATCGACAGCGTACAGCGTAGCGTCATATCTGTCACACGGAGCACTAGAGCGACAAAACGTCTTATAATATACTGAGCGACAGAGACGGACGGTGCTCTTCCAATCTGACAGTGACACTAAACGATATCTCACTCTGAGCGTCACAGACAACCTCTACCAAGCCGAAGCTAGCCGATCTCCCTCTTTACCTCGAAGCTAGCCGATAATCTTCACCTCGATTTGCATTGTTAACCACCAGTGCCTGAACTTACTAGTAATAAACATGATTTATGATCTACTATAGAAATTTGAATAATAAATAGAGTAGAAGGAAATAATCTAAATGTTATGAGAAATAAATCCAACGAATGTAGCATCTACAGTACTAAAGCGTCCTTTTTCTGTTTTTATGTATACGTATCAGAGATGGTTGTAGTGTGCGTCACATTTCACCTGCTGTTGAGAGACAATATGGCTGAAAGTAGCGTCACACTACGGCTTAGGAACATGTCTCAAGTGCGGCTGCCGGCTTCCTGCCACATAATAAAAAAAACTTAAAACCTAGATCAATCTAAAACCCAGCAAAAAACTTCAAAACCGTCTACGTTTTATTACAATTTTCACTTGCACCCCAAAATGTGCCCCATAAAATTTTATTTCACGCCGTGTATTTTTTTTATTTAACACATGACATGAACCGGAGCAAGACACGTTAAGAGGCAAGAGGCGGAGTATCGTATGCCGGTAGTTGTCCCTAGGGCTCTCATAATGCGATACCGTCGAAAAATATGACGACAGGGGCGACCTCTCCCGCCGTAATGGGAATACACCTACTTAAAGAGCAAATTTGGAAAATTGTATATTTTTATGACGTGTGCTCGAGATGGCTGTTAGAGAATATTTCGATGTATATTTTTGCATGTGGAAGTTGAAGAGGTAAATACTAACTATGTGGGAATGGTGAGAGCTAATATTTAACAGACTTAAAAAAACATTAAAAAAGTACAATATAATATTTTTTTTATGTTTGTTACCTCAGTACTTTCGACTGGGTAAACCGATTTTGTTGATTCTTTTTTTATTTGAAAGCTGGTGCTTCCCGTGTAGTCCCATTTCAATTTCGTCCAGTTCTGACAGTGACATCCATGAGAAAACCATATAATTCTGATACCAGAATTTACGCTTTGCGTTTGTTATTAAAAACATCATTTGATCAACAGTTAAGTTTATAAAAAGGTTTAATTTAATGTAAGTACTTCTTTTATTTTCTAATAGGAAAAAATATTTCTAACTGACTGCAAAGCACTTTTGGATTTATACTTTTAGTTGTCTTGTAGGTACAAAAAATAATAACTACGCAGTTGTTTTATCTGAAACTAACCCAATACCTACACTACAAAACTGAGTGCAGAGCTCGACAGCGTAAAAACTAAAATCATAAATAAGTCCCTGCGAGTAAACAAAGCGAATTTATGAATGCGTAACTAACAAAACAGTGACGCAACAAAAAGGAGCAGAGCACGACTTTTCTCGCTGAAAACGCGACACGGCGACACGTTTTCGCCGCCCCCGACAGATGGCGCTACGGAAGAGTTTACTACTTCCGGCGACAAGATGGCCGCGCATTCAACGCAACCGGAAACTGCGGGTAGCGCGCCCAAAAACATGGCAACATCAACATTGTTAAACGTCCCACGCAGTAGCTTTCGCTACCCGAAAATATATTTTTTCAACATAGATGCAAGGTTGATTTTAGGTTGTGCAGTAGCTGTGATTTTAGGGTTATTGTGTAAAAAAGGAAGGCAATAAGTAAGCGTCGTTCCTGTCAAGGCAGATCGCTTATTTCCCACATTGGGGATGATGTAAGTTTTCCGTAGCGGCAGATACCGGGTTGCGACGATCGTTTGGCCTTTCACTCCGCTAAATGGGTTTGACGTGACGGTATCGCGCCTTCAATGGGTAGTTAGGGGCTGATTTAAGGGTAGTTGAGTGATAATATTTTGGGGAATTAATTTGGGGTGAAGTGTAATTGTGAAGATAGGTAGCTCTTGGAGGTTTATTTCGGTAGGGGTTTGTTTGGAGTTCCAATTTGTAAAATTACTGCAGTTTTGAAACGGTTTGACTTTGCCTTTGAATATATCTACCTTGTTTTCTTTTTAAAGCTAAAAGGAAATCCACGATGGGAATAATAATAATACTGAGTTCAACGTGTTTTTTTTTTAATAATCTTGGTAAGTAAATCATGACCTAAATGAATTTCTAATATAGCCCACATATGCGTTTTGAATATTTATTTTATAAATTATAATGTTCAGTGATTTATATTTTAAGCAATGTGTTTACGGTAATAAATACGTTAATTTAAAAATGAACGAGTGAACAGGTGTGACCTGGTGCAATCCTCTACCCTTTTCACTCCCACACAAATTTCTGCTCCACATCCTTGTCACAAGCGCATAGACACTGCAACGTGAAGGACAGTATGCATCTATCAACCGTCCGGCGCGTGCTATGTGGAATACGCACGACAATATTCTATTTAATATATTATCTTTATATTCTATTTCTAGAAAGTACAAGTTTTTGTAGTAAAACTTCTTTACGCACGCTTGACTTAGGGAGTAAGCTGGTGAATGCGAGGCGAACGGAAGTTGAAGTTATAGTTCACGTAGATCTCCATTGTCAACATAACAAAGTTTAAAAAATATTATTATGTTGATATGTCTAGTAAAATGACAATTTACAATTGCCAACACGGTGACATTAACATTAAACAAAGCAAAAACAAAGTTATACCGGCCGATAGATGCAGCTAAACTAAAAAAGTTTTACTCCAGTCGTGTAGTCTAAAGCACACTTGTTTTTTATTTATTAATTTAATATTTCATACAAACAAATAGAATAAATAAAATAGGTACCTCTAGGTAGTACACCGTTTTTCTCCAACCAATGTTTTTGATTTACACGTTTCCATTAATTTTATCAGGCCCATCACATTGAAACGAATTGTCAGCGATGCAATACTTATTCGAACAAACGCAATTTTTGTATCCCTCCGATAAGCTGATTATGTCGAGCAAAGAAAGGGGGCACGGAGTGTCGATGCTGCCCCACTAATGGGGTAGGGCACCGTGCAGTGCAGTTACCAAGCTCATGACCTAAAATTTATTTTATTTTTTAAGTAAAACTTCTTTACGCACCCTCGACTTGGGGAGTAAGCTGGTGAATGCGAGGCGAACGGCATTTAAAGTTGGTTCACGTATATCTGTGATCAACATAACAAAGCTAAAATTTGTATTATTATGTTAGTATGTCTGGTAAAATGTCAATTTACAATTGTCAAGATGGCGACATTAAGATTAAACAAAGCAAAAACAAAGTTATGCTGGCCGGTAGGTGGAGCTAAACTAAAGAAGTTTTACTTATATATATTTAAACATTTGAGTAACTGGCTTTTAAGCAAATGATCCAGCCAAGGAATATGTAACATGTACTAACAAATTTTAATGAAGTAACAAAAATATTTTTTTTATACTTGCATGCTTGCTAGCAGGTTAAATGCACGTATCTACTATTTACTGTGTGAGCTTGTACCCAAATCAATAGTGTATTCTTGTAAATAAACAAATGACTTGATTTAGGTTGTGTGGTCTACCATCTCGACCCATCCCGGCGGCGGTCGGATCTCGGGAGGATTTTATTGAGTTCGAGTCCCACATACCCCCTGCCTAAAGTGCGAGTGCATTCCCCCCCCCCCCCTCACAAAAAAGGTTGTGTGGTCTAAAGTACACTCGTTTTTTTTTTAACGGCCTAATGCTGTTCTCTACCAACCTATACGGCGTCACCGGGCGGGAAGCCTTAACACTCACTCTCTCATTACTCGTTGTATAATCCCTTACAGCCTTATTAATAAACGGGTATTAGTCTCGGATTAGTTACTTTAGCTTTTGTCCTTTTTTTGCTACTGGAATATTTAGCTCGATCGAAAGAGACAAAATATGGTGTAACTAATCCAAAGCTATTTCGTGTTTATTAATAAGGCTGTTATTGTCCACTGGTCTAAACTAAGCGAGTTTAGTTACTGGCCGTCAACCGTAGGGAGGGTAATACATAGATGGTTATCGCGGCGGCCGCGGTGTGGCGGGAATGTTTACTCGTGTTGGAGGAGCGCTGATGCGGCGGCTTTTATTACTTTATTGCGAAAAAATGCTAACATTCACGAGCTGGACGTTGTGGCCATACTAGTACAGTATATTTTGGATATTTTATTAATAATAATAAGTAACGCTGGACAATAAGCAACGCATTAGTGGCACGTATATTGTTACAGATGTTCATAGGCTACGGTGATATCTTCCCAACAGAATAGCCGTATGCTATTTAGTGGTGTCGATTCTATGCCGCGTTTTCTAAAAATAAAGTAAACTTAAAGTATGGCGGTACTCTTCTTAAAATGACAAAGACGGAAATATGTTAAGGGACGGTGGGGCAAGGCGGGGTACTTAAGGTTTGCGGCTTAATTAAATAAAACCATTTCATTAAATCTAATCAACTTTATTACAATAATCATCTTAAGTAATCAGCCTTTGATAATTGAGCTATAATAAGAACATAACTTTCATTATTTGCTAGAAAAAATACATATTACAAATAATCACCTACTTCCCCGTCTTGCCCCATAGGTGGGGCAAGATGGGGTAGCCTATGAGGTAAGATGGGGTATACGCAATCGTTTTATTCTTGCTGACAAAACTCGTAATTAAAAGTCGCCTCTTCATCTTTGTCATCAATTCCTGCACAGATGCAGTGTGCCCACATTCCACAAGCTCCACAAGCAATCCAACCTTCGGTGGAGTCCAAATAACGTCCACAACAATAAAAACATGGAGTGCTCTGAACCTCACTGTCACTATTTTCAGATGATGATTTACTTTTTACAGCTTTATTCTTTTTCTGTTTTCCTTTAGCTTTTTCATTAGATTTTGCTGTGGTTTGCTTCTTAGATAACTGCAATTTCTTTTTTTCTTCTTTTTCGGCATCATCATTCTTCTTTTTCTTTAATTTTTCTTCAAGTTCATTTTTATATGGTGACGCAGTTATCATTGCAGTTTTTCCTTGTTTTCTAGTGGAATGAACAGTTTTTTGAGTTGCCGGAAAAGGTAATATTTGTTTTGGGCTAGTTAATGCAAATATTGAATCTCTTGGAGTAACAGGTCTTTGATCCATGCCTAAATTATCAGTCCAAATTGAACAACCAGGTTGGGGTTGTTCATTTGCAAGCTTTCTCACGGATTCTGGTACCGCATTTGGACTAGCTAGCATTCGAATAGCTGGTGTGGTTAAATCAGTAGCAGGCGCTATAATATTCGCAGTCAAATTCAATGCAGACACGATTTGAGGCTAATTTTTGATTTAGTTTTGGGTACGACTGAAATTCCAGTTTCATCGCAGTTATAAATTCTATCTAGGCTTAATTAATGTTCATCGTATACGTTGCCTAAGAACGTATAAAAAGTGTCGATCACTTCTTTGTTGAATCCAGAAGCACGAGCAGCAGACGTACTTTATGGCTTCCTTATTGATAGCTCTGGATGTCTCTTTAATCCTCAGAACCCAATCTTTCCTAGCTTCTTTTCTTTTCATTATTGAATGGATGGACCTTATTGTTCTTCTTTGCTAAGTTGTAAGCCAGAGATTTTAAATCTTTTACTGTAAGGCCGTAAAATCGACTTTCCCTATCTATAACATTTCTTCAGATTCTGTAAATATCTGTTATTTAGGGCCTAAAAGAACTTTTACTGCAAATTAGCTGGTAGTCTGTTGCTTTCGACGTTATCACGAGCAATTTTGTCTTTTCGTTCTAAAGTTGTTTGCGGTACTGAAAATGTTCGTGATGCCAGCAAATATCCCATATTTCTTTTCAATGACAGCATCCACAGCGTTTGTCATATTTTCTTCTGACCAATCCCCTCTATTTGTCGTTCTTTTGTAATTCCTAAACATGCTGAAACAAACAAAATTGTTTGTTAAACTTCGATTTCTAGAACTAGGGGGCAAGATGGGGTTACCCTTATCCCATCTTGCCCCTTCATGCGAAAAAAAAAGTAAAATTGTGTCACAAAAAAATGGCTGCCAATCGAGTGATAAACAAGTTCTTACCTGACAGAGCAATCATCAGAAGAAATAAATCACGATCACTGAATGCAGCACCTCAAGTATTCACGGCAGCAACACAGCTAACAAAACATAAAAAAACGATAACAAATTCAAGAAAAAAAGATTTTTTGGCGAGAAATGAAAAAACGTGGTACGTTGTGGAAGTCAAACGGCCGATTGAATGGCAACATAGCGGCGCGTCTTAGCAGTAAAAACGGCTGTGATTCGTCAACTCTAACAAGACAAAAGGCTAGATACCCCATCTTGCCCCCCACCCCGTCTTGCCCCACCGTCCCCTAATTTTGTTTAGCTTTAGAGTATGCAACATAAAATCGACACCATTATAGCTATAATATTATAGAAACTGACGTGAGTAGTCCTCATAACTACAACTATTACACGGCTAACACTCACGCAATACAGTCGAATAACTCAACCGGTGTTCGAGCAATATGCCCATCCTCAAGGAGTACGAACACCGGAGTTATTCGACTGTATCTAGAGAGTGTTAGCCGTCAGTTTCTATGTTATTATAGTCCTGTAAGGGTTGGCAATGCACCTTGCCTTTGCCTTTGATGTCGCAGATATCTATAAGCAGCGGTACAGCAAGTCATTCCGGATTTTATCAAAGCCAGTCTTACGATACCAGACTTATAAAGTGTATCAAATTAGACACCGCGCCATGGCTAATATTAACAAAGTAGGCCCCATCATGGGCACCCTACACCACCCCTTTAATATTCCCCTCTCGTATTTGGAATTAATTTGATTCGGTTAAATATTACGAGCGGTAACCGCGTTCACTTAATTATTGTTTGAGTTGCGCTTCTGACCACGTGTTTGAGTTGGATGAAAGCGATAAAACGCTTTATTTTACTTTAATCTGTGGTATTTTAGGGATATTTACCTTAGCAAACGTAGCACAGGGTAAACTAGTATAGATGCTAAGTTTTTAGGTATCTTATGAATGTAATTTACCTACGTATGTTTAAATAGGTAGTTACATACTATATTTTTCCTTTAGAGTAATATATTTGGTATATATATTGGTAGGAAGCTATAACTATACCTAACACATAAACAACTAGCATAAGATTTTTATTAAGTTTTTTTTTCATGTGTTGGCTCCACACTTTTGTGTATTTATAATAATATTGAGATGATCTTAATAAAAATTACAAACAGAAAACTGAAATACCAACAGGCAATATACTTAAGATTTCATAACATTGAGCTTGGGGTATTTAGACCACATTTAGTCGGACGAGGGCTCACGGGGGGTTTTAGTGGGTTCGAGTCCCACATACCCCCTGCCCCCGTGGTGGCAGGGAAGTGCGAGGGCATTTCCCTCCCTTAAAAAAATGGGGTATTTAGACCAAATTTTTAAGTTTTATTTTCAAAACTGTGTCTATTTTCATCTGACATTGAAAACGTGATTTATATAATGGGGCTTGTTAATTTCTTAGTTTGCGCCGTTTCAGAAAAGGCTCACACCAGTTAATTCAAATTAATTATAAATATAATGTTAATTAAAAAAATATATTATAAAAAGTAATATTAATTTAAAAGGAAATATACGAGAGCATGAATGGGTTCATCATAGCTATATATTAACCGTCTACAGTATACTAAACCAAAAATATATTAAATATAAAAGAAAAGACATTGTAATATTCAAAAATATTTTTATTGAGATAAAAATTAAAGCTATCACAACCATTTTCAGTCTTGTAACGAGTGTAATAATAATTGTAATAATAATCTCTTTAACTTGTTTTCAGTTAGAGATCCCGTTTTACAATATTTTTTTACCACTAAAGATCTTTTGCTTTAATAAATACAAAAAATTTGAAACGTTTCGCAAAAACGCGATACGATAAACCTTTAAAAACACTTCTCGTCTATAAAATCATTTTATAACTAGCAACAATGGCTTCTTTACAAACCATTATTGATTGTTAAAAACGATTTTAATAATTTAACCAAATACCAATTTTAAATATTATCACACATTATAAAACTCACTATCATACTAATATTATAAATGCGAAAGTATCTGAGCATGGATATATGTTTGTTACTATTTCACGCAAAAACAACTGAACGGATTTGGATGAATTTGGAACACATACAGTTTATAACCTGTATTGACACATAGGATACTTTTTATCGCAGGTGAAACCGCGGGGCGCCACTAGTAAGCAATAAAAGTATTTCAATACCCACATTTTTTAAATATGCATACAAACATTCGTCCCTCTTGATGGGTAGAGGTCACCGTAGCCTGTAACCCGAGCCCGCCTGCTGTGCCGCCTGCGATAGAGACAAAAAGTATTAACCCGTTTTAAAAAAAAGCCTGTGGTGCTCGATAACACGAGACAATAACGCGTTGCTAAAATATTGAAGACTTTACACGAATGCCTAATTTTTAATAATGGAAATGTAAAATCTTTCTTATCCATTCTGTATAAGTCTACAAATACCATGAAGTTATTAGTTTTAGCGGTAAAAGTGGAGACATACTCCTAAAGAACGGTTTGCGCCAATTTTATCGCTATTTAACTAGATATTTCTCATCTCTATGTGTTCTATATGGACACAAGCTATAATAAAACTAAAAAATTTAAAAACCCCCGACATGAAATTATCGGCCATCTTGGATTTAAAATTTATCGTAGTGCATAGTATTCTACTAGTCAAATCCTTTCATTTGATACTCCATATTGAAGTAGTTGTGAAAATATATGTTATCCGCCATATTGTAGCGGCGGCCATCTTGGACCGATTTTCATAAAACATAGCTAAGAAAACTCCCGACTAATTCAACTTTCAAACAAAAAAAAACCAAATCAAAATCGGTTCATCCGTTCGGAATCTACGATGCCACAGACAGACACACACAGAGAGAGACGTCAAACTTATAACACCCCGTCGTTTTTACGTCGGGGGTAAAAAATCGCACAGAACGCACGTAAAAAAAGAGAAGAAAACGTCATGAAAGCCATCAAATGAAATACGGATTTTCAAATTTGGAACAAAAATTTTAGAAGTGTGGACTCCTTGTTCACCTATATCTTCACGACTAATATTCCCTAAGCACCATACACTGCGGGTTACACTTGGGGAACCGTTCCCCCCGTTTCCCCCCCTTGTCCCCGCCCATTTCTGCCCACTCCCCCCCGGGGGGAAGGTCGGCGCGAGTGAGCAGGCCGGCGGTGAGATAGCCGAGCACTTGCGGCACGTGCGAGTTGACTATGGTGGACCGCTCGCGGGATACTTCTGCTTGCCTGGAGTGGGAAAACTTATTATAGTGGGAACCAGAAGATAGCTGATACAATACGTATAAAGCGAAATTAGATACACTTTTGTTGTAATAGAAGGAGGTCCATAGGTTTGCTGAATTAATGATATGCCGATTGACTTTGTATAAGATATATTAATTAAAAAGATATTTACAAAAACCAAATGCGGAAAATAAAATTTTCTCTAATGTGAAGTCTATATCAACAACATTCGTTGCCCCTAGCAACTAGCTGGAAAAGTTCTCTATTAGACTGGTATTGAAACTTTTTCGTGGGCTAGCACGCCACATCACTCCCCTCCAGAGACCGTCCTACGGGCGATAATATTCTGGAAAACGCACTGTTCGTCCTGATCGAGTGGTGGTCACTGGAGCGTCTCGGGTCTCAGGTGCTGCCACGGCGGGAGAATGGTCCAACTCACGAAGTATGTAGGCAGGTTTAATGCGGTCGACTGATACCGTGACTTCTTTGCCTTTTATGCGGAGCTTGAAAACTTTATCCCCTCGTTCTATCACCTCATGCGGGCCTGTGTAAGCTGCTTGAAAAGATGGATGCGAGGTGTCATCTCTTAGAAAGACGTGGGATGCTGTTGCTAAATCTTTGAAAATGAATATGGAGCGGTTATTCCCATGGTGAGAAGTTGGTAATGGCAACAAATTTTTGGCGAATGTGCGCAGTCTTTCAGTGTATACTGTCAAGTCCTCTGTGCCATCAGCCGATTGACAAAAAATGTCACCTGGAAGTCGTAGTGTCTCTCCATATACGAGCTCAGCTGGAGTCGCTTGTAAGTCTTCCTTAAATGCCGCCCGGATTCCCAGTAGTACAAGTGGAAGTGTTTCAAGCCAGCTGCTGGTCGCATGACATGTAATAGCGGCTTTAAGCTGTCTGTGGAATCTTTCGACAAGTCCATTGCATGCTGGATGGTAGGCTGTAGTTCGTCTGCGTTGAAATCCGATGATGTGGGACAGATGCTTAAAAAGTTCTGATTCAAACTGTCGACCACGATCAGTGACGATATCTTCAGGGCAGCCGAATCTGGATATCCATCCGTGAACTAAAGCTTTTGCCACTGTTTCAGCTGTTATCTCCTGTAATGGTATAGCCTCGGGCCATCGTGTGAAGCGATCTACACATGTGAGACAGTAACGATACCCCTGTGAGAGAGGTAAAGGTCCGATCAAATCTATGTGGATTTTCATGAATCTGGCTCGAGGTAAGCTGAATGATGCTAATGGAGATGAGACATGACGTGTTATTTTTGATCGTTGGCATGCTAGGCAGGAACGAGTCCACTCTCTGCAATCTTTCCGCATACTAGGCCATACATAGCGTTCCGATATTAGTTTCGTCGTCGCATTTGTGCCAGGGTGGCTAAAAGAATGCAAGTTTTCGAACACTTGCCGTCGCATGTCTTTGGTCACATAAGGTCTGGCCACATTGCTGCTCTTGTCACAATAGATTTCTGTGTGAGATCCAGGCAGTTTGATTTTTGTCAAGCGTAGAGAAGTATCGCTATCCAAAAGTTGTTCTAGTTCAGGATCTGTGCTTTGTGCTTGAGCAAGCTTGGATAGATCGATGGGCTGAGTAATCTCTTCGATGCGTGATAAACTGTCAGCCACAACGTTATCCTTTCCTGAAATATGCCTGATATCTGTAGAAAACTGTGAAATAAAATCCAGATGTCTGAACTGTCTTGGTGAGCACTTTTCTTTTCGTGAATGAAATGCGAAAGTTATGGGCTTATGGTCAGTGTAAATAATAAAGGCTCTCGCCTCCACCATGTGACGAAAGTATTTTATTGCTTCGTAGATGGCGAGAAGTTCCCTGTCATAAGGCGAGTATTTCTGTTGACATGGCGAAAGTTTTCGAGAGAAAAATGCTAAAGGTTCCCACAGGCCGTCTCTATGCTGTTGTAAAGCTGCGCCCATTGCTGTGTCTGAAGCATCAGTGACTATAGCGAGCTTCGCTTGGCAGTCTGGATGAGCAAGTAGTGCTGCTTGGCAGAGACTTTCCTTGCAGGCGATGAATGCTTTAGTAGCTTCTTCTGATAAATGCACGGGATGTGAACCTTTAACTGATCCTGTGAGCAGTGCATTCAGAGGCGCTTGATGCCGCGCTGCGTCAGGAATAAACCTTCTGTAAAAGTTCACCATTCCTAGGAATCTTCGCAGTTCTCTGACGGTTTTTGGTGGTGGGTAATTCGCAACCGCTTCTACCTTTGATGGTAACGGCTTAGTGCCAGCTGCTGAGATGCTGTGTCCTAAAAACGTTACCTCTGATACACCGAATATGCACTTGTTCGTGTTGATTACCATGCCGTATTCCTTGAGTCTGTTGAAGAGCAGATGAAGGTGCTTCTTGTGTGATTCCTGATCAGGTGAGAAGATCAAAAAATCGTCCAGAAACGGGAAGCAGAACTCCTCAAGGCCCCTAAGCATCTCGTCCACAAATCGTTGAAACGTTTGACTGGCATTACGTAGTCCGAACGTCATGAACGGAAATTCGTATAAACCAAACGGCGTCGTGATTGCGGTCTTCGGAATATCCTCAGGGCAGACAGGAATTTGATTATAAGCTTTTACGAGATCGATAACCGAGTATACTTGACAGCCGGAGATACAATGTGCAAAGTCATGTATGTGTCGAATGGGATAGCTGTCTGGTACGGTTCTAGCGTTGAGCATTCTGTAGTCACCGCATGGACGCCAGCCGTTATCTTTTTTAGGCGCAAGATGAAGTGGTGATGACCATGGTGACTTTGAAGGTCTGGCTGTTCCGTTCCTCAACATATCTGCAAATTCGTCTTTTGCGATTTTTAATTTATCCGGTGCTAGTCTTCGTGGTGTGCTGCTTATTGGCGGCCCTGCAGTAGTTTGTATATGATGCATGGTATTATGCTTCGGAACACGGTGGACACCGGAAGGTCTAGTAATCTCAGGGTATTCGCTTAGTATGTTATGATATACGGAATTTCCAGAAATAACTTTTACCGATGAAATGTTCCCAGTTGACTGTGCAGGTGAAGCTGGGGACGTAAGGCTTGTAGTGTTGTCGATTAAACGTTGATTTCGACAATCCACGATGAGGTTGTAAAATGATAAAAAATCCACACCTATTATGGCCTTTGTAACGTCCGCTACGATGAATCGCCAAGTAAAGTCACGGCGCAAGCCTAGGTTCAGCACTAAATGAGCGTAGCCGTAAGTAGAAATGGGTGTACCGTTTGCCGCACACAGCTCATAATTTGTTTTCTCACGACGTTCCTTGAGTGCCGATCGGGGGAAGACACATACGTCACTGCCAGTATCGATGAGAAACTGCATCTTCGTAGCGCCGTCCGTGACAAATAGGCGACCGGAAGTTTGGCAATCGGTCGTCGCCATTACCGACTGCTGTTCGCGTTTCCCGCATGGTAGTCGCACGGTTTTACGCACTTACTTGCTTCATTGCCGAACTTATTATGATACCAGCACACAGGAAATTTTCTATAGTTCGACTGTGATCGTGTGGAGCTAGAACGACCGCGCGTTTTCTTGTTTGAACGATTCGGTGCACGTGAATGCCGGTTCACCTGCGCAGTTAGAGCTTGCACTTGTTTGGTAAGTTCAGCAATCTGTTGGTTCATGGCTTCTAAAGAGCTTCCTGGTATGACACTTGATGTTGATGCTACGTGCGCTGTAGGCGAAACAACGTCATGGATGCGGTCAGCGAGATCTGCGAGCGCTTCCAGTGAAGACGTCATCTGCGAAGCGATTATCGTTTGCGTGCTACTTGGTAAGCGACTGGTCCAGATAGTACGTAGAAAATCTTCGGGAACTCCAGGTCCAGCCAAATGTTGCAAATGTCTTAGAAACTGAGATGGCTTACGGTCTCCAAGTTCTGCGTGCATAAGTAATTGCTTGACCTTCTTTTCTCGTGACGCGGACAGTCGTTTGATAAGTTCCGACTTCAATTTTTCATACCTGTTGGTGTCGGGCGGGTTGATGATTATATCTTCCACCTCAGAAGCATACTGCGGGTCTAGTTGGCCGATAACGTAGAAAAACTTCGTATTGTCCGTAGTAATGTTCGATATCGCGAATTGGCCCTCGATCTGCGCGAACCAAATGGCCGGCTTTTCAGGCCAAAACGGCGGAATGCGCACGCCCACACGACAAATATCTTCGTTCTTATCGGTTGAGAGCGACATCTTTATGTGAATCAGTATCAGAATTATCGCAATCAGCAACAAAATCAAAATCACACACATTTACTGCAAACGTGGACTTTCGGTTCAAAACAGGTCACCAGTAAAGCGAAATTAGATACACTTTTGTTGTAATAGAAGGAGGTCCATAGGTTTGCTGAATTAATGATATGCCGATTGACTTTGTATAAGATATATTAATTAAAAAGATATTTACAAAAACCAAATGCGGAAAATAAAATTTTCTCTAATGTGAAGTCTATATCAACAACATTCGTTGCCCCTAGCAACTAGCTGGAAAAGTTCTCTATTAGACTGGTATTGAAACTTTTTCGTGGGCTAGCACGCCACACGTAGATACTTCTTGTTTGTAAATACATACATATAATACAATATAACACCCAGACACAAAACAAACACCTATGTTCATCACACAAATGTTTGTCCTGGGCAGGAATCGAACCCACCATTCAGATGCTACTACCAACTGAGCTGTCAGATCAGTCAACGTCAAATCAAGTCAAATGGAATAATTTTCTGTTTAAGAATAATAATGAATAAAACCCAACGATCGCATACATAGATCCTGGACCATAACTAGGATTCCCTGTGTCTAGGGACCCAAGAACTACGAAAATCATGGTCCCACAACACCCAAACACTTTTCCAGCTCAAATACTTGTCCTATCACGGGAAACTAATGCAAATGAATGACGTCACGAGCTAGTCCTTCGCTTGGTGATAAGCGTGACGGCTGCCCATAAAATTTCAGTATCATTCGAAACTCCAAAATATAGTTTCGCGTGACACTGCACTGCGCACATCATCCTGAGACATCAGCACAGTCTTGTAATAAGATTACTCGACTGTGAGATCAGATCATAAAATCTCATTTGCCCCAGTAATTTCACTAGCTACAGTGTCCTTCTACCCAGAACACAGTAGTACTTGCACACTACTGCTTGGCGGCAGAATAACTGGCAAAGCGGTGGTATCTACCTAGACAAACTTTGCAGAAAAATCCCACCACCTTGTAATGTGGTAGTACGTGGTTTAGGATTATATATAATTTAAAGTTAAATATTTATAAAAATTTACCATGCTTTGTCACAATCCATTACATATTGCGCCCTTGCGTCTTCCATCTTTTTGTCTCGCTCTCTCCTAGCGGCGTTTTCCTGTATTTGTTTAAGTAACTCGTCTGAATATTGCTTCCCTTTCTGCCGCTTTTGCATCTCTTTCTCGCGATCCTTTTGCAAGTCTGCGGCTATTTTGTCCTCGGTCTGGAAGAACAAATGTAATTAATTGAATATAAAGTTAATGAACATAATAAATCAACACAATTAGCTACCAAACATTCAACAGAATTCTTAATTTTATTATATTAATGAACAAAATTTCTGACAGCTTGTCGGGTGGTAGTTGAGCAGGCCGGCTCATTACCCGGAGGTAGTAGTCAATGCAATAAAATGTTTGATTTTGATGTTACCTCTTTTCTAAATTTCTCTTCTTTCTCCCTCTGGTCCCGCATCCTCAGTTGCTTATTCTTTATTTGTGCGGTGAGAGCCTCCATGGTTTCCCTCTTCACTCGCTCTTCCTTCTGCTTCTCTGCGATGTCATCGTTCACGTTCTTCTCGAGATATTCGTGTTCTTGAAGGAGTTTGATTATGTTTTCTCGTTCTTGAAGGGCCGCCTGCGGAGTACAACATTTAAATAAGCCTAAGTTTAATAGCCGGAATAGGCAAGGATGACACCACCATCATCATCATCATCATCACGACATTTAAATAGTCTACCCCCACTGTTTATTTGTTTATAAACAAGACCACACTCGCTAGTAAAAACTCCAGATTGGTAGCAAATTTATTTATTTACTTTACTAGCTTCTGCCCGCGGCTTCGCCCGCGTGGCCTATAGGAAACGACGTTTTTTTTTTTTAAATAATTCAACCACCCATTTCTCCCTCTTAGGGGTGGAATTTTGAAAAACCCTTTCTTAGTGAATACATACACTTTGCAAAGAACTGACTGGCCCGATAGCTCAGTTGGTAGTATCCTTGCCTTCTGAACTGCAGGTTGTGGGTTCGATTCCCACCCAGGACAAACATTTGTGAACACCGATACTTGTTCTGTGTCTGGGTGTTATATTGTATTCTATGTATGTATTTACAAACAAAAAGTATCTAAGTATTGTATCAGTTAGCTGGTTCCCATAATACAAGCTTTGCTTAGTTTGGGGCTAGATGGCGCTGTGTGAAATGTCCACACATTTATTTATTTATTATTATTACACACTCTCCAAATTTCAAGTCTCTAGGACCAGCGGTTTAGGCTGTGCGTTGATATATAAGTCAGTCAAGACTTATTATCATTAGACTTATTATTTATTTACTTATTTTATATGTATCGATTATTATTTTTACTTTAATTAACACGGCATTAACCAATTAATGTCTGGACTAGTCTGGAAAGTTCCTCTAGGTAAGTACCACCACTTTGCCAGTTATTTTACCAAGCAGTACTGCGCGAGCACTACTGTGTTCCGGTTTGAAGGGCACTGTAGCTGGTGAAATTACTGGGCAAATGAGACTATGACCTGATCTCACAGTCTAGTTATTTTACGACTGTGTTGATGTCTCATGATGACGTGTCTCACCTCTATGCTAATCTACAGGGGGTAAAATATTTGCAAATATTAACTATATTTACCTCATCGGCTAATATCTTGGCGACAACTTTTTCATTCAGTTCTTCTTTAGCGAGACGTTTCCTTTCCCGCTCGGCCACGCTATAATAAAAAAAAAATTAGAACATCTGTAATTATTGATATATTAGGTCTTTACCTATGAAATTGCCGTTTTGTTTGAAAAAAGTTAAAGTATTTTTTTTTCGAACTTATTTATTTCTTTTATTCAAAGTAATCACCCCTGCAATCAATGCATCTTTGCCAACGCTGTGGCAGTTTATGGATGCCCTTCTTGAAAAAATCAGCAGGACGGGAGACAACAAACTCTTCAAAGGCGTTTTGTACTGCCTCTCGGGAATTGAATTTTTTTCCCGCTAAAAAGTTGTCCAAATTTTGGGAAAAGTAATAGTCGGTAGGCGCAAGATCTGGTGAGTATGGCGGATGAGGGAGAGCTTCCAAACCCAACTCATGCAGCTTAGAGACGGTCTGTTGTGCAGTATGGGGTCGCGCGTTGTCGCGAAGTAGCAGTGGAGACGACCGATTGACCAAAGCTGGTTGCAGACGTGCGAGTTTCGCCATCATTGTGGTCAGTTCTTCAATGTACACATCTGCAGTAATGCTCTCGCCGTTTTGTAAAAAGCTATGATGAATCACACCAGCACTAGACCACCAAACTGTGACCATCACCTTTCTAGGGGTCATTTTTCGTTTTGCACATTGCTTTGGTACCGAACCAAGATCTAACCAACTTGCTGAGCGCTTTCGATTGTCAAAAAGAATCCATTTTTCGTCGCACGTAACAATTCGGTTCAAAATTCCTTCATTTCTGTGCCTGTTAAGCAGCGCAAGGCAAGTCTCGACGCGTACGTTGCGCTGGCGATCGTTAAGTTCGTGGGGCACCCATCTATCAAGCTTTTTTATCTTGCCAATCTGTCGCAAATGGACCAATATTGTTTTGATGCTAACATCAAAAGCTGCTGCCAGCTCAGCTGTAGATTGAGATTCATCAGCTTCCACAATCGCCTTTAATTCATCATTGTTGACCAAAGTTTCCGGACGACCACGAGGTTCATTTTTCAAGTCGAAATTCCCAGAACGGAACCGAGCAAACCAATAACGGGTTGTACGTTCGTTTGTACAGTTCTCTCCGTAAACGTCGTTGATGTTACGTGTCGTTTGTGCCGCGTTGGTGCCACGACGGAACTCATATTCCATAATTACACGAAATTTCAAAGTATCCATTATGACGAAAAATGTTGAAATGTAATGAAAATACAACGCTAATCAATAAACAAAAGACTTATATTGTAAATAGAATGTCATATTTTTAAAACAAAATTAATTTGAATTTAGAATTCATAGCCAATCAAAACTTTTTTTTGTTTGAAAAAGTCTGTACTGCAATACGGCAATTTCATAGGTAAAGACCTATTATATATTTTTTTTTGTACCCGCATCACTTGAGAGCGGCTCGACCGATTTGGCTTTAATAGTCTGAATTAGGTTACTATGGAAAGGAAGACTGTAAAAATATCACGGAAAATATTCACAGGAAAAACTGAAAGGTTTATTTTTTTATATGAGATGGTAATACATTGCATATTGCGAGGATTGGAACGCGAACTGAGTGAATCTGTGGTTTTTGTAATGGCGTCGTATTCTCATTTTTTTTTTTATCAATGTTTAGGAGTTTTACTAACACTTAAACCAATAAAGTTTCTACATATTTATAAATCATTAATGAAAGAAAGAAAACACTTTATTGAAAATAAGTAGATTAAGTACCAACAATACATACAAACCCTTATAATAGTTTTTTTGATTGCAAGATATTTCTCTATCTGTATAGAAATAAAAACATTTGTTTGACACATGATTTAAGCTGAAAACTACTGAACGGATTTCAATTAAATTTTTCATGTTTATAGCAAATTTTAACCTTTTGCCTTTTATAGAGGTAATTTTCTTTATTGAGAGCCCTTTATATCTACGGAGCCTTGGGCTACAGCACAAAAGCCTTTAAAGGTAAGATAAAGATAAAGATAATTTATTTGTTAAATACATGAGTAAATACATTTACAAAAATATATACATGCATTGTTGTTATGGTGTTTTTAGTCCACAATGCTGCTTGCCTGCTTAGGTGTACAAATAATTGTTTGAGAAAATTAACTGGCGTCTCGTAATATAAATAACAATGATAATAATTAAAAACAAAAATCTAATAATAACATGTCAGGTTAAATAAAATCCAAATACACACATCAAACAAAAATAAACAATATATAGTATCACATCAAACTAATATTATAAAGGCGAAAGTTTGTATGTGTGTTTGTGTGTATGTTTGTTACTCCTTCACGCTCAAACGGCTGAATGGATTTGGATAAAATTTAAGCATAGCTTATACACTGAATTAACATATAGGTTACATTTTATCGCGGAAAAGTGAAATGTTCCCGTGGGATAAGCATATAATTAAAATACTTTTTATCCGCGGGTGACACAAACTTTCGCCTTTATAATATTAGTGTGATGAACAAGAGAGTATTTGATATTAAATGAAGATTTATACGATGCTCATACTTTTTTAAGGCATTCTCCAAAGCAAGGCAAGGCAAATTCGGTCGCTTGATTCTGATAACCCGTGGTACAGCGGAGGCGAGCAGTATAAAGCAGGGGCTCACATGGCGGCGCTGCGGTCGGCGACGGCGGCCGCCTGCCGCTCCACATCCCGCTGCTCGCGGACGACCTGCAGCTTCTGCTTGTCCCTCCAGGCGGCGCGCGCCAGCCGGAACGTCTCCATCTCGCGGCGCATGCGCGACACCGTCTCTCGCTTCTGGGCTAGCTCTCTGGAATAAATACATAGAATACAATATAACACCCAGACGAGTTTTTAGCGGGAAAAGGAAAAAATTCGCGTCACCGCATTGTATTGTTTTCCATAACTTGTGTTATTTTCAGTGTTAGTACATAAAATTGGTGGTGTTTTATTCATTAAGTGCTGGATTACAGGCACGAGTGTGGGAAAGTGGTATAATTATGGTGAAACGTTTCTTTTCATGTTGTTTCCAAAACTCCATAGAAGCTTCTGGTAAAGTTGCCACCACTTTACTAGGAGTATGACTTGACTATACTAGATTATAACTTGACTTGATGACTTGGACTGTAACTTGACATGACACATATCTGCGTGAAACATCATTAACATAATAAATTATCAATTACTTGACACTGGCTAAATACACAAAAGTGTGGAGCCAAACAAAAATAAAACACCCAGACAGAACAAACATCGATGTTCATCACACTAATGATTGTCTTGGGTGGGAATCAAACCCACAACCTGCAGTTCAGAAGGCAGGAATACTACCAACTGAGCTATCGGGCCATTTATATGTAAGCTGCATAAACTTTTTTCTATGTCCTCACCTCTGATCCTCATCAGCAAGAGTCCTCATAATATCCTCAAGCATCTTCTTCTCAATCAGGGTATCTTCGTATGTGCACTGCCTCTGCCGTTCTCTGTTGACCAGTTGTTGCTGAAGTTCTTTTCGGTACTGGCTGGTGCATTCCATTTTCTCTTTTTCTTCTAACTCCATGGCCTCCATATTGTTGTAAAGAGAATTCAGGAGGTAGGCGTTGCATTGTTTCTCTTCAGCCTGGAATCAACAATGTTGTTATGTAGTTTATTAAGTTCTATAAACTAATTACTCAATGCAGCTACACTTTGCCTAAAATGCTCACAGCATTGCCTTATTTAATTGCAATGCCGATTCTACTGTTGTGTTATTTATTACAAATTATGTAGTTAATATTGGACAAAGTTCAACTCACATTATCTTAATAACAAAAAGGCAACTTTTTAGTACTTTCATTTAGAAAATAATTAAATACATAAATCTATAATTTATTTTCATAATTATTAAGCTATTGATGACTTAGTGTTTTCAGGAAGTAGAATAACTTTTTTTAAGTATAAGATGATTGGGAGAAAAAATCAAACTGATAATAAGAAGACACTAGTAGGGGTAAGGATATAGAAATCCAAACCTTTTCTTGCAGTCTTTTGTACTCATTATTCTTTATCTGCATCTGAAGATCCCTGCAGACATATCCGGCTTCCAACTTCTTTACTAACTGTCTCAGGCCAGGGTCTCGTTCTCTCAAGTAATGTCGCCGGAGAAGCTGGCATGTCTCCTCTCTACGAACTTTGGCTATTTCAATACCTAGTGCTGTCTCTTTTTCAGCTCTTGCATTGACAATTGCTGCATGATCTGTGCGCTTAAATGGATTGTATATATTTATCAGTAGGTATTGTAGGTATTATTTTATAGAATTATACATATGTTCATCTATATTATTTATATATATATTATCTATATTAATAATAATAATGCCTAACGATCACATATATCGATCCTGGACCCTAACTAGGATATCCTGTGTCTAGGGACACAGGAACTACGAGGACCATGGTCCCACCAAACCCAGACTCGGAAAAAGTATTTGCGCTTTTTTTCTGGGCACAAATACTTGTCCTGCTGTGGGAATTTAACTCGCCGCCTCCAGGTTATGAGCTGACCTGATCAACCACCATACCACAGAAGCTGTCAATTGGCTGTCTATGTATGAATAATAAATAAAAATAGTAGTAAAAAAATTGAATAAGGATTCCTGTTGCTATCTTTTAGAACTGTCTCATTTTGAGATCAAAATCAAGGTAACAGTAAACAGATTTACTAGTTTACTACGAAGAGTTTGAAGTTACCTCTTTATAGTCCTTTTCCATCTCGGCCTCCCGCTTAATAAGCGCGAGGCATCGCCCCATCCTGCCATCTTCCATACGACTGTTGAGCCATTGAATGTCCAGTGCACGTTGGAAAGTCTCTAATTCTTTGCGGCGCGCTGTGTAGATAGCATTCCATTGAAGCTCGGTTTTTGGTTCCTATTGATCATTAAAATTTAGGATAATTAACATGTTGAAAAAAAGAATATATAAAAATAATATAATACACATTGTACCATTATTTTCTATACGTCTATTTCCGTAAAATTTATTTAAAATTCAGCATTAAAATAGACAGCTATATGTATGAAGAATAGGAGTTTACAAATTATACCATGAAATGCATCCAACAATATTTTTCGAAAAAATTGAAATGAGAATCAATCAGTTTTGAAGTTTGTTTTGTTTGTCAATAGTTCCTTTTTTTGTGTATTGGCTCTACACTTTTGTGTATTGAGCCAGTGTCAAGAAATTGATTCAACTTGAACTCTTTGTAAATGGCCTTTGTGGAGAGGTTACCACAATTTTGCCAATATCACGTAGAAAGATAGCACATCAAACGAAAAAAAGAAATTGATTGTTTATCAAGTTAATGATATTTCACGCAGATCTATTATGTGTCAAGTAATACTCCAAGTCATCAAGTCAAGTCATAGTATAGTGATACTGCTAGTAAAGAGTTTTGGAAACAACACGAAAATAAACGTCTCACCATCATCATACCACTTTCCCACACTCATGCCTGTAATCCAGCACTTACAAATAAAATGCCAACAATTTTATGCACTAACACTGAAAATAACACATGTTTTGGAAAATGAATGCATGGAAATGAATGCATGGAAATAAAATGAATGGAAAATACAATGCAGTGACACGATCTTTTTAATTTTCCCGCCAAAACTCCGATTGTAATTTGTCACTATATTGTATAGCCAGGAATGCGTAACCAGAAGGTGAATGGCTAAAATTGTACGACCTGCATTGCACGACCCAGCTTTTCGCTGTGCAATTGTACATTACGGGTCATGCATTACTGCCTGTACCAATTTTGAACAGGCAGTATTATTCCCGTATTGCACATCCCGATATTTGGAAGCCATGTACACCAATTTCAGGCCCTACATTATTGGTCGTACAATATTTCCTATGTAATATTGGTACAGGCAATAATGCATGGTCAGCAATGTACAGCCTGGTTGTATAGCCAGGAATTGAATTTTCACATCAGAATTTTCGATATGATATTTTGCAATGTCAAAGTCAAAGCCCCGTGTACTTTCTGCACGTGGACTGCAATATTCTAAATCCATATTTTCCATCCAAAGAGTAAAAGTAGAAAAGTTTTAAAACTTTTTTAGTTTTACCTCCTTGCGAGCTTTTAAGGCCGAATTTTTAATTTTTATTCGAGTTTATGACTACGTCGGATCAAGTAGAGTCAAGGTGCTTTGGCACTACAACTGTAGTGAAATCAACTAATACTCAATCGATTACCACTTGCCCGCAACAGTTGCGAAATTGCCATGAAATTTAGAGATTCTGTCTGTCTAAGATTGGCTTTCGATTCCGTATATTCCTGGCCATACATTATGGGTTGGTGACGATATTTCGTGGCTAATATTGTATGACCTCTCTATTGCACAACCCTGTATTCCAGAGCCACGTGATTGGATTCTAGGCTGGGCAATACGGGCCGTACATTATTGCCTGTGGCGGGTAGGTCGTGCATTCCAGCCTCCCGTTTTTTCTTATTGCACCTACATCCAAGAAGATTATATCCTCAATAAATATAATATTCTTGAGTGCTATTCTCACTACCACCTACACCAATAATTGTTTTTTCACAAGTAGGTAAGCAAGTAGAGTTTTCATTCACGCCATCTACAGCTATCACTACATTTCACAAGCTCCTTCACACTATACGAACTCCACGTCCTTCTGCACGAAGTGCTGGGTGACTGGTGTAGCGAACTGTCAAGTGTCAACTCAATCAACTGTCAATTTTTTACATTTTCTTCCATTCGCGAGAGTGCAGCACGGTGATAGCACGCGTTTGGATTTGACGTGTGATTTAAACAGCTGCAGCCAAATTCGTATGCAGATTGTGGTGTATTGAAATAAAGACGTTCTGTTATGAGAAAGTGATAAAAAATGTCTGAAAGTAAAAGTGCATTGCTCGCGAAAACTGTGCAAAAACATGCCGGACGTGCGAAGGAAAAGGTATTTATCGTTATACTTCACCTGACTGCAATGTTTTGAGAGACGATAGGTGTCTGCGTAGTATTTTGCGAGACGTGGTGACGTGAAAGTAAGGTTTTGAAGAGGCGTGTGGTACCAGGGATCGGGTTTCGCTTGTTACAAGCCGGTTTTGCGGGCATCCAATTGCACCTGTTGAGCTCTGTACATGTTACACACCTGTGTTTTCTTTTCATTTGTTTACACTTCTTTTTTTATCGGAAACCGCAGCTGTGATAGCCCTGTCATATTGCATGCGGCGCTATCAGCTCCAGGGCAATACTAGGCTATTTATAGTACAGAGGAGAGATAAATTTGGATTGAACATTCAAACCATCAAGCTATTGTAAACCCTACTAACTGACCTATCCATTTACTATCCCGGTTCAAAGATTAGTTCGCCATGTTATATTGCCTAAGTTCCTAGGAAAGTGGTCAGATTTATAAATAACACGGGCGGTGTAGAGACAGGCGTGCGGAGACGACCGAACTGTCATGTTGGTTTCGCAGAAATAATTTTATTTCCACTTGGTCTATTTTTATTTGAAGTTTGTCTCGGTGGTGTGGGATTCCACTGCAGTTGATTTTAGTTACAATAATATTTAATTTAAGAGATGTGACTCAACTATCTGAATCTTTTAAAAATTAAATGATTAAATATTTTCTGTTATAAACAATACAAATTAACCATTTTATTGACACCTAAAATCGTATACATTACACATGGCAATATTGCAAAATAGAAGAAAAAAAGGCTTTTTACAAAAATAATGTTCTTCTCACACATTCTATCCATCCAAGCAAACAGTTTTATAAATAAATTATTCATTATTACAGCTGCTGTCCACTCACCTAGTTGCCTATAAAAACCTGATTTGACTCGCCACTAGCCGGCTATTGACCTAATCTGGCAGAAAGCCCATCTGCCATTTCAATATACTGCAGAAGTACTGCCAATGAATGTTTGATTAACATTTTGTTGTATACCTAACCTTAAATAATTATCAAATTGCTTGGGAATGTGTACACTATTGCTCCATTAAGTCCTAAGAGAGTTGTTTGGGGCTTGCCCCGTTAACCTTCTTTTACCTATCATCATTCCAGTTGCTAGGATAGACATAACCAGTTTTTTCATCAGATTATGTTTTATGTATCTAGTTATCATATAAGTTACAAAAATTATAGTCTTGTCCCATATCATATCAATAATAATCAAGTAATAGGATGCATCATTCATACTAAAAAGTATGTATACACAACATATTTGCTTAAACTCATCTTACTCATCTTAGAAAACTATTTTAAACTTATTAATTTCACTGATTTTCTCTCTCTACAAAATCTTTAATTTTTTCTATATAATACTAAGTATTCTTACACAACAGTTAATTTTACACTTCTCAACAATTATATTCTTACAGCCTTATTAATAAACGGGTATTAGTCTCGGATTAGTTACTTCAGCTTTTGTCCTTTTTTTGCTACTGGAATATTTAGCTGGATCGAAAGAGACAAAAGTTGGTGTAACTAGTCTAAAGCTAGTTTGTGTTTATTAATAAGGCTATTAGTGTTTCTGTGATTGTACCAATAATGCTTCTAAGTAAACAACCTTCAAACCTTTCAAACATACTTAGCTAGGTACTATGCAGGTCATTTGTTGATTTATTTACAGGTCTCAAAATTGTAGAATATCTACACTATACATTTATTTAGAAGACAAATAGGGTGACAGAAGGCATCTGAATAACAGAACTACCTACTTTTAATTATTATGAATAATTTACAATAGGTACTTAGTAAACAGCTGTACTTACGTTATTATGAGATAATAATATGGTCCCACAATAGTGTAAAGATATGTTTACCTACATGGAAGAAGGATTAAAATTAAAGCTTCAATTCTTAATTTTGTAGTTGTGTATTGTTGATGTACCTACCTACAAATTAAATCAAGTGAAAGAGTTTAGTCAAGTAATATCGCTGCAATAATGCTTAACTCTGTGGTTAGATGGTGTACACAATTATAGCTCTATGCCCTACATACTTAAGTTATATTATTGACCGGCTTGATGGCTCAGTTGGTAGTAGCTCTGCCTTCCAAACTGTAGGTTGTAGTTTCAATTCCCATCCAGGATTCAGATCCAGATCCAGATTGATGTTAGCTTGTACTATGGACCAGATAAATGATAGAATACGTAAATAATTTTTATTTGTACATACATACATAGAATACAATATAACACCCAGATACAGAACAAACAAAGATGTTAATAACACAAATGTTTATCCTGGGTGGGAATCAAAGCCACATTTCAGAAGGCAGAGTTACTACCAACTGAGCCATGAGGACATAGCTATAATTTTAATAATTATATAGAATAATTATTAATCAGCAGATCCATATTCATACGTTTATCATAAGTGTAGATAATGGTATTGTTATTAATGGCTGGAGCTGAGACTTGTTCTAATGGCCATTTGTCCTAAAGTTGGACAGCTTCTAAGTTTACAGTTATCTCTGTATGACGTACCTATTGCAACGCATTTGGATACGTCCTAGAGATAAGTGTAAACTTAGAGTTAGAGTTGTCAAACTTTATAGATGGGCGTAAGACTAGAATAATATTGCGTGTTAGTTTAGTTCTATTCCTACCTATATTATATCTCATTGCACGAAACACCCGAGCTTAGGTAAACAACCCTCTACATACGAAGTTGTAAGTGTCCGGTAGGCCGGAATATTTAATGCTAAGTTTACATAAAAATCAATAGGTACATAAATAAAAGCCTACATATACGATAAAATTATCTCCAACACGAGCCAGCTTATTGATTTGAGTTCATCGCACTACGTACGGTCACTCACTGTAATTTCGTAAGCTGTAGGTCATGCGTTTACCAATACTGGTAGGTAAGACACCTACTCGTTGGAATGTTGGGCGCTCCCTGGGCTGGGATATCCTGCGATATATCCGGTGATAGTGGTGCAATATGGGAACATTTTGGCACTGACCATACTACATTATATCTCTTTGCACTGACGGCAAAGAATTTTCGTTCAAAGCGTCGCAAAGTTGAGTAGGTAGATGTCAGACGTTCAGAGAATTTGGCAGAAAAAAATTATAGCTAGACTTCCTGGTCTTTTTATGAAAATGGCATTCAACCTGATAGTGTAAATCGTTGTAATAAACGAAGTTAATGGTTCTCTCGATATAACGGATACGAAGCCAAGACTCGGGCACTAGAATGTTGTGTTCATAATAAATTTAAGATACTGCTTTTCTGCTGTTTCATTATTGTAATTCCTGATAATGTAACGTATTCCCGGTAGACCAAAATAACATCATTAAACCCACGATATCTAATCTACAACGTGCAAAACTTGTTTAACCATTCGCTGGCTTCAGCAAACCCCTATCTGGTTTATTCCCTGTTGCTTTATGACAGTCATTTGCAAATTGCAAATCGAATCCCGGAGTCGTAAAGCGAACCCTGGGGAATTTAGAAGTACCGGGAGAGGAGTCGTAAAACTGTCAAGGTGCTGTGACATGATTTATTAAGCGATTCACCTGTACTCTAGATTGCTGCTAGCTTACGGGATAAATTTCTTGTATGTTGTTAAAACCTTTTATGTTGGAACACTACAGAAATATACTACAGAATTTCTTATACGTTTGAGTGGAATTGGGATGAACGCAATTCTGTATTAAATGTGACAAAAGGAGCTTGCCTGAAAAAGCGTTTGTAGAAATGAGCAATTGGTCGATCTCGTACTCGATTGCGATAAAACCACAAATTTGTATGGATTTGACAGTTTGAATACGCAGCTTATGTGCATAGTTAGTATAGAAATTTCTCCTATTGCATTGCAATCAAAGTTTCGTGATCACCCCGCCTGGTTGTCTCATACAATCATTTCACCATTTATAATACAAATACGACAAACAATACTGACCATATCGTGCAATTCGAGCATAGTGTAGAAAAACATACGTCTGATTGCACGAACATAGTGTTTACATTACAGCACTGACGATTAGACAATAATACATATGCATTATCTAGTTTAATGGTCTTGAACATCACGACGGACCCGCAGAGAGGCCTTGTGAAGATAAGACAGTAGAAAACCAATGGCGTTTCTTTCTACATGCCACGTTCATACTGCATGTGTCCGTGGCTAAAGAAACACCATGATTTCCAAGCGAGCCAAGAGATTGCGTGCTTTAGATAGAGCCGAGTTAGATAGAGTCTTGGAAAGTGAAATGCTTTTTAACCCTAAGCAGAACTTTGGGTCATGGGTGTTGATTTAGGATCTTCAACGCTTCCCAAGTTTCCACATAGAACAGTTTTGTCCAGTTAGACTGTAGCTTCGCTAGTCAGTGTGGTTTTATCCTTTGACGCATGTCTTTTCAATTCATAAGATTTATTGAAGAAACTCTGAGTTACCACTCAACAATAAACTACACCTGTGGGGCTGTACCGAAAGTCGTATTACTATCGATACAACGCTTTCATAATAAGGTACTGAGAGAAATTGTAAATGGTAAATTCAAAACAACAACCCCTGTTTTGAAGGAAAAACGGGAAAGATCGCTTCACCATATTGTATTATTTTCAAAACTTGTGTTATTTTCAGTGTTAGTGCATAAAATTGGTGGCGTTTTATTCGGTAAGTGCTGGATTACAGGCACGAGTGTGGGAAAGTGGTATAATGATGGTGAAACGTTTCTTTTCGTGTTGTTTCCAAAACTCCATAGAAGCTTCTGGCACAGTTGCCACTACTTTACTAGGAGTATGACTTGACTAGACTAGACTAGACTATGACTTAACTTGATGACTTAGACTGTGAAATAAACTTGACACATATATTTATGCAATATCATTAACTTGATAAATTATAAATTACTTGACACTGGCTAAATACACAAAAGTGTGGAGCCAAAACATACGTAAAAAAAAAAAAAACAATGACCTCCACCGGATTGTCTGCAATGTTGTTGAAAAATATGCAAAAGTTACCAATATAGACTTACAGTCACGAAACATACTCTAGGCTAGGAAATGAAATTAAAATGTCTAATTATGACGAATAGTTTTACAATAGATTTAAGTAGACGAGTACTCCGATTATTGATACACTTAGCGATAATGCCGTGAAAGTATATCGTATCGGTGTAGTAGGGTCGGACACGTCTGGGCTCACTTGTCCAAACAATCTTCTGGCCAGGCTGTTGCGTGTTTGGCTTGCGAAATTAGTGGTTTCGGTGTATGAATTTCTAGCTCAAGTTGCAACTTTAGAACTTTTGAATACAACATTTTCAAAACTCTTACAGAGAATTTCAGAAAGTTTTTTTTTGTTTTAGTGAATTATGTGACGAGCTAGTCGTTTACCTGATGTTAAGCGACATGGGCGCCCATAACAGAACAGCGTCACTTGGAACTCCAAAATATAAAGTTTCGCGTGACACTGCACTGCGCACATCATCCTGAGACATCAGCACAGTCTGGTAATAAAATTACTCGACTGTGAGATCAGATCATAAAGTCTCAATTGCCCAGTAATTTCACTAGCTACAATGCCCTTCAAACCGGAACACAATAGTGCTTGCACACTACCGCTTGGTGACTGAATAACTGGCAAACCAGTGGTACCTAACTAAACGAACTTTGCAGAAAAGTCCTACCACCTTATTAGGTGTGTACCACAGTAGTGTTTGTTGAAAAATCGAACTGATTTACAGTTTATATATCAATGCTAACCTTATTTGCAAATCAATTTCCTTTCATCTGTTTCCTTCCCTATATAATAACCCATAAGTATATTCGTCAGGGCTACGTAATGATAATCTGCTGACCTTTGTCTCTCACGTGCGCTATGTAGGTACTGTTATTGGAAAATTGCTCGGGTGATTAGTAAAATATCCTTAACGTGTGGGTACCTGATGATTTGTAAAACTGTTGCTAAAAGTGGCAAATTCATCTAGTGATGATGTTATAAATGCGTCGCGTGTACCCAAGTGGAGGGCCTTAAAATTTGGCATTTAAAAAAGGCATCGTTACATACTTCGTGTTACTTACACATACTTTCATCTAATTTCCAAAATCTAAACTTAATTTACTATATATTGTGACGTCATATGTGTACTAGTATTTTATTATCTTAATGGTATGTAAATTCTGGTTTTTTATTTGTTTTATTTACTATACTTTTCCCAAATCCTGTCTTCAATTTACTTAATATACACTAACTTTTAACTCGACCGGTGTTCGGGCAATATAAATGCCCCTCCTCAAGGAGTACGCGCCGAGGATTCCGCGTATTCCATAAAGAGCGCGTACTCCTTGAGGATGGGCATCTATATTGCCGGAACACCGGTCGAGTTATTCGACTGTATTTCGTGAGTGTTAGCCGTGTACTAGCTGTAGTTATAGATACTACTCACGTCAGTTTCTTTAATATACTCTGTTAGTCCTATTTCCATATGCTGACAACCTTTTACATACGTCTACTTTCATCTGCAGCCTAGTGATTTAAACTAGGCTAAAGGTGGATGTATAATCGTGTTACACTTTCATCTGATTTCAGAACCCTATACTTTACAATGACGTCTGTCCCACACGTCCCCATAATGGTAGTTTATTATAGTCTAAACGACTTGTACAAAAAGCGCTATCTGGTCAACGCTACAATGGCTTCTGGAATTGGCAATCTCTGTGTGATAGACACCGTTACTTATCGAATCAGGCGTAGCTATAATTGCTAGGTATAGTGATATCTTCTTTAGCTGAAAGACGGCTGTTGCTATACATTTTCTGATCGAATGCAATATAAATTATGTTTTAGAAATGTAGTGAACCCATATTTCTTCCCATGGGTGTCTAAGTGCTTAGGGAATAATAATAACGCCCAATTATCACTTGCATAGATTCTGGACTCTAACTAGGATTCCCTGTGTCTAGGGGCCCACGAACTACGAGAACCTTGGCCCCACAACACCCAGATTCAAAACAAGTTTTTGCGCTTTTTATTTCAGTGCACAAATACTTGGCCGGCCGCGGGAATCTAACCCGCCACCTCCGTATTATGAGCCGACCTGCCCAACCACTACACCACAGAGGCTGTCAAATATCCAGGAAATGGGTAGCAGCATTCTCTTCGGTCTGCATTATAATATACTGTGATCACTATGACACCTGTCAAGCGTGATGATAAACTGGTCCCCGTAATGGGAGGTCTATGTTCAGCAGGACGTCTTTCGGCTGATGATGTGATGTGATGTGTGCACTTATAAACTGGTCCCCGTAATGGGAGGTCTATGTTCAGCAGGACGTCTTTCGGCTGATGATGTGATGTGATGTGTGCACTTATAAAAAAAAGAGGTGCACATTCGATGGTTTCTTGTTAATCAAATTAACTTTACTAGCTGGTTGTTCGATACTGATTGATGGAGCTAACGTTCTTTCGACCTGTCTTTGAACTTACCCATTACGATAGTGCGTAATTAATTTATCTGTCAGTTACTGTCTGTTTAGAAAACTTATTTATTACATGACGATAACAAATTTTGTAGGTATAATATTCAGTAGGTACAATATGTAGGTGAATCATCCAGGGTCGAAAGGTCGCAATCCGCATATCGTTTCTCGAAGACGGTATGAGGAGAAAGCAACTTGATAAACATATGTATCTACTTTTAATGAAATTCGTTTTAGGAGACTGGTAAGGATACATTCTACAGTGCTACATTCGAATTTGGAAGGAGTTTATGATCATACGAGCTTCTGCCCGCAGCTTCGCGCGCGGCGCGGCGGCGTGGCCCATGGGAAAATAATTCAACCACCCATTTCATTCTCTTAAGGGTGGAATTTCGAAAAATTCTTTCTTAGCGGATGCCTACGTCATAACATCTACCTGCATGTCAAATTTCAGCCCGATCCGTCCAGTGGTTTGGGCTGTGCGTTAATAGATTACTATGTCAGTCAGTCAGTCAGTCACCTTTGAGTTATATATTTAAAGATTATAAGATTATTTATATTAAGTTAAGAAATAACATGACGGGATGATATGGGAAGCGACATGGCTGCCCATATCAGTTCCAGTGTTAGTCGGAACTTTAATAATGCACTGCGTACGTCATCCGGAACATAGTAATTATGAGTTAGTGAGATTAGTTCATAAAGTCTCACTTACCCTACTACTTACAGTGCCCTTCAAACCAGAACACAGTAACGTTTGCGCAGAATAACCGGCAACGCACTGAAGCACTTAGATGACTTACGTATATACGTGTCTGTTATAAAATTACATACATCAGATTTAACATGCTATGAATTTCCAAACTCTTATACTATTATTACGCCGCCCCAATGTCCCAGTTGCTAATTCATAAAAACTACTAACATAAATAAAAATAATTCACCAACCTAACGTCTGAAGTGGACGTCTGTTTACTCGTCTAATTTCGTAATTTCAATCATAATTATAATTCTGACTGAAACGACGACTACCATTTAGCAGATATAGAAATTTAGCGGTTTATGTTTATGATTTTTCACTAACTTTATAGATGGAGGCATTTGGAATCGTGTCTCAACTGTCATTGTAGTCTGGGCAGATGTTTTCATTTTTGTCAGTTCTGGATATCGTCTTACGGCTTTCATTAACGTGTTCTTGTGTGTTATCTTTGTTTTTAAGTGCAGAAAGAGTAGCATTGTCTAAATTCTGAAATATAACAAACTCGTTATTCATTGTTAGCGAGTTGAAGTAGTTTTATTCTGTTTAATCTTTCCCCGCAAACAGTTTACAATTAAATGCCCATTCATAGATTCTTACCCATTCGTCAGGAAATCGCTAGCCTTTTTTGTACCTTACTGCTTCTCATTAACTTTATTGCAACAGCGTACGGAGCAAATTCCTATAAATCATATTCTTATTAATGAATTTACGATGTGACAGTGCTTTTACCCAGCTCTGTGTTTGCACTATCTGTGATTCTTTAATAATCGGAATACAGTGTAATTTCGATTGATTGTAGGTTGTGTTCATGTGGTTTAGTTCTAACTGTGCAGACGTCATGGGAACAGTGAATGCCCTCGAGAGCTCACGTGTTATTGTTATCTAGAAATGTCTGGGATATTAATTATTATTTTGTATCATACAACTGTTTTTAGGATAAAATATACAACAAAAGATACAACTCTGAAATCTATATAAAAACATATGGGGAACGGCCACCGCGGGGCGGGGGGATTCTTGATGATATGAATCATAATACTAGATTATTTTCAAAAGGTACTCTACTGTCGGTTTTCCCATTCAATTAATTAAATTTTCGACCTCGATCAAATCACTATTTAATATACTTGGTGTATAGTTACCAAATAATGTTGAAAGTGACATTTCAATAGGCAATACTTTGTGATGCAAATCCACACCTACACTGGTCGTGTATGGTCAATTTTAGTGTTGTGAAGATGGAGAACTTTCTACGGCCTCGTTGCAATACGAGACTCGACTGTCAATAGTTTAAACAAATACCTCATATGGTAATAATGCGGAATAACTCGTAGTGTTTCTAATGTGTGTTCAGTGAGATGTGTTTTCTTGAACTCCATACCTATTTGCGAAATAAGCTGAAACGCTAGCTTATCGAGGAAACTTTCTACAATTTCGACGATTTTATGACAATAAAATAATATGAATACATTTAATAACAAATTTAAATTACAATTAAATACAATGTGTAATGTATTATTGTATGTAGGGATTGACGTCACGAACGTCAGTGACAAACAATTTGCACCTCAGTGTTTTTGAAAGTAAAAATTGTTCTAGTTGTCAAAACAAACCAAAACTGTGCAACAGTGAAATATAGAAGAGGCGTATCGTGTGCAAAGTGTGGTTTCCTCCTGGAACGGCAGGGTTTTTACAGTGGGAGTTAGGGATTAAATACGGCAGTGATTTTTTTTGTACCCTCGGGTGTGATTAAATCGGTGAACAAAAGTTGTAAATTTAAGTGTACAGCGCCATCTGTGAGCAGTGCCGTTGACTATTTACATTTTACTACTTTTCATTGACTCTGAGCGATTTGTAGATACTATGTCTAACAAGTGTGGTGCGTGCGGCCGTTTCGCGTCCACAACAGATGGCGCTAAATGCGCTAAATGTGATGTACTATACCATCGAGGGTGCGTTAGGATCCCCACTGAGGCAAAGGTTACGGCTGCATGGCGCTGCCCTGGCTGTAAGTCCAAGGTACCTCGGAATGACAACACCGAGAGTCCCGTGCGGGGGGAGGGAGCAGATCTAGCAACTGCAGATACCCACTCCACTACCTCAACAGACGACCTGATCCTTCGCGAGGTCCGGCTCATGCGCCAGGAGATGAAGTCCTTCCGGGGGGATTTTAATTCTATGAGGGAGGATATGGCGGTACTCGGAGCCAGGCGGGATTCGGGGGTCGAATGGACGCGATGGAAAATAAGCTTCTCGGCCTCGAAGACAAGTTTGCCGAGTTTCAGGCGCGATCGGATACCGGGGAGCTCCTAGCTACCATCGACCGGCTCAGGGAAGAGACCAATGACCGCGACCAGGAATCGCTCCAAAACGATATTGAGGTTACGGGGATCCCAGAGGAGCAGGGCGAGAACGTGGCCCAGCTCGTCAGCCTTATCGCCGGCAAGCTCGGGGTAGCGTGCGACGTGCGCGACATCGTGTCCGTGGAGCGCGCCGGCCTGCGCCGCGCGCCGGCGGGCGGCGACGTGCTGCCGGCCGCGCCGCGCCCGCGCGCGCTGCGCGTGCGGCTGGCGCGCCGCGCGCTGCGTGACGACTTCCTGCGGAGCGCGCGCGTGCGCCGCCGGCTCACCACGGAAGGCCTGGGGATCGCCGGAAGCGACCCGCCCGTCAGGTTTTATATTAACGAGCGGCTCACCAAACATAACAAAATGTTGTTCTACAAGGTGCGGGAAGAGACTCGCCGTTTAGGGTGGCGGTTCGCGTGGACCAGGAGCGGCCGTATTTTTGTACGTCGTGAGTCAGGAACGGCCTCGTTTCGGATCCGTACCGACTTAGACTTGCCGAAAATTTTTGGGTGTGCTGCAGTTGGCTCGCAACCAAACAACAACTGAGGGGATCGCCTGGAATAAATAAAATTACGTTTTGTTTACTTATGTGTTTATTTATGTACATCATTATAGTAAGTAGTATAAAAATATTGAAATTTAATGTGTCACTGATTCATGTAAAAGGAGCCTTTACTAATACGTATTATTATAATAAAATTATTTTAATTCTGCCAGCAATATTGTTACTAAGTTTAATTATTAATTTGGTACATATATTATACATTTTGTAATGCATGATAGGATGCTAAAAGTTGGACTGTTTAATGCTGGCTCATTAGGTACGAGGCACGAGGAGTTTGTTGTGGCGATGGCACAATCGGCAGTGGACATAATGGCTGTTAACGAGACCTGGCTGCGAGACGGAGAGGACGCCCGCGCACCTGTCGTGCCCGGCTACCGCCTGCGGCACACGCCGCGGCCAGCCGCCGTGCGGGGCGGCAGGGGCGGGGGCGTTGGGTTCTACGTTAAACGTGGAATCAACGTAAGAGCTTGCCCTCATCCTCTTACCACATCTGTCGAGCAGATGTGGTTGAGTTTGAAAATAAAAACACAGAAAGTCATAATCGGTACAGCTTATCGTCCGCCCTGGCTTGATGTCAATATATTTCTGGATGGGCTGACGCAGTCGGTGGTCAGTTTTACTAATTATGATTATATAGCGTTGTTTGGCGATTTCAATATTAATTGGCTATGTTCTTCAGAGAACAAAACCAAACTTTTACAATCATTTTTAAACTGCCTAAACCTTTCGCAGTTAGTTCAAGAACCAACACATTTTACGGATAACAGTCAATCACTCATTGACTTAGTATGTACCGATATGAAAGCACGATCTGTCACAGTAAACCATATCCCAGACTTAGGTAATCATGCAATGATTTCTGTGGAGTTCCAAGTCAAGGCAGAGAAACCTAAACCTTATTTTATTACATACAGGCCTTTAAAAAATATAATATTGGAGCTTTTCAATAAGGATTTAACCTCAATAAATTGGCAAAGCATAGAGTACTTACATAACGTAAATGATATGGTCTCTTATTTTAATTCACATATTTTATACCTTTTTGACCTACATTCTCCTAAAAAAACCGTTCTTATAAAAAGCAATTCATATCCTTGGATCACAGACACTATTCGAGAAATGATGCACATACGTAACCATTATCATAGACAATATGCTAAATCTAAGACTGACTCTCTTAAACAATCATACAAGGACATGAAACATATAGTTATTAATGCTATGTATCAGGAGAAGAAAGTATATTTTGATAACCATATAAACAAAAATTTAACTAATCCCAAAAAATTATGGAAAAACCTCAAGTCAACAATAGTACCCAATAGTAAGAATAGCTTTGAAATACCTTCTTCTTGTAACTATCCTGATTTAATAAATGCACATTTCTTAAATGTACCAGGAAATGACTATGTATCTATCTCAGATCTTACCTACCTCGAATATCACAGACTCAGTACATCAATATTTAAATTGGAGCCCGTTAGTGAAGACATTGTCTTAAATAATATAAAGAGACTATCTTCTAATACTGAGGGTATAGACCAAATCACATTACAAATGATAATATTAACCTTACCAGATACCCTATCTTTCATAACAAAATTAGTCAATTTATCTATTTCAACTGGTATATTTCCCGACCTGTGGAAAGTTTCCCTTATAAAACCGATACCTAAAAAAGCGAATGTAACATCAATAAACGACCTGCGCCCCATAAGTATTTTACCCTGTTTATCAAAAATATTAGAAAAGATTGTTTCTTATCAGTTGATAAAATACCTCGAAAATGAAGAAATTTTGCCAAAAGCTCAGTCAGGTTTCCGCAAGAAGCACAGTACTGCAACTGCTCTGCTTGATGTAGTTGACAACATACTAGCAGCTCAGGATAGGGGTATGGGTACTGTGCTGGTACTGCTGGATTTTTCACGTGCATTTGATTCAATAAATATTGCTCTGTTGCTATCCAAAATGTCATTCTATGGTTTTGAAACAAAAACTATACAATGGTTTCACAGTTACTTGAATTTGAGGTCTCAAATTGTTGAAGTCTCTGGTATTGATGGAAAAATAGCATCTTCAGCCTGTGAGTATAATCTAAGAGGGGTCCCGCAGGGCTCAATACTTGGACCAATCCTGTTCATTCTATATAGTGCAGACATCATAGATTGTATAAAAAATTGCCAATACCATATTTACGCGGATGACCTACAAGTTTACATGCACTTCCATCCGAAAGATACAGATCTTGCAGTGACTAAAATTAATGATGACTTGGATCGTTTAGCATTATGGTCTGAAAGGAATTGTATGGTGCTAAATCCAACTAAATCCAAGTATATGGTGATGGGATCTAAAAGGCAGATAGCAGATATTTTGCTTCATAACTCTCAGGTTGCTATCCTCAATGAACCTATACAATGTGTTACTGAAGCTCGCAACCTGGGGTTGATAATGGATAATCAACTACGTTTTGAGCATCATGTTCAAGAGGCTGTACGCAACTGCTTATATAGGCTTAAAGTTCTATATAGGGCTAGGCCTTATCTGAGTGTTGATATTAGGGTGTCACTTTGTGAATCCCTTATTCTTTCCAAGCTGAACTATGCTGATGTTGTGTATGGCCCATGCCTATTATCTAGAACTGAACGGCTACTTCAAAGAGTGCAAAATGCATGTGCTCGTTTTTGCTTCAAGGTTCCTCCTCGTTCACATATTACTCCATTTCTAAATCAGGCAAATTTAATGAAAATGTCAGCTCGTAGAAAGCTTCACCTGGCAACTTTGCTATTTGGTGTTATCAAAAACTGCAAGCCTGAGTATCTTTTTAAAAAACTGGTTTGGGCTCAGGAGACTCGCAGGTATGAAGCAAGATCAACAACATTTGTACTCAAGACACATCAACACAGGTCTGCAGCCTTTAGGGGGAGTTTCAGATTTGCTGCAACCAGCTGCTGGAACTGTCTTGATCCTCCATTCCGTGGCCTGAAAACAGTTCAAATCTTTAGTAGGCTTTTGAAGTGGCACCTAATGAATAACCAGAGGGCTTAAGGGGGAATGTAACAGTATTTTTTTTATAAAAAACACATTAAGATTATTTCCTTTTACTTCCCTGGCATATCTTGGGTGTTTATTTCTTTCTATTTTTTATTATTTTTTTGGTATTTATAATAGTTAATATGTATCTACTTACGTGTTAGGTATGCTCGAAAAACCAAATGCAAGTCTGGGACCACTTAGTTTTTAGTTTTATGATTAACCATCATTATTTGCACTTTCCAGTTGTTATATAGTCCTTATGATCGCTTTGTTTTGTCATGTCACGTACTTTTCTCCTTCTCTATCCTTCAATTATTTTCGATTATTTACTGTTTAACGTTTAGTGATTGGATATATAATTGGAAACACCATTTGAATATTGTTTTCCGAGCAGTAGCAGTACTACCAATGAATGAAATAGGAGCAGTCCTATTTTAATCTTTGTATTTAATTTAACACGATACCACGAAATACTTTTCTTCACACGATACTGAATATGACGTGGCAGATGGAAAACGATTATTCCAAATGCATATCCAAATTACAGACTAAGTATAAGTGTCAATGTGTTTGTCACTACTTTTGTCACAGATAAGGTAGTGGATACCTGTATGAAATACGATAAGGTAATACATACTTTAGCGTATTTAGCCAATGATAGTTGTTGTTTTTGTGCCGTTATGCCTTTGTATTATATTATTTTTATTTAGTGATTTATATATTGTATGTGTTTGTATTACATTTCTTGTTGGTGTTTCAAAAATCTTATAAAAGATATATAAAAATTGTTTAAATTCTCTGATGTTCGTGATGTCATGACTACGGGTTCCGCCTGAAAATCAGTTTTTTAAGGTCACGCGTTGACCTTAATCTCATGCTGAGTCGGGACCTGGTCATGACATCACACAACGTTACATTTGTTTATTTATCTGTTCTTTGTTTCTAAATTATACTCCATTCTCTTATAATGTAATGTAATGTTGTGTGGTGTCCTGAATAAATGTCTTTTCTTTCTTTCTTTCTTAATTTTATTAAAACAATTTTTATATATTTTTTTCAATTCGAATGATTTCGTGGCACTCAAATCATAATCAATTAGTTGTAGTTATTAATTTCCTTACCATAGTGTATACACCATATATGGTATTATTTATATTTTGTATATACTCATGTTGAAACCTAACGAATTGTAAACTTAGTTTACCAATAAATGAGTATTTGAGTATTTTGCGAAATAGCAAAGTAACCTAGTCGGCGAATTTCTATATCTTTATGATCAGTTACGAATACGTACGAAGTAGAAGTAAAATAAGTAGGTACGAAGCTTTTAGTTTGCTTCAAATCAATTTGTCACAGTAGTTTACTGTAGACTGTATGTATCATTATGTTCTGCTGAACTGATGTGTCCGAATTTCATCGACAGCGGAATAGGTGATATATAATAAGCCTATCGGGGTACGACCGATACCGGAGGCCTATTCAGACCGTCGATTAACCAAGTTTACATCGACGTCCAACTCACGCTAATTTTGCAATTTTTGTAAAATGGCACAAAGATGTATCAAAGTCGAAAATGAGAATGGGAGGCTGATTATATATTGATCTAGTAGCAAGCTTTTCTAGTGACTAGGTTTTCACTTTTGAACACAAATACAGATAACTACAACTAGTACTAGTGTTAACTCACGATATACGGTCGAATAACTCGACCGGTGTTCAGGCAATATAAATGCCCATCCTCAAGTAGTTTAGTTATGAATACTACTTCCAATACTCACATCAGTTTCTATAACAAATGCAGATGATTATGTTCAAGAAATAAGAGAGTTCTACAGCTAAACGAAAGATTGCCAATGTCAATCTGAACTATTTTTCATCAGATTAGATACAGCACATGCGGGGCGGTTCTCTAAAATAAATCTATCCATCCATCATCGCTGTGACAATTTCGGAGACACTTTCATTATCAGTTTCGACGGCGATAAATCAAGGTCGAACAATAGACCGCTCGTTACGGAATGTTACGTTGTTGTTACGTTTTCGGTTAACAGGTGGCTGGGGAATGGTAATGGAGTCGACCCAGTTTGCGTAATTCATTCATCTCTTAACATCTTCGTTGAACTTGGAGGTTTGATTCGTGGCAGGTCTTCGACCGATGACATCACCAGGTCTCCTCTACACGTATGTTTCGCGACAGGTATTAGCATATTTAGACATACGTGTTTGGTAGGTGTTATCCTTGATAAATGCACCCACATTGAACCGCTTTGCCCCGGCGTATCCCACGCCACCCACGGCTTATAAGCCAGCACTTTCATTCGTTACTTAATAGAGCCAGATTTATGTGGGGAAGCGAATAAAACGATGGGCTTGAATGAGATTAAAATGCGTATTTGCTATTTTATTGCTGATTAGATTCGTGAGGTTTGTTTCATTTTTTTAATAAATTGAGTTTGTAGTTTATACAATAAACCCCGCCCTGTTGCGCTATAAAGGTCGGTAGAAATTATAAACCAACGGCATTAGCTCGTCAAATTCTCTAAACGCAGGTAGGTGTTATTAATATCTCAACATCAAGGTTGTTTTTATCAAACTCAACAAAGGTTAAGTCAAGTGGCCTACAATCTTCAAGGCATGGCTACTGTCAGATATTTTAAACATAAATGTAATTATATGTTCTTGTTATTCTTCTTTTTTTATTGATTTAGGCAAAGCATTCGACGGCCTCTGTGGTTTGGTGGTTGAGCAGGTCGGCTCATAACCCGGAGGTGGCGGGCTCGATCCCCGCGGCAGGACAAGCATTTGTTTATTAATATCATTATTATTTGACCACTGTCTCGCCTGATGTTAAGCAATGACGTGGTCGAAGATGAGGCACGCTAGCTTAGAAAGTAGCTTCTTAAAGTAGACATCACCTGAATCATCCCATTTTGATTATTGGTCATATTTTAGACTAGATGTAGGTAATATCTTGTCCGGTTGCTCTTCTATGTTCCAGCTGTTCTTTTCTAATGCTTTGTATTTTGGCTGTTGCAATAATATGTGAATTATTAAGCGTTAACACCCATGGCACAAGTCGCCCACTTGCTCCGGCGCTTGCCAATTGGTACATTTTCGTTTCGATTCAGCAATGAATGGCTCGTTCCGGGCTATTATCGAAACTTTTAGTTATTCGGTCACACTCGGCTTGTATCAGATCTATTTGTTAGCATGATGCTTGATGAAACATCGTAAATAATTTATTTTAGTTATGTACGCGTGCTTTGTAGTTTAGACATTGTGTAATATATAATCTTTGATAATGTTCCCGTTCTCCTCTATAATTTTCCATTGTAACTTGCTTGGGGGTAAAATATGACAACGTAATAAGGATCCTCCATAACCTACCTTATATGGAATGTGGGGCAGTCAGGTCAGATCAGGTGTCACACATAATCAAATTAGCTTAAGCTTACTTTACTACTTTTTGCTGATTAGTTACTACAACGTTCAGGTACGTTTCTCGTACGAGAATGTAGGCTCATAAATGAGCATTCTTGAATTCAAAGAATCTCCGCGATCGTTCTTATTGAACGCCACGACCGCTTTAATTGAATCCATTTCCCACACAATGTCACCCATCGTATCAAAGAAATCTAATCAAAAGCATAAACATATCACGAGGTAGATTTATTTTATAGCGTCTTTCAAAAGCGATGGTTAAAAGGAACAAAAAGTCCGTCGTTCACACGACGCAAGATCGGGGCATTCCGAACCGGGCGGTGCGGTGCTCCGGTGTTTTTGTGATCACGCACTTTCTTGCTTCTTTCTCGCCGGTTGGCAGTCCGCAGTACTTTCTACATGGGCCCGGCCTCACAGGCCTCACGTAGCGGCCGCGGGTAACCTGCGGTCAAGTTTAAATCAACTGCAGCTACAAGTGGTTTGCGAAATTTCGATGTGACCTTTTAGGTTGTTTTGCAGTTTTGTTGCATTATTTTGTGTCAGGGAAAGTAGGTGCTACAACCTGCATCAATCATCGTAGATTGTTGACTTTCACATCGTCGTATGATGTTGAGTATCCTAATAACGGCCTTAGATAAAATAAAAACAGAACTTGGCAAATTCTCTCTGAAAGCGTTCTAATCTATGTCAATAACCGTGATAACTGATCGATCGTTTTTCTATATTTCAGGTACGTCATCAAATGCTTCAATGTTCGTAAATGCAATCTTCGATGAGTAAGTAACCATGGAACCATTCTTTGCATAACTATTTTCTCAACTTCCTTTTTTTACTTGTAAGTATTTCATACTTTTATAGATCTGCAAACACTAGATTAATAGTTTGCTCGTGTTTACAAGTTAGTTATGTACCCATAACCGGCCTCCTCCGGCCGCTGCCTAGAGTCACGCCACAGTCCCAGACGCATGATCAGCGGAATGTTATCGCATTCGTCGCTGGAACGGTGGCCTGAGCCGATCGGAAGGCAGTCGTTCTTGTATCAAATTCTACAGACGGTCGCTTACTGTAAAACTCTATTAATATTAAATAAATTTCGTAAAATCCGAAATAATAGTTTTAAAAATCACCTCAAAGCGCTCCCGAAAGTTATCTGGCGCAGCCGGTACGATTGCTGGCCGTCGCCATCGCGAATAGTAGCGCTATATTTTTCGTGAAATTCGGAAAAGTGTGAAAAATCGCGTGTGGTGACTAACAGTGAGAGTGTTATAAAATATATATGTATGCCTAAAATCGGTATCGCGCTCTCCCCGGCAATCCATACGAACCAAATAAAATAAGATACTTAGTGGGACCTGGAACGTGATGACTATGGCGGTTGGACAGTGAGTAATAGAAGTAAAATCCTTCTACTTTCCTTCCCTGCCTAATTCCTAACTGGTGTTAATATTAAGTTATTTTTGGTTAGATATATTTTGTGGTTGGCTAAAATCGCACCATTTAATTAGACTAGTAAGACGCATAAATTCTCTTATATTATATTATATTATATTATATAGTGTGTATTAAATAGTTTAAAATGGCTCAACCTCAAATGCAAGCTATGGCCGCGCCCTCACCTGCCTCGGTACCGCAAAAGCCTACAGAACTGCAAGTACCACGGGATGTTTTAAGTTTAGTACCAGAGTATAATGGTGAAACTAAGACTCTAAGCTTGTTTTTAAGAAAATGCAAATATGTGATTGAACGGTACCAGGGCACAAGGGCACGTAATGAGTATTTGATGCAGTGCTTTACTAGTAAGTTAACTGGTAAAGCAGCGGCATTGATTAGCGAAAGAGGGGATTTTGAAACATTCGATGAGCTTCAATCACTGTTGATTCAGCATTTCGGAGACCCTAGGAGTGAAGAATGTGTTGCTATAGAGCTGGAGACCCTTAAGATTAAGCCTAGTGAATCTTACCTCGAGTTTTGTGGCCGGATCCAGGATATTCGCGCGATCCTTTTGTCCAAGGTAAATCAAAGCTCCTCACCCACATTACGAGAAGCGAAGCGAGTAATTTACAATAATACATCACTAAATGTATTTTTATACAATTTATCAGAACATATGGTTAGAACAGTTAGAATTAAAAATCCGAGCTCGTTAGAGGAAGCGTTACAACATGTCTTGGAGGAAGTTAATTTTCAAGAGCAATATAACATGCGTTCTAAAATGCTGCAAAGCAAACCAGTGCAAATTAACTTTAGGCCATCACCTCTGCCTCAAGGTCAATTTAAATTTGGTATACCAAATCAGGCAAACAATTTCGTCCGTCCTAATGTACCCAGCTTTGCATATCGTGCACCTATTCCAACACAATTTGGATATAGACCACAGTTCAATACCGCACCAGCTCAACCACAGTTTGGACAGCGACCACAATTTGGCTTCAGACCACAACCGCAGGTAGGTCAGACTGCCTTTAGACCGCAAGCAGGACAGTTCGGGTACAAGCCGCAAGCAGGTCAGTTTGGTTTCAAGCCACAACCAGGTCAGTTCGGATATAGGCACCCACAGCCACAAGGTTATCGTCCACCTCATCAATACTCAAACGACGTGTCCATGCGAACAGCCCCAGCAAGACCCCAGCAGTTACCTGTAAATGAAACATATGCGTTAGAAGGTCAGTACCATGATTATTATTATCCCTACGAAACTTACGAGACCTACGATAATATGACTCCCGATGCCTATGACGGTATGTATGGTTATCACGAACCTTCAGTTGACCACCCCGCTGAAAATGATAGGAGTGAAAATAGTGAGCACGGTATTACGCCCTCAGCACCTAATGAGCAAGAGACAGTTAATGCTCCTGAAAATTTTCACGTAGGTGTATTTCCAATGACTACGAAATGATAGAAATAAATTATGACGCCTCATTAAAATTACCATATATATACGTACCGGATATAGACGGAAAGTTCATGCTGGACTCTGGAAGTACGCGATCGTTTTTAGGTTCTGCAAAAGCCAACGAACATTATGCGGCATTAAAATCCCATGAACCATTCATGGTAACAAGTACTCATGCCTCCAGTATCCATCATGAGGTGGTTAACATTCCACTTTTCTCCATTTTCCAAGAAGACGGTGAACATAAATTTTATGTCTATAACGTTGACAACCGTTACGATGGGGTGATAGGATGTGACCTGATATCACGGCTTCAAGCCAAAATAAATTTAAAAGATAAGATTTTAGAAACCCCACGAGCTAAAATACCGATCATTTATAATGATGACCACATCATCACAATTCAGCCTCGGTCAGAACATAGAGTAAAATTGCCAGTAAATTTAGAAAATGGCGACGCTATTTTAAATTTCAAACAGTTCTACGATGGCGTACGTATGCCAACGGCAATAGTTAAGTGTAAAAACTATTCCGCTACTACGGTAATACAAAACACCACCGAAAATTTGATCACACTAACGATAACGGCACCTTTTGCAGTAACTGAATTTAGCGATGACATAGCGTGCGATATAAACTATTCTGAGCTTACCGACGTAGAAGTAGATGATCTTTTGACCGACAATTTGACTAAGTTGAGATTAGACCATCTTAATGACGAAGAGACTAAAGCAATTCAACAATTGTGCCATGACTATAAGGACATATTTTATTGTGAGAGCTTACCTCTCACCTTTACGAACCAGGTGAAACATCGTATTAGAACGGTTAATGAGGACCCAATTTACATTAAACCCTACAGGCAGGCACCGGCTCAAGCCGAGGAAATCAAACAACAAGTCGAAAAGTTGCTCAAGGATAATGTGATTAAAGAATCGCATTCTCCTTGGAGTGCACCGGTCCACATAGTGCCCAAAAAGATGGATGCTTCGGGTCAGGTCAAGTATAGAATGGTCGTGGATTATCGTAGACTTAACGAAATCACAATTGATGATAGGTACCCCATCCCAAACATATGTGACTTGTTCGATAAACTGGGTAAAAGTAATTACTACACCACTCTCGATTTGGCATCAGGCTACCACCAAATCGAAATCGAGGAATCTGATAGAGAGAAGACCGGCTTCTCAACCCAAAACGGACATTACGAATTTCTCCGGATGCCATTTGGCTTAAAGACGGCTCCGGCAACCTTTCAAAGAACCATGAACAACGTTCTGAGGGGCCTGCAGGGCATTCATTGTCTCGTTTATTTAGATGACATCCTGGTCTATTCGAATGGTTTACAGGACCACCTTCAAAAACTACGAGCCGTATTTGACAGACTTCGACAAACAAACTTTAAAATACAACTTGACAAATCGGAATTCTTGCGCAAAGAAGTACAGTACCTAGGACATACTTTGACTAAAGATGGACTTCGACCAAATAACGACAAAATAGAAGCAGTTCTGAAATATCCCGTACCACAGACACAAACTGAAATAAAGCGGTTCTTAGGATTTGTCGGTTATTACCGCAGATTTGTTAAAGACTTTTCTAAAATCACCCAACCTTTGACAGCTTGTCTAAAAAAGGGCAAGAAAGTAGTGACAGATACCAAGTTCATAGAATCATTCGAAAAATGTAAGGAGCTATTGGTTAATGCTCCCATATTACAATACCCTGACATGACTAAACCGTTTATCTTAACGACTGACGCCTCCGAGGTAGCAATCGGTGCAGTACTATCGCAAGGGCCAGTAGGTTCGGATAAACCAGTTGCATATGCAAGCCGAACCCTAACAGAAACCGAAAGGAGATATAGTGCGATCGAACGCGAGCTATTAGCAATAGTCTGGGCGACGAAACACTTTAGGCCCTACTTATATGGCAATAAATTTACCGTGTACACCGATCACCAACCCCTTGCATGGTTAAATAAGTTCAAAGAGGTCAGTAGCAAATTAACACGTTGGCGATTACGTTTATTAGAATACGATTTTGATATTATACACAAAAACGGAAAACAAAATGCAAACGCGGATGCACTATCTCGCATACAACTAAACGCACTGGGAAACGACGACAACGCCGCCATGATTGTTAACATTGACGATAAAGAGCAACGACTCCAGGAACATTTGCAACAAGTGACGGAGCAAAGCTCGACTTTAGCAAAACGACGTGATACCAATGACTCAGGGACTATAACGATATCTGACTCCGACAGGACGGCTACCGCTAGCCCTATGACTATACCAGACTCAGACATAGAAGAAACACAGGAGTATCCCATACGATCAGAATCTAGCACTACACAAACGATTCATTCAGCTAGGGATATGGAATCATTGGGCATTCCCATACTACATGAAGCAGTAGACACCAAACCTAACCAGATTTTAGTGTTCAGCTGGTTCCGTAATAATATGCAAGTCCGCGACTTATCTAGGAATAATCAGAAAGTAATCGAGGTCTTTCTACCCCTTCATAATGAGGAACTAATAAAGGAGTTTTTAAAGAAATATATTAGGCCAAAAGTCAAGTATTTTGTCTACTTTAAAGATCAAGAACATCGAAAAGATTTTAGCAGGGTTATTATAGCACTATTTAAGAGAGGGGCAGTAAATTTCTATGAATGTACGGAAAGGGTTATTTATATAGAGGATGAAAAAGAACAAAAAGCGATAGTAGATAAAATACATGACGGAAAAACGTGTCACCGTGGAATCACGGAGACCATTAAAAGAATTAGGCGTACTTACCACTGGCCTAATATGCAGGAAACGGTAGCGGCTATGCTTAACTCTTGTGAAAAATGCAAAACTTCTAAGTATGATCGTAACCCTATAAAACCGGTACTACAGCTTACACAGTCGCATGACTCTCCATTTCAAGAAATATTCATTGATATATTTTCAATAGAGTCTAAACACTATCTTACTCTCATAGATGCATTTAGTAAAATTGGACAGGCTATTGAAGTACCATCGAGATCGACCCCCGAAATAGTTAGGGCATTGTTAAAATACTTTTCATTTTATGGTATACCGCGAAAAATAAGCTGTGACCCGGGGACTGAATTTAATAATGAACTACTCAAAGAATTGACAAACCTTCACAAAATACAATTACACATAGGTACGCCCAATAACCCTAATTCCATGGGCATGATAGAGAGATTCCACTCTACAATAATCGAAATATACCGCTTAGCTAAGTATGACAAGAAGTGTACAGACGCTGCGTCTGTAATGACATACGCTGTTATGGCCTACAATAACACTATACACAGTGCAACAGACTTAACGCCATTTGAGGTTGTATTCGGACACACAGATCTAAACTCCGCATTCGACATTGACTTTGACAAAGCGTACAGACAACAGCTGATAAAAGACCACAGAAAAAGAACACACGAACTGTACAAACGCCTTTCTGACAAGATGGTTAACTTCAAAAATAAGGTAGTAACTAAACGTGGTGGTGAAACAGGACTAGATTTTAACTTAGGGCAAACAATATTCGCAAAGGCTGTAAACAAAAGGCAGTCCAAGGACAAACCTAAATTCCAAAAAGCCATAGTAACTGGTCAGGTCGAACGCAATGTTTTGCCAATTAAAATAAATGAGAGGCAGACCAAAGTCCCAATTAAAAATATTAAACGTCCTCCGCAGGTGGTGCAAACTCCTGGTATGGACGTCGATGATCAGGACCATCATTTGTCAAGTTGCCCCCAGCCAGAACCTTCAAGTGATAAAACTTGAACAAAATCCTGGCATGTTACCGGTAAGGCAGGGTCGCGCTTTCCTGCAACACGATAAATGGTCGATTGTTAAAACTTACAGCCTCAAAGGCATTATAACCGATTTGAACTATAACATAGATAAATATTCGGAGTTTAATAAAATTATTAGCCAGAATAAGTCATACGTCAATGAGATCCTGGAACTAAAGACTCAGGTAGATTACCTCCGTGACGAAACTACGAACAAGATTCAGCAATTAATTCCCTCCAAGAGATACAAGCGCGGTCTCATCAACCCCCTCGGATCTGTCATTAAAATTATAACCGGTAACCTTGACCAAGATGATGCAATACGTTATGACAAACTTATTACAGGACTCAAGACTCGAGAACAGGGCATATCAAATAAAATTACTCTTGTATCCGAAATGTTGGACCACTTTCTGAACTCTACTCAAGTCATTGATGACAATATTAATGTAATGAATGAGCGTTTGCGACGCATTGAAACTATTGTAGCAGATTTGTCGAGAGAGAACATGTATATCTTTATATCATATTTGACTAATGTATTGAATATGTTTATTGTTAATTTCAGAACTCTATATATAAAACTTAATGAATTGGAAACTGCTATTGCACTTAGTAAAGTATCCGTATTACATAAATCTGTGATCGATTCAAAGGAACTCTTAACCTTGCTGTCCGAAATCTCAAGATATGATAATTTGATGTATTCTGTCACTGAGCAAAGTCTAGTTAATATAGAAGAAACACTTTCAGTGAAAACTTACCTTAAGAATGATGAAATAAGATTCATAATTGATGTTCCATTAGTTGCTAACAGTACGTATAATTATTTTAAATTGTACCCCTTACCCATATCACGTGACTCTCAAACCTACGTCATTGTTCCCGAATTCCCATTCCTATTAGTAGAAGGTACGAAATATCGTCCAACCGCTCGCCAATGCCGAGAAATAACGGCCGAAGAATACTTATGTTCCCAAGACGACCTCGTCCCATATGCTCCAGAGACCTGTATCGAGCAGCTGATGGAGTACCGGCGCAATTTATCCAGATGTTTCCCACGTAGAGTTCTTTCAGAGGACCTGAAATTGCAGAGAATAGCATCAACCCGTTGGATATTATACTCTAAATGTAATAAAATATTAACACAAACCTGTGGTCATGACGTAGTCCGTGAAGCCCTACAGGGAACATACATATTAACTACCCCGGAAGCATGCGATGTTTCTATCGATGGCGTTGTAATATACGGACGACACTACCACCCACTGGATACCGGATATAAACCTGTTCCGCTTCTTACTCTACCTGAAGTACATGAACAAAAGCGGAACCACCTGGTGGAGAATACCGAACCTGTCGACCTCAAGGGAGTTGACCTAGAAGACGTGCAGCACTTAAACTACCTGTTGAAGAAAAGTGTAAAAAGTGTTGAAAGTGATAATGGGCAATATAATAGTGATCAAATCAACAGTGTCAGTGTCGCGACTATAGTACTTTATGTTATCGTCTTTATATGTGTTAGTTATTTAGTCTACCCTAGGCTTAAAAATATAGTTATAAGAAGATGTGGAAGAGGACAGGTCCATGACGATCAGCAAGAGAACCAGCCTCAGCCACCCTTATTGTTAATTTCACGATAAATGTTAACGAAGTTATTGGAAAACTCTGTATTCCCAATAACTTCGAGCTAAGGGGGGAGGAGTTATGTACCCATAACCGGCCTCCTCCGGCCGCTGCCTAGAGTCACGCCACAGTCCCAGACGCATGATCAGCGGAATGTTATCGCATTCGTCGCTGGAACGGTGGCCTGAGCCGATCGGAAGGCAGTCGTTCTTGTATCAAATTCTACAGACGGTCGCTTACTGTAAAACTCTATTAATATTAAATAAATTTCGTAAAATCCGAAATAATAGTTTTAAAAATCACCTCAAAGCGCTCCCGAAAGTTATCTAGTTTGACGTCCGTTGTTTGTATATCTGCGTACGTTTTTCCTTTCATGTTATCAGATTAAACGTGACATCTCAATGACGCGGTGTTCTTTTCCGTCACTAGCTATTACCATCTTAATATGTTAATTAAAATACCTATTAAATTCATTTTTATAATCTAGAAGTATTATAACCTGACCCTATTACTCTATTAAGAGATATGAAAAAGATACATAATTTATATCTGTTATTGATGTAAAACTTCTTTACGTACGCTTGACTTGGGGAGTAAGCTGGTGAATGCGTAACGAGGCGAACGGAAGTTTATTTTATATTTACAATTGTCAAAACGTAACATTGGCGAAATTGTGGTGGCACCTCCACAAAAGCCACGGAACAAGAGTTGAAGTCAAGATGGCGACATTAACATTAAACAAAGCAAAAACAAAGTAAACAGGCCGATAGATGGAGCTAAAGACGTTTTACTACGACTGGAAATTAATATTTCACGTCCATTAAATTTAGATGTAACATTTGCACAACACAGAAAATCGTGTGATTCTGCGTTCCGCACATTGTTTCACAGATAACGCTATCTGCTCCTGTTATCGTATGTTCTGCTGTACTCTTTTCATTTTTTGTTCAATACTATCACGAAATGCGTTTCTTTGTTCTGCTTTTATTGACTTAATAATGTTTGCCATTGTTCTTTTTGTTCACTGTAGCATACCTGACTTGCGTTATTGGCTTTATGTTCGATCCGATATTTTATTAGGCAAAACGTGCGATGTACCACTGGTGCATGAAACAGTATCTTACCTCAAAGTTATTTGCAGAGACAGTTTATCGCAGTAGATTTACGTTTCCTGTTACTGATTTATTGAGACTGTATGCTTTGACGTAACCATTTCAACCTTTGCATCATATCACATCTTAGTTTGGATCAAAAGTTAGTTTTCTCCTGCCCAATAATTCCCAATTTTTTCATGTGATAACGAAATGTTTGTAATTCTATGAACCATTGGTTTGGTTGGCATAACGTCAGTCTCATAGCAAGTTACTGTTTTTGGAGTGATTCCAAAATCGACGTACTTATTGACTCAGGGTCCGCGGGTGAATGTCCTCAATACAATACCCACGCAAACTTATCAAATCGCTGCTGATACTAAAGATGGCAATGTTATGATCCAGACCTTGGTATGTGTATTTATGGTCATTTCTGCTTCAAGATCAAGGTACTGTAAGCATTCGCCAACGTGACTTGAATGTATTGAATCACCGCTATCCTTCTTTACATCGATTCTAAAGCTTACAAGTTGTCCATAAATAAATTTTAAGAGACTCATATTTATTGCTATTGCCTGTTTATTATTCGTTTAGGATTTTGTATTTTAAATAGCAGATGCACCATGCTAAACTGCCCAGCAGTTTCCTTACAACCTACATATAAACTTTTAACTTATAAAAGTTGAATTTACATAAATCTTTTCTTACTACGCCGTAAAAGAAACGCGTTCTACAAATTTCACTTTTTAGGTCTAGTATAAATATTTCTATAAATATCAGTGGGTGTTAGGTGCTAAAGGTTTGAGTTTCGTAAACATTAACATAGCTATGTAGATAGATAGTTAAAAGTTACCAAATGCTTGAAACTAGCAGCTCATAATATTATGTCCTCACCTCCTAATAGAGAGATCACGATAGAGCCACTAACTAAAAAGGACATGGCAGAGACCATTGGTTAGCCAGCGTGTGCTAATATGTTACGAAATCTACTGCTACTGACTGACAAAACACTGTCGTTGCATGTTGGATGGAGTTTGGACTACTTTAGACATTTAATAAACGGGCTATTAAATTAATATTTCATTCAATAACATGCTTGTTGTTTATGTCCAATTATGATTTTATTTTTATGCATTTTCTGCAGTCTAATACTTTCCGAAGAATATTATCTCCGGAACTGTGAAATGCTGTCTTAAAACTGTTCGGAGGTATAAATAAAATACGCCATCCGCTCGCCCTGAATTTCAATCTGTCTCTCAATTTTATCTCCAGATTTCCGGTCAATGTTTATTCAATAACCATAATCCACTAACCATATCGCAAGTCGCATTGAACTTACGGTTTCTTTAATCTCAAAATAAAGCTCAAGTGCTGTCAAAACAAGTCATACATCAGCCTAATGGAGTCCATCTAATGGCAGTGTTTAATTTTAAACTAGACCATTTATCTAGGCAAGGTCGTCTCCAACTTACCATGTGGCTTTTGGTTTGCAACAATAGGGTCATACATTTCGCTCGTTTGTCATCCGGAAGCACCGAGGTGACGTATTGAGTTCATCGTCAACTAAAATTACGTAAGGACCAGCGCAGACGCAGCTTATATCCGTCCCGCGGGCGACCTTCCGTCTCATCTCACGAATGCGTGCAAAGGAAAACGGACCTAAATACGTAAGTGTAAGACTGAAATTGAGATTAAGGTGTTGATTGAGTTAGGTTGCTTTATGAGCGTTCCGGAGTATGGACCGCCGCCAGGCCAGGCCATCGTGTGACTATTCCCGTCTGGTACACTAAATACTGTGTCCGATGGCTCGCGAACTTCATTTTGGCACGTGTCATTCACCACTAGCGCCGCTTTATCGTAATCCAAGAACGTAGGTTGTTCTCGACAAGAATCCTCCGCTATCCTATTTATTTCTTGTCCAAAATATCCCATGTTGCGTACAGCTAGTGATAAACTAGTCCACGTGCTTGCATTGTCGTGATACGCAGCAATATATCATTTTAATACTTTTAGGCGCGCACAACAAATGTAATACGATCGATATGCGTCATTTAATTACAATTTAGATTTGGCTCTTGCCATGCATATGCTTGCTCCATAAATATGCCACCGAGCTCCATTTGGTAGTAAGTTTTGAATACTATTTCAGAATATGATTACTGTGTTTACTTGTATTATTTTGAATTTCGCTCTATAAAGTCTTCTAGGTGATGTATGTACATGATTTGGGGGAAAAAGTCTAGAAAGGAAGTCACAGTCGATAGTTTTTTCTCCTTCCTATTCCTATCATGATAAAACCACACACTTAATTCAATATGCGTACCTTTCTAATGGTCAGCCACCCATCAAATGAGGGCTATCTTCTCTATAGATAAACAACTTTATTGATATTGGCTATCGTGTTCCAACAAAATGTACTTTTAGAACCTGTCCATGTTTAAAGTCAACGCAGTGCTAACCGAACAAGTTTCGAAGTATACCATTTATATGTACACTTCCATACATAACGCGTTTTCCAATGCATTCTACGCGGCTGCTTCTCTGGAATCCAGTCTCGATGTATGCCTTTTTAATGAATTATATGCTCAGTTAATTTTTAGATTCGTACGCTTGGTTTTCAAATAAAATACTTATTGAATGTTGACCCTTACTGTCTGCGATTTCCTTCGCTATGACTTTCGAATTATCTAAATTGCCAGGGATTTAAACGATCATTTTATGGTATTAATGACGTTACTACGCCTGCTTAAGCAGTTTAATGTTAACATTAAAGTGATATATCTTGAGCACTTCTATATTTCTCTCGACACCGCGTTCTACTTTCGCTGTAACATCGGATACTATGTTTAAATATTAAAGAAAAGTCATCATTAAAAATGTATTCATATGATAAAATGAGGCCGAGTTCAAAAATAAAGTTTAGTGTTCATATCGTCATGTTTAATTTAGTCTGCTGCTGTCATTAGTTAGTCTGATTTGGTGTTGGTTAATATTCAATCTGTCCAAATGAGATTAAATTTGATTCAGTGTAATTTAAGCGTAATATAATTATGTTTTGTGTGCTAGTGCTTATGTCATTGGCGCTTTTCAATGAGCGTCACAAATTATGACCCCTTACACGATGCGATGACGAATGAAAATGAAAACAAGGCCGCTACGGTACCTGAATATTTGGGCTAAATACTATCTGTGTAATAATTATTAACATCATATAAATTTTCTTAGCGTGATATATTATTATTTCGTCTCTATTCAGATCTTAGTGGTATTCACTGCTATTACCACACATTATCTTACGTACCTTTAGCAATAGTAGTTGGAATTTTTTTAATCAACTCTAAAATAAAATGAGGTCAAAGTGAATTCTATGAGTTCTATAGCTGCTATTTCCGGTTTTATTAGTTGTAACTTTTTATTTATAGCGTGCCTGTACATATTAATGTTTCTGTTTTTTATTCAGAGATCTATTACGTTTTTATGACACATATTTTTTTAAGAACATGTATAATTAAACTTTTTTCTAAAACCTGTGTTTTACGTATTCAAAGCCAGTAGTATGACTAATATGTCAAGATGTAACATGTTAAACCTCTCCAACATTCCTTAATTCAACTACTTTACGTTCCTCACTACCTGTTTCGCGTAAATAGTTTAGGTTTTCGCAACAGAGTTGTCTGCCGCTGGAATGCGGCAAGTGAACGTCGACATTGCCGCGATACTCCGAGGCATCCCAGGAGCGCAGCTTTTGCCTCGAGTGGCCTCAACCAGCCAAATGTCACTGAGGCAAACCGTGATCCCACGCCCAATGTGATGAAACTTTTGAACTCATGTAAAATAACTCTCTCAATACAAGTACAATCAAATCGAACTATTGTCGACTTGTAACGCTGCCAGCTGCTAAAATATTTGCGGTTAATTCAGAACCTATTAGCTCCATTTCGTGTTTGGCTTTTCGTCATGTTTGCCGAGCAGTCGTGAGCGTGACCTGTTATTTGTTTTAACAGAACTGAATAAAGGTCATTTTCTAATTTAAAATCACGAATATATCACGTCGCTGTTTATTTGGACGTCAATCGTATCGAGCTCCTAATGACTGAGGCCATCAATACTTTTCTCTAGTTCTTCGAAAGCTAGATGTGGAAGTTGTTAAACTGGGTGCTTTGCCCTGTCCCTTTTCTTTTTGTGTAAAATTAGTTCCGTCTGATCTTCCGTCCCTATCTCTCCCCCCACCAATGTCCACCTGCGCCGGAGTCGCGGCTCGCGTCGCGACACACATCTCACGTCTTCCGTCCATTGCTTTCTATTTTCGCCTGTCGTGCTCAATTTGTCTGAGTATATGTGAATATACTTATGGGATTATTTTAACTTCGCCGCCGAGGAGCTCAATTATACAAGATTTTAATGTCTTATTTATTCAGTGTGTCAAGTTTACGGTCGTCCATTGTTTTTGAGCGTCAGTTTCACTGAATTTTCCCGCGTATTCGAATACCATCTATTGTTTAAAAACTTTTTCTATCGTCCGTAATGGATCACTTTTAGTTGTTGCTGCGTGTATTGAGATTTGTTATTCATTATCACGTTTAGATTCCAATTATGAGAATCAGCTGATTGTACGTAGTTTATCATGTGATTTAAGACTTTCAAACTAGTTGGTCATGTAGTCCATAAATAGATCTATCAAATTAATGGTAGAATTGTGACTTATTAACAAATGAATGGTTATTCCTTCAAACGGTTCACATGTTACAGTCCAATTATCATGTAGGTCATTCTTTAAATAAAGGGTTTCGTTGCGAAACGACAACCGGCTATCGGTAAAGTATTGAAGCATTATGCTAAACACAATTCTGGTTTCAGTAACAATATACAGCGACCTATATCAGTCGAAATGCGCATTATGGGCCTGTCAGTTGTAGCTTTTAGTTCTTTTGGGAAATTTGAATATAAATATGTTTCCATTGTGCTTTTTACGTTTTCCAATTCCATTTATTCGACGTGACGTGAATTAGATCTGAAAAGCTATCGATTGTGAATATAGCCTTATTCTCCCTGCATGATATAAAATATTTCTTCTGTAATGATAGGCCTGTATCTTACTCAAGGCAACATCGCCAGTCTTCTATGTCACGAGGTTAACCAGCGTTTATTACAGCTATCACTTTCGACATCAATAAACTCTTGTCTTCATTCAAATCTATTAGTTCTTATACTTTTACTATTTCGTTTTAGTCAATTTCAAGCGTTATTAAATAAACATTCACCGTGACTTATTGCTTGAAATTTCAAACTGTATATTGCATAGCACTTGCATCCGCGTATTTCGCCGTTTTGAAATTTCGTGTTGCATTAATTGTCTTAGTTTTGTTACCATCAGCGTTGCGTATTCATGTTAATTGTTTTAAGTGGTTTTTACTTTTGTGAAATACTTAAGTTGATAACACCCAAATTAATACGAATAAGCTCTAAGATCGCAAAGTAAACAATACATTACTATGCTTTTGCTTAAAACATTTGTTATTATACTTACGACTGCTTCCATTTCTCAGAATCCGTCTTGCAACGTTAAACATTTTGCTCTATTGTTCTGATAGATGTTAGTTTTAGTTAATTGCATCTATCTTTCTTCGACATTTTTATCTCAAAAGTATTTAAATACTTAAATTATTGAGCCTTTGATTTCGGCCTCTCGAGTCTCGCTCGACGCCTGTCTTCATCTCTACGTACACTACTCTACACCTTTCCGTCGCCACTTATCCTGCTCCCTGCACTTAAATTGTACATGTGTAAACTGTTTTATCGCGGCCAATAATTTCCGGTTGGTTTGGGTTTGCGGTTATTAGTTTGAGGTCAATGTTATTAAAATACATGCTAATAAAACCAGGTATTTTGCATAATGTGAGAAATTGAGTATTTATGACATTCTGATTGCTGTTGATCACCTGCCGAACTTGACATTGCCAATATTTTTGAGTTGCATCGTAATGTATCTTATGTCTGGTTTATTTTTACGTATTTTTTATGTATGAATAGGCCAATGTTTAAGTGCAATTCACCTGATGTTTGTGATGATAATGAAGGAACATAAAAAGTTATTCGTAATAGTTATTGATTAGTTAGTAACTGTTATTTAATGACAATCCAATTAAGTTAAAAAACAAATACACAATATCACGTCACATGTCCACGTAGTTCCTGGGTACCTAGACACAGGTAATCTTAGTTAGGGTCCAGGATCTATGTATGTGATCGTTGGGCGTTATTATTATTATTATCACATTTGATTTTAACGGATGTATGACAAAACATTACATGTCAGGTTAGGTTTAAACCTAACCTGACATGTAATGTTTTGTCAGCAGTTTTGTTCAACTGTATTGAGTTACACCTTTTCCTATTGCATTTCTAGGGATGCCGTTCGGTGCGAGTTGCATGTATATCTTGTTGCATTTTGTCTAGGCCGTGTTTATATTCTTCACTTAAACTGGCTGATGGTTTCATTGAATAGAGACATTAATTCGCTACCTGTGCTGCCAGGACATCACTAAACCGTAGGAGATATTTCCTGGAGTCGACTGCTCACTGATTAAGAATATAAAACCTAAATTCTCTGTAATTAATTTATTATATTTTATAACTGACTTACATCTTCTAAGACCATCTGTCGTTCTCAACATAGGATATATTTTATTAGAGTAATATATAAACAATGTTACGTTAAATCGTTATACCTAAATGAAATGGAATTCATTTAGCGTTTCATTTATTTTACTTCATTTTTGCTTCTTAAGAATTATTGCAATTGTCTACGACTTGAAGTGAAATGAGTGGAGTGAGTAGTCAAGTAAGCGTTGAATTATTTATGTATTTTTCATCATTTACTATTGTAAGCTTGGGTTATATTCCATTTTTATACTCAGCTCTTCTATTTATGGTGGTGTACCTACCCAATTTTGCAAAATTATGAGTATTATTATATAACTGTCAAGATCAGACTCCTCAGCAATTTAATCAACTACTTACTCGTTCGGCCTCCTGTTTAAATAATTGATATGATGATGATCACATCACTAATCATTTGTTTGCACATTGCAACATTTGCCTCATATCTCATAAACCGACATTCTCCGCCTATTATATTCACAGAACCACGAATATTCAATTATTCAAATATCATTAGATGAAGATAAACGTGCTATGAACCCGAGAGAAGCAGGCCTCTTACTCGACGTCCTTGTGAATGCACCTCGATGACCGTTCACTCACTTGTATTGTATCTATATTTCCTTATATAATATGTTTACAGATACAGAAGGAATGGATAGAGGTAAAGGAGCGAGAATTCTATTTATGAACATGAAAGATACAATTAATTTTACCAACGTAACATGGATATATTAAATTTGGGTCGTCTTCACCCACCTGGATTTTTTTTTGTGACAGTAGATTTTAATGGGATGAAAGTATAGGCTATATCAATTACGGCCCATTACATAGCAAAAAAAAGCCGTTGGTCTTGACCCTAAGATCATAAAACACATTTACCCATATCTATAAAATTTTCTCTGTCCCGTTGCTACATTAATTAAGAATTAGTACCAACCGCTATTAGTGGGGCCCGTTGAGAATAATCCTTTAATTCTGGCATCGTATTGAATCTGCCTTACATTCAATTGACATCATTTCCAATTCTAGCTAAGTTAAAAAGGGATACTGGACGATTAGAAGGCCGCGAGGCATGTAGGTTCACAAAACCGATGCCATGTTTGAATCATACGTGTATAGTTGCTGCAAGGTCAACTGCTTGATACATCACTCTATGGTGCACTTTAAAATACATGTATGTTGTAAACACACCTACAAAGTGGTTCATACAGGGCAAATATTAATACTGGCAGTACGTAATCACTAGACCCGCTGAGCTGACGCACACGACTGTACCGTTGTAACAGTGTGCGTATACGCTTATATGGATACTGTCGGTACACTGTAAACGTTAGTTGTCACACATGTGCACTAACCAATGATATCATTCAATGACATTTGTTGGTGAGCGATGTCAGTTTCATTTAAGTCTTCTGTGATTACATTTATAGGATGATGATGATGAACAAATCATCTTCTGAAATCAAAATCTAGTTTTAGGAGAGAACCTAACAATAATTTGTTCCAAAGTTTCATGGAAAGTTAAAATGTTTTGTCCATGATCTAAATATTGCACCGGGTTACTTGTCAGATAATCTAAAAGCGTAATTCGAATTCGGTCTGTCCGACTCGGAACTTTGCCAAATGTTTGAAATATTCTGTTGTCTTTTAAAATTTCTGAATCTATAGAGTAGTGATGGTTATTTTCTATAGTGTAGAGTATGTAGCGTCTCTTAAAATTTAAACTGGAACAGATCTACATTTCTAAATTTCATTATCTGATCTGCTATACCATGTAGCGTCTTTTATCAATGGTCTTTAGTCCATATCTTAGTCCAAATGCTATTCTCTAGTATTCTTTAGTCCAATCAAATTCTTCATTATCATACATCTATTTGCGTCTGGCACGTCCATAAAACAAATAATATTACAAGTGTCCGTAAGCTCTCATTCCCAGATTCGTATACTAAACATTACTACTACCTAGCGTGCTTACACTCGTTGTATTGTATTGTATTGTATTACGAACTTACAGGTGATGTCATGCTAATGATAATGATGTCATTTCGGTGTTCAAAGAGATAATTTCAATAAACTTTTAGATCTCTATCATAAATATCGACTCCTGCAATGTTATTCTTCATACCTTATCATGCTTAGCTTTTTATGAATTGTTTAATAACAACATTCTTCTGCATTACTTTACCGCATAATGTATCTATAGCATATAATGATGAGAAAATTGAATAATTAATTGATGATCAGTGACTCATTTTTGCTTCCATAGAATTGAGACGTTCATCCTTTGTAACCTGTATTATATACCATCATGTCATGCCATCAGCGTAATACGATCCCACTAATGGGGCACGAGCTTTTTCTCGAAAGGGCGAGTTTGTGCCATAATCCATAATATTGGTTAAGTGGTTCTTGAATCCGGTTTTTTCTCGATGATTCCGTCACTGTTGTAATTTGTATCAGGTTAAGTTACTATTATTCTACATATTTTTTGTACTGCCGTTTTGCATCTTGATTTCGATTTCAGTCATTAGTAAACAGATCAGTAACATGGGCTTGCATAAATGTATTACATTGCCTCATAAAGGTCTTTGTCATCACGATTATGGTAGGGAAGTGCTATAGTCTAGTTGTGTAGTGTATATTCATAGATATAAAGACTACATTCATTCTCTCAAGAGGCTGCTTTCGATTATTATGTTTACTTTTGTTTTTACACATATTTTAAGCCTTTCTTTTTAAGGCTCGATTTTGGTAATTCTTACTCTATTTACTCTCTCCTGCATGATAAAGTTATTCATTTTTTTACCAGTATTAGTCTTTATTTTATCATTGTTATCGTTATCATGTATTTTTTTACAAAGATGTTGAACCTAAATCGGAAAATCTGTTTTGAGATTGATCCCGAATATAGGATTTTTGATTTTCTTTACGTTACTTTTGAAATATTTCGCTTATAAATAAGAGGTACGTTGCAAATGTACCCATTATTATGGCATCGCCGCCGGTAGAATAGAGTGAATTCAATCTGACGACTAACTATTTAATTCACCTTGCCATTGCACACAAGCACTCTACTGAATTATCAGTAAGTAATACGTTTTAATCTTAACAATTATCTAATAAATAAATTGTAGAAACATTAAAGGAAATTCAGCTTCTTTATTTAAAGTTTTGAATGAATAAAGATTATGGATGAGAATATAGTGTTTGATTGATTACAATGGAAAGCAACGCTTCCTATTTAGTAACCACTGGGGTAGCTCAGGTCAACTCAACAGTGACAATCTGCGAGCTAAATCTATCTTGAATAGCGAATTGAAGCAAGGATCTTTGGACTGACGCTTGATTGATGGACACATTGTACGAGCAACAATGGACTGAGCATCCGTGCCAGTAGACTACAAACAACCTCACACATAACATGTTACGAAAACTGCGTGTGACTCTGGAACACGACAAACCTTTTAGGCAAATAGAAGTAAGCAGTGTCCAAAACTTTCTACGAGAAAGTTAGAATTAACTTGTAAACCACTTAGATAGTAATGACGGGCCTATTCGTTATTGTTTCTCGAACACATAGTAATCCTTGAACTTGTAACCAGTAGTCGTTATTTTGAAATGGCTTATATCCTGACGCCAAATTAAAAATTGTGCATGTAAAAAATTCATTAAATCTAATGTCGATTGCTAACCATAGCTACTCCAATCTCAACGTATGCCAGGATTGCATTTCAATATTGTTTCCCGATACCTACCTCATTGCAACAGTTGTATCCGCTCGCATTTGCGGTTACGCTAGCATCCTGAGATCTAGAAATATCGTAGCCCTTGTTTAGAAATCTAACCAGCAAGTAGTCACGTTTCACTATTTACTCCATATTTAATATCTACACTTGTTTTTTTTTCTACGGATTTGATTAAAGGTGCACCCACGCATAAGTATCAGCTCTTTTTGCATGATGTCATAATAAGCACTACGTAGACTCCTGTCGTCTTTATAAAATTAACTATAATCATAATTTAATAATATGTTAGACCGTGTCAAGTGCCTGAGTTGTTATTTTTCTTTTTAGTTGTTAGTTTATTATTACTATTTAGCGACTACTTCTCTAATTATATATAATATACATTTTTGTCGTGTTTGTAGTTTTCCGGTGAATCTAGCGCGTTATCATGTTCGCTCGTCATAAGTCTATGCCTACATCTAACATCAGGTTTTATTGCATGATTGTCGTCAGTTGTCAACTCGAGAGCACCAATTACATCGTTGCTTGGACCGTGGCATTGTCGACGGTCTACCTTCGTGCTAGTAACGTCGTTCTTACAACAACTACCATCGCCATTTAATTTTTTTCTGTACTATGAATTTCAAATGGACTATAGCCGTGATTCTTCATGTAAGAAATTGTTTTGCTTTCATGTTATTCATTCATTCAGATGTCTTGCAATTTTGTGCTCATTTCAAATGTAAACGTATGACGTGACGAGATAATCGCATAGGTGTTGAGCGTCATGGCTGCCCATTACAGTTGTAGGTCCACTTAGAACTAAATTATAAAGACTCACAAGAGACAGCCACTGTGCACGTCATTCTCAACAGTATTTCGGTCTTCGGTGTCATATCTATACTATTATTGACGGTTTGCCGTTCGAGTTTAATGATGATGATGATGGCTTTAATTTAAAATAGGCTTTATTTACACTAGATAGGCCTACTAAAGCTATTCATAATTTTAAATTATCATTTATCATGACAAGAGTAATGTCATTCAAGCTATTTATGATAACTAAAAGTTTAATTTGTTGTTTAAATCATACCCTAAGATGAGATCTTAAAGTTGATATGAATCTCGACCTGGTTCGAGGTGATTTACATAGTATAAATACATATTAAATTACTCGAGAATAGCAGTAATCTAAAGAGAGATTAAAACTGTTTGAATTTTCCTGCGATAATTATAATAAATATTTTATTTTGAATGTTTTACGACATTCATTTTAGTTATCAAATGTTTTTACCAAATGTTTTGAAATATTCATGTCTCGTCGTAGTTATGAATGTTGATATAATTCTATTTTATAGTTTCCTATTATGATGTAAGCTAGAGAAACGCCGCCTGTAAAAATATAGAAACAAATAAATATTGCTAGCAAAATAAACTGAACAGTTATCGAACAGCTATTTTTAGATAAAAACACATGTAGTGAGCGAGCGGGGAGTGCCAACGGCGAGTTCTATACATATTCATTGAGCCGTCTAAGTTCTGTGCCTTTAACGGCAGTTGTATCTAACTAACGTGAAAAACAAGATGGATCTTTCAAACATGGCGACGCTTCGCCTCTGAAATTTGAATAACTCCTAATCACGTCCTACCAGAAACTTAAAATAAAAACTTAAAAACTGATTATATGTAATAGTAAACAGCAGCATACATTTACACAGTTATAGACTTAAGAAATGTTATTGAATATCACTTGAGTTCTGGGGAAGTCAAAACTTAAAAGGCATAAAATGCAAGAAAGTGGGATTTGAAAAATTGTAATATCTGAAGCTTGGAATAAAGTTCTATCGCTATTGTGAACTTACGCTATCCCAGAACTGTGCATGGAGTGAGAAAAAGGTACGCTCCGATGGTTGTTTTTTCTGTTCGGTGGTCTAATTCCTCGCCAGGCTTCGTTATAAGATTAAGTCCTTAACCGTTAATTTAGCTAGGTTTTCCAGACATTTACAAAGATCATAACTACTTAAACCCTAAATACAGCTCATAATTCTGTTAATAACCCCTACCTATTTGACAGAATTCCATGAATCGCAACACAATCTAGAACACGTCTTCAAACAAAACCCGAGCTAGCTGGTTAAATGTTTGATTTACGTCCAAATAAACGGCTGTATTTCGCATATGCTATTTTAAATTCATACTCAAGACCTAGAAACAAAATGCTGTTACAGTAAGCCGTTCTTTTATACTGAAGACACTGTATCCCAGATTTCTACTTTTTCGCTTTCATAGAGAGTTTTTCCTTGATATTTGATATTTACGTATTTATACTTTATATTTTCTTGGCAATTATAAGTGATCGTAATGTGAGATGTCTTGTTGCTGCTGTATCTTTTAGTATTCACTGCATGCTTGTGAAATGATGACTAATTAGGTAAATAACATAAACGTGGTTTTAAATGCTCTTCACATTTTCTTAGTAAAGGTAAAAAAAGAGTTTCATATTTTAACTAAATTTGTGTTCTATAATGATACCAATGATTTCACATCGTTGTATAACTCATTCGACTTAACATATCATGATAAATCTAAGATACTAAAACTCAATGGTGCATGAAATTACTACTCGTGAAATAATAACATATAAGATAAATAAACATAGCATGTCAAGATAATCTAAAAAGAGTCGCAAAAGAACAACTGATAATACAAACGATACAACACGTACAAGTAATGAAAATCAAGATAATGCATCAAAACAATAACCAACGGTAGCAACAGCTGATCAAACAAAGCTGTGTAATAGCGTTTACTCGCTTGCATAACCTGCGAAAAGTGCAAGAATCGACAGAACAATGGTAGCAATTAAAGGCCGCGGTCAAAGACAATCGAAATCGAAAGGAAACGGGTACGGATGTGACGATGGGCAGACGGACGGACGACCATTACCGCGGAGGCAGGTAGAGTTGATTGAAGCTTCCTAGTGTGTGTGATGAAAGAACGAAGGATTCTAATCATTAACTGTACCTCTTGCCAATTACATTTACAGAAGAATTAAGATCTATTTAAAATTAGTCACGCGAGTATCGGTAGTGCTACCTGTTATTTGTTATCCATTTAATTAACGAGGCGCGTAGTATGTATCGATAATAATTGTAACATAAATAAAACGCAATATGCATTCAAGATACTAACAATAAAATATGCGTAGAGCTCATTGACCTCTTGCCTTGCTCATCAATTAAATAGCTTGCATAATAATTTAAATGTAAAGTTTTCGTAATAAAATGTACTTTTACTGTTAAAATAACATTAAGCGGTAATTGTGTTGTTTTTATATCATTTGTTTATAAAAACTAGTATAAGCGTTATTTTAGGGTTGTCCTTATTTTGATTGTCATTTTCGTCGCCTTGGTGTTATCTTTTACTGTCTTTATTCAGTATTCCATTGTATTATTACCTTACAATGAGTTATAGAGAGAGATCATTATTATTACTTATTATTATTTAAAAAACACTCAGCACTTGCACGCTGAGTACTTATACGTTGTCTATACTACATTATTTCTTCAACCAATCAAATTTCTATAAATCTGATATTTTCAACCAGTATGAAATGTATCTCTTCCTTGATCGTGAATATCACCTGTTTCATACAATCTTCTGTCATTAAATATGTAGTGTCCCGTTCACCAGGAAACAATGGACGTCGGTCGATGACACTACAATAGCGTATTACCATTTATTGTACGATGGATTGGATTGACCACTCGGCTTTCATAAGTGCACAGGATTTAGTTTGCATTGTATTCCATAAACGGTGTTGTTTGTGTTATAACTCTATTTGTACAAGTGCAGAGATTACAGGGTTCAGGGATGTCTGTTACGATAACTTAGTCACGTTTATTTATATATTAGTTTGTCCTGTTTTTTGTCTATCAGTAGTTTGTTGTTAGGTCAAACTTTTAATAATATTAGTTCAACAGGTATTCTTGCTAATGCGTCTGCCATGTCAACCTTTGTGTTATTATCATCACAAATTATACGATTAGACCAATATCATATTCATAGATATTATTTTTATCTAGTTTGATACAAAATAGTAAAGTTAAGGTATTCGTAGATAAATTTATCTTGATTTGATAAATGTTTATATCTAGGTAGGTATGTAATTATTGACCTATCTATCAATCACCCTATAGCGTATTTGCAATAATAGAATCTTCTTTGATTGTCTACCTGTCCGATCTAAGAAAACCGCTCATCGGTCATGCTGGCACTCGAGGGCTTGATTCAGTTAACATAAAATATCATTATTCTTTATTACCAAAGCCAGGCTTATTATTTTATATATTATGTGATCTTGGAATTCTTTTAACGGATTCTTATTTGTTTCCGTTTCCATTCAAATAACAAGTTTATACACTTTCTCGAATAGCTAGGGCTCGCCCATTGAAATATTCAAAGTAATTCAAACCTGTTTCTATGCATTCCTTCATAACCACAACGTTCTCAATGATTGTTATAATTTCAACTCTATTGTCATGGTGATAAAATGACATATTGTTGATATGACCTCGTGTTTCATAAGAGAATCCAATCTGTCATAGACATAGCCTTGAGGTCGACAATTGCAAGGCTTATTGTTTGCAAACTGCTCCTCGTCTGCGTCTGTACTCTGTACCATCGCGCTTCTATGATTTGCTCGTGCGTGATGTATATGATATGTATATTCAAAAATTTTAGTTTTGGTAACAAAGTTAGTTCCATATAACATAATCGTTATATGATATATTTTTCCTAAATTTTATTATAAGCAAAACATGTTCAAAACAGAACATTTTGATGCTTTGCTTTGATGATATTCTCTGAAGATAAGCTTCAAATTGTCTTTTCTAATGCGTCACATTCATAGGTAAGGTAACATAACTCTACACCAAATAGTTTAAGTCTAAGCAAACATGGAGGTGTTAGTTACGCATTTTTTATGGAGAGTGTGGGTGAGACACTGCGTCAAGATAATAATATATCAATGCAATTATAATTATTAATACTAATGTGACATTGGCATACCGAATTTAGCGAATCTTGAACAATATCAAATACATGAAATAAAATCAAGTAGCTACTTCATTTAAACTCAAAGTCCAAAAACACCTAAGGATAAAATAACTAATCTCTAACAACGTGAGGCAGTGGACTCCTTGGCCTCATTAACAAAACAAGATATTAATATTTTTAAAAACAATTTAGCTAATAGTTACAACTTCTACCGCTGAGCGCAATATGGAAATGAGCACAAGATAATGAGGTATTTGTGAAACGTGCCGTTTCTACGTATTATGATAATTTGGGATGTTTCACATTGGCAGGTTTAGTGCTGTCTTGAAATAGCTTTATGAGTGTGATTAGGATTCTGAAAGCATAAAAAACAAGCAAATTGTTTTGTTTAACTCGTGCATTGACGAATTAACTTAAGTTGTACAATTTGTAACTTGTACGTGTATTATTCAAAACCATAATAGCGGTAACGTAGAATTGCTGACTTCCGTGACGTGAACTGTCGAATACCGCTGATTCAGCAACCAAAGTCCACCTAAAATCCCCTTCTGCAAAGTTTAAAACTAAATACAACTGTAAATAAGCTGTGTTTCCAAATAAGATCAATTACCTTCAAACTTAGACGTGTCCACTTGCTCTAGCTTCCAATGTAAATGTGTTTACTTAAACAGCCCACGTTCTCCATACAGTTAGATAAAGCAACTCCACGCTCCACAGTTTTGGAATCTAGGCCAAGGTTCCCAAAGATTACTAAAGGACGTGTGCCCGGCATTTAGTTTACATTTGGAAATATGGAGATGATTGCGAGGGCTTCTGCATCTGGTAAAAGCAGTTTTTTCGCCGTGTATGAAGATTAGACTAACCTAAGCAAATGAGGAATGGAATGCATCAAAGTTGGCTTTACTGTTATCAGTTTAATTTGACTAAAAATTTGAATACATTCTTAGGTTGGAATTTTAAAAAACCGAAGATGATTTTTTAAGATTTTTGTAATATGATGTACAAGATATAGTGGAGAAACATTATTATACTGTGGATTCTACCAATAATCTAAATATATATAACTCAAAGGTGACTGACTGATTGACTGACTAATATAGTGATCTATCAACGCACACCCGAAACCACTAGACGGATCGGGCTGAAATTTGGAATGCAGTTAGATGTTATAACGTAGGCATCCGCTAAGAAAGGATTTTTCGAAATTTCACCCTTAAGAGGGTGAAATGGGTGGTTCAATTATTTTCCCATAGGCCACGCTGCGGGCGAAGCTGCGGGCAGAAGCTCGTGATGGATAAAAATATCCGATGATGAATAATAGAGTAAGATAGCATGATATACTCACAGGTATTTGTAATCAAAGCATCTGTATTGAGATTAAGAAATCATTATCAAATAAACCACCATCTCTAAAACTAACAACTTTAAATAGATCGAGCGTAAAGGTTACCAGGGTACTTTCTACTAGCATACAGGAACAAAGCAATTGGTATTGCTGCATTTCAAATTATGCAATTCATAGTACCGGGCGCATCCATGCTCTCCTACCAAGGTTCTCTCACATCCGATGTTTATGATTTTACAGCTTTTCGTTTTGTGTTTATTAATATTAGGAACAAAACGAATGTAGCGTCTTACTCATAGTACTCTAGATATTGTATCTATGTAAGTAGACTTTATCAACAATTTCAGATTCAGTATGCAATAGGAATCTGGGTTATTTTCCTAAGTATCGTTATGAAAAACATAATGATTGTTTATGCGAACTAAATTTAAAATCAGGAATGAATATTTTAGCTTTTGTTTTTTTCTCTTCTTAGAGTTTGGCATAATCTAAGCATGTCATTGTTCACATAAAAATCTTTGACTATTTCTTAGCTTAACATTTATTTGCAATCGTTGTTGAGGCAACGTCTGTTATCAAATTACTCTGATGCTTATAATAATTATAGGCAAGTAGTTTATAAAGTCTATTTAGTCACAGCTCAGCGTTTTACACAAAATTCGTCAGTTATTTAGACTATACATTGTTTACCCAAGGCCTCTCCCATAGCTTACAATGCCACACTTATCGGTCTTGCGTTATTGTAGACTATAGTCACTGAAATCATTACATTCGTCCCACTAATTCTTAGAGTTTGTACCTGTTATGCTGGTTTTCTATGCAGAGTCTTAACTAATAAGGTTCAATTTTCTTTGTCCTCAGCTCCTCCAAAATTTGGGCAAAGTTGATCGCACCCTAGACGACATATTCGAGGAGCACCTACAAAACTTCAACCGGCAGCACCAGCAAGCCACACGGCTGCAGAAAGAGTTTAACAACTACATAAGATGTATACGAGGTTGGTACAAGGTTTAGGTTTTTAAAGTTAGATTAATTATATCGGTCTCCGATTGTTATTGTGTCGTGTCTAATCACAGCCTTAATAATATTTAGGACTGTCACTAAATCACTCCTAAAATATCTGTCTTGTTAGAACGCTTGGAATTTTTGATATTGGAACACTAACCTAATCATCGAAAACGCTTTTATTGGCGAAATATATATATTATAACTCAGCCATTGCAGTAACTGACTCCTAAACCCAGAGGCGGCTGGTAAAACTAAACTAAACATCTAGCTAAGCCATGTTCAGCAAGAGAAGCATTCGTTCAGCAACATGCGAAGTTCGTGGTCAAAGTTTTGATGGTGCTATTTTAGACAGGCAACTATACTCTCCTATTTTTCTTAACAGCGGTGCAAACAGCTTCCAAGACCCTGATGGAGGCTATCACAGAGGTGTACGAAAGCGGCTGGTCCGGCCACGACCTGCTATACGTCCAAGCTCAGAACCTCGAAATGCTCTGGCAAGACTTCTCGCACAAACTTGGAGACCAAGTGCTCATACCGCTCAATACGTATACCAATCAGTTCCCAGAAGTTAGGGTAAGTGAAAATTACCTACAATGAAGGCATATGTTTGTGATACATATTCCAACTTTAGCAAGAACAGATAACTAAAATGGGACACGAGCAACATTAACACGTGATTATACACATGGGATCTGTTTCTGCTATCTCTAATTATATTAATTTCATCCAGGCGTGGAATAATGATACAAACATTGGTTACCGATTTTATTTTACACTCTGCTCCTGTGATTAGACTGTTTGTATGCCAATTGGTTTTACTGGTTCTGCGTAGAAATGATATACGTGCAGCTGCAGAAATCTGTATTCAATTCTAGTCGTTCCCTAATTTTATCAACTTTTCTATTAATTTCGGTTTAAACCATTTCGTACGTGCACCCATGTGTGTAGCTTTCGATTGTAGGTTCATTGCTGTAGAAACGTCGTTCCATTTGTTAAGGAGTTATTGTGACGTAACTTTACCTTTATGCTTAAGCCCTTTATATAATATTTCCAGAAAAAGATCGAGAAACGCGGCCGCAAACTCGTTGACTTCGACAGCCAGCGGCACAGCTTCCAGAACCTGCAGGCCAACGCCGCCAAGAGAAGGGATGACGTTAAGGTGAATAATTCATTTGTATTTTGACAGGTGCCATGATATAGTAATGTACAACAATAAGGCTTGTAGGCGTTGCAGGCCTTGATCTTGCTACTTATACTCTATAAATCTAACTAGTACTCTAAAACTCTAAATCACAAGGCTGAATTTCCCTCCTTATAAATCAAATCAAACTATAGTACAGACATTATAGATCACCAAACAACTGGATTCTCGCCATTATTCACTAGTTATTAAATTTCCATGTCAGGTGACCCGCGGTCGCGAGCAGCTGGAAGAAGCGAAGCGCACATACGAAGTGCTTAACTCCGAGCTACACGACGAACTTCCCGCTCTATACGACTCACGCGTTCTCTTCTATGTCAACAACCTGCAGACTCTCTTCTCCGCTGAACAACTCTTCCACTCTGAATCCAACAAAGTGAGTACCTGTTTTCTTTAGCAGGTGTTGCTTTTGCAGGACCGATAATTTTATCCAACATGGCATTATGTAATAGTTAGTAATTATGTGAACAAAGAAGACGTTAGACGATATTACGCCTAGATTAATCTGTTGTACTTATTTTGATTATTTGGTACCTATCATTTGAGCTATAAACGATTTTAGACGAAAAGTCTTAGAAGTTTGACATTAAGATATTCTGAAACGTGATTCTGATGAAAGTTGTAATTTGTAGTTTACTACTTCTATCACTATTTCGGAAGCGTAGTAGAAGTTAGAAAACGACATTTCAAAGCGCCATCTAGACCCGTAATTCTGCTCTTTTTAGTATTTTTTGAAAAGTTTATTACAAAGCTAGCGTTAAATTCCAGGTGTACTCCGAACTAGAGGCGATCACAGACAAGCTAGCGACGGAGAGCCAGCGCGGCTCTTACAAGAAGCCGGTCGCCAATAACATCTCGCCGCCCGCCACGCTCAACGGTAACTCGGACGGAAACAACACCGTGCAGAGTGAGTACAAACATTTTTACAGTGAGGATTTAGTACAGTCAGGTTTTAGTACAATGAGAATTTATTACAACGAAGACTGAGTAAATGCGGTACTGAAACAATAAGTCTGAGTACGTAGCTAGACTACTCCGGTCAATACTGTAATATAATAAAATTAATGTTAACATCAACTAAAAGCTGATTTATGTTAGCATATATCGCTATAAATGCTATAAATTACGATCTATGCAATAGGTGTACAATTGTGTATATGACAAGGGAATTACTTTACTGAAGTAATTAGTTGAACTAGGTCACCAAAGCCACTGGGCAAGGGAAATGCACACACTATCCACTTCAATATACTTAAAAATGTGTATTTATTTTTATGGGCACTAATCGTGATCATATGACGATGGGTCTATTTGGGTATGGAAATATTATAATCAATTTAAAAATAATTTGAAGAGATTAAAATTTCAGAGGATTTCATTTTATTGTTTAGTCGCATTAGTCACGATTGGGAATGACAGACCAAATGCGGTTTTATTGTAATCTATCAAAATATATATTTCCAAAATTGGTATTATTTAGAGAGCATTCGAATCTATATCGGATAAAAATCTTCATTTAAAGTCACCATTGAGTGTGTAGATATACTGCAAAATATGAAAGTTATACAAAATTAATACTTGTTTAATAAATTATAATAATCTAATCGTTTAACTTTTAACACCATAATAATAAATAATAGAGTTAGGTATTAATTATGTTTGTTTGTTGTTTGTGAACATTTTTAATTGATTGGATTGTCCTTGAATGGTTTGCTATATGTTCACTAACAAAATTATTACTGAACAAATAGGTATCAAAATGGCAATTCATACAAATTTGTATGTGATCATCTAAGTTTTGAACAATTTTGATGTCTATTGTGTTTCTAAAAAATTAAATTGCATTGTTTTAATAATAATTGTTTACTTCGTTTTGAATTGTCTGATATTGTTCATACTTTGAGTAGGAAAACAGCGTTTTTTGTTCAGTTCCTCAATCAAACTTACCAAATAGAATTTAGTTTGAAAACTATCGTGAGTATGACACATTTTGTTAGATAAATAACGGCTAAAACTCACGTCAATTAAAAGTCGAAATTACTCCGACCAGGTTTCGGACATATTCGATGTCCTTCTTCTGGGAGCCAGTTACTAACGCAAGCCGCGGCGGCTTTCGCGAGCGTCAGCACGTAACTGTAAGGTCATCGAATATGTCCGAAACCGAGTAATTTCGACTTTTAATTGACCTGAGTTTTAGCCGTTATTTATCTTACAAAAATAGAATTTATACTTCAACGCCTAAATTCCTAAAACTTCGCCACATTGGCCATCTGCATCGAAGTTTGACAGCTTCTTAGTTTACGCTTATCTCTTTAGCCGCCAGTTACTCGTACGTTTCTCACACTCGTGTCAATTCAACACACCAAATGCTGTACTGTCATTGGTTGAAGACAGCCGATGATCAACAGACAGCCAATGAGTGTTCAGTATTTTGTGTCATGTTGACATGAATTTACCAAACGTGAAAGGGGAAAGTGTAGGTATATAAGGAAAGTTATTACCAATCCTTACTAGCTACCGAAAACGTTCCAAGAGATACTTCATTTTAACCCATACATCTTTTGTAGTTTTACATTCAAAAGTCAAAAAATTTATTGCAAATAGGCAATTTTTAGCACTTTTACAAGTCAAAATTATATTATAGGTACTTAAAATCAAGTTATTTTACTAAGCATATAAAATTACAAAGTGCTTATTGTCAAATATTACATAGCAAAGTCCGTTTGAAAAAAAAAAGAAGTTCTCTTTCACACTACTGGGGCTAGCAATCCGGCACAAGCAGGACAGAAAACTCCGATCAGAATGAAAATATAGTTCAAAAACGCATCTAATAGCACAATAAACGAAATAAGATAAACAATTCCCAATACAGACAATTCAAAGCAAACGCATGCGACCAAGTTTACATTGTGTGTATGTGTGTGTGCGTGTAGCGCCCCCCACCACCCCCGTGAACGGTGACGTCACTCCCCCCGCGCCCCCCGCGCGTGCCGGGACCCTCGACTCGTCACACGACGACAACAACCACAACCAGGGACAGGACAAACCGGCAAGCCCCACTACCCCCACAAGCCCCACGACTCCCACAAGCCCCACAACCCCCACGACTCCCACATTCACAAGTCAAGAGACGCCAACGAGTCCTGTCAAACTGGAAGCGACCAACAACAATGGGAAGGAAGCGAACGACAAGAAAGTGGAGGAGCTTTACGATATCCCTGTTGGTAAGTGTTTCACAGGATGCTGCTGGGATGGTAGTTATGCATTTTTCAGTAAGTTGTTAATGTTAGGTTTGTGGCAGGATTGTAGCTGGCGCCAGTCGATGTGCCAGTGGTGTGTTTTAAAAGTGTTCCGATGGAGGAATGAATTCTGCAAATTAATTGTACCTTAGTGATTCATTGAAGCTCAATGATCCATTTTTGAAGTAAAACTTCTTTTTTTTATTTTTTTTAAGGATCAATGAACAGTATCACATACATTATTTAAGTTATCGGTATAAATAAAAAGTTTAACAGATGTGCTACCAGCATTATTGACCACAAATTACTAAATAAAAACATTAGATACATACTTATATTGAGACAAGATACTATACTTACAATTATACAGTAAAGAGAAAGAGAAAGAGAACGGCCAATGCAAACAAATTATTACTCTTAGTGTAACCTAACGTAAGCATTTAAACATTTATTATAGGATTTTACAGCTAGGTAATCACGTACCCCGATTGCAAAAGCTAGAAACACAAATTTGTATGATTTGACATTTTAAATACACAGCTTATATGCATAGTTACTATAGAAATTTTTAAATTCACAAATAAAAATTCTTCTGATGCATTGCAACTAAAGTTCCGTGATTACACCACAGATCAGTGGGATGCAGTAAGGTACAGTGCAACCCCCTACTATGATTGACCGCTGCCAAACCCACAACGCTCACCAAGCAGGTCTATCACTGATCGCTTAAAACATCCCACCCGATCGTTAAATATATCTAAACAATTGAAAATATCATTATACGTTTTAGTCATGCGGTAAAGAGGTGATCGGTGACCGGAGTTGGTACGACAGGTAGCCGTGGAAAAGGTTTTATGACTAATTGTATCACGCGGATGAGATCTAAATGGTACTTTTAGGCGAATCCTGTTGACCAAGTCCGGGTTCAAGTCCAAGTCCAAGTTCTTTACACACGCTTGACTTGGGGAGTAAGCTGGTGAATGCCTAACGAGGCGTACTGAAGTTAAAAATTGTTGGTTAACGTAGATATCCATTGTTAACATAACAAAGTTAAAAATTACTTAAAATTTGTATTGTTATGTTGGTATTTCCGGTAAAATGACAATATACAATTGTTGGCGACATTAACATTAATCAAAGCAAAAACAAAGTTATACCGGCCGATAGATGGAGCTAAAGAAGTCTTACTACAGCCGTGTCGTCTAAAGCAGACTCGTTTTTTGTATCAAATTAATTTTCTATTCAGTCTTTTCTGTGGACATTATATAAAAATATTTTATCACTGCACTTTGCAAATGATATTAGGTTAACATTTAAAAGTTCACAAAATAGATGTGCAAATTTAATTATTAAGAGTGGCAGTGGTTTATACAACGTCGAAATTACGCCATTTTATAAATAGCGTAATTCGACGTTAATTTGTCCGAAGTCAAATGACAGTCGATACTTTAGTCTACGTACATGTTATATTATGTTCATTCTTTAACGTACATGTTTTGTCAAATGACAGTCGATACTTTAGTCTACGTACATGTTATATTATGTTCATTCTTTAACGTACATGTTTTGTCAAATGACAGTCGATACTTTAGTCTACGTACATGTTATATTATGTTCATTCTTTAACGTACATGTTTACGCGTCTGTCGCGTTCAGTTTTTACGCGCAGTTGCACCCAACTATAGACCACTACCGCACCAAGTTCAACGGCACTACTGGCGCCAGCTACTCTCTTAATGTAAACTCACAAACGCTAGCGGCCGTTAAAATGACAAAGTGCATCATGAACGTAAAAAAATGCATTAGTTTAGTAAATCAAGAACGAGAAAAATTCTCCATGTATGTAATGTACTCGTAGGCTCGCACCGAAGGTATTGGTACAGTAGATGTTGTATGGTAGCAGCATGAACTTGGCTGAACTATTATCTATATGAAAGGTTGAGATAAAAAGGGCTTAACTGTCAAATTGATAGTTTCAAGAAAATTGACTTTAAACTTCAATGGCTTCATTTTAATGTAAAGTGCTTATAAGGTAATAGAAAAGGTTTATGTAAGTTTCAGTTGCTTGAAAATGTATTAATTCTATTTTAAAATACTAAATATAGTACTAATTCAAACAATTACTGTATATGTGTTTATACTAAGCGAACTGTATTCCTGTGACAGATAAACCGTTTTTAGACTCAAAATCTCGAGATTTAAGCCTCATTTCGGTATTTTGAAAATGTATTATGGTAGATAATTTCACGCTGAATCCAACGATACCCATAAGTCATTTTGTGAAAAAATCAGTTCAACCCTTTTTGTTCTCACCCCTTCAATTCTCTTATATATTTCGTTATGTATCTTTAATTTACTCACCACTGATCTTTAATTATTATTAATATTATTTGATAGATAGATAAAACTCTTCATTGAAACAACACATTACATGAACAATTTACAAGCACAAACTTAAAAATTAAGTGGCACAATGGGCGGTCTTATCGCTTAAAGCGATCTCTTCCAGAATCCAATTAAATTATTTGTATTGTTAAAACGGTTTAAATTGCGAAGCTTGAAAACTATAGTTTTTTTTATATGGTTATAAAAAAATAACGGTTATCATAGCGTATATAATTTCAATTTATGTCATTGATTTTTCAAACATATTAGTGTTTATTACCATCGAATCGATTAATCACTGATGTCTAATGATATTGAAAAAATATAGTTAATTGTTTGACGTGTTTGACTGCAGTCGGCACTCGCATTGTTTTTAATTTTAGTCGGACGTTAATATAATTATTTTTGTTATTTAAATCAATATACTGTGCCTATATTGCTAATGACCCTTCAGAATGCTTTTAGCTAAAAGTAGGATCACATAAGTACATTTTTCAAAATGCAACCACAAGTAGTTTATGCAACGTAGAAAATAGAAACATGCTAAATTCTCTCAGGATCGCCGGCGCCCGCGGAAAACGCGAATAATAACACCGTCGAGGAAAAGGGACAGACAGATGTAGAAAAGAAAGATATAGAGAAGGACGGGAAACAGAACGATGTCAAACCGAACGACGTCAAACCAAATGACGTCAAACAGAACGACGTCCAGAAGAATTCAAACGATGAAGTATACGACATTCCTGTTGGTAAGTAGGGAGTAATACCGGCCTGTTCACAGTTCATAAACATTTTTGTATACTTGTGCAGTATACATAATATAAAATCTCTATTGAAATCGTGTTTGGCGGCCTTTTTTAATCGATTATAACGAGTAATTTACAACGAGTGTTCATTGACTTATTGAAATATGTAAATAGGTACAAAGATTAAACGACATAGAAAACAAAAATTAAGTTTACTTTCTAACATTTTTTATGTTGTGAATAGGCCTAAAAATAACACGGTATTTTTTTCTTCTTATTTACCATTCTTCACAGGCTCTTAATATATATAACAGATATATTCAACCGATTAAATTTATTTATTGGTGGAGGAGGAACTGCAATTGTTAAAATATAAATTATTAAACATAATCTACTTAACAATGAAGTTATAGATAACGTAGGCTTACATGTCTTATATATTCCATACTTTCTATAATAATATGTATATCTTATGTAAATATGTCATAATCTCATAATATATATGTTTTATTAACTTCTATATATTTTTCATATTTTCAGCGCAGGTATTTGTGTATTGAGTTTACTGTTTGGTGTGCGTATTATTTCCGCTTTTATTTGTTTGTAAATACTTTACATTGTGTATGGTTTTACTAATATTTTGCTTTTTATAACAATGTAATATACGCTTTACTAAGTCTAGAGAATTATATTATTCAAAATGTTAACAACTCGGTAGCAAATGAACAAATACCATTAACATTAGATATTCCTATTTTTTTTTCTTAAATCAAAATATGATATAATTTTTATGCTGAAATAATTAGAAAGGTTGGTATGTGTAGAAAAATACAGGTGCTGTCATAAACCAGCGCTGACAAAGCTACGCAAGCCCCAGTAAAAAAGTTTAGGCTTAGTCAGTATGGCTATTCGAAATACTACTTTTGACGACTAAAATTCATCTTGTCTTGATTCGTATGAGTTTCTGACGGAACCAAATCAAATTGTAGCTCATTCCGTTTTGGAATTCATCGCTCACGGCGCTTCCGTTCCGAATTAGGTATCGTGATTATGACAGTTCAGTACGAATTAACTATTCGTACTGAACTGTCAGAATCTGGCTATCTCGCTTCAGTGCTCAAAGTTAAACACAAATCAAATAGTTTTGTTTTTCACTAAAGCTCCAATTTCAAAATGTTCCAAGCGATTGACGATGTAATGTAATCGCAAGATGACTTTTGTCATAACGTCACCAGTGACGACACGAAATATCGTCACGTTCACGCTAATTCGGAACGATACTATCAATTTAAATAATAGTGTAAGGGTTGAGCTACATCAGTTAGCACGGAGTCGTATTTTCCGTGCTCTATCCTTTTCTATCGCTCAGGATCTTTATATCCTGGAGCGAGAAGGCAAGCCATCTTATTCCCTCTGGGAGGAAGCGATCCTGAGGCGATAGAAAAGGGTAGAGCGTGGGGAGAAGCAATCGCTACACACTACTACAGCTACATCTGTCAGCACGGGGTTCCGTGCTGACAGATGTAGCTGTAGTCAGTAGTGCAGTCGCCCGTACGTGCCGTGTTCAGGGGCCACGCTGGCCAACCTGCCGCCCGGCGCGCTGTACCGCGTGCGGGCCACCTACCGCTACACGCGCGAGGACGAGGACGAGCTCAGCTTCGACGTCGGGGACCTCATCCGCGTCGTCGAGTACGACGACCCGGAGGAACAGGTACACTCTACCCCCTTTCGTTTAGGTTCATATTCCTTTGGTCCTTGTTGGCAATTGACGGGTTTCATGCTATACTCGTACAGTACGAGTGTCCAATCAAGGCAGCTGGATGTTAAATACGATACTCGTATAATTATGTAATGTTCATCAATAGTAATCAATGCACTATTAAAAAGCAATATGATGATGATGTTAAAGATTAATTATGTAGAACCCTACGTAAGTTAATCAAGAACTAACATGGACTTCGTTACTATCTATTTTTCTAAGAAAATAATTTTATTTATATTTTGGAGTATGTGTAATCGTGCTAGGTTAATATTCCTTGCGACGCTAACGCCATCTATTGATATGAATATATCATCCGCGTTGATGAGTACAGCCACTCAGATACAAAATGAAATAGATACCCTATAAAACTAGATATTCCTATTTCATTTTGTATCTAAGATGAACTTCCGCGAAATCACGCCTGATTCTATCAATTACAGCAACTCGGTTGATGGCCATCTTTTGGCGACCTTTTTAAATGAATTTTCTAACAAAATTTTGATTGTTATAGTTCAAATTTCCATTTTCAGCATCTTGATCTAAAAATTTTAGCAAATCTCAGCGTAATAAAATTTTTAATAAAATAAGTATTATTCTAAACATCGTCAACGGCCATTCGATCATTTATATCAAATAAGGAATTAAATTTCCCGTTGCAATGCAGTCAAAGTTACGTGATCACCCCCCTGGCCGTCGGCCCACCCGATCTCTACATATAATAATCAATAATTATTAACGAATTATTGATGTAATGACTGTTGTTCCACAGGAGGAAGGCTGGCTGATGGGTATCAAAGAGTCGACCAACGAGAAGGGCATGTTCCCGGCGAACTTCACGCGGCCCGTGTGAGCGGCCGGAGCCGCGGCACGGGACTAGTATAACACCTTGCGTGAGTTTCCCTCAGTGAACGTGTGAACTCAACAGAAAGAACATTTTATACCGAGCGTTTGTACTATGATTTTGATTTCATTAATCATTGTTTTAGTTAAATTATCATAACGGTTTTCAAATATTATGTTCATAACTTAGTTCTTAGTTGTTGAATGTTAATAGATATTTATTTATTTTAATTTTTGTGTTGTATCACAACGAATTATGGAGCCTTAACCGTTTAACAATATTGATACGTAATTGTATATAAAATGTATTTATATCGTTATAGTCACGGTCAATATGGTGTAGGGATCATTTATTTGAGTATTTATTCTTTTGAGACGATTGACTTTGGGCGCTTAGAAAACACTTATTTCTCTACTTTGCTTAATTATAAAAATTTTAATTATCCTTTTATTCAATAACTACTCGTCTTATGTGTTTTCTTTGCGCCCTTACTTTTTTCAACGATGTCTCGCGACAATAATGATGTACCCTGCGTATTTAACATTAATGTTTCATCAAAATTGCTCAGATTTGAAGTGACCTTACGAATGTACAACTTTTGTTCAGTATTAGTGCAATATTCAAAGGTACTTCTGGTTTATATGCCCCAAGAGATTATCTGCTATGTTGCTTGAAAGAGAATTGATTTCTTAAGACCACATTTCCATTGACAATTGCATTTCATTTTGTAAATGAAAATTTCCGTTTGCATTTCACAACAATATTTTTTCCTAGACGCGTGTATGTTTTTTTCTAGTACCACAATCACTTGTATAGGAAATCAAGTTAAGTTTAGTGTACATAAAGTTATATTGATTTTGTTGACCCATTTTATTTCTTTGTTAATAATATTATAGCAATAAATACAATTCGAATATTATTACCGTGTAAAATCAAGGATTTTTGTTTTAATTAGTGGTTATTTTTTTTGTTATAACTTTTTAGCGAACTGAGTACTAACTTTATCGTTTTAAAAATAGGATGCTTACGTTAACAATGTTTAGTGGCGTTTTCTACGTGTATACAGTTTGACCAGAGTTATGTATTTATGCTTGATTTTATTTATGTGTTTCCATTTTTGGTTCAGCGCTCTACAGGCTGCCCAACTTTCGAAGAAGACAAAGTTACGCACAACCGCTGTTTTTTAAAACATAAATCAAACGTGACTTCGTTATGCACTTTAAAGTAAAGTGCATTGTGCTTTGTAGCTGGGCGTATCATAATGTTTGTGAACAAATTTTGAGACGCGTATTTTTGATGGTAGAATTAGAATGGTTGGGTGACACATAAGTGCCCGTGGAGCGCTAGAAAACGCCGGTCAGTTCGGAAAGTACCCAGAACAAAATTGATATTATGACGGCCACGTGTCAAATAAGGTGCTTGAGAGTGTAAATAATTTGTATTTTACATTTTTACCCCATTTTTTAGTGTAAGACCAAAAAATCATTTGAGAATTAATATTGTACTTGTTAAATGTTGCCAAATTCGAAAATTTAAGTTGACGTTAAAACTATGCCTTAAAATTTTGAATATCATTGTCAAGCCATATTTGTATAGCTAATAAAAAATACAATATTTAACACATCGATGCTTTATCAATTTCGATGTTATTTTTTAAGCTGACATAATTTAACAACCTTCCAAACGTTTTTTATCCCATTTGACCGATTGTATTCAAGTCAAAATGGGTTTTTATTCCACGGTCAAAGTCATAAAGTCAGAAAATACGCTGAGATTAAATTAATATAAAAAAATATTGGGATGGAATTTGACGATGTAATGACAGCCAGTAAATATTGTAGATAGGTACAGTCAGCAACATAATGTGCTGAAACAATCCGACAGTTGAGAGTGGCTTTGTCGTACAGCAGTGCCATGCGAGGTCCATGTTTACTTATAAGTTTGTTAGGAATTGTACAGTTTTTACAACTGCAAATAAAACGTTTCACATAATTTGTGGGTTTCATTGTCTCCTGCCTACTCCTTATTTTTAAACCTTCACTCTGCATCATTTCTGTGGTATTAATAAAAATCTCTGAAAATTGTAAACGAACATAGATTTATTTCCATAAGATTTTTATAAAATTACAGTTCCAAGATCACAAAGGATAAAATACATAGATGCGTTTTCATGTTTCTCAATATTCAATAAAATAGAACATCGAGATGTAATTACAATAAAATATAGTAAAATGATACACAACTACATTATTAAATATCTGATTTTATTTATTTGTTGACTGTGTCGCTGTGATAGCCTAGACCTGCGCTCTCGGCCATCGTTACGCGGCTAGCTTTGACAAGTTGGAATAAATTTATAGCCTTTATAGCGCAGACAACAAGGACTACAATGGTGACAAATCTTGAATACCGAGAGTGGAGGTAAGCTAAGCTAGAAGTCATCATAGCGTGGCCAGCAGTGCAGTCATTGCCGACCAAGGCTTGTCTATACAAGCTTGTGCTTTACTCAAATATTGCGAGCAATTTGTAATTAAATAACGTAATGTTGTAATTATTTAAAAAAATCTTTTCTTTATTAAGAAAAAATATAATAATCTAATACTTAAATATTAATTTCCAATAATCAAGAACACTTATTTATTATATGAATAATACACGAATACATACTACTGCAGGACTTTATAATATACAAAAATCAACAATAAGAATCAAAAGAGACGAGTTCCATAAAAATAAACTAGATAGCGTTATACACCCTTGCAACACGCAACTAAAACTAAACAGCAATGAATTGCCATACAGGTTGTAAAAATAATCACCACATTACGAGAATTTCAAATAATAAAATGAACCTACATAAAAATGGTACCTAACCCGTCATTTTAAAAACCCCAATAAATCAGATATTTAATTCTGTAGTACCCATATATTTTTTTAATTACTAGTCACATTTATTTGGAAATACAGAATAGTTTTTCTATCACGACACAGAATTACATACATTTGAACTAACAACTAAAATTGCACGTCCCTATTGCCTTCGTTCACTACTAATATGTGCTGCTAACTCGGATATTTAGTCTCTTTATAGAAATACAATACGTCCTCTTAACCTTCGTCAAATTCGTTTCTCTGTAGCACAAGGCCTCGGCAAGCCCCATTTTAATAGTAGATTTTCACCAAGTTTCATCTAATGATAAGAAATTCGCAAAGAACGCTTAACCTTAGCACGAGTTTATTTAAATATACATTACTCTAATCGTTACCAATTATAATAGAATACTAGCTTCTGCCCGCGGCTTCGCCCGCGTGGCCTATAGGCAACGAAGAAGAAAATTTTTCATAGATAATTCAACCACTCATTTCACCCTCTTAGGGGTGGAATTTCGAAAAACCTTTTCTTAGTGGATACTTTCACTTTACAAAGAACACACCCTCCAAATTTCAAGTCTCTAGGACCAGCGGTTTAGGCTGTGCGTTGATATATAAGTCAGTCAGTCAGGACTTATAATTTTATATGTATAGATTGGTATGAAACCCAGTGTAGCGCCACTAGCGAGCATTAGACATAACTAATACCCGTCTGCACTAACTGGGTACGTCCTAGAGAGATAAGTGAGAATTTAATTGTCAAATTTTAGTCAAGTCTAATAAATATCTTAATTTGTTAAATTTACGTCATGTATTTTTTTTATCTTATGCGTACTTTTTGTCTTGAATAAAAATTTTCTTTCTTTCTATATTATATAGCATGTAAATTTATGCATGTATTTTTTTATCATATTCGTATTTTTTGCCATAAATAATAATTTTATTTCTTTCTATTTTGTATAGTTAGTATATTCAAATAAACTCCTACCAGAGGTACAGACCTTTCACAAACAACATCAATCTCTTGGATTTTCTTTCCCTAAGAAATATTAATGCAATAATACTAAATACATGTGTAATTTGATTACATCTTAAGTATACATGTCCAGCGACCCACAGACTATAATCTACCGTCCACCACAATGAATGAAGTATAAAATATCAATAGAAATGCTACCGTATAAAATATACCACGCCATACAAGTGGGGCTCCATATCCATAAAAAATTGAATTATCTTGTATACCTATAAGATGGCCGCTGACGACGGCGCAGCTAATAATTTTTAAAGTAACTAATTTCCAAATGTATGAAAACATAATTCAAGGGGTGAAATCAAAAAGGGTTTAACTGTCACATTGATAGTTTAGAGGAAATTGACTTTAAACTTCAACGGCTTCATTTTAATGTACAGTGCTTATTAAGTAATAGAAAAGGTTTTTGTAAGTTTCAGTTGCTTGAAAATGTATTAATTCTATTAACACAAAATATAGTACCAATTCGTACAATTACTGTAAAAATATAAAATAATAGTATAAATATAATGTTTTTATGCTAAGCGAACTGTATTCTTGTGTCAGATAAACCGTTTTTAGACTGAATCTTGAGATTTAACCTCATTTCGGTATTTTGAAAATGTATTATTGTAGATAATTTCACGCTGAATCCAACGATGCCCATAAGTCATTTTGTAAAAAAAAATCAGTTATCCCCTTCTTGATCTTATCCCTTCAATTTTCCTCATATAGTGGGTTGTTTTTTTGGCTATTTTATCATTTGTATTGTATTAGTAGATACCTACCTAATAATACAATACAAACGATAATGCTATATACCTATATAGCATTGAAATTTGTAAATTATTAATACATACATTTTGACATTGGAGTTAAAATGTATAATGATTTTACTTTTCATTCGAATATCTAGTTTCATAACTGGTTATCAAACAGGAAAAATTTTTACTGTTAGATTACAAGGTTATATTGAGTATGATACACAAATTTAAAAAATGCAATTTATATCGTTTACATACGTTTGGAAATTTTTAAGTATATACTTACGTAGTACATTTAATGCCCGTATGTACTAAAGTTAGACAGCTCTTAAATTCGCTCTTACCCCTCTATGGTACGTCAGGCTAACTAGAAGATAATGCTCTCTAGGATTAAGTTCGCCTATGTACCTACATTTGTTGTTTGTGCAATAAAGCATTTTCTATCTATCTATCTACGTCATACTGCATTGGGGTATGTCACGGAGGAATAATTGCAAACTTAGGACCTGTCTTACTTTAGTACAGACGAAGTGGTCGTGACATAAATGAGTACCGGATGTAAGTACATTGCATTGTGACGTCACAGTTACTGCGGCGGCTGCCACCCCCCGAAGCCGACCTCCAGTTGCTTGGCGACCGCCAGGCACAACCGGTCCTGGTTCGGCGCGGCTATCACCTGCAGCAATATTCACTAATTAATATACATACGACTACATACATTAACGACTGTGTGGCTTCATCAACACGTTGTACCTACATCTTATATCTATCTATCTATATCTATAAAAGAAAATCGTGTTAGTTTTTTTTTTTTTTTTTTAGTTTTGGCTCCACACTTTTTTGTATTTAGCCAGTGTCAAGTAATTGATAATTTATCAAGTTATCGATATTTCACGTAAATATGTGTCAAGTCACAGTCGAAGTCATCAAGTCAAGTCAGTCTATTCAAAGTCATACTCCTAGTAAAGTGGTGGCAACTTTACTTGAAGCTTCTATGGAGTTTTGGAAACAACACGAAAAGAAACGTTTCACCATCATTATACCACTTTCCCACACTCATGCCTATAATTCAGCACTTAACGGATAAAATGCCACCAATTTTATGCACTAACACTGAAAATAACACAAGTTTTGGAAAATAATACAATGCGGTGACGCGATCTTTTTCGCTTTCCCGCCAAAACTCCAATGTTAGTTACACTATTCATAACTCAAGAACGGCTGAACCAATTTGGTTGAAAATTGGTGGGGAGGTAGCTTAAAACCAGACGGAAATAGGATAATTTTATCTTTTTTTTTTACCTCTAAGGCCGAACAGAGTTCGCCGGGTCAGCTGGTATAATATAGATGCTCTCAAGCACCCTCTGTGGTGTGGTGGTTGGGCAGGTCGGCTCATAACCCAGAGGCAGCGGGTTCGATTCACGCGACATGACAAATATTCGTGCGCAGAAACAGCGCAAATACTTGTTCTGTTTTTTTATGTTAAGGAATGACGTGGCGAGCTAACCGTTCCTCTGATGTTAAGCGATACGGCTGCCCATATCAGTTGCAGTGTCACTCAGAACTCTTAAGTATAGAGTTTCGCATGACACTGCACTGCGCACGTCATCCTGAGATATCAGCACAATCTAGCAATAAGATTACTAGAGTTCATAGTCTAGTAATCTTATTACTAGATGTGCTTTATGTGTTTGAATAGAAAAGTAATTTACTAATTTAAATTTAATTTAATTTACTAGCTACAGTGCCCTTTAAACCGGCTGATGTCTCTGGATGACGTGCGCAGTGCAGTGTCACGCGAACCTCTATACTTTACAGTTCCGAGTGACACTGCAGCTGATATGGGCAGCCGTGTCGTTTAACATCAGGCGAACGGCTAGCTCGTCACGGCATTCCTTAACATAGAAAAAAAGTAGATCCTTCAAATATTTAGGTAAATGAAATGTAAAGTAACTACCTATTTACATAGATATACTTGAGCGCGCGTGTGAAGGGGTACCATCAATTGTAATTGACAAAAATTAACAAAATATTTCTTCAAATTTAAAAATATAGAAATAGCAAGACATTTATTCATCATATCATTCCATAACATAAAAAAACAGAGTAGTGCTTGCACACTACTGCTTGGCGGCAGAATAACTGGCAAAACGCTGGCTGGTTTTAATGTAGGGCATTGCCCCACAATGCCCCGTCCCCTAGCCCCGGTTTGCAGCCCGTCCGGCGGAAGTGTACCTGCACAGCCAGCGGGAGGCCGGCTGTACCGGCGGCCCCGAGCGGCACGGACACGCTCGGCAGGCCGAGGATGTTGAACACCATCGTGTACATCACGCCGGACGCTTTCAGGAACACCTGCGGACGCTCTATATGGATCAAATACTTGTTATATCACACACTGGCCCGATACCTCACTTGGTAGTAACTCTGCCTTCTGAACTGTGGCTTGTGGGTTCGATTCCCACTCAGAACAATCATTTGTGTGAACATAGGTGTTTGTTCTGTGTCTGGGTGTTATATTGTATTTGACGGCGGCTACGTCCAGTTATAAACTCTATGCGCAGCGGGCAGTACCGTAATTTACTCTGTGGCAGCATTTAAATTTATTACAGTGGCAATACTGGAGTTTGTCATCGCTTCCCTACCCATCTGGCTATAAAAAGGGACCGCTCGGTGTACTACGGATCATTCTTGTTCCAGACACGGCGCGGTGTGGACATGCTGAAGGCCTATAGTTATATAGGTTGCAACCTACCTACGCAGAACCCGTTTCTGCCGATATATTCTATGTATGTATTTACAAACAAAAAAGTATCCAAGTAAATTGTATCAGGTATCTAGTTACCACAGTACAAGCTTTGCTTAGTTTGGGGCTAGATGGCGTTGTGTGAGATGTCGACACATATTATGATTATTATACCTGGTTGTGATAATGAGCCAGCTCATTGAACACTGGATATATGAAGACTCCGTTGTCACCCAGTACTCTCTGAAATTAAAAGTAAAAATAAATTTACATCTGTTGGGTGATCACGGAACTTCGATTGTAACGCAACAGAACTTTCATTCCTAATTTGAAAAATGTCCATAGTAACTATGCACATAAACTGCGTATTGAAACTGTCAAATCTTGAAAACATTAATAATAATAATAACGCCCAACGATCACATACATAGATCCTGGACCCTAACTAGCATTCCCTGTATTTAGGGACCCAGGAACTACGAGGACCATGGTCCCACAACACCGAGACAAAATGGTAAATTGTCATTTTACCGGAATACGAACATAGTAATACAAATTTTTAACTTTGTTATGTTGACAATGGAGATCTACGTGAACCAACATCAACTTTCATTCACCTCGCATTCACCAGCTTACTCCCCAAGTCAAGAGAAAAAAAAATGTTTTAAGGCAAGGTTGTAATGGCCGGCTATCCTAAACTTTGACAGCTCGTAAATACGCACTTATTTTTCTATGACATACCTACTGAAATGCATTTGGGTATGTGACAGAGGAATAAGTGGGAACTTGGAAGCTGTCAAAGTTTATATTTACTTGACACTGGCTAAATACACAAAAGTGTAGAGCCAAAACATAAAAAAGTTTATATATATTTTTTTATAAATAACGCCAACGATCACATAAATAAATAGGATTCCCTATGTCCAGGGAACATATTGGGCTGGTGTAGTACGCGGACGCACCGCCATGCGCGCCCGCAGCGCGGCGGCCAGCCGGCAGTAGTGCGCGGAGGAGGCGGGCGGCATGAACAGGCGCGTGCGCTGGATGAGCGAGAAGCCGAGCCCCTGCAGCGAGCGGGACGCGCAGCCCACCACGCACTTGGCCAGCTCCGCCAACAGGCTCTTGTCGCGCTGCAACAAACATTATTGCATTGCACGGGGAAACAAAGAGCTGCTTAAATAAAAAAAACAGTTCGATCATTATCGACCCATTGGTTGAACTAGTTTGTGTGCTTGCACCAGTAGTGGGAAAGAGAACATCTTTTTTCAAAGTCGTATATTGTACCTATGAGCTCGCCATTTAATATTTGTCAATAAGCACTTTGTAATTTTATTTGCTTAGTACAATAACACAACAAATAAAGTATAATAAAGTAAGTACATAAGAAAACAAAAAAAAAAAACACTCGAGAGAGTATCTTCATCTTATAACAAGCATTCAACAACAGACATATTTCAAAATTTTTTTTAATAATACTTTTCCTTTTTGAGCCACACAGACTAACTAGCCATAATCTACAGATTAATACAGCAAAAAACGTTCCATTCTTAATAATAGATAAACCATATACCAACAAAAATAACCTATTTGCAATAAAATCATTTAACTTTGACTTGATGAAAATACATATACTATACTTAGCACTAAATACATTATACACAAAAACAATGCGTACAATTTAATGCTAACTTACTTTAGGATTGGCCGGGTCTTGGAGCAAATTCGGGATGTCTTTCATCGAAAAGAAAACAGATATTGAGATTTCTACAGATTCCTCCAATTCTTCAAACTTTTCCTGCAAATTAACAATATAAAAGATTAGTGCCCTGCTTATATTCTAGAATTATTTTTATTAGGAGACATTTAAGTTAAAATTATCTGAGTTATTTAATAACCCAAATTAAAATAATTATTACTTAATTAACTCGAGTAAAATCTGCATCGGTCATGAGAACCAGACTTGCTGATAAAATTAAAGTATGAAAGATTCGTGGATAAATACATATGCACCAACATATCTAATATGCAAATACTTGTTTCTTCTTCAATTTTGACACATTTTCAGTATTCTTGCAATAAAAAGGTTTGTTGATGATGCGCTGCTTATCTTCAGCACTCTTTAGATATTGGTAGTAGGTATACAAAAAGAACGAGTGTGCTTGAGACCATACAACTGAAGTCAAAAAGTTATGTTGAAAATGAAGATCTATCTAAACCAATTTCAACTGCCTGCAACCGTTCGCCTCGCATTCACCAGCTTACTCTTCAAGTCAAGCGTGCGTAAAGAAGTTTTACTCTCTCTCTTTCTATCTTCACTAACTTATATCCCCTCTCAATCGACTGGCCTGATAGCATAGTCGGTAGTAACCCTGCCTTCTGAACTGTAAATTGTGAGTTCGATTCCTACTCAGGACAAACATTTGTGTGATTTACATCAATGTTTGTTCTGTGTCTGGGTGATATATTGTACTCTATGTATGTATTTACAAAAAAGTATCTAAGTATTGTATAAGTTATCAGCTGGACGAGCACGTCACTCGATTGCAACCGATATATACACTGATTTGATTGATTTTAAAATTTCTTTATTGACTTAAAATTACATTTTATTTTGTAGGACTTAGCGTTAGTGTCTAAGTTACAAATTTATTCTGAGAATATAAATTGTTTTGTAGGCTGAAGGCGCCTCTTAAAACTAATAACACTTTACAAAGTTTATAAATATACAGTTCTATTTAAATCATAAATTTTAGGGTAGATGGAAAAAAAAAGAAAATATTAACATTGCGCATTACTTTGCTACTTCGTGCGTTTTTGGCATGATTATACTATATACTAATCTGTATGGAATTGACAGTTTGAATACACAGTTTATGTGCATAGTTAGTATGGGTCCCCCCCCACCTCGCTGAGGGCGCAGCCGCAGGCGGCGAGGTAGCGCGCGGCGCGGGAGACGGCGGCCGCCACGCGCGGGTCCACGGGCAGCAGCGCGGGCGAGCGGCCCGCCTCGCGCATGTACAGCACCTGCCGGGGCCGCGCCATGCGACACTTTACTTTTTAAATAAGGGGTTCATCAGGAACTTATGGAATATGTTTTCCGACTCCTTCAAGAGATGTCTTTCTCAATTATTTTTTTTTTCAATCATGGTCTTAATCAGAAAGATAGATAGAAATAAGGGAAATACTTGGATCATCCATATATTTATTGCGGTTGTTTTGATTTAAAAATCAAACTACTGTACCGATTTTGATAAAATCTTCTATGGGACCAATGCGAAAGTATTATCCATTAGTATATAAGTCGGGTTACAAATTATGAAGATATGACCTAACATACATGAAAAAGTGAAACATACACCCGAATTTAGCACCTCTACTTTTTTGAAGTATGCAGTTTGAAAATAATATAATAAGCAATAAATAACAGCCAATAATCACATACACATAAGATATACTAGGACTTTTAATTCACGACATGACAGTGTGTATGCTGCAGCATTGTGAAGAAAAATAAATAGTGATGTGAATAAAACAGTTCAAACAAACAAGTAAATTGATGAATCACTCATTAAGATGCTGTACATCGATAGCCGTCCTATAAGGTAATTAGCCCACGATCAACGGAAAGATTTTTGACGTCACCTATGAGACGTCAAAATAACGATTTCAAAATAAAAATAATATTAACGGAAAAAAAAAGAATAACCGAATTAAACTTAACTAAGCATTTTAGTTGTTCTAATGACCCCAAAAAAAAGCTTTTAGAACGTAGCTCTCCAAATTATAAGCGCATAAAACAAACCACATTTTTTACAAATTAAATAACCAGACTGGTGTTCTAAAGGAATGAAAAGATAAAATATTTATTTGATGTCACGTATTTTACAAAAAAAACAGCAAAATCAACACATTTTCGTGCGCAGACCAAGTTTGACATCAAATAATGATCTGCGATTTTTAACTTTAAACAAAGGGCTATAAAGACCCCGTCAAAAAAAAAACTGGACAATAATATTAATACTAATATAATAGTATTAATACGTTGTAATACTGGAAAATCTTCCGGGAATCGACCGCTCATATATAATATAATATAATATAATATATAATTATAATATATATAAATATAGCGCTGGCCGTAGAAACATGGTCGTCCGACACAAAAAAATTTATTAAACAAGTTTCGACTCGTTTGGTTCTCGCCTCGGGGGATCCCAGAGCTGGCACATACTTCGCTCAGAAGCTAAGTCTTCTAATTCAGCGAGGTAATGCTGCCAGTATTCTGGGAACCTTACCGCGCGGTGGTGAGTTGGATAGCGTATTTATTTTGTAAATAATGTTTTATTAGTTGTAACTTTTTATTTATAGAGTGCCTGTAAATATTAATGTTTATAGTGATTTTTGTGATATAAATAAAATTTTACATATAAATATGGGTGAATATACAAAAATTGGGTAACTCAATGTCATCAGTCAATAATTGTGTTGAAATATACCTTAATAATCATCAATCTAAATATTTCTTACTACTACTTACTACTTGCTTATTTCCATGTCTTCATGTCTTTCTTAGGCGCTTCTATATGTTGTAAGATCTGTGTTAGCAGAAAGAATCACTATGCGCCGTGCGTTTTTAAAGTGTAGGGTAGTATTGGATGATTACAAACTGGTCGTAAATATGGTTCTCGTGTTTGATTCTGTCTTTTTTTATGTTAATAGTGTTCTTACGCTAAACGTTTTCATTAAGAAGTAACTAAACGCTTACTTTATATTAATATGTATTAATATTTCGAATGTGTGATTCGATAATAAAGTGCAGTGATGGAAAAATATGAAGTAATGGCGGTGATTCTTGCACTGGTTTGTAACTAATTATGTATTTGTAAAGATGCATCGTAGTTTCTTATTTCTCTTTTTTTTTTTCTTATAGTTATTCTAAAATATGTTTACTCCCGCCAATAGTTAATTTTTAGTTGATTAATTTATCATAGACAAGCACACTAACGGAAGTTCACAAATCTTAAGAATAATTTCGAGAAATTGTACTTACACTTATAAATTTAGCAGTGGCTACACACTAATAAATAATATCATAGAGGATGTGTCGATGTGGGGGACCTAATATCCTAAACACAGGTTAACTTAGTTAGGAGTTAGTGCTCAGACATTTATACCTACTCGAGTTATGTTATACCACTAATAGTGTATCAATTCATACTGTCATCTATATGTGAGCCAAGTTACACCTACATCCATAAACTGTTAAAGTTTCCAAAGTACACAGTTTTAATATCGAAAAATATAAATCCTAGTTTTTTTTTTCTTTTTTAAGTATGTATATGTAATGTAGCTCTAAATTTCTTAAAATTGCTACGATGTTTGAGTAGGTGGTCACCTATTTTTATTTTCCGAAATAAATATCATTTCATTTCATTTCATTTCATTTCATTTCATTTCATTTCATTTCAATATATACAAAATCTTATTATATTTTATTGAATAATATATACATGGTGGAATTGAATTAGCTCTTTTCCTTAAATATGTACTCAAACCATGCTATAGAATATTCGTACAAGTTTGTACGAATACTCTATAGCATTGTTTTTTTTTTAGTATTTAGTGCCTCCTAAAATAACTACATGACAGCCGAAATGTCTATTTAACGAAACACAGCGCGGGCACCAGCTGAGTGTTTCGTAAATGTTTCGTAGGCAATAAAACACTTGCTTTGTTCAATGTCGCAAGGCTTTTCTTTAGAATTTAAATTTGCAGTAATTTGATAATACCTAGATTTGTTTTATTTCATACTTTTTTTTTGTACTTTTTTGTTTAGTTGTATGGGAGCGAGCATTGAATGTATGTATTCAGTCCATGCGGTATAGCATGGACTGATTACATACATTCAAGGAAAAGAACGAATTAAATTCCACCGTGTATATATATATATATATTTAATATAATATAATATAATATAATAATATACGTAAGATAGATAAGTAGATAAACTCTTTATTGTACACACCATATAATAACAAAAATTTCAAATAATACAATGAATCTAACCTTCTAAGCTTCTTTACTCCCCTAAATAACACGCGTGTGTGTCGAAGGCGCCGTGGCTTAGTTGGTTAAAGCGCCTGTCTAGTAAACAGGAGATCACGAGTTCGAATCTCGTCGGGGCCTACAAGTTGTTACATTTTGCGTGTTCTGGCTTATCGTTTTTGTATTTAAAAAATTACACAAGTAATTTTTATATTTTAAAAATTACGAACATAATTTTTTTATTCCAAAAATTACAAAGGATTTCTTTTGTTCTGAGTACTCAAACAAATGAACCGATATCAATTATTTATTAATCTTGTAATGTGACTTAATCGCGCGAGAATTTTCTTATCTATTCTCAAATAACTGCCCAGCCGTTTGTGTGTAGGTACTCTAGCTCTTTTTTAGATGGCGGGAACGAGTGGTTTTTTTTAATTATGAACGCTATTTATCTATACTTATTTTAAATAAGATTCTGACAAACCAAAAAGAATAGCAAATATTAGGCGTAATTTTTTCGATGCTCTGTGGGAAAAAGTTGAACAGAAATCCACACTACTACGGTTCACATTTGTCAAAAAAATGTGGAACGCTTCACGATTTTGCGTGTCATCCTTGCGCAGGGGCCATGCTAATCTTCTCTGTATCGTTCCAATTTTAGTTTATGTACTGCCGAAGCAAGTACACTTTGATAAGGAATTTAGTTGTATACATGCCTCACGCCTGTGAAAACTTCGTTTGCGCGATGCAGGATCCAATACATTTTGACGTTTCAACAAAGGAATTGCTAAAATGTGTGATCAGCGCCATCTAGTTAAAGTTTTTGAACTAACAATAGGAGTACAAATCGAATCCAGACAAAGGCGAACTTTTTGCACTCAGAAATTTTTCGTAGTTTATAATGCAGACCGAGGTGAATGCTGCAGTACAATCCCTGGTTATTCTATTAGGCAGATCTTACGGTATCCACAATCGAAGCTTCGGATCGGAGTTTTCTGTTCTGCATTTTGCCGGATTGCTTGCACCAGTAGTGAGAAAGACAACTGCTTTTTTTTTCAAACTCATATATTGTAATGGGCTTGTTATTATTATTCGACAATAAGCACTATGTAATTTTATATGCTTAGTGATATAACTTAATTTTAAGTACTTAATATAATTTTGACTTTTAAAAGTGCTAAAAATACCCTATTAGCAATAAATCTTTTGACTTTGACTTTGACCCAAGGGATAGGATAGCCCTATTCTATGGCAGGGAGCTTCCACTGACCTTTAATTGATCCATGTGCACCGGTTGATCCAACCTGAGTTTCCCCCTATTCTCCCCCGCCATAATGTTCATCAGTAGAGGCAAGTCGTCCGCCTTCCGCGCCATTGGACCGATGGTAAGTAGCCGCGGGAACTGCGGGTCCGTTAGTGTCGGGATGTGACCCTCGATCGGTATTATACCTGGGGACGACAGGGGGTTCAAGGCGGCTTCAAGTATGGAGATGGTTCTTATTCTTATAATCATAATCAATTTATTCATAAAATGTCAATTTACAAGTGAAAATAATTCTTACAATTTAAAATAGCCTACATTACTATCAGGTGCATTTAAATCATAGAAACCTATGTAAATAGGGTGAATACTGTGATTTAAATTAAACAGTTTTTTACATCGTTCATAGGTATACAAAATCAATAAATAAATATTGGTATTATAATAATATATGTTGTATCTATAATATCTATCTATCTCGTTCTATATCTTATTCGTCAAAATGATTTATGCACATGTACATTACACTTGCTAAATACTTTGGTGAGGATCTCAAGATGTGAGTACTAAATAAAACCTGAGAATGATCACGAAACTTTGATTGCAATGCAACAGGAGAAATTTCCATACTAACTATGCACATAAACTCCGTATTCAAACTGTCAAATCCATACAAAACTGTTTCTAACTGTTGCAATCGAGTTACGTGTTCGCCTAGCTAGTTCTCTGCGGGCCTTGATTGCTCTCTTGAGGGCCGATCGATGACTGAGCATTGTTCTGTAATACGGACCCAAGTCTATCACAAAGAACCCGTCATGAATTCGTTTTTGTATGTTGCAACTTTTTTTTATGTTGAGGAATGACGTGACGAGCAAGTCGTTCGCTTGATGTTAAGCGACACGTCTGCCCATGTCAGTCCTAATGAAGTGCTTTTTTATAGGAAATAGCAGTTCCTAGTGAATGGCTTTAGAAATTGACCAATGCTTAACTGACTCAACTGACCTAGTATGTAACTAACTTTGGAAATTTTCAAATAAATAACAGCAAATGTACCGTTATTTGGTTATTATTGTATTTGGTTGTTATTATATATATCAGTTCGGTTTTTAACTTATGGATAATGGATATGCATGGATTTTGAAGATTCACAAGGAAATAAATTCACAAGGACAGACAGCTCGTGTATCGTAATTAGGTTATCATGCTATAGGATACTTGACAGATGATAAGACTATTTACTTTGAAGATATCCTATAGAAATGGTCTGTATAAGGAGCATTTTGAAATATCCCATACAACTCCTCATTAAGGTAAAGTGGTTTAGGAAATCGATATGCGGATATGCATCTGCACATAGGGGATACCCCTGGAAGTGTATGGTGCATGCGATAGTCACCCGGCGTGGGTTTGTGTCCGAAGACCCCGCAGAAGGCGGCGGGCAGCCGGATGGAGCCCGCGATGTCGGACGCTACACCGAACGCGCTCGCTCCCGCCGCTAGCAGCGCCGCCTACACGGGAAACGATAATTAAACAATAGGTTGCAATAATATTAATAAAAAATTTATAAGCGACGTGTCACACGAAGAATCCAACTCGACTCGGTAGCGTTAAAGAAACTTTGACCTATTTTTTCGTCCAAAATACCGCAGATCCAGATAAGAAAGTCTATCGATCAAAGTGGCGATCTGTGGGGGAGATCTATGTTCAGCTATGGACGTTTTCAAGCTATTGATTGATATTGAGTTGGCCGCCTTAGTGATTTAGTAGTTGAGCCGATCAGCTCATATTTCGAAGACGGCGGGTCCAATTCCCGCAACAGGACATGTATATGTGCACAAAAAAGCGTAAATACTTGTTCTTGTCTAGTATCTACGGATAATAATACGGATAATTTTAATGCTATTGTTACTTCTTTAATACGGATTTTTTATATTCCTGCGACAGGACAAGTATTTGTGCACAGAAACACTTGGCAAATAGCGCATACACTTGGGAGTGTAGGCGTCGTGTTCCTGGGTAGCTAGCTACGGGAACCCTCGGTATCGACGGGTGCAGCACGAGCCCACCTCGCCGCCCGAGGAGCCGCCGGGCGAGCGCGCCAGCGCGCGCGGGTGGCGCGTGCGGCCGCGCAGGCGGCTGGCCGTCTCCCAGCCGAGGCACAGCTCGGGCGTGCTGGAGGCCAGCAGCGGCACGCCGCCCGCCGCGCGCGCCGCCCGCACGCCCGCGCCGTCCGCCGCCGCGCGCCGCCCCGCCAGCTCCAGGCACCCCACCGAGTTCGACAACCCTGCCCAACGCCACCCACGTCATCTGTCAGCGCGGAATTGCATTCTTTTTGTTTTGTTTTGGCTCTGCACTTTTGTTTATTTAGCCAGTGTCAAGTAATTGACATTTTATCAAGTTAATTAATATTATCATTTTATATATTGGCGGCCTGTCCCGGCTTCGCACGGGCGGACATTTTTTTTTTTTACATTTTGGCATAAACGTACAGTAAATGTATATTAATCAGTGATAATGTAGCATTCAAATGGTGAAAGAATTTTTAAAATCAGTCCGGTACTTTTTGTGCCAATTTGTTACAAACATACTTACATACAAATCTTTCCTCTTTATAATATTAGTATAGATATGTGTCAAATCAAGTCACAGTCCAAGTGAATCAAGTCATAGTCTAGTCAAGTCATACCCTTAGAAAAGTGGTGGCAACTTTACTAGAAGCTTCTATGTAATTTTGGAAACAACACGAAAAGAAACGTTTCACTTAATGAATAAAATGCCACCAATTTTATGCACTAACACTAAGAATAACACAAGTTTTGGAAAATAATACAATGCGGCTACGCGGTCTTTTTCGATTTCCGCCAAAACCCGGAATTGCATTTATGCCCGTGCTATCCGCTACCTTATGTTGTCTCGCAAATGCACTTTTTCGAGCTATCGAACTTTGCTATCGCTCAGGATCCTCATTTTTTGAAGCGAGAATGTTATTTAATTCGCTCCGCGAGGAAGCGATCCTGAGCTATAGAAAAAGATAGAGCGTGGAAAGTTGCTATGTGGGATTCTGTGGTAACAGATGTGACTTAAGCCCAACGCAATAATATCACAGCGCCGACACAACCAGTCATGGATCAAATCAAGCCGAGATCGAGATTTCATTCATACAATTATTTATACTATACATTATCATTGAAATACAATTTATATTAGTAATTTAATTAAATAAAAATAATCATATTTTAAGTCGGATAATATGAGTAAACCATGCGCGAAATTCTTTCGAATCGGTTCAACCATTTAAAAGCAAACAAACAAACAAGTTACACTTTCACACATAACATAAAGAGAGAGAGTAAAAAGGCATATACTTACCAGCAAGGGAACAGCTTTCCTTCACAGTAAACGGTACCCCCAGAAGTGGTTTTTCCTTCACCAATGCTTCCAAAGTGCCCTATGTAAAAACAACTATTTATAATAATACTAATAATACAGCAGACGTTATTGAAATTGGTTTAGTCACAGAATGACCCATTCGGTCAATACTATAACTTGACAAGCTCCCTAGAGGAACAAAGTCTAAAAGTCTCCTGGGAGGAGAATATAAAAGGAATTTTGAGACAACCTTTTATGGGGTTGAATTTTACCTTTGAAGCTATGATAGCTCATTTGGTATAAACCCGATCAGCCATCCGAGGGTCATGGGTTTGAATACTGAAGATTAAAATTTCACTGAAGGAAAAAAATCGCAAAGAACTTTTTACAAATTGCCTATAATTCAATAGTGATTAATAAATAACATAATAAATAAATAATAATAATATAATGTATATACGACAAGCAAGACAGAGCGCCATATATTAGCGTCTCCTTCCCACACATTTGCGCGGGCGATTGTTTCCGAGTTACCACAAATACACAAACATGGCTTAGACAGATGTCAAACGCGTGTTTAACAATGCAAAACAGAATAAAACACTTGTTTAACACTTCTTTAAATCTTTTGTGGTTAAGCCTTGTTTAAATGAGGCGTAAACCGTTTACGTTACTTCAACTCTGCTTACATCTACAATCTGTATTTGAGTATTTATTGGTTACCTTACTCCTAGCGTCTGCGATCTGTCGGTCAATGCTCCTGGCGTCGTCTAAGGCTGCGCTGTACCTCTCGTCCACCACCGCATTGATGTAAGGGTTCACTTCATTCACTCGCTCTATGTACATCGTAACGATTTCTTCACTTGTGTGCTGAAAACGATTATAAAAATAACGTGCAAAGGAATGAATGGGAAACACGGCACAAATGCTTATTTAGTGTGTTTAGTAGTGTGTGTGTTAAGAAGCGCTTCGCTGATTCTTTTGCCATCTTTCCTTGCTTCACATCTTAGCAAGTGTAAATCTGCAATTGCACCCCGTTACAAGGATGCAGATATATTACAGGTTTAATGATTATCTATGGGTATTACAAATAGCCATTACCATGGCTTAAAAATGCCTATACGTAAACGTCATTTTAATCGAAAACCGCTTTTAAATTTGAGTACACGTTTAGGACTTGTGGTCCCGGTGATATGGTACTATTCCTTTACCCCATCTTTTCCTATGGGTGCCGTAAGAGCCGGCTAAGGGAATATCCAGAGCATATAAATGGGCAAGAGTATATAAATGGGCAGCATTATTCTTCTTTCAAATCTTCTGGGAACAGCAAGACGCCTGCCAATCGTGGTGATTACGGCAAATCCTTTTATGGTGAGCGTTTATGTGGAAGGCCTATGTTCAGCAGTCCGTCTTCGAGCTGATGATGTTCTCGAAATGAAATCGCTAAAGAAAAACGTAGTGTAGGCCATGTAGGTTGCCTTCCAACTAGGTAGAACAACGTTTTAAGCAGTGGCTGGCAGCGGCTGCATGAGTAGAGCCATAGATCGGTGGACAGATCTGTGCAGCAGTAGACCGATACAGGGGGCTGCTGATGTGATACGAGTGACGTAAATATGACATTCTTCTTGAGATATTTTTAAATTTACCAAACAGTTATATTTATGAAGCGGAAAAGCAGAGAAGCTCATACTTAACGACGAGCTCGAGTTTAAAAGTATATCGTTTCATTATGACCTGAATTTTTATTGTTGCTGAACTTTACTCCCTCGTTTTGCATTTATTACATTGTGAAATTATACAGAGATTGTTTTGGCAGACTTGAGACCTGACCTCCGAAATGTTTCAGAGGTAATCGACCCTGGGGTCATAGTGAAAATTTTCACTAAATATTTATTTTGAATATTGTGTGCGAAGTAACATAGACAATTCTATGCATGGACTACTTGTCCGGAAAATACAGTTTTTTGCTAGATCTCCAGTTGACATCATGAACGCTTTATACCTAAAAGCGGGATACGGAAGAATAAACATCACAAGCATCTAGAACTAACATCCTCACCTCTCCCGACCGTATCTTCTCAGCCAGTTCCTTGGCGCCGAGCAGCAGGATATGGTTCTGCAGGGGTGGCACGCTGCGTTGAGGCCCCGATATCAGCCAGAATATTGGAGACAAGAGGAAGTTTAGGATACGGAGCAGGATGCCCACCAGCCGGACCCCCACTTCCATCCTGAAAGGTGGGTTCGGTTTTAGTTTACCTTGTCACATAATTGATTACACAATGAACGGAGATCATCTAGATTTATCTTTTTTTTTAAATTCAATACCTACATTATATTTACTTCTTTGATTTACGTGACGAAATATTTCAACAATAATAGTTTCTTATGTTACTTTACCAATTCAAATTCCTCTTCAAACTTCAATTAAACAAAAGACAACTCAGTTTTGATGGTGATTAAAATCAGTAGGTTTAAAAAGAAATAAGAATAAAACTCAATCAGCAGTCTCTAATCATAATTTAGAATTATATGATTGTTATTAATAAACAAACACAAAAGCATTTTAATCCGATAAGCCAGTTCCATAAACAGTATTTGCCGACAGCAAAAACCCGTAAAAACTCATTTTAACAATTGTACACAATAACTTGCGAGCAGATAGATTTTAAATTGGACTCTACGTTTACACAGGTTTTGAATGGTCGGTCAGGGTTTGCACACGGCAAATACTTTTTTAAATGTCTGCAATTTTTATTAAAGGCCAGCAGCAGCCCTGTCTGACGACCCGTAAAAACTGCTGCGAATTAATCATTATGTTTAATATTCAGAATCCATGACTCCGACGAATTTGTACTTTGGATGATTTGTTACTTTGGATAATACAGATTGGCAATGAGGGTTTCGGTGATGCGATAATGGTGTCGATTCTGTGTCGCATTCTCTAAAACTAAAGTAAGCTTAAAGTATGGCGCTACTCTTCTGATAAAGGAGAAATGAAAAAGACGGAAATATGTTAATTTAGTTTAGCTTTAGAGTATGCAACACAGAATCGACACCAATAATTGTTTAAGATATAATGAAGATTATTACAGTGACAATCACAAGCACTTTCGACTTTGTTACTACGATTTTAGTGATCAAGATTCTTCCAATTCACTAATTCCAAAGTTACGTGACGTGTTTCGTTGTGCAGATAGAACTATCAAAAGTTAACTTTATAACCTAGATATAATAAGGGTATCAAATCAATATTGGTATCAAATTTATAATGACTTTGTAGGAAAAAACGATGTTAAAATAACATGACAAGCCTAATTTTCCGATGGATGGCAAGAATCTTAGTAAACACCCAGAGCTAGTTAGCACTATTTATTACTAACTGAGACATAACACGGCAAGAGTATAAGTTTCGGCATTGAATAATAAATGCACAAAGGTGCAGCGAAGAGCACGCGAACTAATGCGAAGCTCACCCGGGAGATTGCAAGTGTGGCTCAGGGGACTTTTTTGTGTTTTGGCTCCACACTTCTGTGTATCTAGCCAGTGTCAAGTAATTGATAATTACTCAATGATATTTCATGCAGATATGTGTCAAGTCACAGTCCAAGTCATCAAGTCATAGTCTAGTCTAAGTCATATTCATGTATGTGAATAGGGATACAAGAAAATTAAATTTATGTTAGTTTTTGTATGTTATCTATATTTAAGCTGCGTTGCACTGCCCTGCAAAAATTTCCACGTTACAACCAGGTTAACTGGAAGATAATGCTCTCTAGCATTAAGTTTGCCTTTGTACCTACATTTGTTGTTTGTGCAATAAAGTATTTTCTATCTATCTATCTATACTCCTAGTAAAGTGGTGGCAACTTTACTACAAGCTTCTATGAAATTTTGGAAACAACACGAAAAGAAACGTTTCACTATTGTACTACGTATGTATGTGTGTAGTATTTGACTACTCTGACCAAGGAAACTAAAACTACTGGCGAATCTCCTTCTATGGATACATTTTCTGTAATTACAAAGGTAATTACCACGTGACAAACATGTTTAGTGAGTACTTCCTAAGTATTTCATACAAACTATTTATAAATCTGTAGTCGCATTGGACTTCGGTGCACGATTGAGGTGAGGTGCGAATTAGCATTCATACGGCATGTTGGTTTTTGGAATTTCAATACGTATACACATTTTGACATATGCGTCAGAAATATCTGATTTTAACATCTTATACCTCCACGAGCTTCTGCCCGCAGCTTCACCCGCGGCGTGGCCTATGGGAAAATAATTCAACCACCCATTTCACCCTCTTAAGGGTGGAATTTCGAAAAATCCTTTCTTAGCAGATGCCTACGTCATAACATCTAACTGCATGCCAAATTTCAGCCCGATCCGTCCAGTGGTTTGGGTTTTTTTCAATGTTTTGGCTCCACACTTTTGTTTATTTAGCCAATGTCAAGTAATTAATAATTTATCAAGTTAATGATATTTCACGCAAATATGTATCAAGTCACAGTCGAAGTCATCAAGCCAAGCCATAGTCAAGTCATAGTCTAGTCAAAGTCATACTCCTAGTAAAGTGGTGGCAACTTTACTTGAAGCTTCTATGGAGTTTTGGAAACAACACGAAAAGAAACGTTTCACCATCATTATACCCTTTTCCCACATTCACGCCTGTAATCCAGCACTTAACGAATAGAACGCCACCAATTTTATGCACTAACACTGAAAATAACACAAGTTTTGGAAAATAATACAATGCGGTGACGCAATCTTTTTCGCTTTCCCGGCAAAACTCGTGGTTTGGGTTGTGCGTTGATAGATCACTATGTCAGTCAGTCAGTCACTCACCTGTGAGTTATATATATTTAGAAATATACGTCAATAAATATTAGTATACGAGTACCTACGTATGCAAAACAGAATAGGATAGAACGATAGTTTTCACGGTCGACTGCAGAGAATAATTCATTAATTATAGAAGACCTATTTGTAGTAAGGACGGGAGGGGATAAGATAGAAGAGATCCGATGATTTGGATCGTAGCGTACGTCGTAGCCGTAAGTAGCATTTTCTTTGCTACGCCGTAGCAGACATTTTTCATAGTGTTCAAATGCTGTAGAGTGTAGAATAGGCTACACAATAGATGCATAACCTTGAGTTATATAGAATACACAAACACGCCCTCCGTCTCTTTCATACAGTTTACCATCGATGAATAAATTATAAATTATAGCTAATAATAAGAGGCGTTCTTTGGTATAAATAAATAAATAAAATAATAATATACTTTGACTGCCTCTGTGGTGCAGTGTTTGAGCAGGTCGGCTCATAGCCCGGAGGCGGTGGGTTCGATTCTCGCGGCAGGAGACGTATTTGTGCGCAGAAAAAAAAGCACAAAATACTTGTTCTGAGTCTCCGTGTTGTGGGACCATGATCCTCGTAGTTCCTGGGTCCCTAGACACAGGGAATCCTAGTTAGGGTCCAGGATCTATGTATGTGATCGTTGGGCGTTATTATTATTATTACTTTATATATTTTTATACAATTCATATGCGCGAGCTTGGTGTTAAACCTCACAGACGCCCATAAAAAATTGCAGTGTCACTTGGTATCCGGGGTAGTTTAAGCCCTATTTCTGTCAGAATAATGTTTAAAATAAAACTGTCGTTGTTTATTTACGATTGCTTAACAAATTCGTACTTATCAGATGTGATTTTAAATTCAAGGCACATAAGTTTATTGTTCACGCCACGCCATTAAAAACAGCAGTAAATCCGACAGCTATCTGACACGATATGTTGAAGATTTTGTGTATCACTTATGGTATATATAAATTTTATTTTTATAAAAGATAGTTTTGCATTTGACCACATTTCTCCTGATGTTGCATGACAATATGATCGACGATGTAGTACGCTCGCCTATAAGAAAACTTCACTCTTCTCTTGAAGACATTCTGATTATAGCTATTCGAAGACACAGACGTTGGATAATATTGGTGACGGAAGCGGCATAAAAAAAGGAAATATAAACAAAAAAATATGCACCATACACGTATTTATGTGATACTAGTTGCGCCCCGCGGATTCCCGCGGATAAATAGTATTTTAATTATTTGCCCATCCCACGGGAGCATTTCTCTTTTCCGGGGTAAAATGTAGCCTATATGTTAATCCAATGTATAAGCTATCTTGGTACTGAATTTCATCCAAATCCATTCAGTCGTTTGAGCTAGTTAAGCCGCCGCCCATAACAGATCAGTAAAACTCAGAACTCCAAAATACTCGTATAAAATTTTTCGTTAGACTGCACTGCGCATATCATCCTGAGACATCAGCACAGTCTGGTAATAAGATTACTAGACTGCAGTGAGATCAGATCATAAGCTCAATTGCCTAGTAATTTCACTAGGTACAGTACCCTTCAAACACAGTAGTGCTTGCACACTACTGCTTAGGGGCAGAATAACTGGCAAAGCGGTGGACAGTACCAAGACGAACTTTGCAGAAAAATCCTACCAGCTGGTAAAAGGTGTGTAGGTAACCTTTAATAAAATATACATTAATCACAAAGTAAATTTGCATGCAAACTTAATGTAAATGTAAACACAATATGCAAAAGTACAGCAGCGCGCAACGTTTAAGGCTAAAAGACGATGTATGTACGGAATACATGAGCGTTGGATTACCCTAGTTTAGGTCTGATCATAGTCAAATGGATACAATCAAAATCACGAATTCAATCGTGTATGAGGTAAATTGCAACAAAGATATTTTGTATTCCAGTCGCGTATGGATGAGTCCTGACCTCGAACCTCTCTAAAAGCTTCTGAGTTTTTTATGTTTGTTTTGGCTCCACACTTTTGTCTATTTAGCCAGTGTCAGAGACTTGATAATTTCTCAAGTTAATGATATTTCACGCAGATATGTAAAGTCACAGTCGAAGTCATTAAGTCAAGTCATAGTCTAGTCTAAGTCATACTCCTAGTAAAGTCGTGGCAACTTTAGTAGAAGCTTCTATGGAGTTTTGGAAACAACACGAAAAGAAACGTTTCACCATCATTATACCATTTTCCCACACTCATGCCTGTAATCCAGCACTTAACGAATAAACTGCCACCAAGTTTATGAACTAACATTGAAAATAGCACAAGTTTTGGAAAATAATATAATGCGGTGAAGCGATCTTTCTCGTTTTCCCGCCAAAATTCCAGCTTATAACTTACTGAGTACCTACTGAAAGTTACGTTTGATCAAAACCGTTGCAACGCTTCTAACCGTTGAAATAGGTAAATTCATTAGCTAAGGGTCATATCATCATGATGTTTTTAGGAATTATAATAAATCTTTTCAAAAAATGAGTCCCACCGACTCCAATCCCAACGCATTTGTTTATCACAAAAATAAGAACATCATCAATATAGTTGATACGCATTATTAAGGATAATTTTAGAATCAATATTACAATTTTGTTTATGTATTCCTAGTAGGGTTGCCCAAATTATGTGTGGTAGAAATACAGCATTTTTTTAAAATAAGCTATAAAAAAATATAGTACACTTTTTAAAAATATAGTAAAATATAGAAAAAATATTATAGATGCGTTCAGAGTCCGGAATTCGGTTACATGAACTTGCCTCACTCAAAATTTATTGTAATGGCGCGTTAATTATATTTAAAAAAAAATATTTGTTTGTTAGGTTTCGTTCGGTGTTGAAAATATAGTATTTTTGCGTACTATATAATATTTGTTCAAATGTATATAGTACGCCCACTCGAAGTATATATAGTACAATCCTTTATATAATAGTACGGTTGGCAACCCGAATTCCTAGCATTTTATCGATTATTTATTATCGATTTATTTTTTATTGATTCACTATTTTTTGTTCTGCAAGCACTTAGCAATGTTTCTTTTAAATAGTGTTATCGGATCTGGCTACGGTGTACATAATAAATAAATAAATATCTGTGGACATTTCACACAGCGCCATCTAGCCCCAAACTAAGCAAAGCTTGTACTATGGGAACCAAATAACTGATACAATACTTAGATACTTTTTGTTTGTAAATACATACAATATAACACCCAGACACAGAACAAACATCGATGTTCATCACACAAATGTTTGTCCTGGGTGGTGATCGAACCCACAACCCATAGTCCAGAAGGCAGGTTTACCTACTACCAACTGAGCTATTTATTCTCATTCTCACAACCAGCTTTGTTAATTATTGGGAGTAAGGGAGTAGCCCAATAATATGCCATTTTTTCTCGTCATCTGCCCAAAACTTTCCCACTGCTGGGAAACAATCCTTCTCGATAAGCGCGAGCGTGGTTTTGGCGGGAAAAGAGAAAGATCGCTTCACCGCATTGCTTTATTTTCTAAAACCTAGGGTGTTTTCAGTGTTAGTGCATAAACTTGTTGGCGTTTTATTCGTTAAGTGCTGGATTACAGGAATGATTGTGGGAAAGTGGTATAATGATGGTAAAACGTTTTTTTTTTTCGTGTTGTTTCCAAAACTTCATAGAAGCTTCTATTACTAGGAGTGTGACTTAGACTAGACTTTAGACTTGACTTGATGACTTGGAATGTGACTTTACACATATCTGCTTGAAATATCATAAACTGGCTAAATACACAAAAGTGTGGAGCCAAAATAAACAAAAAAAAAAAGCGAGTGTGAACTCCGCACATAATTTGAAGACATTGATGCAGGTCCGAGTGGGATTCAAACCTGGGTGATTCAGACGTAGTGTAGGATGCCCTGCGGCAAGATGGAGCGATGACATACGCAAGGTAGCTGGCAAGAACTGGTCTTCTCTTGTAGAGCCGAAGACCGGGCCCAGTGGCGTACCTTGGGAGAGGCCTATGTCCAGCAGGGGACTAATGTAAGCTGATGATGACGATGATGATAATGATGATGATGATGATGATTATGATGGCGATGAGTCGGACTGTAAGTCGCACAGGCTGCAACACCAAGTAATAACAACTGCAAGTGGTTTTTGAGCACTCAAAATATCTAAATATCTTCTATAGTATGATAAAAAATAAATCTCTGTTTCCCTCAGTCATCGCATCACGGGTAAACAAATACAACATTTTCGCTAATTATTTTTTTATTGTGTTTATTATTTTCAGGAGATGGTTCTTATGAAAGAAAAAGTTACGAGAGTATGGAAAATGTTCACCACGCGGGTGAAATCGCGGGGCATAGCTAGTAGTATATATATTGGCATTCAGTTGCGTATTTATTACTTTAGTTGGATGCGTGATGGAAACCGTGTTCAGTTATTCTAAACTAACAAAAATGCCAAGGCTTATGAAATGTCAAGTTTTATTTGCAATTACAAGTATGGTAATCAAGAAGCGCAACATTATACGATACGTCCATAATTACATTATAATAACACGCCTTCCGCATACAGTGTTTCTATATGCATCTACTTTAGGCTATGTTGAAATATCCAAAAATATAGATGAAATTCCGTTAAAAAAGTCATACAATAGAAAAAAAACAACTAAAATACTAAAATATACCTAATCTCGTAAATCAATTTTTTTTTATAATAAAAAAAATATTTGTTACAAACAGAAAAGTTTTACGATGTCTTTAAACATAATTCTATAAATATGATAAGTTTTAACTTACTATATGGCCATAAAGTACCTACTCTACGAAACATGCACGATAAAAATAATTAAGTAACGAATTAAATTTCAACATAAAAAGAGTTTCTATTCAAAAATCACTTACTAATTATAATCTAGATGTCTAGATTAACCCGTGCTATTTTTCAGTAATTACATAAAAATAACAACTAATAAGCACTTATCAATTAAGCATTTTATAAAATATTTTAAACAATGAAACTTACTTGCAATATTTTTTCAAAGATTTCTATTGTTTAAACACAACAAAAACCGCAGCAAAATTTATACGAAAAGTATTCGTAAGTAACACAGAATAAAAGATAGGTATTAAAGAAAAGTGCGGGAAAATATACGGGGACATAGACAATGCGTGCTATCTACGCGCCACCGCGGCAAAGACTAACTAAAGTTCCATTCCATCCTGCTCCAGCCCAGTTTACCGCCCACCCGGCCAAGGAGGTTATAAAACTGATTGAAAACTTGGCGGGGAATGACTGCTTCAGCCATAGAGGTTTTGGTATACAAGGCGTTGGCGTTACATTGCAAAAACCAATTTATTTTGTAACTTTCTGTGATGCTGTGTTGTATTATGGGAGTGCTACGGAAAAAAGCGTTTCCTTATTGCCAAATTTTATCTACTTGATTTAACACAAGAACGGTTGGACTAAATTTTATGATTTTTGTGTTTTTGGATTTATTTTCGTCCGGAATGGGATAAAAAGCAATAAAATTGAAGTCAATCAGCAAAAAATTAAAAACATAAACATGCATTAATTGTCTGTTAGGCGGAACGAAGTTCGCCGGGTCAGCTAGTAATGTAGTAACTAAAAAATGTAGTGCTAGTAATGTGTATAACAATGTAGTAGGGACCAAAAACTCCATAAATTTGCTTAAATGTTTTTTTATGCTATTCTCGATTCTCATATTACAAGTATTACTAGAGAAACTAAATCATGCATATCGTTTGCTAGGTTTCATTTTGAGGGTGAGTAAGGAATTTAAAAATCCTAAAAATCCTATAATCCAATTGAATTCTATAGTGAGACCTACTTTGGAATACATCTGGAGTATCTTGTAACCCTCGATAACAGGTCTATATAAACAGCATCAAGCGTACACAAAATATTTTTTTTTTTAAAAACCTTAAATTTTCGAAATCCATACAGCCTATAATTTATAATTACGAATCCCTTAAAGCACGACTTCAGCCGACGCACAATGAACGATCAGTTATTATCATTTATATTGTAAGAAATGTTATTGACTCCCCGTATCTTCTAAGTCAAATATTAGGTCTTTACCTATGAAATTGCCGTTTTGTTTGAAAAAAGTTAAAGTATTTTTTTTCGAACTTATTTATTTCTTTTATTCAAAGTAATCACCCTTGCAATCAATGCATCTTTGCCAACGCTGTGGCAGTTTATGGATGCCCTTCTTGAAAAAATCAGCAGGACGGGAGACAACAAACTCTTCAAAGGCGTTTTGTACTGCCTCTCGGGAATTGAATTTTTTTCCCGCTAAAAAGTTGTCCAAATTTTGGAAAAAGTAATAGTCGGTAGGCGCAAGATCTGGTAAGTATGGCGGATGAGGGAGAGCTTCCAAACCCAACTCATGCAGCTTAGAGACGGTCTGTTGTGCAGTATGGGGTCGCGCGTTGTCGTGAAGTAGCAGTGGAGACGACCGATTGACCAAAACTGGTTGCAGACGTGCGAGTTTCGCCATCATTGTGGTCAGTTCTTCAATGTACACATCTGCAGTAATGCTCTCGCCGTTTTGTAAAAAGCTATGATGAATCACACCAGCACTAGACCACCAAACTGTGACCATCACCTTTCTAGGGGTCATTTTTCGTTTTGCACATTGCTTTGGTACCGAACCAGGATCTAACCAACTTGCTGAGCGCTTTCGATTGTCAAAAAGAATCCATTTTTCGTCGCACGTAACAATTCGGTTCAAAATTCCTTCATTTCTGTGCCTGTTAAGCAGCGCAAGGCAAGTCTCGACGCGTACGTTGCGCTGGCGATCGTTAAGTTCGTGGGGCACCCATCTATCAAGCTTTTTTATCTTGCCAATCTGTCGCAAATGGACCAATATTGTTTTGATGCTAACATCAAAAGCTGCTGCCAGCTCAGCTGTAGATTGAGATTCATCAGCTTCCACAATCGCCTTTAATTCATCATTGTTGACCAAAGTCTCCGGACGACCACGAGGTTCATTTATCAAGTCAAAATTCCCAGAACGGAACCGAGCAAACCAATAACGGGTTGTACGTTCGTTTGTACAGTTCTCTCCGTAAACGTCGTTGATGTTACGTGTCGTTTGTGCCGCGTTGGTGCCACGACGGAACTCATATTCCATAATTACACGTAATTTCAAAGTATCCATTATGAGGAAAAATGTTGAAATGTAATGAAAATACAACGCTAATCAATAAACAAAAGACTTATATTGTAAATAGAATGTCATATTTTTAAAACAAAATTAATTTGCATTTAGAATTCATAGCCAACAAAACTTTTTTTTGTTTGAAAAAGTCTGTACTACAATACGGCAATTTCATAGGTAAAGACCTATTATATTTGAATTGTCCACGTCTAAGTGCACGTTATACCAATAGATTATTTTGTTTGCATTCATGTAAAAAGTATTGTATACTGTATTGTAAACTGTTTGTGCCTTTGTAAAATAAAATGCCTATAAGTCCAATAAATATTTCATTTTAATTGTAAGAATTTTACTGCTGAGTGTTGACAAATGAATGTTGCTGAGTCCTTTAGTTTATGATATACTTGTGTGATGTTTATATTATAAGTTTTCTAGTGTATCATAGAATTAAAATCGTTTATTTGATGAGTTAAAGAGTCAATTGTAAATCTCTTTCAGGAAAAGAAATGAGAGACAAACTTCTTAGCAGTTTGGCAGAATGTTGTAAATTTCAATTAAGATTTTATGTTGTACATTTCGTATTCTGAAAAATAAATAAATAAAAAAGGTTATAGGTGCAAATTGTAATCTTATAGGTACGTTGAAATTGCGCATTACTTATATGTTTTTTTGTACGCAAAAATGCCTGAAATTCAATGCGCGTGTGAAGTTTCATTAACGTGACGTGTCTATACTGATTTTAGACGAGTTGTGTGTAGGTACTAATAAAATGTAAGGGTCGTTGAAAATAATCCGAAAATGGCGGTTGTGAATTTAGAATTTTTTATTTTTTAGGGGGTTGCCATGTCACCACGCTTGTCCGTCTTGGGGTGATCGCAGTATATTATAATACAGACCGATGAAAATACTGCTGCACAGCCCGCCTAGCATGCGCACGGCGACAAAATTTACTCGACACTTTCTCATCTGAGACCGTAATAATACTATGGTAGCGCCTGTGTCTCACTCTAACAGAGACGACAAGTTTACTGGATATTCCGATAGCCGGCTCTTACGGCACCCATGGGAAAATCACCCCGTCGTCGCCGCCCGAGACACGTGTAGAGCGACCCGGATGATCCTATTGCAGCCGTAGTATCGGCTGCGCTAGGATCACCGGACCAGTCTAGCCCTTCTGGCTCTCCGCTTTCGGTACCGGTATAGGATACCATCGTACCACAATCAGACCCCGACCCCGACGGCGAGGTACCCCGTAGCTATAACGGTCGCTACTTTCAATAGGGTCCACTCTTCCAGTGGACGTAATCTTCTCGATCCTCTTATCCCGGCAACGGCCCAATCCGAAGCTCGCACCCCGGGGTGCCCTTGAGCTAGTTGCCTCCCACTTTTGACGGCTGGCGCCATAAGCGGCTGCCCTCCCGCCCGGTGACGCTGTGTAAAGGTCGGTAGAGACCAACAGCATTAGCCCGTCAATACCCATGGCAAAATGTAGGTCTCAGTTATCTCGTCAATCGCGCCATAATACAATACCGTGTACATATAGTATATCCCACCGTCCTACACTGACGCAATAATTGGAAACCGTACTTCACTCGTTGGATATTGCTCGTTCGGCGTAAATAGACATTTGTGTAGGCACTAACAATATTTGCAAAGATGTGTGATGTATTCATGATGTAATAGTTGACAGCATTGTTAGAACAGCATGTTAGAGGACTTTATGAAGACTCCGTTGTTTATTTTGATTGAGTACTGTCGTTATTCTCTGGTACTCCGAAGCGGTGTTTATTATTTGTTGTCGTCGACTTGGTATATCTGTAAGCTGGAATGACGAGTTGTTCCTAGGTTGCAACCTATATAACTATAGGCCTTCAGCACGTCCACACCCCGCCGTGTCTGGAACAAGAATGATCCGTAGCACACCAATCGATCCCTTTATATAGCCAGACAGGTAGGGCCGCCATGACAGTTGCCGGTGCTGCCACTGTAATACATTTAATGCCACCACAGGGTAAATTACGGTGCTCGATCGCTGTGCATAGAGTTTATAACTGGACGTAGCCGCCGTCACGGCCATACTGACGTGCGTACGTCCTCGTACGCTTAGCTTCACTTTGTACCTGGTGAGGGACAACAGTGTTATTGCTCGTTCATCCTGACAATTAAATTGAGTTAAACTTGGAGTCAAAGTCAAAAGATCAGGTTTCAATTTGATTAGACAAAAGCATTTTAACCTGCCAGTCATCGTCAGGGTTAACCCTTCAGGACCATTAGTATCCATTCATTTACAAAAAGTGGACCGGATGGTGCTAGACCGGATAAATATCCCTTTAGCAACCAAAAGTCATCAAACTAATACCTTATCCCTTCATTTATAAAAAAATGGACCGAACAGTGCTAACCGGATAGATATCCCTTTAGCAACCAAAAATCATCATTCCTACATTTTTTTTAATGGACCAATTAGTGCTAGACCGGATAGATATCCCTTTAGCAACCAACATTTTTTTTTATGGACCATTAGTGCTAGTCCGGATAGATTATCCCTTTAGCATTCAGACACATTTTTCTTGTCATCATTTTTACATTCTCTTTTTTTCTCGAAAAAAACGAATCGTTACTTTTTTCCATTTTTTTTTTCACTGGTTTGGGTTAACCCTGCAACTAAATTTGATATTAGTGTCACCCGCCGTCACGTCATCATTCACATCACGTCTCGTCACGTTTCGCGTTGCTTGAAGAGTGATGTAGAAATGGGCAATCCCACTTCTGATGTAAGCTGGAATGACGAGTTGTTCCTAGGTTGCAACCTATATAACTATAGGCCTTCAGCACGTCCACACCCCGCCGTGTCTGGAACAAGAATGATCCGTAGCACACCAATCGATCCCTTTATATAGCCAGACAGGTAGGGCCGCCATGACAGTTGCCGGTGCTGCCACTGTAATACATTTAATGCCACCACAGGGTAAATTACGGTGCTCGATCGCTGTGCATAGAGTTTATAACTGGACGTAGCCGCCGTCATATCTAATAGATTTATCTTGATGTATGTTTGGAGATGCGAAATAAACAGAACATCTGTAATAACTGGAATTTTACAAACAAGGTATAAAATAGTCAAATATTACCTCGGCATACTTACCTACATTAAAAGGGGGTAATCGATTCGGTTGTATTTTTTAAATGTTTCTTACTAAAAAATTCCGTTAATTATAAACCGATTTGGAAACATGTTATTTTATATGATACGATATTACTTACCGATTGCTCCCATAGAAATTTCATCATAATAGTTTCAGTACAGAATACAGAATTTATTTGTAAAAACAATTTTCAGCTCGTGAGCGTAATATGATATCTGCATTTTTTTTTAGTATATATACTATCGAGACAATTGTTTGTCTATAAAGAACTCGTTGTCTGAGTAGTAAGCCTTGCCGATCAACAGTGTTTTAAGTTTGCTTTTAAATATATGTCGGAAGTAGCATTTGTTGTTCTGGTGAATAGATATTAATTTTAGCACCTTCAATGTAAACAGATTATCAGCTAGCATTCGACTCAACAAACTACACACGTAATGAACGGAGTATGGTGGAGTGGTAGTTATAGTGTATTTTTTACGTTATCATAGCTTACTGTAGAGTTTTTAGTGTTATTTGTCAGTAATACTTATTATAATGACCTCATTCTCTGTAGTGGTCTTTAGTTTTGATGTGTAAGTATTATTTTCTTTGCATAGTGAAGAAGTTTTATGCAGATTCTTTTAATGGTACTCAACCATAAACTATGCACTTGGACAAGATTTTTTTTTATTTTTCTTTCGCCCTTCCATTAGTTTTATCTCGTAGGTAACTCTAGGTTAAGGTGAAATTGGCTCATAAATAGTCTGTGCATAGAGATTTGAATAATATAGGTCAACTCGAGGTTGTCAAAATCTTGTCAAAGAGGGCGGTCGCTTTGGCAATCTTTTAATTGAAAAATATCTTATTTATAGTGTATTTTGTGTAAAATATTAGTGTAAAACGTATGTAGATAAAGTTTGTTACATTATTTATTGGTAAGTTCTTGTAAATTCGCATATTTTCATTTCTTTTACATAGTCTTCATTTGTTTTATCCTGTTTCCTTTTGGGGTTGATGGAAACGGATTCTAGGGGCGGTTGGCCCCCTGATAATAGTCAACCAACTCAAAATGACATCATCTTCGCAGATAGCTGTTCTATTCCCTCGCCGGTAGAATTTGTTTCTATCGCGTCGGACTCTTCAGATGTTGTGGAACGTTCCCTCCAGCAGGGTTCCTTCACTACTATTAAACGAAAAAAACATTCGAAAAAACATTTAAAAAAGAGCAAAGATGAAAAACCATCGCAGGATTCTATCATACCCTTGGGTCAGGTTGTGTCATCATTGAACTCTAATCATGATTTACAACTTACTGATTCTCTTGCCTCTCCGTCTGCTACGGTATCGCAGACGCCAGCTATACCTCCTTACATCCCTTCAGGTAGGCAGATTTATAAGTCTACAGATAAAGGTCCTTTTGTCGTGCATGTCCAAAAAATTGAGCCCTCTCCAACTTCTGGCACCGTCTTACATCCAGTAAATTTTGGTCGGTTCCTAGCAAAAAATCAAATCCGTAATATAATAGATGGTAGCGTTCAGAGAATTGGGCGCAATAGAATTTCTTTGACATTCACTGATGCAAACTCTGCCAACAATTTTGTGGCAAATGATATCATTAAGGACAATGATTACAAAGCATTCATCCCTTCATTTAGCACCATTCGTTTGGGCCTTGTTAAAGGTATCCCAATTGAATGGTCAGAAGATGAAATTATAGAAAGCATTAATGTTCCTATTGATGGTTGCCCAATAATAAAAGTACGCCGATTAAACTATAAAGTAGTCATTGATGGGGTTCCTGTTTTCAAACCATCTCAGTCGTGTGTTCTTTCTTTTGATGGTCAAATTCTTCCTCCACGGGTATTTATGTGTTTCAATTCTCTTGTTGTTGAACGATACTATTACCCTACTGTTCAGTGTTTCCAGTGCTGCCGATTTGGTCACACAAAAAACAGCTGTAGGTCAAAGCCACGTTGCTATAAGTGTGGAGAAGGCCACACTGGTGACTCCTGTGATGTTGAAGAAGGCACTTCCCCCTGTTTATCTTGTTCAGGTCTTCACTACTCCACAAGTAAGAATTGTCCTGAATTCAGTAGACAAAAGCAAATAAAGATCACAATGGCAGAAAAAAATATGTCCTATCCTGAAGCCTCTAAATTGCATTCACCCATAAGAGGCAAAAGTTATAGTGACGCAGCTAAAACATCCTATGCCAATGCTACCGCTGTTCCTTTATCCTCTTCCAATAAATCTCCTAGTTCAGCCTCTCAGTCTTATAGAAAAACAATCTTCCTCAAACCTAGAGCTCCCCCATTACAAAGACAAGGCTATGATCGTTCTGCTCATCAGGCTATAATTAATAATCCAGCTATACCTAGTAATAATGGTGTTGCTTTTAATCATCCCAATACTGACCCTTCTCCATCCTCTAGTAGCATTTTGGAGCTTATTCAAGCTCTCACTAGGCTACTTAACTCTCCTGCTTTTGTACCGTCCAACGCTGCCCATAATCCTTCCACTTCTATATTACAATCCCTCCATGATGGCGCCCTCTCTAGGGCTGCAATGGAATTGTCAAAGTCTTAACAGTAAAAAATCTGACCTATTGTATATTATTAATAAATATGATCCATCTATTATTGCCATCTCTGAGACTTGGCTTAAGCCTGGTTCCTTTTTTAAGGTCCCTCGGTATCTTTGTTTCAGAGATGACAAAGCTGATGGGTATGGTGGCTCTGCCATACTTGTCAGAAACTCTGTAAATAATCATCTTGTAAATATCCCTACTGCCTCCGTTGTTGACAATCTTTCGATAGTTGCAGTTAGATTAAAAAACATAACGTTTATTTCACTATATATCCCCAGACCTTCATTTGATATATTAAATAAAATTCTTCATATCTTATCGCAAATGCAAGGTCCGTTTATCATAATGGGTGATTTTAATATTCATCATCCTGCCTGGGGGTGTCAGGCTTCAGATCCTCTTGCTAGTTACGTATTTAACATTATGGATAGTTTAGGGTTGTGTTTACTGAATACTGGTTCTCCCACGCGTCGTACAAAGCCGAATGAACGTGTTAGTGCCATTGACCTGACCATGGTGTCAGCAAGTCTAGCTCCATCAATGTCCTGGAAAACTTTATCTTCTTCCTTTGGTAGTGATCATTTCCCAATTCTATTTGACCTTCCTTTTTCTAAAATACAGCCACCTCCATTCAAACCGTTGTTAGAATATAATCTTAAAAGTAATACTCATTCTGATGAATGGTCAAAATTTTCATCATTCCTTGAACAATCTGCTTCTGAACTTCCTGTAATTTTTCCTGATTTTTTAGGCAATTGTCTTAGAGCATTAATAAATTGTATTCATTCTGCTGCTAAACACTCATTTCCTGCAAAGGTACAAAATTTAAAGCACAGATCTCCTCCATGGTGGGATCAAGACTGTAGGGCTGCTGTCGCAGATAGATTAAGTGCTGAAAACATATATTGTCAGAACATGACAAATGATAATTATGACAATTTAATCATAACTATGTCTAACACTAAACAAATTCTTCACTCCAAAAAGTCAGAGGGGTGGCAAAGTTTCTGCTCTACCATTTCTCCTAATGTCTGCTCCTCTTTTGTGTGGAATTCAATCCGAAAGTTCCGTGGTTCATATAGAGAACCATCCCCTCCATTCCCTAGTTGTGAGAGTTGGTTTGAACAATTTATGGATAGATTGGCTCCCCCCTTTGTCCCTAATTTTATCAATACTATGACTTCCAGTTCTTCTGTAAATGATCCAAGTTTTAGTCCTTTCTCGATGCGAGAATTACGCCTTGTTCTATCTTCTCTTAAAGACTCTTCTCCTGGTCCAGATGGAATCCCATATTCTTTTTTGGTTAACGCTGGAGAAAAAATTTTGAGTTATTACCTGCAAATGGTAAATATGATGTTAGATTTAGGATTTGTTCCAGCTGAAATGAAAACCCAAATAATTGTTCCAGTTTTAAAGCCTGGAAAAGACCCTGAAAAATCTGATAGCTATCGCCCAATAGCCATGTCTTCTGTTCTAATAAAGATTGTAGAACATCTCATAAAAAATCGACTTGAATGGTTAATTGAATTTAATAATATTTTGCCTGAATCACAATATGGTTTTCGAAAAGGTAGAGGTACTTTGGATAGTTTATCCATTTTTGTCACTGATATTAGACTCTCTTTTTCTAGAAATGAGTCCATTGTAGCTGCATTCCTTGATATATGCTCTGCCTATGATAACGTCATTCTTTCAATCCTCAAAAATAAAATGGAACAACTGTGTCTTCCAGGGAAAATGATTAACTTCATAATTAATCTTTTTTTGGATCGTACTGCTCAACTTAGAATTAATGGTGAGATAAAATGTTCCAGATCGGTAAATAAGGGTCTGCCTCAAGGGTCTGTATTAAGCCCTCTTCTCTTTAATCTTTATACTTATGACTTAAACAAGTCTGTCTCACCCTATTGTAGATTACTTCAATATGCAGATGATCTCGTTTTATATATGGCAGATTGTAATATAGTAAGTGCTGCACACAATTTATCTCAAGCTCTTGACTCATTAAATGTTTGGCTAGGTCATAATGGCCTGGATATAGCTCCATCAAAGAGTTCCATTGTTATCTTTACAAGAAAACGGTTGAAACCGAGACTTAACATATTTCTTAATAATACCAGGATTCCTATTGAAAATGAAAAAAAATTTTTAGGCCTTATTTTAGACAGTAAATTGAACTTTACTTCGCATATTAACTATATTTCAGTTAAATGCGAAAAAAATCTCAATATTTTAAGATGTTTGGCTGGTGTTTGGTGGGGTGCTCACCCCTATTATCTAAAACTTCTCTACAATGCCATTATTCGTGGTGTTATAGATTATGCCTCGTTCCTTTATGAACCTGCTTCTAAAAGAAGTCTTAATGCATTGGACTTGATTCAAGCAAGAGCGTTACGAATTATCATAGGAGCAATGAAGTCTACCCCTAAAAATGCTATGCAAGTAGAGTGTGATGATCCTCCTTTGGATTTAAGACGTCAATATTTATCAGATATGTTTTTATTCCGTTTGTTTCAGTTTTCTTCACATCCTCTTTTCCCAAAATTACAGCTTTTGTTTAATTATATGTTGTTACCTTATTGGATTCATAAAAAGACTCCTTGTTTAGTTATTAGTTACTCAAAAATTATAAGCTTTAGATACACTACCCATAGAACTCCTAAGCTACCTGTATTTGAATTTAACTTCCAAACAATATTATGTCAACCCTCTTTACACCTTAATTTAGATTTGTTGAAAGGGGACACCTTTGCAAACAAACATTTTCTTAGGATTAGAGATAATTCTTGGCTTGGCTGGCATAACATTTTCACGGATGCTTCTAAGGTATCCCAAAATGGATGTGTTGGCGTTGGCTTGTTTCACCAAAATTATAATATAGTTCAAAAGATCAAGTGCCCCCCTGAAACATCAGTTTTTGTTGGTGAGTGCAGGGGCATTATGGAAGCCATCAACTATATTTTGTTGTTTAAATTAAATAAAACGGTAATATTCTCGGATTCACTGAGTGCACTTCAAGCTTTCAACAGTAACCCTTTTAAAGCAGGCTCCAAGAACTGGATTATATTTAAATGTAAAGAACTTCTGTTGAGATGCTTCGATTTAGGTTATTCTGTACACTTAGCTTGGATTCCTAGTCATAGCAATATTTCTGGCAATGAAAAGGCAGACAAGATTGCCAAACAAGCAATTGTCTGTGGTGATAAAGTTCCTTTTAAAAATTACCCCCAAGATCTTTTGCTTCTTCCTATCCATGACTTAAAATCTAGATGGCTGAAAAGGTGGTCGGTAACTAGTAGACGGACAGGATCAAATTTTGCTAAATATCAACCTGACATTCAAACTAAACCCTGGTTCTTTAAGTTTAAATGCAATAGGAAAATCTGTTCCATAATATCTAGACTGAGATTTGGCCATTGTTGTTCTGGTGTTCACCTGAAGAAACTTAGAATAAGAGATTCATCTATCTGTGAGTGTGGTATGGATGAAGCTGATCTGAATCACATTTTCTTTTCTTGTCCCAAATTTGATCATAGTTCATTATTCAATTTGTTACTTCATTATAAATTTCCATTCCCAGTTCACATAGACAATATTTTGTGTAATATAGACTCTATTTCCATTGATATATTATCATCTTTTATTACTGAAAATAATATTAAACTGTAGTCGTTATCATTTAACACATTTATTTAATAATGTTCATTCTTATGTTATGATTAGTATTATTTAATTACCTATGTTTTTCTCATGTAATATAATGTATGTAATATAATGTAATGTAGCGTAGTTTGTAGTTATAGGATATTTTTCTTTTGTTTCAGATACTCATAATTCAAAATTCCGTATTTGATTCTCTTTTGACATGATGCTGGCAAAAATGTAAAAACAATTGCCATAAAAAAAAAAAAAAAAAAAAAAAAAAATAGGTCAACTCTGTCTCGGACTCAACTGAAGTAGTCATTGTGATGTAGAATGGAAAATGCATCCATTTATTTAACCGACATGCATCACGAACCGCGCGATTCAAGGACATAAACACAAAACAACAAAAATACCATCTATCAACTCGCACTATGCCAATACATACAATCTTTTACTCTGAAGGCGTGAATATTATGATAGTGGAAAGCAGTCCTGATTTTGAAGACAACTTGTAATTAAACTATTCTTAGGTAATAAATGTTAAATTCAAGAGTGTGGATATATCATCCTAGACGTCTGGAGTCTAGAGGTGAACGCCTGAAGGGACCGAGAGACATCGACCTAGACGATCCGGACAGTAAAGGTGTTGTGTCTGCGCCTTCTAGTATTCAAAAGGCGGCTGCGATAGTATACACTAGAATGGGCAAACGGTCGATTTCAAAGGATTACTAGAAACAATCACGTGTACAACTTTAATTTACAGAAGCGGAATTACAATATATATCTTATGAAACTATTTAAAGTCTTGCAATCTGCTAGGTAGTTTACTACGAAATAAATTCTATGATCTCTACATGGTTTACTACAAAAATACGTAGATTTTTTTTTCTTGTTTATCGACTTACAGCCAAATTTGTTTGCTGTAGATCGCCGATTTTCCCTTCACTAGACCATCCTCTCGGGTAGGCAAGTGATCAGCTCAGATGACACAACGTTTAAGCCCGCCCGAAGGCTTCTGACTTAAGGGACCGAGGACGACGGCTTAACGTGTCCTCCGAAGCGCAATTAAGCATCAATGAATCTATGATTTTAAAAAATGTTATGTTAAGAAATGACATGACGAGCTACTCGTTCGCCTGATGTTAAGCGATACGGCTGCTTAAATCAGTTGCAATGTCACTCGGAACTCTACAACAGTAAAGTTTTTAGTTTCACTGCAATACGCACGTCATCCTGAGATATCTCATCAGTAATCTTATTACTAGCCTGTGAGATTAGGTCATAAAGTCTCATTTGCCCAGTGATTGCACTTTTTGTAGAGGTCGCCCATTATAGCAGTAGACCTCTAGATCGCAGCTAATTCGAGTGTTACCAATCGCCGTCAGAAAGACTCCACGCAGGATTTGGCAATAAAGTGAACGATTCTATGTACATCTGCTGCACCTTGTAAGCGCATACCCTTTCTCTCTCAAGCGGAGCATATGACGGCACGTGCATACAAATTACCTTTGATCGCGCCGAGGGATCTTACAGTTACGAACTTTCACTACACAGTGAATAGTTTATCAATGTACTAACTTACTTGTAACTTTATAATTATATCATAGATACCTTCACGATTAACTCCTACTCCTTTGGATGAGAGCACAACGATTCGCACACGACAGAGACCAACCTAATATATTTTTAAGCCTCGGAAAACTAAGAGTTCCCGCAAGAATACGGGAAAATTGCGGTTGAATCCACCACGACTATTATAGTTATCTATAAAATTTAATACAGGAACATAATAGCTATATAATGGCCACAATATATTTTCTGAAATAGCTACGCAACTCCGTGCTCTGTTCAATTTATTTTTCTTGTTCGACAGCATAGCTCGTTTCCCAACATGGACACAATTCAGTTTCAGTGTACTGAGACTGCTTTCGACACAACAGCGCAAATTTTTACATGGAGTAGCAAATTAGGGACTCTATCTATCATATACCTATATTTTTGACAGCCTCTGCGGTGTGGTGGTTGAGCAGGTCGGCTCATAACCCGGAGGCGGCGGGTTCGATTCCCGCGGCAGGACAAGTATTTGTAAATACTTTAGAGTCAGGGTATTGTGGGACCATGGTAACTCGTAGTTCCTGGGTCCCTAGACACAGGGAATCCTAGTTAGGGTCCAGGATCTATGTATGTGAACGTTGGGCGTTATTATAATTATTATTATTATTTTCACGGAGCAAAAATTTTGGAAATCATTCGCCTAATGTGTAGATGAGGTGGCATGATAACCCGCAATTTCAAATAATATTACACCTACCGATAATTACTTCTCTTTTTAACTGACTTCAAAAAAGGAGGAGGGCTATTTTATGTTCGATAACTTAACCGATTTGGAAAATACTTTTTCTATAAATATTAAACGATATATTTTCAGATTGGTCTCAAAGAAATTTCATCAAACTGCGTTTAGTAATTTCAATTTTTAAATTATTAATATACATAATTATAATAAAATATGTCAGTGCTTACTCAGTATGAAATTAAGATGATTCAAGTTTGAACCATTGAACCATAATGCATTTTTAAAGGATACTAGCTGCACCCCACGGTTTCACCCGCGTGGTGATCAAAAACGGTGATAGTGATGATGAAATATAGCCTACGACCTATTTTTAGACCTACTAAATATATACATGACGGCGGCTACGTCCAGTTATAAACTCTATGCGCAGCGGGCAGTACCGTTATTTACCCTGTGGCAGCATTTAAATTTATTACAGTGGCAGCACCGGCAACTGTCGTCGCTGCTCCACCCATCTGGCTATATAAAGGGATCGATTGGTGTGCTACGGATCATTCTTGTTCCAGACACGGCGCGGTGTGGACATGCTGAAGGCCTATAGTTATATAGATTGCAACCTACACACAAACCCGTTTCTGCCCACATACACACAAAATTTCATAAGAGTCGGTCAAACCGTTTCGGAGGAGTTTAGTTACAAACACTGACACGAGAATTTTATTTTTTAGAAGATTTTATATCTCTCTCTGAGAGTAGGAAATCGAAGAAATACCTTGTACAAGCAGATCTGACACCTTGACCTCTTGAAGGTTTAGGATAAATAAACCGTAGGGATAAATAGATCAAGATTTATCCTTAGCTCTTCATTGAGGACAAATACCAGCGTCAAGCCCATATCGTGTCGAGACTACGTAATCAATGATCATTGAGTAAGTAAATATTTGTTGCTCATAGGCAGAATGGCTCATAGTACTACCGTAACATGGACGCTGATTTGCATACGTTATTTATCAGTTTACTAGGTGGTAGGTCTTTTCTGTAACGTTCGTCTAGGTACCATCGCTTTGCCAGATATTCTGCCGTCAAGCAGTAGTGAGTGTGCAAACATTACAGTGTTTCTGTTTGAAGGGCACTGTAGCTAGTGAAATTACTGGGCAAATGAGACTATGACCTCATCTCACATATCTCATAATCATCATAATCACACAGTTTAGTAATCTTACTACTAGATTGTGTTGATGTCTCAGGATGACGTGTGCAGTGCAGTGTAACGCGAAACTCTATATTTTAGAGTTCCGAGTGACACTGCAACTTATATGGGCAGCCGTGTCGTTTAACATCAGCCGGACGACTTGCTCGTCACGGCATTCCTTAACATAGAAAAAAAAGGAGATCCTTCAATTATTTAGGTAAATGAAATGTAAAGTAACTACCTATTTACATAGATATACCTTGAGCGCGCGTGTGAAGTACCATACGCATGTGGTACGTACCATCAACTATAATTGACAAAAATTTACAAAATGTTTCTTTAAATTTAAAAATATAGAAATAGCAAGACATTTATTTAATACTTACCTAAAATTAAAGTACAAAAACAGGTTATAATAATATACGTAATGTGTACATAACGAATAAAAAAAAACAAGTATCGAATGAGCGTCGGCTCAGCATATTGCTGGTCATCGGAGACATCCAGCGCTGATTTTCAGGCTAGAATAGAGCCTTTAATTTCTTTTCGGCTGCTAAAACCAAGGAACTATAGATTTAGAAATAAAATCTCGCTACCACGGACGTATGCTAAATATAAGATTGTTTGGGTGCTGAAGTCAAAGTTAGTGTGTATTGCTTCTTGCCTATCCCGTTATCCTGAATATGTCCCCTGCATAATGCTATGTCGATTTTATTCTCTTCATTAAATTTGACAGCCTCTGTGGTGTGGTGGTTGATCAGGTCGGCTAATAGCCTGGAAGCGGCGGGTTCGATTCCCGCGGGAGGACAAGTATTTGTGTGCTATGGGGCCATGGCACAACGGGCGCGTAAAGAAAGCACTGTTTTTGTCAGGATGGTGGCAGGTTAATAAAAACAATAAAATTAGCTTAATATACATAATAACATAATAATATACATAACAGTCTTTATTATATAAAACATAAAATAAAGACTGTTGTTGCTGTGTGAGAAACTTTATTGTTTTTCTCATCCCGCCACCATCTTGACAAAAACATTGCTTACTTTACGCACCCGTCGCACCATATATCTTATTCTACATATATTCTGATATACAACACTGGGCACCTTATGCAAAAGTCAATAGCAACGAATAACTGCACCAAAATAAGCCCATAAAAATATCTTATCAGGAAAATATTATAGTTAAATTACTATGCAATGGAACCTTAAAAAATAGTTTAAAATAATGAAAAATGTATACTTAGCCAGCTGGGTGGCACTTGGCCCTACTGGGCCAAAAATACAGTAGAATTCTTAAAGATTTGTTTCGCAAAAACAGCTGCTTGCTTGATATTTTTAAGTGGTATGCATTTGTGGGTTGAACAACCCATATATAAACTTTGAAATATTTTGAAGATTAACCAAATAAATAGATATAGCTTTGCATCTTGATAAATCCTAATTTCTATCAATCTCTTAAATCTTTAATTTTCATATATTTGAATAATTAAAAAGCACATTAATGTCTTATGTTGAACATTCCTGGAGCTAATTAATAAATTAAATTAAACAAAAGGAAACAAAATAAAACTTACAACAATATTGGTAGGTAAGATTGCCATGGTTATCTTCATTGTGTGGATTAATATCTGTGGGAATTAAATAAAATAAATAAATTATACCTACATAGTCGAAGCAATGGAAAATGTAGCAGTTTAAATGAACTTTTATTATACATAAAAAATAAGTAAAATGCACCCAACTTTGCCATATTAACAGATACAAAAGTGCTGTCTATGCTAAAACTAAAAAGTTGTGTTTACAAAGTATAATATTGACACATAATACTTACTGGTCTTTTTTATAATATTATTCCCAAGCTTGACATTCACACACCTGAAAAGTAATTATAAATGATAAGTTCGTTACAATACATACGTAGTAATAAATTTGTAATATTTTCAGAATTAAAAACTTGATTGATTGACTTTGATCTTATTAAAACAAACTATTCATTTAGTGAAGTTAAATATTGCACTTCATCTAAGTCTAAAGGTAGACAGTGGCTTGATTAAACCTTATTTAAACCTACGTTACACACAAAGCAATAAAGATAGTAACAATGTCTCTTAATTACGTATCCTGATTTTTCTCAACACTTAAAGTTATAATACTTACAATCAAAACTATTATTTCGGCTTGTGCTATCTAATCAAAGGCCTTGTGTTTTATTCAAGAATACACAACTACTGCGCGGCTTAATTTAATTTTAACAAGACTATATGATGATAATACTTTTAAATTAATCTGGTCCAGGTCCGTTGGATTGGATATTGGAATTGAACTATCCTTGTATACAATCACTCTGCTAGTTTAAGAGAGTAATTATATTCTATAATATATTGTATTATTTGTATTCGTTTTTATTTACAAATCGATTTCGTTCCCATTTACGCAAAATCGGAAAAAATAGTGTATGAGATTTTTTCCAAACGAACGAGAAATTAATCTTGGCGGAGGATGGTCTGTAAAGCGGAACGCAATTTATGACAGGTTTTTTTTGTTTTAGCTCCACACTTATTTGTATTTAGCCAGTGCCAAGTAATTGATAATTTTATCAAGTTAGAAATTAATAATTCATGTATTATTATTTCTACACACATATTTCAGTCAGATATGAGTCAAGTCACAGTCAATGTCATCAAGTCAAGTCATAGTCTGGTCATACTCCTAGTAAAGTGGTGGCAACTTTACTAGAAGCTTCTATGGAGTTTTGGAAACATCACGAAAAGCAACGTTTCACCATCCATCATTATACCACTTTCCCACACTCATGCCAGTAATCCAACACTTAACGACCACGCCACCAAGTTTATGCACTTAACACTGTAAATAACACAAGTTTTCGAAAATAATACAATGCGGTTATGCGATCTTTCTTGTTTTCCCGCCAAAACTATTAATGACAGTTTCTGAAAATCCAAATAAAACATTTTTTAGTGCTGGTAGCCTCGTCCTGCTAGATGACTTACTTGTCTTTTTTATTTGTTTTGGCTCCACACTTTTGTGTATTTAGCCAGTGTCAAGTAATTGATAATTTATCAAGTTAATGATATTTCACGTAAATAATGTGTCAGGTCACAGTCGAAGTCATCAAGTCAAGTCAGAGTCAAGTCATAGTCTAGTCTAGTCAAGTCATACTCCTAGTAAAGTGGTGGCAACTGTACCAGAAGTTTCTATGGAGTTTTGGAAACAACACGAAAAAAACGTTTCACCATCATTATACCACTTTCCCACACTCATGCTTGTAATCCAGCACTTAACGAATAAAACGCCACCAATTTTATGCACTAACACTGAAAATAACACAAGTTTTGGAAAATAATATGATGCGGTAACGTGATCTTTTTCGTTTTCCCGCCAAAACTCTATCTTTCTCGTTTTCCCGCTGAAACTCCTGCATTCTTTGTAGAATCTAAATTCTAAACCATAAACAAAAAGTTGTACAAATATTTTGAATCTGGCAACTTGTCGTAATAACGAACGACGTTCTTTCGTGGTGATTGCGACATGACGCGCCGGTGAATTATAATAAAAATTGACGTAATTCTTGTGTATTTTACAAAATATAGGGTAAGTTAACCTGTATAATCATTATTATTGTGTTTATTTGCGTGCTAAGATAACTAACCTGTACACATTAATTTCCAGACTTTACAATGGCCGATCAAGTGGATTCAATGTCAGATGCCGAGCTTCGGACAAAATTGGCCGAGCATGGGTTCCCTATCATGCCAATAACGGCTTCCACACGGAAGCTGCTTGTAAAAAAGCTCAAGCTGGTTCTAGATACAAAAAGTAAACCGAGAAACAACGTCGACAGTAAAGTTGAAAACAGACGTTCCCTCGCACGTTATTCGAGCGGCGAGGAGTCAGATTTAGACAATACGACTAATGCTAAAGAGAAACGTGGCCGTCGGCAGACAACTGGCGGGGCTATGCTGCCGCCGGCGGTCAGTAAAGCGCGCCGGACGCCTTCTAAAAAAGGTTCGCCTGCCAAATTTGACGATAAGGGTTCCGAGTCGGAAGAAGAGAAGTCACCTGTGCGCACACAAGAAGAGGTTGAAACTGTAACCACACGCCGTGTAACACGCACATACGCAGGCAACGAACAAGATGATTATGAAACAGGCTCAGACAGTGATGTTGATGTAGATAAAAAGACCTCATCTCCATTTCGTAGCCATTCTAGATCAAGTGACCACATTTCAAGCACACTTCCTTCTGTTGATGCGAGTCCAAGTCCTCCTAAATCTCCCTTGTTCTCTCGTCCATCAGTCTCATCACCTACCAGCTATTCATCTCCATATGCCTCAACCTTGTCATCTTCTGAGCAACTTAATTCAATACGTTCTAGGCTAGGCCTAACATCGACTTTGGGAGACCATCCATCTCGTGGCAGTTATACATCTAATTACACTTCAAGTACCTATCAACCTTCCACATCCACAATAGATGAAGTTGAATCTCCATATCTCAGCAACTTCACCCGTCGTTTATCATCATTGAAGCCAGAAGCACCAAAACCCCCTACAGCTTTCCTTGATCGGGATATAAACAATGGCAGCCCAGTACTCCCGCGTAGATCCTACATATCCGGGGTATCAAGATCTGATATTGATTACAAGGCTGCAACTGACAAGAAGTTTCTAAAGAACAATCTTGTCTCATTTGCTCTGGTAGCAGTTGTGGCACTTTTTTTTTTTTGCTTATTTCTCATGTACATAGTTAAGAAAAATGATATCACCTCAGTGGTGGATGACCAGAATAGCAACATACCAATCTGCCAATTGAACATACCTGGAAACAGGCCGGGCATTAATTGTGTGCCTAAAGAACAAGTAAGCTATGCTAAAGATTTATTGAAAGTGATACATCCAGAGTTGACATCAAGGATTGCCTCATACAAATGTGGCCAACCTGGAGCATTACCATATCTAACAGAGAGAGAAATTCTAGACATTGCTAGTGCTCGAGCTGATATGACAGATGTGAGTCAATGTCGTACCGATCTTAACAACTTGCAAGTTTTGCTGGTGAATAACCCAAGATGGGGCCTCAGTGTTGTACTACTTAAAAGCCTTTACACAAAAGATGCAGAATATTCTCCAATAACTTCAACAGACTTGATTGTACAGCAACGCACAAAAGGTAGTGTAGCTATCACATTGTCTGACCCATCTACACCACTCACATGTCTTTTTATCAACACCCTTTACTCCGCGGGCTCAACCATCATCATTGTTGGGCTCATCACTCTCTTAGCACTCAGTTTCCAGCGACTCTACAAATATTACATTTGCTACCAAAAGAGAAAAAGTGAAGAAATTTACTCAATGGTAGAGCAAATCATCGATGTGATATCCCAGGAGACCGAGGACAGTGGGGAGCCATACATATCCGTGGACCATGTGCGAGATACTCTGATATCACCTCAGAACAGGGAGAAAATGTCAGCGGTGTGGGATGCAGCAGTAAAGTTCATTCAAAAGAACGAGAGTCGGGTGAGGATGGAGGTACAGTCGGTAGACGGAGAGGATTGTCGGGTGTGGCGCTGGGTGTCACCCCACGGGAGCCCAAAACGCAGCGCCGCTTGGCAGGGGCAGGCTTTTGAAACGCAGGAGGGCTCCGTCAACAACCTGACCGTGTCTCCCACACCTTGCCTGAAGATCCGACACATGTTTGACAAGAGCGACGCTAACCCAAACCTGCGCGCTGTCATCCAAGATGCTATCCTAGAGAAGTGTCAGCGCTGTAACATCCTACATATCGATATCGAGCGTACGTCGTGCTGCGTGTATGTAAAGTGCGGGTCGGCCGCCGACGCCGGCGTGGTCTACCGCAGCCTGCACGGCTGGTGGTACGAAGGCCGCCTTATTACTGTCAAGTATATGCGCCTGGAGCGCTATATGCAACGTTTCCCGACTTCGCCCTCCTCGCCACCTTACCTTCAGCCAACGCGTCAGCGCCGCGCCTGGGACGAGTAACGTGTTCACACATGGTGGTACATTCCACTTGGAAAAAACCCAATGTGTAGTATGGAGAATTCACTTACAGCTTGCATTTTATTTATTGCAGAACATGCACTTCTCTTTGTGCATAACCGTTCGGAGTAAAATTAGGGTTAGGTACTTTGAGTATGTAGATGAAACAGGAAAATCTGTTCTGTGTTCAAGTGATTGAGGGAGTTTTGTAATTTTTCACAATATCATTAGACTTAATTTTTGGTTATTTTTGTACTTTATTTTTGTATAATAATTTGCATCAACACAAAGGTCACAAGCTGACCAGTATCGGTAATTTTTTTTTGTCTTAATTTTTGCATGCTTTATCATAATTTTATTTGAGTTGGAAGATGCTCTAATTCATTGCGTTGTGGCTACACAGTAATAGTGTTCATTGAAATATGTTGTACAGCTAAATAATTTCAGTTGCATAAAATTTCATTTAGATCCAAAATAACTTTTGTTTACAAAAAGAGTCATTGCTCAAGAGCATCAATGTCAATTATTAAATTTTGCTTGCTTTATATATTATTAGTTGTACACATCAGTCGGTGATCTGATTTGCTTATTTCTAGTGTAAGGTGCTGGTCATGATTTGTCTTATCTTCAGTAAACATATGATAACATTCGTTTTGATGATTTGTACATAGAGGCATCACAATTCAATTTGTAATTTCTAACTAATTGTAAGCTAGAAGGGTTTGTATTTGTAACTGACTTTACTGACGTTCTTGAAATAAATTGTTAAAAATTGTAGTTTGTAAGTACCTAGTATAAGTTTCATAGAGTTATACAAACACATACAGACATTTTGTTTAATTTTTTTCTCTAAAGTTTATGTGATGATGATGGCACAATTTCTAAATGTGTGTATTTAATTTCATATAAGATTGACATTGTTTATTTTTAGGTATTTCTATTCTACTAACACTTCGTAATGTTTAGCGTTATTTTTATGGATTGATTTTCATTTTTTAATAAATTTAATATAAGGAATAACTGCTTTTTTTTTAAACATTTAAAATCCTATTTCGTAATTAGACACCCTGCTCACAATAAGTATATATATAATAAAAGTACACAAGTTGAATTAGATTACACACAAAAGTAGATGAGGCTGAGGACATACTTCTAGTAATACCATGTGATATCTGCATCCAGGGCTGTAGCTAGAGTCGAATTTGAGATAGGGCAGCATTGGTTACAGGTAGGGTGGAAGTATAAAAATAATTGATCTGCCCTTGAAGCATGGGTTCCTAAATAAATCAGCATGTATCACGTGGTACATTCAATAGCTATTCGTAGACAAAAATAATTTCTGTGACAGAACATGGATCTAAGATTTTTTTTATCTCAAACAACAAACAAACAATTTAATTATAATACTTTATTTTAGTTTTTTAAAGGTAGCGCATTACCCCACAATGCTTCTTCCTAGCTATGGCCGTGTCTGCACCCACAGTAATATTGTTCTGAGGCTTTGTTTTTGAAAAATAAGCGTAACCATCACCATTCCACTACCGGACTACTAGACGCTCGGCTGAGCGCCATCCTTTCGTGGTCGAAATACCACCCATTCGTACCAAACGATTGATTCAACGTTCTTGATTAGAACGGCTAAGGAATGGAATGCCCTGCCAGCGTCTGTTTCCGGCGAAATATGACACGGGCTTCTCTTGAACACTCAAGAGAAGAGTGAGTGCTAGACAAGTTTGAAGAAAAATAAAATAAAAAATTTTGGGGTTGAATCCCACGGGGGTGAAGATGGGCCCCTCTCGCTAAAGAGTATATTTGTTTCATGATGCCAAAGAGACCTACCTACATACCCGAGGCTTCATCAATCTCGCACAGTTCGCATTTTCAATCTAAAAATGAATGAAAAAACTGATAGAAATAAAACAATCAAAAACAATAACAAATCTTTTAATAAATTCACAACCAAACACATCATCTTCAAGTAGTCCAAGAGCTAAGCACCTGATAAGCTCACGTGTATTTGTCCCTATCAATAGTCTAAGAGCTAAGCACCTGTTTACCTAACTAGTCTTCCCTATCAATAGTCCAAGATCTTAGTAAGCGCGTGATAGCAGCGCCACTTGTCGGGCAGATAGAAGGGCTCGAACACATGAGGGAAGGGTGCGTCCCACCCTGTCACTCGAGCTATCGGGGCTTCCAGGTGAAGGAAGCATTCCTCCTGGAAACAAATTGATGAGATTATTTTATTGTATACTAGCTGACTCGCCCCGGCTACGCACGGGTTAATAGTTTTACACCCTACCCACAGGACAAGTACAGACAAGAGAATACTTCTTCTTCTCTCATCTCACCTTTTAAACCTTCCCTAGACTACGACAAACATTTTAAAACCAAAATCCGCTAAATCGGCCCAGCCGTTCTCGAGTTTTAGCGAGACTAACGAACAGCAATTGATTTTTATATATACTATAGCGATAAGCGATCACTAAAACTGGTCATGTTAATCCAGCGTATAAGCTATCTCCATTTCGAATTTCATACAAATCGTTCAGTGGTTACGGCGTGAAGAGGGAACAAACACGCACACACAAACTATCGCATTTATAATTTGAGTGTGGTGTGATTTTTATTTCGTACTAGTTGCGCCCCGCGGTTTCGCTCGCGGATAAAAAGTATTTTAATTATTTGCTCATCCCACGGGAAAAAAATCACTTTTCCGGGATAAAATGTAGCCTATATGTTAATCCAGTGTAAAGCTATCTTGGTACCGAATTTCATGCAAATCCATTGAGCCGTTTGAGCGTGAAGGAGTAACAAATATACACACAAACACATACCAAACTTTCGCCTTTATAATATTAGTGTGATTGGTTTTTAGTAATTCCTTAACCGCTTGAGCTATATGTGTACTTATTGGTGAACAAAAAGCGTGAAACTCGCGTCATCGTCAGCGAACGCTTCCCATGAGCTACTCGTATATTATTCCACAAGTTTACACTAAGTTTTCACTTGTATCGGCAGTACCCCGACTGCCCCGCACATTTTTTTATCTGTTGTTTAGTCGTGGAAAGTTAACAAACAGACAATATTAGTCGATTATTATTATATATGGATATTTTTTTTTTGTTTTTGTTTTGGCTCCACTCTTTTGTGTATTAGCCAGTGTCAAGTATATTTCTCAAGTTAAGTCAGGTCAAGTCACAGTCCAAGTCATCAAGCTAAGTCATAGTCTAGTCAAGTCATACTCCTAGTAAAATGGTGGTAATTTTACTAGAAGCTTCTATGGAGTTTTGGATACAACACGAAAAGAAACGTTTCACCATCATTATACCACTTTCCCACACTCATGTAGTCCAGCACTTAATGAATAAAATGCCACCAATTTTAGGCACTAACACTGAAAACAACACAAGTTTTGGTAAATAATACAATGCGGTGACGCGATCTTTCTCGTTTTTCCGCCAAAAATACTCAGATGGATACTTACTTGTATAGTAGCGGCGAGCTCCGCTCCAAACCCTGACGTCAGCGGCGCTTCGTGAGCGATGAGACACCGACCGGTTTTCTTTACAGACTGGAATCATGGAAACTGGTTCAAATTATGAAGATTTATTTATATGGAATAGACTAGAACAATCAGACAGCTCATCCGATGGTAAGTGGTTACCATCATATTTTTGAAGTAAAACTTCTTTACGCATGCTTGACTTGGGGAGTAAGATGGTGAATGAGTGACGAGTCGAACGGAAGTTGGGAGGGAGATATAATATAGTGAAGATAGAAAGAGAGAGAGACATTCCATATATTATTGATTATTGACTGGCCCGATAGCTCAGTTGGTGGTAGCCCTGCCTTCTGAACTGTGGGTAGTGGGTTCGATTCCCGCCCAGGACAAACATTTGTGCGATGAACATCGATGTTTGTTCTGTGCCTGTCTGAAATTATTTTATAAGCATAAAAAGTAAAATAATAAATACAATAACATAATTATTATAAAAATAATGTTATTGAAAAAGTAGGTATATAAAATTAAATTGATCACACCAGTTTTGGAATGAATTCCTCGACGCTATGTGGCGCCATATCTATAAGAAAACTTTTTATTTTATTTTTAAAAGTCTGAACATTTTCAACAATGCGTATGGAGTCTGGAAGAGCGTTAATAATTTTGACACCAGCTACCCTAGTACATTTCCCAGACTTAGCAAGTCTATGTCTCGGTAGTATAAGATCGTGAGCTCTTCTTGTACTTAAGTTATGGACATCTTTGTGTTGTTTGTACAAGCTGATATTTTTATACACAAATAAGCCCGCCTGGTACATGCCGACCTGCTCAACCACTACACCACAGAGGCTGTCAAAAGCGAGTGGTACTCACGTTGCAGACGGTCTCCTCGTCCCAGGGCAGTATGGACTGCAGGTCGATGACCTCGCACTGGACGCCGAGGTTCCCTTCCGCCATCTGCGCCACTTCCAGCAGCACATGGATCTGCGTCGCCCACCCTATCAGGGTTATTGCGTCACCTGGAATCGGAAAGAACATCAATAACAAAAAGCATTTGATTTTTGTAAAGTCAAAGTTAAAAGATTTATTGCAAATAGGCTATTTTTAGCACTTTTACAAATCAAAATTATATTAGGTACTTAAAATTAAGTTATTATTTTTATGTAATTATTTATCGACTACATTTTTAGATTAAATTAATCGACTAAAATCACGTCAATGAAATGTACGAAAAGTCAAACGATTTATTGCAAATAGGCTATTTTTAGCACTTTTCAAGTCAAAATTATATTTCTTTCTTACTACTGGCGCTAGCAATCAGGCACAATGCTGAACACAAAACTCTCGATCCGAAGCTTCGATTACGACTGTAAAGAAGCTACATTTTTTATATATTTTTTTCTACTGTATTTTACAATATATATCTACAATATATATATATTACGAAAAATGGTGTATGACGTGCATTGTTTTGTTAAAAGAGAAACTAATGAATTGATTGATTCTTTAAAGCAAGATTTAAATAAAAAGAGGTTAATCTTGTATAGTAAAACAACCTGTTACAAGCTATGCAAAACTTTAACATTAACTATTTAGGTATTAATGTTTGCACGCGCGGCAGTGCGCATGCGCAGCTATCCCTTCCACATCTCGCTCAGCGCTAAACTTGCGTGCCACTACCTATACGTGCTGACGCTCGCGAAAGCCGCCGCGGCTTGCGTTAGTAACTGGCTCCCAGAAGAAGGCATCGAATATGTTCGAAACCTGGTCGGAGTAATTTCGACTTTAAATTGACGTGAGTTTAGCCGTTATTTATCTTACAAAATGTATCATGTTCACGATAGTTTTCAAACTAAAAAAGTGTCTTCGCCTTAATAGAGACAATAGAGCAAATGTTCTTGTTCTATAATTAGCAAGAAATGTTACATATAAGACTGTTAATAAAGGCTTTTTATTATTATTATTAAGCTAGCATCATCCCCCATCTCGTTTCTTTCATCGGACTACAAGACGAGTGAGCTTTAGACCAGACAACTGAAGTAAAACTTCTTTAGTTTAGCGCCATCTATCGGTCGGTATATCTTTGCTTTTGCTTTGTTTAATGTCGCCAATCTTAACAATTGTAAATTGTCATTTTACCGGACATGCCAACATAATAATTTTTAACTTTGTAATGTTGACAATGGATATCTACCAACAACTTTTAAATTCCGTTCGCCTCGTAACGTATTTACCAAGTCAAGCGTGCGTAAAGAAGTTTTACTTCAAAAAGTTCAAGACACAAACGTACCTCGCCTAAGCACCTCAGCCTTTCCCAATGGTATGGTATAGTCTTCAACCGGTACTTCCTCGTTGGCAGACCGGTACAGGATCTTGGGTTCCAGGAATATGCACGGATCCCGCTCCCTGATGCAGCTCAGGAGGAGGCCCTTGGCTGTGATGGCGCCGCGAGGGACCACTATCTGATATTACAACCATTTTAAGGCGCGGTCGGAAGTAAAAAATCAACTAAAAGCACTTTTTTGAAAGCTCCGTGCGACGTTACATGTCAAGAGAATCATATGAAATAAAGAGTGTAAATAGAAAATAAAACGAAAACTGGAATGACCGAATAGAACTTCACTAAGTATGTTGGTTTTCCTTTGTTAGACGCCCATTGGATACTTGTTTTTTATTCGTTATGTACATATTATGTATATAATATAACTTGTTTTTGTACTTTAATTTTAGGCAATTATTGAATAAATGTTTTTCTATAAAATAAAATCATTGTAATGACACCCAATAAATATTTTTTCATAGAAGTTTCTGGTAAAGTTGCCATCACTTCGTCATTTGACTGGCCCGATAGCTCAGTTGGTAGTAGTCCTGCCTTATGAACTGTGGGTTGTGGGTTCGATTCCCACCCAGGACAAACATTTGTGTGATAAACATCGATGTTTGTTCTGTGTCTGGGTGTTATATTGTATTCTATGTATGTATTTACAAACAAAAAGTATCTAAGTATTGTATCAGTTATCTGGTTCCCATAGTACAAGCTCTGCTTAGTTTGGGACTAGATGGCGTTGTGTGAGATGTCCACACATATTTATTTATTTACTTTACTAGGAGTATGACTTGACTAGACTAGACTAGATTATGACTTAACTTGATGACTTGACTTGACACATTATATGATATAAATGAACTTGAGATATTATCAATTACTTGACACTGGCTAAATAAACAAAAGTGTGGAGCCAAAACCAAACAAAAAAAATGCGAATGTCCGCACCGACGCACCTTGAGGCCGGGCGCGTGCGCGAAGGCGGCCTCGGGGCTCTGCGAGTGGTACAGGCCGCCGTGGCCCACCGCGCCGCACGGCGCCCGCACCGTCAGCCCCCCGCACTCGAACTGCCCGCCCGACCGGTACCGCACTTTCGCCGCTTCGTTCACTAGCTACGGAATACATTAAAACATCATCATAGGCTCGTATTATAGAACGTGCCTCAAGTGACGTTTGATCTACAATCACGTAATCATTACTTGAGAATAGAATCTATGCTCAGCTATCGTTCTTATTATAGAACAGTGCTTGAGCGCTACTTACCTGAATGTAGATTTGAATCGAACCTCAGGCAGAGTGTGTTTTTGTCTATGAATCAGCCTGTTTTCATTTACGTTTCGATATTTTTAACAACTCCGTTCCACGTAACGCATAGTCAAGGTCTTAGTCATCGCTCATAGAAATAGAAAGAGATCTTATAAACACACATTTTAATAATAAAAAAAGAAACATTAAAGTGTAACAGATCCTATAAAACTATTTGAAATAAAGAAATATGCTTTTAGGATCAACTTTTGTGTTTTTGTAATATTTTACTTTATTGTACAAAACATTTTATATAACTACAACGGAACGTAAAAATAAAAATGTCGATCCTCACCTCACAGCTGTTTCCGTAGTATCATCTACTTGGTTTGTGGCTATTTCGTTTAGGTTTTAATTATTTGTATAAAATTATGTTTTGATTTTCAACTTTAACTCTGTGGTTCTCTTTATGGGTTTTGGTACTGGTAACCACCATTTTTCCAATGTAATTTACCAGATTCGACACATGCTATTGAAAAATAATTTATGTTGAATTAGTCTCTCTCATATAATAGTCAGTATTAATCACACGGCATGGAGCGGAAAAGTAGTAGTACAATAGAGCTACAAAAATGTAACAAACAATGGTCTAATGCAATGAAATCATTACTCAAGCGTGGTCGCGACCACACTTGGGAAATCAGAGATTAAATCTGTGCTTGAGCATCAATTACCGTCTGAGTGACTTTCTGTAATAAGAAAATACTCAGGTGAACTATGATCAGATCTGATCACTGCATTGCGACTCAAGCACTGTTCTATAATAAAATCTCAACTCAGATCTACTTTCAGGTCGAGATTTACGACTGAGCGCTGTTCTATAATACGAGCCATAGACATGTCATAATAATCATAACGCCCAACGCGATCTGTACCACAAGCTATAATTAAATTAAAACTTCAAAAAACCCCGACAGAAAATAATAAAAAGAAGTTTTCACCATTTTGTGGTGGCGGCCTTCTTGGATTTAAAATTTATCATAGTATATGTAATCCACCATTTTGTGGCGGCGGCCATCTTGAACTGATTTTCATAAAACGTCAACTTTTAAACAAACAAAAAAAAGTCGGTTCATGCGTTCGGAAGTTACGATGCTACAGACACGTCAAACTTCTAACACTCACACCCAGTCGTTTTTACGTCGGGGTTAGAACAAACCTGGTCAAAAGCGGGGAATATGTAGTCAGCGAACTGTATTTCCGCGATGGCAGTGGCGCCCGCAGTGGCGAGCCCGATACCGAACCCGGCGATGCCTTGCTCGCAGAGGGGAGTGTTGAACACGCGGTCGCGGCCGTACTTCTCCTGGAAATTTTATCAAAACCGGTTCATTCAACTGCAGTCCCAATCAATAGGGTACTGGTGGTACCCATACTAAGGTAGCTGATTCAAAAATTTTAACGCTCTTCCAGTTTCCATACGCAGTGTTAAAACTGTTCATATTTTCAAAAATAAATTTAAAAGTTTTCCGCATGACGCCATATAGCGTCGAGAAATTCATACCAAAACTGGTGTTATTAAATAATTTCATACACTTGTTTATTTAATACTGGCAGACTGGTAATTCTTTATAATAATCAATAAATTTATCATTATCTATATACATGTATGTATAACTTTTATTAAAACAGCGCAAATAGCCCCATCTCTTCCCGTGGGAGCCGTCAGAGCCGGCTAGCGAATATATATATATATATATCGAGAGTATGAGTTGTATTTTAGTAGACTTTTATGATGACGGGCATATATATAACTATATTTATACTATGGTAGGTAGGTATCCTTGAACTGCTTAATTTTCATTGATTCCTCTCTTACTATGATAATGTGCTGAACAAATTTTTGAGCAAGTGCCCTGTGTTATCAAGAGCTCCGCGTGACAGAAACTACACTCTGTGAAGATGAAACTAGCCGATTCTCTCCCTCTTTAGGTTGATGTGCATTATTTACCATCAGTGCCTGTTATCATTTAATATGTATTTGCATGTTTCTTTTAAACGTTATTCGATAATGTAACAAGCCAGTCATTCGCCTAATGTTAAGAGTAATGATCGCCTTTGTAGATTTTAAATCATACATACGGAAAAATAGGTTTATTCGATAAAAAATTGTAATAGACTGACAATATCAATATCTACCTAAACACCATAGAGAACAGTTTAAAAGTAAGAAGAGGCTTATTTACCACAGCCTTATATAAAATAAGTATACTTGTGGTCCTGGAAATCTGCGATGCCATGCATGGTGAATATAGCAAACCCTCATGATAGGCATCCAAAGAGGCATTTTATTATTTAGGGAGGCATGTGTTGAGCAGTGAATGTAGATGTGAAATGTGATTTGAAGCTTACATTTGATGCCTGTTGTTAAGCGATAATACAGTTGAAAATGTAGCATGCTCGCTTAGAAGAAACTGTTTACTATCTTCATCCAAATTTCCTATTGACGTAAATTATAAATTTTACCTGTAATCCAAGTGCACATCGAAACACTCCTCCAAAGCCAACATCCTCACCAAATAGAACGGCCGTAGGATCTTGCTTGAGGGTGATGTCCATTGCATTGTTTATTGCCTGCATCATATTCATTTTGGTTGTTTCGCCTGAAATCATGAATGTTGTGGTCATTTGCTACTTCTGAAGACATGCTTGGTACCGCAAAGTCAAAATTTGACTATAATGTGATTAGTGGGGGCTAATGGGAAGATCTATTCCCATTGTTTCCACCTGGGGTTCAATAGAAAATAAATTCGCATTGTGTAGTATAGTGGGCAAGTAGGCAAAAATTACCTAGATTTGCCTATATATTTATGACATCTACCTAACTTGGGAATTTTCTTCACCAATGTGTATTTAGTGCAGCCATAACTTATTTATACCTTGGTGGTCATAATTTACCATGTAAGGTAATAAACATTTGTGAAACCAAGTGTGTTTTTTTGTGTTTCTTTTTCCCAATTTGCCTCAATCAGTCTGTTTTAATAATTGTATATGTCATCCCTTCCAACTTGCAAATCTGCATTTTTGGAGAAATGAGTTTTTTGGGCCGACAACTTAGAAGGCAATACATATTGTGGAAAATCCTTGTATTTCTAGCAGCTTTAAGAGATTTGATGACATGCTGACAGCCACTATCCTTTTGTTACTAATATCAGCCAATATTTCTAGGTTGATTGCCTGAAAGAAATTGATTTTAGCCATAAGACTATTTGGTGTGATTTCAGGAACCGAATACTCATTTATCTATGTAATAATAAGGTATGTAAATACTATAGTATACAATCTGTAGAAAGTGTAATGTATAAATCAATGAAACATATTGTTGGCACAGATCCTGTAAAAAAAGTACTTTTTTTATAGGATCTGTAATTGGAGGCATCAGATAAGATAATTCAATGGAATCTGGATTTATTATTATTTAATTGTTTAATGTTAGGGCTTACTGTTTTTTTTTATTAGGATATAAATAAGCTGAAACTTTTATTTCAAGGGTTACCTGTAGCTATGTTTTAATATTAGGTAGCTCAGTAATTACCTACATGTTTGCTGTACAGGTAAGAATGTAGAACGATACTAAAGAATAAAGTACCTAACCTTAACTACAGCAGACTTACTCACCATTAACAGGTTTTTCCGTGTCTGGATAGTATGTGAAATGTGATGAAAGCCTCTTCGTGTAATTATTAACATTTTTAACTAATTTTATCAATAAGACACTCTTTCGTGGCACCAAATTCGACATCTTAACAGCGCGTAGCGAGCGGTAGCAACTGTAGACCTACGCAATTATTTCATTAGTTAACGCATGTTATCTGCAATTGTAATGCTTTGCTTTGATTAATATTCATTGATAACGAAGTACGAGCTCTGAGAGCTGAAGAATGACGAAACCGTTTTATTTATTTTCTGTTTCATGTTTCTTTACATACTTCTTGAATTATTTACGTTTAATCAGTTTCTGCGCAAATAAAAACAGACTTTGTTTGGTAGCATTAAGGGCCAAATCACATTTCGAATTTTTGAATGTGGTTTTGATAATAGGCTAATTGACAATTTGACACTGACAACCCATTTAATCTAATGGTTGCGTTCGCTAACAATTTGTATAAAAAGTGACTGTCTGTGACACGCTTTTAACGCTTCACACTGCCGTTGTACGGTTGTAATTACGTAGGCCGATGCTAGATGGCGCTACGTGTTAGCTGATGGTTGCTGATATCATAATATTCTTCCAAGGAGAAACTTGCTAAAAAAACACTCAAGATACTCACTGATTCTTTTTAAGCAACATTTATTTCTAAACAATTTTTGAACACTTTCTAACAATAGCAAAATAGCTGTAAAAATTTTGATAGTCCGCCGCAAATTGGATAGGGTAAATAAATAAATAAATCATAAATTATTATTAATAAAGGAAAATTAAGCTATAGTCAAGGCTTTCGTGACTTTCCATAGGGTTCACTCTTCCAGTGGACGTAGTCTATTCGATCCTCTTACCCCGGCAACGCGGCTCAAGCCGAGGTTCGCATCGCACCCCACGGGGTACCTAGAGCCTCCCACTTTTGATGGCTGGGCGCCTAAAAAAACGAAAACGAAAAAGGTCGCGTCACCGCATTGTATTAATTTACCAAACATGTGTTATTTTCAGTGTTAGTGTATAAAATTGGCGGCATTTTATTCGTTAAGTGCTGGATTACAGGCATGAGTGTAGGAAAGTGGTATAATGATAGTGAAACGTTTCTTTTCGTGTTGTTTCCAAAAGTCCATAGAAGCTTCTGGTAAAGTTGCCACCACTTTACTAGGAGTATGACTTGACTTGATGACTTGAACTGTGACTTGACACATATAAATGGCGACTGGCCCGATAGCTCAGTTGGTAGTATCCCTGCCTTCTGAACTGCAGGTCGTGGGTTCGATTCCCACCCAAGACAAACATTTGTGTGATGAACATCGATGTTTGTTCTGTGTCTGGGTGTTTATATAGTATTCTATGTATGTATTTACAAACAAAAAGTATATAAGTATTGTATCAGTTATCTGGTTCCCATAGTACAAGCTTTGCTTAGTTTGGGGCTAGATGGCGCTGTGTGAAATGTCCACACATATTTATTTATTATTATTTATAAATACATTAATTAACTTGAGAAATTATCAATTACTTGACACTGGCTAAATACACAAAAGTGTAAAGTCAAAAAAAAAAAACAAAAAAAAAAAACTCGCATACTGTTCTGCATTCAAGTTTTCAAGTACCTACCTACCAAAGTACTTATTTATATATTATACAGTGACGAAATTTATAAGTGCTTCTTTCATCTCAACCGTAAAATTTTACGAACAACAATATTAATTAAATTAAAATGTTTTGTCCATAATTGGATAGCTGCATTGCCGGCGATTTCATAGGCGTTTTACTTTTTAACGATTACACCAACCATTAGTATACCTACCTTTGTGTACGAATATAATTAAAGAGTCGAATAAAATGGTAGGAGTGGCACTTGCATTGAAGTCTTGAATGTAATTTCATATCATTTGACTGACCCGAGCTTAGTCGGTAGTCCCCTGCTTTCTGAGCTGTACGTTGTGGGTTCGATTCCCACCCAGGACAAATAAAATAAATAAATAAATATAAATATGTGTGGACATTTCACACAACGCCATCTAGCCCCAAACTAAGCAAAGCTTGTACTATGGGAACCAAATAACTGATACAATACTTAGATACTTTTTTTTTGTAAATACATACATAGAATACAATATAAACACCCAGACACAGAACAAACATCAATGTTCATCACAAATGTTTGTCCTGGGTGGGAATCGAACCCACGACCTGCAGTTCAGAAGGCAGGGATACTACCAACTGAGCTATCGGGCCAGTCAAATAATAATAAATACATTTGTGTGATGAACGTCGATGTTTGTTCTGGTATATACTTACAACCAAAAGTATCTATGTATTGTATCAGCTATCGGGATCCCATATACAAGCTTTGTTTATTTTGGGACTCGATGGCGCTTGATATTACTCGACATTATTTTTGAAGTAAAACTGCTTAACGCACGGTTGACTTGGGGAGTAAGCTAGTGAATGCGAGTCGAACAGTAGTTGAAGTTGGTTCACGGAGATCTTCTTTGCCAACATGACAAAGTTGAAAAATTATATTATTATATTATGTTCGGTAAATAGACAATTTTTTTACAATTATCAAGGTGGCGACATTAACATTAAACAAAACCAAAACCAAGTTATACCGACGGATAGATGGAGCTAAACAAGTTTGACTTCAGTGGTGCAGTCTAAGTACACTCGTTTAAAAAAAAAAGCTGTTAATTATCAAGTAGACACTGGTTGGAGAATGGGTACTTAAGCATAGAGTAATTGAGCATAAAGTAAGGATAAGAATCCTTACTTTATGCTTGCATCCTTACATTGTGCTTACGTAAAGTAAGAATAAGAATCTTTACTTTATGCTTGCATCCTTACTTTGTGCTTACGTAAAGTAAGAATAAGAATCCTTACTTTATGCTTGTGTATCCATTCATACACGTATACATACAAGCGGCATGCAACTCTCAAATATCTACATACCCACACCTTTCGAAACGTACCTGAATCAGAATAAATCACAAGCAAGCTAAAATCTAAATTGAGAACAGTTCTTGGCTAACATGTCGTGAAGAGACGCGACTGGTCCAATTAGTGCTAGTCGATGCACTAGGTGCTTGAGGCAGATACCGTCTGTCACAATAGTATCTCGGAGATACTTAGGTAACACACGATAAAGAATTTCAGACTGTATTTCAGATATTCCATCGCCTTTCCGCCATCGGACAGCCAGATGTACGAAAAAACGCCACCGTTACATGGTCAATATTTCACATGTGTGAAAAAAGTCAATCACATGTGCGAAAAAAGACAATCTTATGAAAAACATCATAGAAGGAAAGATAGAAGGGAAGAGAGGAAGAGGCAGACCTAGAAGGGCTTATACAGGTCAAATAAAATAAAAAATAGATGTCATGTCGTACAGGAGGTTAAAACGTTGGCCGAAGACCGAGGACGATGGCGATTACTGCACCGACAAGAGCTGGACTCTGAAATAAGAAGAAGAAGAAGAAGAAGAGCGAAAAAAGCATTTTGGTGAAACTTGACATTTGACATTCATATTGTAAAGATAAAACGGGTCTATTCGCGTACAAAAATTATCAAAACATTATTTTGACTAACGACGACGTTTCGACCAAGTTACATTGGCCGTGGTCACGAGGGGAGGTTAGTCAAAATAATGCTTTGATAATTTTTTTCATATATACTCGTAATTCAACCACCGATTTCACCCTCTTAGGGATGGAATTTTGAAAAGCTCTTTCTTAGTGGATACCTATACTGTACAAAAAAGACACCTTCCAAATTTCAAGTCTCTAGGACCAGCGGTTTAGGCTGTGCGTTGATATATAAGTCAGTCAGGATTTTTAATTTTGTATATTGTATATGTATAGATTGTAGGTGTCATGTTTAATACAATTTTACGCATCAGGGTAGTTTTGGTAGTTTTGCAGGGGGTAAACACATCTGATATGCGTGAAAACAAGTGAGGATTGCTTCGAACAAATAAATCCACCTCAAAAATATACAAAGATGGAAGTGTTAGAATCTCGTGCTTACTGAAATATGGCATATCAAAACATCTTTTTTTATTTTTCTCCGCGCAGTGATTATTTTCTGTATGTTTCCAATTTTCCTTGAAAAAGATTTGTCTGTTTTGGAGTGGTAAATACTCAGTACGCGCGTGACAGCTGAATTAATTTATACACTACACAATAGGCGAGTTTTGTTACGGTTATTGTTTTATGAACGATTGTATTATACAGCACTACTACCTACTGTAATTATGTTTGCTGATGTATACATTGTCTGCCTATTTATATACAGACTTACACTTGGTGCTGTCAGAATTTTTGAAACGTGTGTTAAACAGGTAAATTATTAATTAGTGGTAGGTAATATCTTTGTGGATATACCTCCCTAAAACGCTGTTTACACTTTTTATCCAAATCCATTCCACGACGAATTACAGATATTATTATATCTGTACTTTTTACAATAACGTCTTTCTGCGACCTTATTGATTGGCTTATTTTTTTGTAATACTTAGAATATCTATAATCAGGCCTGATAGCTTAGTTGGTAGTACCTCTGCCTTCTGAACTGTAGGTTGTGGGTTCGACTCCCACCCAGGACAAACATTTGTGTTATGAACATTGATGTTTTCTGTGTCTGGTTGTTATATTGTATTCTATTTATGTATTTGCAAACAAAACGTATCGTAAGTATTGTATCAGTTATCAGGTTTCCATAGTACAAACTTTGCTTAGATTGCGTTTTGTGAAATATCCACACATATTTATTGATCTATGTATAATATTATACAGCTGTTGGTCTTCCAAAAAAGAAAGAAATAAATAAACAAATAATACGATGCCAGGAACTGCTGTCACTATTGCATAATCTGCACTCTGACAAGCCACAGTGTAGTAAAACCAGTAAAACTACTTCGTATGGTGAAATGGTAGGTAAGATAAACCTCTATCTAAGAGAATGTAATTTAATTATCAGGCAGTAGTGATTGGATCGAATAGGTGAATGCCCGTCATTTTCTCCTAAGTTCACACTTGTTGCTCTGTGACATACCCAAATGCATTCCAGTAGGTATATCATAGAGGGATAAGTGCGAACTTAGGTGCTGTCGAAGTTTAGTCCAGACGGGCATGAATGTACTTAACGAACAATACAATATGATGTTAAATTGAACAGGTTTTTGGGGTGGTATTTATAGCGTACTATGGAAGAAAAGTAACTAAGTATTCTATCAGTTATCTGCAAGACGATCATGTAACTTGATTGCAACAGTTAGAAACAAAAAATTGTATGAATTTGACGCAGTTTATGTGCATAGTTAGTATGGGAATTGATAAAAAAAATCTTGTTGCATTGCAATCAAAGTTCAGTGAACACCCGCCTGGGTCCCATAGTCAAGCTTTGTTTAGTTCGGGACTAGATAGCGTTGTGTGAAATGTCCACAAATATTTATTTATTTTATGCAGCCCGTGTTTACCCGTGTTTATTAAGGTCATTAGCACATTTGACGCAATTAGGGTGAATTTAAAAAAACCTTACTTTTGTACATTCTACCATGTAATAAGTAATGTGCTAAGAACCGTTACGCCAAATATCAAGTCTTCAATCCTTTTATATATCCAAGGAATGTCGGACGTACGGACACCTTTACAACTTGATAATCAATTGGGAAGGGTGTACGTTGGATGGGTATAGATAGATAGATAGATTGGTATATACAGTCTATTGTATAACCTTTATTATATAACCGTTAATACTAAACTAGACCTAAGAAACTAAACTTTACCTAAGAACTTAAAATAAATAAAAACTAAAATAACTTATAATAACCCGGTGCAAGGGAAAAAGTCCAGAATCCTGGCAGCATTACCACGTTGAAAGCAATGCTTATTTTTTGTGCAAATAAAAGCCAGCATTCTGGTCACCTGATCACCAGACTACTAAATTTTTATATATTCTCCTTGCTCTGCGACTGTGTTTTGTTGTAATAGCGTTTGTGGTAATACGTTACATCATAAGAGAATCAGCCCAGCCTAGGAAATCCATCTGCAATAGCGATTCGGTCTTCATTTCATCCACGTACTCGGCCCGATCTGTGCGATTAGTCACACTGATTTATTTACTACGTGATGAGATAATGAGTACCCGTGCTGTTTATCAAAACAAAATGTAATTTATTCATTCTTCAGTTGATCCTGGGAAAGTTAAATGACTACCGCTTCTCGTGATTTGAATACAAATTATATGCGAAAATATGTAAAAAATAAAAGAAAAAATATGTTTATAAGACGTTGCTTTTAATCCCTGTCTCTAAGAATCCCTATAAGTATAAACAATTGAAATCCGTTTGTTTGTGTGGCTTTAACGCCATAATGGCTGCATCGATTTGGATGCTATTTTGCACGCAGATTGCTTATATTATACGGTGCCTACATAGGATACTTTATGTCTCAGTTAATTGCAGGTGAAGTAGCAGAACGCTACTAGTCTAATCTTAAATTCTCTTTTATACGACGTGTTTATTTTCCTTCAATACGCATGAATTTTCATAAATCGAGGTTTCTTTTAAGGACGCCTACGTATTAGAATGTCAGAGGAAGTGCGTGGGTAAAACACAAATTTGATGTTATTCAAAAGCGACGTTTCAGTTCATATTTAATCAAAATATGTTGACGCACACTAAGTGTTGTTGTGTGCACACTAGTTGATTGATTATCTATCTATTTATATTACAAACAACGTTCAGCCCACGCCATGCTGAAGATCTGTATATTTAATGGTCACTTGGAGTTGTACAAAAAACGTTTTTGAAAATTCAACCCTGAAAGTTAAGGTGTCACCGCGATCCTTGATACAAAAGTTGATCAAAAATTCACTTTTATACAATGAGATTATTTTCCTTACATATAAGCAAGTATTTTCACAAATCTAGATTTCTATTAAGAACGCCCACAGGCTAGAATGTAAGAGGAAGTGAGTGGGCAAAACCACAGTTTCAGCTCTTATTAACAGACTAGCAAGCCCACCCTTCGCACGGGCTAGTTAGCTTAACACCCTAACTCTATTTAAAAGAAGAAAGAAAAAGAAGGATAGGGTTTTTTTTGAACGTGCTAATGCTGTTGGTCTCTACCGACCTTTACAGCGTCACTGGGCGGGAGGGCAGGTGCTTAAGGCGCCCAGCCGTCAAACGTAGGACACACATAGCTCAAGGGCACCCCTGGGGTGCGAGCCTCGGCTTGGGCCGTTGCCGGGATAACAGGATCGAGAAAACTACATCCATTGAAAGAGTGGACCCTTTTGAAAGTGAATCCTATTGAAAGCTGGACTCTATTGAAAGTAAAGAAGGAGAAGATAAAAGTTTATAACACACATGTTAGTAAACTAACAACATATTAAATTTAAACCTATTTAATGCTAGTGCCACCAAATGATTGATTCGTGCATAAAATATTTAACTACAATTACTTTTAATAGCCTGCATAAATGGACAAAGGTCAAACTCATGGCATTTGCAAATATGCAATTTTTTAAGTGAAAGTTAATAAGAAGATTCAAGGTATCTCCAGTTAGAGCATCACCTGACTATTGCGGTTTTTATAATGTTAAACTGATAGTGTTAAATGTCAGACTGCAATGATTTAACGTTTTTAGCTCGTTACGGTAACCGCAGATGAAATCAAGTAGACAGGTGACGAGTTAGATAATATCGGAACTCACTTGGTGCAATCCAACACCACTGGCCTCAAAGCGCAGTTTGTAGTATTTGTGCCTTCTAAACTGTAGAATAGGGTTCGATTCCAACTAAGGATGAACATAGGTGTTTGTTCTGTGTGTGGGTGTTATATATCATATATACGTATTCTATGTATGTATTTGTGATTATGATTTATAATTTATCAGTTATCTGGTTCCCATAGTACAAGCTTTGCTTAGTTAGGTACTAGATGGCGCTGTCTGAAACGTCCACAAATATATATTTATTTATAGGCCTCACAGCCCAGTTTGTAGTGGCTATGCCTGCCAAACTGTAGAATATGGGTTCGATTCCCACTTAGAACAAACATTTGTGTGATGAACATCGATGTTTGTTCTATGTTCTAATACACATCTGCATTAAAGTTTGTAGCCTCCTAAGTTCGCAATTGTCCTTCTTCGACGTACCTACTGTAACGCACTCTGGTATGCCCTAGATAAGTGCAAACCTTAAGAGCTGTCAATCTTTAGTGCAGACGAGCAGATAAGTGTTTTATGTCGTACCGACAGTATCGACAGAATAATTACATATTTTATGTTCGTAAAAATTTTACGAACATAAAATGTGTGAGAATTCGAGCAGATTAGTGTTTTATGTCGTACCATAAGTATTTTACTTATGGTACGACTTACTTGTGAAACACTTATCTGCTCGAATACTTAAATGTGTAATTATAAAATAAAGTAAGTAAAAAAAATAAAGTGTGTAAAATGTGTAATTATTCTGTCGATTCATACAATATTCATACAAGTTTTGCTTAGTTTAGGACTAGATGGCGCTGCTTTTTTGTTTATTATTTACTTATTTATTATTTAATACAAACCACAAATACACCAGTCAAAGTGCAATAACACATATAATTAACACAAAATTAATGGATATTTTCCAGACATTTGCAATCATTTATTAAATAATAATAAATCAAATTAAAAAGAAAAAGGAAACACGATATGGAGCGCAGCTAATATTGACCAAAAACAAATCAGTATGATTTTTTTAACACTTTATAAAAATTCACTAACCCTACCATACTTTCGCATATATGTCTTCTGACGCCTTCTCCAAAACCTTATATATAAATAAATAAATAAAATGAAAATAATTACTAATCCTCTAAGCCACGTACTACGCAGTTCGTAGCGTACTGCGCATTGCGTAATACGCTACGCATTGCGTAGTGTGTAGCGTAGCAGCCAAAAATCGTAGACGTCACGCGTTGAACTCTTTTATTTGTAGTCCCAAAATTTAAGCTAATTGCGGTGCCGTCATAGCATGTTTTTTTGAGGGCGTCTCTAGAGGCCTTTGTTTAAAGTTGAAAACCGCAGGTCATATATCGATGCCAAACTGGGTCTGCGGACAAACTACACGATTCCCTGTATCTAAGGACCCCTAGATACAGGGAATCCTAATTAGAGTCCAGGGTCTATATCCCTAGATACAGGGAATCCTAATTAGAGTCCAGGGTCTATATCCTGATGTACATAACTATGCGATTGTTGGGCATTATTTATTATTATTATTTATAAAGCAAAGAAGATTTCACAACTGCATTACAGAATCGGTTACAAAAAAGCCTTGGAAGATATGATTGTTAAATCAATCAATAAACGTTCCAACTTAGCAAATAAAATAAGTCATTGACTCGTGCATTTAAATGCGTCTGCGCCTCAAATTTCTGTTAACCGTTTCGCCAGTTAAACTACGACCTTTAAGATCAATTGATAAACTCAACCTGTAACAAAATGCTTACACTGACAGCTTAGACTTTCGTAACTAATCACATCGTTCACTTAAATATAGAATGGAAGTGGTATAATAACTGGGGTATTTGTAAGTCGAATAAACTATTTGACTAGTTAACTGGAAGATAAAGCTCTCCAGCATTATCTTCCAGTTTCCAGTTCCAGTTTCATGACGGGCCCAATAGCTCAGTTGGTAATAACCCTGCCTTCTGAACTGTGGGCTGTGGACCAGGACAAACATTTGTGTGATGAACGATGTTTGTTCTGTGTCTGGGTGTTTATACTGTATTCTATGTATGTATTTACAAACAAAAAGTATCTAAGTGTTGTATCAGTCATCTGGATCCCATAGTACAAGCTTTGCTTAGTTTGGGGCTAGATGGCGCGGTGTGAAATGTCCACAGATATTAATTTATTTTTATTTATTTATTAAGTTCACCTAAGTACCTACATTTGTTCTTCAACAAAGCATTTTCTATCTATCTATTTGACAGCCTCTGTAGTGTGGTGGTTGAGCAGGCCGGCCGGTCGCCCGGAGGCGGCGGGTTCGATTCCCGCGACAGGACAAGTATTTGTGCCCAGAAAAAAGCGCAGATATACTTATTCTGTGCCTGGGTGTTGTAGGACCAAAATCCTAGTAGTTCCTGGGTCTCTAGACACAGAGAATCCTACTTAGGAGTCCAGGATAATATGCATGTGATCGTTGGGCGTTGTTGTTATTATTATTTGATTAAAGAAACTGGTTCATTAAACTAATATGAAGGGTATTTATCATTATCAGGAATGGAAAAACTTACCAGCGTCTAGATTTCCTGAAAAATATAATCTCGGAGTTTACAAGGCTGGAGCGAACAGCTGGGTGATCACGTAACTCGATTGCAACCCATTGAAATACTAATTTGTATGGATTTGATAGTTTCAGTACGCAGTTTATGTGCATTGTTAGTATGGAAATTTCTCCTGTTGCATTGCAATCAAACTTTCTATATCACCGGTGGTATCTTCTAGGAAATCATGTTCCGTCAACCACTTCGTCAATTACCATCAGGGAATGATCACGGAATTTTGATTGCAACAGGAAAATTTCATTAAAATTTCCATAGTAACTATGAACATAACCTGCGTATTGAAACTGTCAAATCGATACAAATTACTGTTTCTATTTGTTGCAATGAAGCTACGTGATTGCCTAGTAGGTGAGACAGAAGTCAAATGCAAGACTATGCAAGCAAAGGCATGTCAAATATCAGAGGAAAAAAAATCATCAAATCATAAGCATTTCAATTAAATTACAAATGATTAAAACTAATTAAAATACCAATCGGTATAGTTGAGCAACGTTCGCTGCGATCAGTACTTAGATGGGTGACCGCTTCAAAAAGTGGCATTTAAAACTGTGTTACCGTACTTCGGAGGGCACATGCAGACGTTGCTGCCAGCTATTATCTTGAAAATACACTCTTTAAACCAAATCAGAAACTATCGAGGCGGCTTAAAAATTGTATAATCCTAACCTTTATGTAATAAAATTGACACGTTGACCACAAGAAAGGTAGGAATAAATTGTTAAAGCATTATCATTTATTTTGTATTAATATTTTAAAATAGTTCTATATTTATATAAAAATTAAACTCTATTTCCCTTTGTCATGGCATCACACGTAAACGGATGTAACATTGTAGCTAACTCTTTTTATGTTGTGTTATTGTCAGTTGTTAATATAAATTATATAGGCGCTGGCCTACGAATCCAAACTTTTGCATACTTTAAGATACATTGTCACAAATGAGATAATTTCGATACTGATTGAGCCGACGACATTTGAATAACATACCGAAATGGAGACATTAAAGCACCGTTACATCGAAATGCCAGCGGAGTAGCATTTAACATTTTAATGCAGTTGTGTATTAATAAAATTTTCGGATGCAAATATCAGCAATTACTTCACAAGGTCCAATTAATATATTTGACTGGCCTGTTAGCTTAGTTGGTATTAGTTCTGCGCTCTGAACTATAAGATTGGCGGTTCAATTCTCACCCAGGACAAACATTTGTGTGATGAACACATTTTGTGGTGTTTGTTCTGTGTTTGGGTGTTATAACGTAATGTATGTATGTATTTGTGATTTAAGATTTATCAGTGATCTGGTTCCCATAGTACAAGATTTGCTTAGTTTGGTAATAGATGACGCTGCGTGAAATGTCCACAAATATTTATTTATTTATTTACAGGCCTCACAGCGCTGCTTGTAGTATCTCTGCGCTCTAAACTATAAGATTGTGGGTTCAATTCCCACCCAGGACAAACATTTGTGTGATGAACATCGAAGTTTGTTTTGTGTCTGGGTGTTTTATTGTATTTTGTATATGTATTTTAGACTTTTCGCATTACATTGGTGTATGCACCATTTCGGAAATTTTTGGGTTGTTTTATATGTTTTCCTCAAATATACTCTTAAGTTTATAAAATTTATAAAAATATTTTATAAATTACTTTATAAAATTGTGATTCATTCGTAAAGATTTTAAACTTCATTGTACTTTCCTGCAGTACTGCGCATAATAAATAAATACAATAATAAAAATAATATAGCGCAAACACCAAATTGTATTAACAAGTTTAAAGAATAAATAACAGTTTATACTCTTAAGTTTACATTTTCATTTCATTTACACAGTTCATTCTGTCTAAGAGATAATCAAACGCGATGAAGTAGGTACGTTATAAGGATAAGTGCGAACTTAGAAGCTATCTAACTTAAGTGCAGACGGGCATAAAAGTCACTTTAATGAGAACATAGACTTAAAAATTTCAAATACATAGATTCGTCGTCACGTTAATGCGGATCTAATACGGAATCTGAAGATGCTATTTACTTCACAATACCTCCAATTACCGTTTGATGTACGGCGAATCAAGTAAGCCTACTCGAATCGTACCCATAGTGGTATTAAAATTCAATCAATCTTGTAGAATTGGTGATAACGTCGCGTAAGTAAAATTGATGTTTAAATTTGCAGCATTATCATTAATAAAATTAAAAATTTAAACATTATCAGCGAACGTGCCGGAAACCACTTGACTATAACTAAAGAATTAGGTAACACATGTATAAGATCCTGGTGATAAATTTGTAAGCAGATAGCCAAAGAGTGGAACCAAAAGAGTGCAGCCAAAGGGTGGATGCTTCACCAGCGTCCGTATTATTTTATTAAAACTGTAACCTTGGAGTCTTCAAATCGAGAGTGAACAGGTATCTTTTAGGCAAGCGCGCTACATCCTAGACCGCATCATCATTTACCATCAGGTGAGGTAGTGGTCAAACGCAAACCTATCACACAATATAAAAAAAGATATCTACTTGAGATAGCTCAATTAGTACTCCATAATGAACTTGAGCTTTCATCAAAGGAAATCATACGTCAATAAAAGATGGAAAATTCTTTGCATCTCAATTTCAAATCTTTCCTAACAATCAACGGTCTTATCACTTACAGTGTTCTCTTCCAGATAACCTTTGGTGATAGGGCATTTCCCAAGGCTCGTATGTGAAGTCCATCGCAAAGCAAATAGCACGCTTGTTTCGGGCGAGAGTTTAACAGAGCTAGTTCCCAATTCAGGCGTACGTGTTGTCATTTAATACCACGGGAAATGTGGTAAAGCATGGGTAAAACGCACCATCTGAATAATAAAAAAAAAACCATGTCACTATAAGAATCACCTTAGTCAGTGGCGTAGCTAGGTAACTAAATAACCTGGGGCTAAAAATAAACTAGGGCCCCAACTACTTTGAAATCGTACCGTGTAAAAAAAAAATTGTTCCGTGCTCCGAATTCAACTCCACTCCAGATTTTTCGTAATCAAGATTTGTCGTACTCGGTTTATATATATTCCGAATGTGGGAGAAATTCCACTAGTTCAATTTATAGTTTGTAAGCCAGAGTCCAAGGGCCCCCTGAGCTTGGGAGCCCCAGGCCACTGCCCCGTCTAGCCCTCCAGTATCTCCGCCACTGACCTTAGTTTTGTTCACTACTAGTTGCGTCCCGCGGTTTCATCCGCCGATAAAAAGTATTTTAAATTTGCTCATCCCACGGGAAAATTTCACTTTTCCAGGATAAAATGTAGCCTATATGTTAATCCAGTGTATAAGCTATCTTGGTAACGAATTTCATCCAAATCCATTTAGCCATTTGAGTGTGAAGGATTAACATACATACACGCATACACACATAAAAACTTTCGCCTTTATAATAATAATAATAATATAATATGTGTGGAGATCTCACACAACGCATTCTAGCCACAAACTAAGCAAAGCTTGTATTATGGGAACCAGATAATTGAAACAGTACTTAGATACTTTTTGTTTGTAAATTGATACATTTTTGTTTTTATTTTATTTTATTGTAATAATACAATATAACACCCAGACACAGAACAAACACCTATGTTCATCACACAAATGTTTGTCCTGGGTGGGGATCGAACCCACAACCCACAGTTCAGAAGGCAGGGTTACTACCAACTGAGCTATCGGGCCAGTCGAATATAATATTAGTATTCAAATATTTAATGTAGTAATCGATAGTTTTTGGTGACGCCTGGTGACAACATTTGTATGTTAGCAAGTGATATTTAAAAGTGTTTGGTTTCGCCCTCGTTTTGCATATGGGTTTATCGTGTATTTCTTCGAGACAAGCTTTTGCAATAACGCTTGGTGTAGCCAGTATAAGTGGGATTTTGTTGATTTTATGACGCATTTGGAAACAAAGTCAAAAGATTTTATTGCATATAGGCTATTTTTAGCACTTTTACAAGTCAAAATTATATTAGGTACTTAATATTAAGTTATTGTACTAAGCATATAGAATTACTAAGTGCTAATTGTTAAATATTATATAGCAAGCCCATTACAATATATGAGTTTGAAAAACAAAGTTCTCTTTCTGCTGCTTTTTGTTGCAATATATATATTTGTATATGTAGCTCTATTAAACATGATAAAACCCCCATAATGTACCATGTGGGCTTGTTTATTTGTTGTAATTGTATTTTTTTTTTACTCTATGTTATTACAATATTATAATTAGCATAAACATATTCGTCACTCGAGGTCTGGGCTGAAAATCAGCACCCTGGCTGGACTCGTCCACGGCATATGCTGTATGCATAATAATGACTTATTTATCTCAGGACTCAGGATTGATTATTGATATTTCATAAGTGTTAATTTAGATTACTTCAGTTTTCTTTATACTTGCCATAGTTGCACAGCTTTGGTTCATGTCAGATTGCTTCTGAATATTCAGACAGATTTACAAGTTAATTGCTCCAACTTGAACCTTTTCTCCAACCAAGTTATTATAAACTTGGGAGAGTATTTCAATGGACGCGAGTTCATAAAGCTGCTCAAGATATAACTTTAATGTTCTTGACCTTCTTGATGCAGTTGGAATAAGAACCGTCTTCTTTCATAGAATGACAAATATTTTATATAGAAACTAGTTGCACCCCGCGGTTTCATCCGCGGATAATACGTATTTTAATTATTTGCTCACCCCCCCGAAAAAAATGTATAAAATCCGGGATAAAATGTAGCCTATATATTAATCCAGTGTATAAGCTATCTTGGTACCGAATTTCAATCAAATCCATTCAGCCGTTTGACCGTGAAGAAGTAGCAAACATACATACGCACAAATACACATACAAACTTTCGCCATTATACTATTAGTGTGATTACATCATCATTAACAGTCTAAAGATGTTGACAGCAGACCATAGGCCTATATAGAATCACTAGGCATATAGGATCACTTTGAGCAGCTGCTTGCCTTTGGCACCCAATGGGTCCCCATGGTTTTGGCCAGGTCGTTGATCCATCTAGGGTAGGTATTACATTTTTTACTATTTTTTATTATTACACTAGCCCAATATGTTTAGTTTGTGACTTCGTAAGCAAGCCATAATGCAATTTTTGCAAATATATTTTCCTCATCGCAGATTTTAAGTAACCTTTTTATAAGCATTTTTGACAGCCTCTGTGGTGTGGTGGTTGAGCAGGTCGGCTCATAATCCAAAGGCGACGGGTTTAACTCCCGCGACAGGACAAGCATTTGTGAAATACTTGTTCTATGTCTGGGTTTTGTGGAACCATGGTCCTCGTAGTTCCTGGATCCCTAGATAGGAACTACGAGGAAATCCTAGTTAAAGTCCAGGATCTATGTATGTGATCGTTGGGCGTTATTATTATTATTATCAGTTACATACATCCTTCTATAGTGAATGTATGATTTAACATAAATATATAAAACAACAATATGTACCTCGGATATATTCTTACACCACAATACAACTAACTGTAAATAGCCGATAGCTCCTGGACTAAAATCGCAGGCATACAAATAATTTCACTTGCTACAGTGCCCTTAAAACCGGAACACAGTATTGCTTGCACACTACTGCTTGGTGGCAGAATAAATGGCAAAGCGGTGGTACCTACCTAGACGAACTTCAAATATTATTTCAGATATTCAGAATAATTATCTTACTTTACCGAGCTTGGTACGGAGCAAGGCAGAACGTGCGAAAAGGAAACACTGCTCGGATAGTAGTAATTCGAGAATCGTGATAAATATATACTGAAAACAAAGTTTAACGACCTAAAAACGACGTTTAATATATTTCTATCAATCGACTTCCAAAAAGGAGGAGGTACTTATGTTCGTCTGTATGTTTTTTTTGTGATGTTAATCGATATTTTTGGTGAAGGTAGTAGATACCTTCAACGGAAAAGCCCTTTCTAAGCGATTTGGCGAAATCTTATTTCTGGAGCGATTAAGATGGGTTTCTTTGAATAACTAACACCCAACGCCGTAATTTGATCCGAGGAATTACCTACTCGATCTTACTAACACAGCCTATTTACATTCTTTTTTAGGTACCTTTTGTTTATTGACTTTATAAAATGAATTAACAATAACTAAACTAAACTAGACCTAAAAAACTAAATTATACCTAAGAACTTGAAATAAATAAAAACTAAAAATTTTAAATAACCCGTTGGTAGAGGGGAAAGTGCCCAGAATGCTGGCAGCATTACCACGTTGAATGGCAATACTTATTTTCTGTGCAAAAATAAAAGCCAGCATTCTGGTCCTATATACATTCTTAATTAAACAAAATAAAGTCTAGGTGGTAGATGTTTACTAGGTAGTAGGACTTTTCTGCAAAGTTCGTCTAGGTAGGTACCACCGCATTGCCAGTTATTCTGCCGCCAAACAGTAGTGTGCAAACACTACTGTGTTCCGGTTTGAAAGGCACTGTAGCTAGAAAAATTACTGGGCAATTGAGACTACGATCTGATCTCACAGCCGAGTAATCTATTACCAGACTGTGCTGATGTCTCAGGATGATGTGCGCAGTGTCACGTGAAACTTTATATTAGGTCTTTACCTATGAAATTGCCGTTTTGTTTGAAAAAAGTTAAAGTATTTTTTTTCGAACTTTTTTATTTCTTTTATTCAAAGTAATCACCCCTGCAATCAATGCATCTTTGCCAACGCTGTGGCAGTTTATGGATGCCCTTCTTGAAAAACTCAGCAGGACGGGAGACAACAAACTCTTCAAAGGCGTTTTGTACTGCCTCTCGGGAATTGAATTTTTTTCCCGCTAAAAAGTTGTCCAAATTTTGGAAAAAGTAATAGTCGGTAGGCGCAAGATCTGGTGAGTATGGCGGATGAGGGAGAGCTTCCAAAGCCAACTCATGCAGCTTAGAGACGGTCTGTTGTGCAGTATGGGGTCGCGCGTTGTCGTGAAGTAGCAGTGGAGACGACCGATTGACCAAAGCTGGTTGCAGACGTGCGAGTTTCGCCATCATTGTGGTCAGTTCTTCAATGTACACATCTGCAGTAATGCTCTCGCCGTTTTGTAAAAAGCTATGATGAATCACACCAGCACTAGACCACCAAACTGTGACCATCACCTTTCTAGGGGTCATTTTTCGTTTTGCACATTGCTTTGGTACCGAACCAGGATCTAACCAACTTGCTGAGCGCTTTCGATTGTCAAAAAGAATCCATTTTTCGTCGCACGTAACAATTCGGTTCAAAATTCCTTCATTTCTGTGCCTGTTAAGCAGCGCAAGGCAAGTCTCGACGCGTACGTTGCGCTGGCGATCGTTAAGTTCGTGGGGCACCCATCTATCAAGCTTTTTTATCTTGCCAATCTGTCGCAAATGGACCAATATTGTTTTGATGCTAACATCAAAAGCTGCTGCCAGCTCAGCTGTAGATTGAGATTCATCAGCTTCCACAATCGCCTTTAATTCATCATTGTTGACCAAAGTTTCCGGACGACCACGAGGTTCATTTTTCAAGTCAAAATTCCCAGAACGGAACCGAGCAAACCAATAACGGGTTGTACGTTCGTTTGTACAGTTCTCTCCGTAAACGTCGTTGATGTTACGTGTCGTTTGTGCCGCGTTGGTGCCACGACGGAACTCATATTCCATAATTACACGAAATTTCAAAGTATCCATTATGAGGAAAAATGTTGAAATGTAATGAAAATACAACGCTAATCAATAAACAAAAGAGTTATATTGTAAATAGAATGTCATATTTTTAAAACAAAATTAATTTGAATTTAGAATTCATAGCCAATCAAAACTTTTTTTTGTTTGAAAAAGTCTGTACTGCAATACGGCAATTTCATAGGTAAAGACCTATTATTTTGGAGTTTCGAGTTACAATGTTCTATTATGAACGGCCGTTTCGCTACGTCGTTTTTATCGCTTAACATCAGGTGAACGACTAGCTCGTCACATCATTCACTAACATAAAAAAACAAAGTAAATACCGGCATATAAACCTGGACATTTTCAAACGAGAATGGGTACCGGTATTATTTAGTAGAAATATCAATCATTAAGCATTATGCCAGTCCGCTCAATGCCACATACCTCTGCGCAAAAACTAGTAAAAACTGGCATATTGACGCCAACGTTTTCGTTAAAGGTTAATAAAGCGATTAATGTCTTTGTAATCTAGTTACTTTATGTAACGACTAGGGGCCAGTTTGATAATATCTCAGCAACATTGCATCGTAGTACAATTATCGCATTTTGAAAGGTAACAGTAAAATCGCTGCGTTACTTAACCGCAAACATACCAACAAAACACACAAAGATTGTTTACTATATGGCTGATGTAGGCACCCGTTTCTTCCATTTTCTATGGTAAAAATATAATGGGACACCTTCAAAAAGGGAATAAAATCTGATCTCTTTGGGTTAAGTGTCATAATATAAATAACCATGCTCGTTGAGTCGTACTGAAAATATTTATGAAACGAAACGAAATAAAAATTTATTGGCAAAAAGTAGTTGAAACAATCATAAAGAGGTGGAGCACCTGTTTCCCGTACTAGGCTCAAGACCCGTGACACAGGAACCAGGACTCTTCCGTCGGAGATATATAATAAGTGTTACATTGGTTATTAATAACAAAGGTGTTAAATTAACGTTGCCTATCATTTATTCTGTTATAACAGAATATAAACTTATATAATTTAAAATATGTAGGTGAAGGGGTGTGTTAGAGTTTTATGGTGCAAGTATGTAGTGAGTGAGAGTGTGTGGAGTGTAGTAGTGGGCGAGAAGTGTGAGAGTGTGTGTGGAGTGTAAAAGTGTGCGCGGAGTTGAGGTGTGTGTGGAGTGTGAGGTGTGTGTGGTGTGTGAGGGTGTGCGTGGAGAATTGAGTGTGTACGTAAATATACACCAAATACTTGTTTTTTTCAGATTGATTATCAATTTATGTAATTTGCGTTATTATCGTTTCCGTTTCTAAGTAATTTAGTTTTGAAAAGCTATCAAAGAATTTCTTTTTGCACTCGTAAGAAATAAGCGAGACAATTGGCATGGTTTTATTAATTTAGTTATAAGTATAAGGTCCCAAAAAGTTTGGAAACTTAGCAGCAAGAGCTGTTTTTGTTCTTGGGACAACACAGACATCGTTTGTATATTTTACGACATAACCATCGGCCTCGGTGTTTGAGTAGGTAGGTCAGCGCATAGCCCGGACGGCGGGTTCGATTCCCGCGGCGAGAAAAGTTATGTGCGTAGCAAAACAAAGCGCTAATACTAGTTCTGTGTCTGGGTGCCTTGTCCTCGTAGATACAGGTAGGTAAGGTAGTCCTAATTGGGGTCCAAGATCTATGTATGTGATCGTTGGGCGTTATTGTTATTATTTATTATGTATATAGAGTTGCAGAGGAAGTGCAAGAGTCGTGGATGTACAACAAGGTAAGAAGAGTCAGAAGAGAGGCTGTAGTAGGCAAGAATCTGTTTAGGGGGGGGGGGGGGGGGTGATCACGAAACTTTGATTGCAATACAACAGGAGAAATTTCCATACTAATACAACTATGTACATAAATTGCGAATTGAAACTGTCAAATCCATATACTTGTGTTTCTATCAGTAATCATGCAATCAAGTTACGTGATCACCTAGCAGATCTATAGAAAAAAGCGTTCTAGAAGAAAGAAGCGTTTGAAGAACAACTTTCGAGGCGTTAGATCTTCGAGACGAAGTGCTTCCAAGATGTTAGGTAACCATTTTTCTTTTCCATACTCCTCCGAAGCGTGAGGTCGTGTTATTCGATATTACATAGTGGACCCGCCATTAAGTCAGCACAGGTTAAATTTAACGCAATAGTTAACTATTCCACAGTAGAGCTAGGGTCGAAACCCTCCGTTGTTCAACGGCGACGCACAAGTATTATATGTTCCACTTAACACCGCTGTAACGTTTTATTGTAACTTTGTAACGTTCCTGCAAGGTTAATGTCCCTACTAAAGCGTATATATCGACCAGCTTCGCCTTCACATTGGAATGTTATGTCAATGTATGTATAAATTCTAAAATTACTTTAAAGTTACGGTGCTAAAGGTTTGAATTACCAAATCCGGTTTCTATCGGAATTTGGCAGGATTTAGGAATTTTCCGTAATCCTTATTGTTTTCGCAGTAATCGTAACACGATATTAATCGTTTACACTTCGGTCCATTTTAGGATAAAATAATTAGACAGTGTTTATAAACAAACGTTTATAAACTAATTGCTGTCTGAAATTCGTTTATTTACATAAGTACATATTAAAAATAATAGATACCTACAAGAGTTCTCCACAATCCGGAACTCTTTATCCTACTGGTAGGTTTATACTTTTTATATCAATTTCTTTGATATCTTAACTAGATTCTATGGACTAAGTTAAAATGAGTATAAAATTTATAAATTTTGATTTTGATATTCCTTGACTCTTAATCTTTTAGATCTAACTTCTTGAACAGCAGGAGTGCTGTCCAGAGCTACTGAAAGATATACATAATCATATACCTACTTTATTAATATTTATTTTTATGTTAGTGAATGATGTGACGAGCTAGTCTTTCACCCAATGTTAAGTGACACGGCCGCCCATAACAGAACAGAGTCACTCGGAACTCCAAAATATAAAGTTTCGCGCGACACTGCACTGCGCACATCATCCTGAGACATCTGCACAGTTTGGTAATAAGATGACTCGACTGTGAGATCAGATTATAAAGTCTCATTTGCCCAGTAATTTCACTAGCTACAATGTATATATACTAATGTACACACAATGCTCATGTAATTTGTGGCTAAATTGCCTTAAAATAGAGGCTTCAATTCGAACCAGCTACCTTATAGGGAGGTTGCGCAAACCATAATCATTCTGTCCATTTACAGAGGATATATATTGTGAGGTGGACTCATTGAGACGGGCAGAATATAGAACGACTTTTGATTAAGTTCGTTTGAATATTCATGGGCATATCATTCAGCGTCGCCGCCGATCCGCCGCACTCCACTCCCGGCTGGTGGCGATGGTGGCGGACTTCGCCCTTTTGTGGATCTTCCTTTTAGTACTAAAGTTGGTAGAAAACACAAATACACAATAACACTTTGTAAGAAATTAGTTTCTGCCTGTGGCTTCAACCACCCATTTCACCTTCTTAGGGGTGGAATTTCGAAAAACCCTTTATTAGGGAATACCTTCAATTTACAAAGGACACATACTCAAAATGTCAAGTCTCTAGGACCAGTGGTTTAGGCTGTGAGTTTATATATAAGTCAGTCATTCAATCAGTCAGTCAGGACTTTGAATTTTATATGTATATAGAAAAAAACGAAAAAAATATCGTTGAATTCGTTGATAAAAAACGCGTGGGCTTTAAACCACACGACTGAAGTAAAACTTCTTTAGTTTAGCTCCATCTATCGGCCGGTATAACTTTGTACCTACTTTGTTAAATGTTAATTTCGCCATCTAGACAATTGCAAATTATCATTATATAGGACATACCAACATAATAATAATACAAATTTTTAACTTTGTTATGTTGACAATGGAGATCTACGTGAACCATTTTCCGTTCGCCTCGCATTTACCAGCTTACTCCCCAAGTCTAGTGCCTAAATAAGTTACTTCAATAAAGTTTATAACGAACTAAAGCTAGAATTGGTGATGAAATCTTATCTAATTATTTGAGACTTGCTGCGCTTATGGCAACTTGATTATGTGATCCTAGTATGTAACAAAATACGTTTACTGATAGAACTAGGTACACCAAAAGGGAAATTAAAACTAAGTACGTACTTCATTTGACTCTGTGGTGTGGTGGTTTAGCAGGTCAGCTCATAACCCGGAGGCAGGGGGTTCGATTCCCGCGGCAGGACAAGTATTTATGCACAGAAAAAAGCGCAAATACTTGTTCGGTGTCTGGGTGATTTAATTGGGACCATGACCCTCGTAGTGCCTGGGTCCCTAGACACAAGGAATCCTAGTTAGGGTCCAGGATCTATATATGTGATCGTTGGGTGTTATTATTATTATTTAGGTAGATGAGGCATTGATGCCGTTCTAACATTTAACTACATTCGAACTACTAAACCATAGTTTGATTAGAAAAGAAGTGTAAAGCGACAAGGGCAAAAAGGCAAGCTTGAAACCTTAATGTACTTACTTACTAGGTACTTTAGTAATTTCCAAAGATACCACTTGTATTAAAATTAAGAACATACTCGTATGTTATGTTCTTGATTGAGTCTCTTCAGAAGTCTCATGTCAACCATGTTTAAGCACCGGTTAAAAATATCAAAGTGCACGTCGTCAAAGGTCAAAAATTCTTTGTCACAAGTGCAGCGAGCCGGCAATGCTGACAGGTTTGAGCGCGTTTAGAGGTCGACTAGCATCATCCATTCTGCACAGTGGCTCTGCCGATGCCAGCGTCGTTTGACCTTTAAATCCCGCGTTTGCACAAACGAAGAATGCGTGTGAGCTCTAGACGGCCTCCGAGGACCGCTCCCGAAATCGTGACATCGATTAGACGCGAACGGCGCACGGTAATCGAATAAGACGATTACGAAACTATAAAATATTATGGAGTTAAGTTACGTTAGGTAGGTATTGAGAGTTGCGAATTGTCCGCTCGGATTAGCGGCTCGAACGGCGGAGCGCGGGCGGTGCTGCGGCCGGCGGCAGTACCGCGTCGACAGTCGCGCCAGCTACCCGCTCCGCCGCTGCCGCGCCCACCCCGCGACTCGCGCTTCCCCGTGCGTCCGTGCCCTGTGTTATATCCCCTAAAAAGTACGTAAACAAAACTCACCAAGTAACCTGTGAAAGTGCCGAGTGATCTTGGAGCGGCAACAAACGCGTGCGTATTGCATGTCCGTTGCGAGTGATAGTTAGAATCTGTTGCATTCTGCAGGTGCTTGCTTGTTCTTTATTAATTGAAAAGTGATTGTAACGCGGTCACGGCCGAGGCACACATGTCCGGCCCAGTTTTCACGATACTCGGCTCTGTCTCTAGTGGATTCCGTTCGAGTGGGGTTTCTTTGTTTACCGCCGGAGATATGTTTTCGCGGGATGCTGCACTTGTTGATCTACCATCCGCTTCGCCGGCGCCGACATCACCGGCCCCAACGCAGATTTCTGTTTCATCCATTATTGCACGTTTTCTAATTGGATCTTTAGCACGAATACTGTTATGTGTGCTGTACGATTCGTAGATGGCAATTAATTCTGCCGTAATACTTAACATCACATTATTGATAGAAAAACTTTCCAAAACAACTTTAGGATCGTCGGCGTGTGATGCCAGTTTCACAGCGTTTTCTACATTGGTGATAATGAAGACAAGACGAGTGATCTAAAGATGATTGAAAGTAAACTACTCTCGATTATAGGCAAAATAGGCAATTTAGTCTGGAAAAATAGTGTCGATTCGTGACTTTATTACGTCTTGCTTTGGTAGAACGTTGGATATGTTAAAAGAGGGTAGACTAGTATTTTGTATCATCTAAGAAATGTTTAAGACATTGGTGCTATTATTGTGAAAAATATGCGAATGCCGTCACCTATTAATCTCGAAGCGATGTTTATCTTCGTATGACATTTATACTGATTATAACTAATCCTGTTACTAAAACGTGACTGCGTGAACTAATCCCCTTTGTAGGTGAAGAGGTTTCCATGGAACTTCATTTGTTAGCGAATTAGGTCTTCTTTCCTCTTTATTGTTGTTTGGATTGGTGTCGTTGAATCCTGAATGTTATATTAGGGTAACTTTATTTTAACTGCTTCTTGCTTTTGCTTATTACTAGAGTTAGCGTACATAATTGTTTAAAAAACCTCTAGATCCGCAAGTAACATTTTTATTTACAACAATAGATACAACCCGCTGTTATATCCGAGTTTTTTCATAATGTAATACCTCCACACCATTTGACCCTCTGGTTTGAATTTTTCAAACCTTTTGTAACATACCAAACGCCATAAAAGAAAACACTACTCCTTAAATCTCGAGTTGCGCTTAGTAATTAGATTCTTTCTACAGATAATAAAACTATGTTATATTTTAAAGACACAACGGTAATAAAACATATTCTAACCATCTACAGTCTGTAAGTGTAGCAATATATAGCTGCTTGATTGGATTAAATCACGTTCCTGAGAACTTAAAGGAAGGATTATAACATCATAACGATTTCACGTAATTTCTTATTATATCATTAATATTTGCCATCTGATACTTCGTATCGATCTATGGAAGCGTGTAATTAAAAGTTGTATTAGTAACTTTATACTAATGCTGCTCGTGCTATTCTTCTACGCCAATATTTAAGTTACGATTATAATTGGTACGGGCTTAATCTTTTGTAACTTGAAGTCATTTATCTATTGTAATACTAAAACAATCTATTAGTATTATATATCTATTATTATAGACATTGAATAAAAATGTAAATGATAGATAATCTTCTCTGTATTTAATGGGGACTAAAATTAGTTTCCTTTCAACGGAACTCGCTAATTTGGATATAAATCAAACAAATGAATCAACAAAACTGGTATCTCAGGATTCCTAAGGGACAGGACTCGTCCCTTCTTATAGTCGTAATTTAGCGTTATCGACGTTCCTTTATGTCCCCACACATATGTTTGTAAGGATATTGTGGTTTGCTACTCCTTAATAAACTTCACTTTTATATTGGTGAAGTTAATTTGATACGCTTAATAATGATGTAAGAGAAAAACGGACGGAATTAAAATTATTTATATGAGCGATTTAGCAAAATTAGGTTAACATAACTTTGTCGTAAAGTAGGATTAATCCTTTAACGTTATTTTAAATAAAAATACGCTGACAAAATAACCAAAAACAAGACCGCTTCCTATAAGACTGATATTACTCTATTTGATAGAATAAACCATGAAATCCAAAAGAAAATTTAAGAACCCGTGCTATTTATAAGACACCAAAAGGCTCTAACTGTATTCAGTTTGTGCGACAACACTCTCGGAAGGCTTAGAATAGGTTAACATGCTTTTCTATTCTAGGGATATTCAATGTATTCGAAGAATTCTAAGGAAATCTATCATAAACTGCTTGAGAAAACTATTGTGAAGTATAGTATGTTGACGATTTCATTGTGAAACATATTGAAGATTTTGAATAAGTAGGTAATTAATATGCTTAGGTGGTAATTAATTGATTCGGAATCAACGCAAGTATTTTATTTTAGAAGCAAAACTTCTTTACACACGCTTGGGGAGTAAGCTGGTGAAAGCGTGGTGAACGGAAGTTGAAGCTGGTTCACGTAGATCTCCATTGTCAACATAACAACGTTAAAAAATGGTATATAATAATACCATTTTTTATTTGTTGGTATGTCCGGTAAAATGACAATTTACAATTGTCAAGATGGCGACTTTAACATTAAACAAAGCAAAAATAAAATAATACCGGCCAATAGATGGAATTAATTAAGTTTTACTTCAGTCGTGTGGTCTAAAGCACACTCGTTTTATTGTAGCATAATTGGGTCATTTTTAGAAAATTTTGCCTGTTCTTTTTGGAATGTTGGCACGTAGTTGCTAAGTTAAAAGAATAGAAAAAAATAGTTACGTAGTTCTTATCATTAAATACAAATCCTGCACATTGGAATTATTAACAGTTGCGTGGCCAGCCTCGATAAATGCCTTTAATTGAGCAAGAATGCCAAGGTTCACGCATTTCACTATTATGGTTATTATGCTGGGTACACATAGTTACTACTTTATCGCGATATTGTCGAGTTACCGTGTTCGCTAGCAAGATAAAATTGTATTTGGAGTTTCAGATGGATTTCAAGCGAATCAGAATAATACAATACAATAGCACAGCAGAACACAGCAGAAAAAAGCACATTAGAAAAAAGTGATTGATATTATCTAAAGCTAAAAGACCTACTAATGTGGGCCCTGAGCCTAGCGTGCGGACCCAAGTTTTTTTAGCTTAATGTAATGTCACTACTAATCACACTAATCACACTAATATTATAAAGGCGAAAGTTTGTATATGTGTATGTGTTTGTGTGTGTATGTTTGTTACTCTTTCACGCTCAAACGGCTGAATGGATTTAGATGAAATTCGGTACCAAGATAGCTTATACAGTGGATTAACATATAGGCTATATTTAATCCCGAAAAAGTGAAATTTTTCTAATTTTTCGGACGATCACAAGGTTCATTTTCAGTTCGAAATTTCCAGAACGGAAGCGGGCTACCCAATAACAGGTGGTGCGTTCGTTTGTAGTGCTCCGTAAACGTCATCGATGTTGCGTGCCGCTTGTACCGCGGTCACTACGGTACTCATATTCCGTAATTACTGAACATTTAACGAATCTCTGACGTAAAAGATTCAAATGCAATGAAAACAAAACGCTAATCAATGACTGACTTCGAAAAAAAACGTGTTTTTAAAGTAAAGTTAATTTTGAAATGAGGGTTGGATTTTGGCGGGAATATGAGAAAGATCGCTTCACCGCATTGTATTATTTTCCAAAACTTGTGTTATTTTCAATGTTAGTGCATAAAATTGGAGGTGGTTTATTCGTTAAGTGCTGGTACAAGCACATGCAATTACAAGCATGAATGTGGGAAAGTGGTATAATGATGGTGAAACGTTTATTTTTATGTTGTTTCCAAAACTTCATAGAAGCTTCTAACAAAGTTTACTACGAGTATGAGTTAGACTAGGTTACTACTACAGACTTAACTTGATGACTTGGACTGGGACGATACATATCTGTGTGAAATATCATTAACTCAATAAATTATCAATAACATGACACACAAAAGTGTGGAGCCAAAACATAAAAAAAATTATGCTTCTTAGCCAAACAAAAAATGTTTTGATTTGAAATGGCCAGTACTGCAGAGCGGCAATTTCATAGGTAAAAATGACCTATTCACAATAGCACAATTACGTCAGAGCAATTTACGTAACCTAAAAACTTGCTAGTTGCCTTGTTATATGATTTTGCATATAAAATCAAATATGCATAGCTGCTTAAATTTAAGACATAAAAGTAAATAAAATAGTGACATTTTAGCAAATTAATGCATATTATTGCTTATTATTAATATTGTTGTTGCATAAATATAACGGTCGTCATTAATAAACAAATTAAACAATCGAATAGGTATCATCTTGTTCACATTTGTTCAAAAGTCTGTTAATCGATTTCTTAATTCCAAATATATGTTTTCATTGAATTAGAATATTGATATTATAAAACACAAAACAAATTAAATTATACATCTTAGCATATCTGAATAAATGTATCTAAGTTATTTTAAAAATACATTTTATTTAATTTAATTTTCAAATCCATTCAGCCGTTTGAGCGTGAAGGAGTAACAAACATACACACTTACAAACTTTTGCCTTTATAATATTAGTGTGACAATTAGTATCGGAACAAAGCGACCTACATTTCCATATCACGTATAACTCGTAGCTGGCCAGGTAGGCACAGAGTCGCAATAAACTAGATAACTGACTAATGGCCGGCACCGGCTAGATTTGCTTGAGCTGGAGGTTTTGTTTTACACAATATGGCTACGGAAAATTTGAATAGCTCATTAGCGCCGGCGCGGCCGATTGGAAACGAAGATTTTTTTTCACGATAATTCAACCACCCATTTCACCCTCTTAGGGGTAGAGTTTCGAAAAACCCTTTCTTAGTGGATACCTACACTTTACAAAGAACACACCCTCCAAATTTCAAGTCTCTAGGACCAGCGGTTTAGGCTGTGTATGTATAAGCCAGTCAGGACTTTGAATTTTATTTATAGATGGGATGTATGAAGAAAATTCCCTCCCTCTTATGATAAGCGTGTTGTAGTATCCATTTATAGCTAAGGATGTTTTCCGACTGTTAATGTGAATAGAAGATTGAGTTGGCTTTCTGGTCATTTAAATTGGTTGCCAGTTGACAGGCCTAATAGCTCAGTTGGTAGCAACTCTTCTGAACTGCAGGTTGTGGGTTTGATTCCCACCCAGAACAAACATTTGTGTGATGAACACAGATATAGGCAAGCGTGTCACATTCTAGACCGCATCGTCACTTACCATCAGGTGCGATAGTGGTTAAACGCGAGCCTATCAAACAATAAAAAAAAATGTTTGTTCTGTGTCTGGTTCGATTCCCACCCAGGACAAACATTTGTGTGATGAATACCGATACTTGTTCTGTGTCTGGATGTTATATTGTATTCTATGTATGTATATACAAACAAAAACTATCTGTGTATTCTATCAGTTATCTGGTACTCGTAGTACAAGTTTTGCTTAGTTTTACCACACAGTATAACTTTATTTCAACGAATACAAGTAATGAAATGTTAGGAAGTCTCAATAGATCTTCATTCAATCGAGCTCTTGAATGTTTTGACGTCTGTGGGAACTTTGTTTCATAATAACGTTATTGCACTTTAGCTTTGGTTTTTGAAAGTATCGAAGGCTGATTTGGTTGCTTTCAATTTTTGTATTGCAATCTGTTTTTATGCACTCAACTCAACTTACGTCATAAGTAATCTGCATAAACAGTAGACACGTATTGTATGCATCTCTGCGTTACGAAATATCTAAAGTAAAACTGTCTCAATATAAATCGAGGCGTATCAGAAGCTTTTTATTTCGTTTGGCTCCACACTTTTGTGTATTTAGCCAGTGTCAAGTAATTGATAATTTCTCAAGTTAATTAATTTATATTGTGTCAATTCAAGTCATAGTCTAGTCTAGTGAAGTCATACTCCTAGTAAAGTGGTGGCAACTTTACAAGTAGCTTCTACGGAGTTTTGGAAACAACAAAAAAAGAAACGTTTCACCATCATTATACCACTTTCCCACACTCACGACTGTAATCCAGCACTTAACGAATAAAATGTCATCAATTGTATGCACTAACACTGAAAATAACACAAGTTTTAGAAAATAATACAACGCGGTGACGCGATCTTTTTTGTTTTCCCGCCAAAACTCGTAGCAGTAGTCTTTTTTATGATTGTAGTAGTTCTTTTTTTATTTCTGTGCTTTGTCGCTGTGATTTTACAGTTAGTTCAAAGAATACGGGTACATTTTTAAAATTCAAATATTGGTATTGGGTGTTTTCTCACATCGTATGCTGGAACCGTACAGGCACATTGAGAAATAAATGAACATAAAATTATATGTATTTTATAGATCAATGACAGTGGCAACACCGCCAAGTTAGTGGCGGTATACATATATTGCAATGATCATTATAAATTCCAATGAGTGCAACACCGCGGATCAATTCAGTGTAATTTCTTTGCTCGTTAATTGCTGACAGGTAGGCGTTCGATTTCGCGGAGGTATTTAGTTTCATAAACACTGCATTTTGCAGGAAGTAGGCTGCCCGTGGGCGTAGATAATACAGCGTTATCTCTCACCTGCGTATATTTGGAGCGAGTGTTTTACACGTGGAAAACGTCTCTTTCATAATTTACGCTTCTTAGTATTTCAGTGTTGCTGTTTTAAATGTTTTATTTTTATCAGTAAACCGTAATTTCTTAGTATATGTAGTCTGAATTTAGAATTGCAGCAAATTAATGATAGTAATTGGTAATAAATATGGCCTTGGGGACCGAGTGCTCACCAAATTTTTAAAGACCTTTGTAAACGTCTGGTTGAAGCCACACGTGACCAAAATGCTGGCCTCTACTTCGGCCAAAAATTGAGCATTGCCATTCAATGTGGCAATGCTGCCAGCATAATTGGCACGTTGCCTACTGGTAGTGGTTTGTTTGATTAAGTTCCCTTTTTATTGTTTTATGTTTATTAAATAATACGATAGTAACAATTTCTTTTTCATGGTTCGAACGGATGCCCGTTGAAATAATAATAATAATAACGCCCAACGATCACATACATAGATCCTGGACCCTAACTAGGATTACCTGTGTCTAGGGATCTAGGAATTACGAGAACTACCTAAATATATTCATAGAATGAACAATAGCAGCAAATTGGTTCATATCAGGATAAGCCGGCTGTGGATTTTGAAATTGAATATCGTCCTTGTGGATAAAACTAGAAGCCTGAATTTTCAGTAGCTTATTATTATACATCACAAATAAATTGACGTCTATTTCTGACATCAATTAAAACTTACGTTTATGAGAAAAATGGACACATAAAAACTAATACACAAAAAAGTGATCGTGTGGTTTTTTGTATATCAGAATGAGTAAATACGAAAATGAACTCATAAATTAATATCAGCGTTGATTTATTGATTAATTTTTAATGGTTTTACGATGTTAGTTTCCACTGCTTTCGAGTTTCCTTTTCATTTAATATGATGAAAGTAGATGTAAAAGTTATAAATGAATGAAAGTTTGAGTCGTTATATATGCCATCCCTAATCCCCGTTAATTGGAATAGTTAAAAACTATAAAGATTAGATAACAGTGCATGTGTATGTGGAACTTTCCAGACAACCTAACAGATGAGTCATTCATAAACATAATGCATTAGCATACAATTACAATAATATGATCATGTAGCTGATAGGTCAAACAGGTTATATTCACACAGGTCTCACTCTCGACATCTTTCATTGAGACCACAGACAAATGATTGAAATTTACTGCAATGGTGCGTCGTCATCAATCATCAATTGTTTTTTTATGGTAAAATGGGCATGCGTTTTCCAACTTACCTGATGGTAAGTGACTAAGTTGTCAAAGGTGGAGCACGCTTGCCTATGAGATGCCCATTCACTCTTGACTTAAAAAGACCCAGGTTATAACACTAACAATAGGAATAACACTGTTGCTGAAAGAGCATTCCATTCTTTGGCCGTTCGGACTATAAATGACCCAGCAAATCGTTTAGTGTGCTTAATTTGGATAGGAATAAAAATATTTTTTCCAAACGACAAAAAATCGTCGAAGCGCAGAATAAGTAATAGTACGCGCACTTAGTTACTTTTACAAGATATGTTACTCCTTAACTTGTAACTAACTTAAGTAAAAAAGTAGACATAGGTCTTGTAAAAAGTTTACGCATTTGACAACGGTACAAATAATAATAAAACCAATGCAACAAAGTGTTAAGTTGAAATTTATTTATTGCTTTGTATCCTAAAATTATACATAAACATAAACGTCATAAGATACACTATCCTACTGATTTGTGTTTATGGATACACGTTGCCGATGGAAGATACTAAAATTAGTAAGTAAAGGTTAGTCGAACTGACAAATGGTGATACAAACAAATTACAGGTTTGGAGTCGGAGTCACGATACTCCGCCCTCCACGTTGGCAATAACTTACTGGTGATTACGAACGGAGTGCATTTAACTTGGGAATTTCGAATGATAAAAAGTTATTTAATACGATTTTTATTGATTATGATTAGATTTAATGTTATGTGTACACCTAAAGCATTCACGCTTACTAAAAAGCTTCTTTCTTTCTTACACAAATAGAAATAAAGTAATTGATGTTCCCAATATTTATACAGTGTCCAAATTTTAAGAAAAAAGAAAAAAATGTTAATAAGTCCCTCTTATATTTGTTAATAAATAATAATAACACAACTAACAATATGTAAGTAGTATATTTAAAAAGACCACGGACCCAGGAGTCTGTGGTAAAACAGCATAAAAAAAATGTTTTTTTTTGTATTTATATTTTTTTTACTTGAGTGATGAACGTTTAATCAGTCCTTTTCCTGATTACTAGAGTCAAGTAGAGTCACAGGCGCTTATAAGGTTTGTGAAGTTTTAAGGCACTGCAAAAGTTGAATTGGTATAGTTTTTGATGTGAAAATTTCTTTAAGCGCGTTGAGCAATTTTTTTTGAACAAAACCGTGAAACTCGTGTCATCGTCACCGCACGCTTCCCATGAGCATATCACAAGTTACTTTTCAATTCTATCAGCAGAATCCAAAGACTGCGCCCCAATTTTTTTTTATGAAATTGCATTAGATAAACTAGAACAATTTCCAAAAGATGAATCGACAAAATAAAAACCATATTATTGAATCTGGTCACAAAAAAATTCACGAGAACCGGTTGAGAAATGTGACCTGTAGAGGACAGCCGGACATCCGCCGGACAGACATACGAAATAATCTTTGCCTAAGCTAAAACGGAGTATAACGGAATAATAGTTTCTGGTGACACTGTGCACTGCGCACGTCATCCTGAGACTTTAGCGCAGTCTAGTATTAGGATTACAGTCTAGTATTAAGATTATTAGACTACTAGACTGTGAGATTAGGTTCTGAAGTCTCATTTGCCTCGTAATTTCACTAGCTGCAGTACCCTTCAAACCGGAACACAGACTAATGCTTGGCGGCAGAACTGGCAAAGCGGTGGTACCTACCTAGACGAACATTGCAGAAAAGTCCTACCACCTAGTGACAGTGAGTGTATTTTGCAAAAATACAATTCTTGTTAATTATCTAAGTCTACATGTCAAGGTTGTATAATTGATTGGTACTTCCCAACATTAGGCGTGCGGCTGCGGGTCCTATCGCGTGGTTACTCACATGTTCACCGATGATAAACGATTTACCGTCATTCGCGATTAGTTAGGTGATAGGACTTTTCTGCAATGTTCGTCTAGGTAGGTACCACCGCTTTGCCAGTTATTCTCTCGCAAAGCAGTAGTGTGCAAACACTACTGCGTTCCGGTTTGAAGGGCAATGTAGCTAGTGAAATTACTGGGCAAATGAGACTATAACCTAATCTCACAGTCTAATAATCTTATTACTAGACTGTGTTGATGTCTCAGGATGATGTGCGTAGTGCAGTGTCACGCGAAACTCTATGCTTTAAAGGTCCGAGTGACACTGGAACTGATATGGGCAGTCGTGCCGCTTAACATCACGTGAACGACTTGCACGTCACGTCATTCCTTAATATAATAAAAGCCTTAAAAGTCAATTTGTAATGTGTGAAAAAGAAAGTCGTAATTACGATATTATAGCTTGTTTATTTATTATCTAACTAAATAAGTTCAAGACAATAGTCCTGTTTTATTGCGGGAAAACACCGCATTGTATTATTTTTCAAATCTTGTGTTATATTCAGTGTTAGTGCATAAAATTGGTGGCATTTTATTCGTTAAGTGCTGGATTACATGCATGAGTGTGGGAAAGTGGTATAATGATGGTGAAACGTTTATTTTCGTGTTATTTCCAAAACTCCATAGAAGCTTCTGGTAAAGTTGCCACCACTTTACTAGGAGTATGACTTGACTAGACTAGACTATAACTTGACTTGATGACTTGGACTGTATATTAATTAACTCGAGAAATTATCTATTACTTGACACTGGCTAAATACACAAAAGTGTGGAGCCATACCAAAAAAAAGACAACAGTTCTTTTCCTAAACACCCAAATCACTTATAGCCCCGGGAATATTTAAATTGTAATAGAATATCTCGACAATTTCTAAACTACATTTTAACCTCCAATTTGGATATTATCTTGAATTTCACGAGTAATAATGACTGTCGAAGTCGAAATATAAGAAAATCGCTTGTCATTTCAGCAGTACATTCTGCCATTGAAACGAAAGAGATAAACGGACGGGAATGAAATTTAAATAATATTAGCTTACTAGCTTCTGCTCACGGCTTCGCCCGCGTGGCCTATAGGAAACGATTTTTTTTTATAGATAACCAGTTGCGCCCCACGGTTTCACCCGTGGATAAAAAGTATTTCAATTATTTGCTCATCCCACGGGAATACTTCATTTTTCTGGGATAAAATGTAGCCTTTATGTTAATCCAGTGTATGAGCTACCTTGGTACTGAATTTCATGGAAATCCGTTCAGCCGTTTGAACGTGAAGGAGTAACAAACATACACACCTACAAACTTTCGCCTTTATAATATTAGTATGATTTATCTCTTTTTGATGCTAGTAACAATAAATTTAAAGATATATTAAGATTAAAGATAGTTTGTGAAGTCCACTTCATCCTGTAACTACGTAATATACTTGCCTATATTTATGTAGTTTCGAGTGCAGCCTATTGCATTTGCGATAATCGATTTGCACACTTTGGCTACGCAAGAGTGCATGGCCATTCCACATCCTAGACATTGAATTAACTTTATTTCTATACATCACACTAATATTATAAAGGCGAAAGTTAAGTAAATGTGTGTATGTGTGTATGTTTGTTACTCCTTCACGCTCAATCGGCTGAATGAATTTGTATGAGATTCGGTACCAAGATAGCTTATACACTGGATTAACACATAGGCTACATTTTATCCTGGAATTATGAAATTTTCTCGTGGGATGAGGAAATAATTAAAACTTTTTATCTGCGGCTGAAACCGCGGGGCGCAACTAGTAATTTATAAATTCTGATTAGTAAATCGTACGTTGAATCTTCTTGCTCTGAGGAAACTTTAATCGAATTAAACGGTCATCAACTGGGTACTTAATATTTGTGTAATGAATATATTATTTTGAAATCAGCTATTTTCAACCCACTTCAAAAATGGAGGAGGCTCTAAATTCGGCTGTATTTTTTTGTTACATCTGAAATTTCGACAGAGTGAACCAATTTGATGATTATTTTTTTATTTGAAAGCTGGTGCTTCCCTTGTGACTCTATTCATATTAACTTTATTATATAAATATTTATTTTAATACGGTTAAGTTGAAGTAAATCAATAGATAGTGAACTGTCGTCTATGCGATCTAAGCGTGAGTAGGTCATCCGAAGCAGGGTAAACGCTCCCATAACCGGCAACCGACAGTCCGGCTACTGGCAGGTACAGGCGGCGACAAAATGAATCATGTTTAAATCTATATATACACGGTGGAATTTAATTCGCTCTTTTCCTTAAATGTATGTACTCAGATCATGATATAGAATATTCCTACAAGGTCCAATTAAAAAAAATGGTTTTGTTTTAGTATTTAGTGCCTCCTAAAATAACTGCATGACAGCCGAAATGTCATTTAACAGTACACACAGCGCGGGCACCAGCTGAGTCTTTGTAAATGTTTCGTAGGCAATAAAACGCCTGCTTTGTTCAATGCCGCTTTTTTTAGAATTTAATTTGATAATACCTAGATTTAAGTTTTATTTCATATGTCATTTTTCTTATTTAATTATATGGGAGCGTTCTATAGCATAGACTGAATACATACATTAAAGGAAAAGAGCGAATTAAATTCCACCTTGTATAAAAGAAGAAGAAAAGAAGTCGTGTTAGTCACACTATAACTCAACAACGGCTGAACTGATTGCTGGCTGGGCTGAAAATTGGTGGGGAGGGCGCTTAGAACCAGGAGACGGATATAGGATACGGTTTAATCCGTTTTTTTTCTTTAACCCTAATAGAGTTTCGCGTGAAACTGCACTGCGCACATCATCCTGAGACATCAACACAGTCTAGTAGTAAGATAACTAGACTGTAAGATTAGATCATAGTCTCATTTGCCCAGTAATTTCACTAGCTACATTACCCTTCAATCCGGAACACAGTAGTGCTTGATTGTGAATTATTGGAAAAAATATAATTTATCAGGTTTTGTCACCGACTGTAGACGTTAGGCGTCCAATCAAGTAGCGTGGCACTTTCACTGCGCTCGCGCAACGCGGACAGCGGCCGGTCGGGCTCTTGTGCCGCTTTGTTTACAAATATTTATGTTTGTGCCGCGAGGTCGTGAGAGGTGAAGTGACGACAGAACACAAGTAGAAGCCACAGAAGCCTTATTAACTTACCTCACGCCCTTACTTCTAGTTACAATCCGAAATATAACTAAATAAATACTTTATCAGCGATTTTATGGATGAAGAATTGTTTGTTAACTATTCTGAAGTGAAAACATATACAATAGAATAGAAAAACATTTATTCAATACTTGTCTAAAATTCTAAAAAACAGGTTAAATTAATACACATAATATATATTATTTGTATTAAATTTATATTAATTTTTTTTATTGTCTGCGTTATTAAATTAATACACATAATATATTATTTATTACATGTTATCGAATGGGCGTCGGCTCAGCATATTGCTGGTCATCAGAGACACCCAGCGCTGATTTTCAGCCTAGAACCCTAGAATGCCTCTTCCATTTTGTATATTCCTTGTTTCTTATATACATTTCTTATAATAAACATTACACATTTCTTACACTTCCAATACAGAGTCAAGTAACAAGTGTGATATGTCTTGACGCTTCTGCCGATCAACGAGAATTGACTGCTTTTTCGACCTTTTCGTCACACCTCAACTCCCCATTAAACTCAATGTTACTGAGCCGGAACCATCCATGATTGGCTGATGGTACCAACCAATCATGGCCCTTACGACAGTGCTGCCAACCAAAACAGTACTTTTTACATTCAACCAAAGTCAAAAACACTTCTTAATTTTTATAAGTAAGAATCAATTAATACATTTCACGACAATTATTTTTTCATTAGAGGATACGCAGGAATGAAATGATTTATTCATCCCACCGTTACGGCAAAAACATACCTACATCAAATATACCAAAAATCATCAGCTTATACTATTATTAGCTGCGTATTATCCTCTCCTAATTACTGAGCCAGATCTTCGGCTCTATTCTACAGTTAGTATACTGTCGTATCCTAGATTCAGGGCGCTTTTAAACCACGAGTTCGTGCTATAATCATATATTTGGTAACTGATTGGTTCACATGCTAAAATGATTAACTGGATATTTTAACACGTCAATAGTCAGTCCTTTTTTTGAGCGGGGGAAATGCCCTCGCACTTCCCTGCTACCATGGGGGTGGTGGCAGGGGGTATGTGGGACTCAAACCCACTAAAACCCCCCGTGAGCCCTCGTCCGCCGTACCGGGGCGAGAAGGGGTCGCGACTGCAGTCCAGCCAGCTCACCCCCGGTGGCAGGGAATAATCAGTCCTATCCTATCACATCATTCAAACCGATCGAATTTCAAAAGGTTGCCTGTCATATTATTAGCCCCATAAATTGTTTCTCCAAAAATATGGTCAATTTAATTATTCCCCACCGAAATTACCGTGCCGGGCTTGTCGAACATTCGTGAAATCGTAATTCAATTTCAATATATTTTCCTCGAAGCTTCGTTCGCTTCAGCGAGGTGCCAAATAAGCTCAGACTTGAAAAGAGCGGATTGGGCGTTAAGTTACTGTTGCCTGTTCGCAGAATTACCTTTCCAAAGAGTTCTTTTATCCTTCGTCTTAGCTTGTAAATATTTTATTAAGAGCCAACTTTTCTGAGTGAACTTTTCTTAACATGTGAGTTCGTAATACTTGCATGCAGTAGTCTAAATTTTCATGCAAACACTGGCCCGTGGTTCGGTGCGGGTCCGATTCCCGCAACCAGGACAATTAACAAGTACGTTATTACACGTTAAGCACGTTATTAGTGTTGGTATTCGAGCTATATAAGTGTGTACCTACAAAATGTATAAGTTATTGTTCTGTGTCACGGTGTGTAGGAAAATAGTCCTCGTATTCCCTGGGGATGAAAATATGTACTTGGGTACCTATGTGATAGTTTGAAAAAATAAACCTTCCGCTGTAGTTTATAGGCGGAAAATATGCGTTTGACCACGTTTTTTTTGTGTTAAGCGACAATGCGGTCGACAATGCAGCACACTCGTCGAAAAGAAGTTTGTTCACAACCTCTTGAAAACTTCCAGATTATAGCAATTTGGAAAGTTGTAGTAACTGTTAAGTTGTATAACAGCTCTGTAAGTGTTAATATTGCTCTTAAGAGAGAGTGTGGGTCAGAGGTAATTCATGCGACTTTTCAACCGTCGGACCGCATGTTCAAATCCCACTCTGCCTTGCCTCGATGACTTTTCAAGTAACAACACAAACTAACCATCAATAAATTGGAAAACTCGTGTCGCTCCTTTCATTCATTTGATAGCCTCTGTGGTGTGGTGGTTGAGCAGGTCGACTCATAACGCGGAGGCGGCGGGTTCGATTCCCGCGGATTTACTTGTTCTGAGTCTGGGTGTTGTAGGATCACGGACCTCGTAGATCCTGGGTCCCTAGACACAGGGAATCATAGTTGGGGTCCAGGATCTATGTATGATGTGATCGTTGGGCGTTATTATTATTATTCCGACCCGAACTTGGCCAGTGTGGTGGGTTATAGCGTAAACTCTCAATGTAAAATAGGGCCCCTGTCCCAGCAGTGGGAAGGTAATAGGCTAATAATGGTGATGGAAGTGACCCAAGAACATTTATACATGGTGGCCATGTACAATTACTGTTTCAAGACACGTTTTGTTTCGTTGTGCTATGCATTTGTATAGCATCATTAATTAAAAGCAATAATCATTAATACAAATAAAGCAATATATTATAAACTACACGCATGTTAAATATTTATACAAATGCAGTCTGCACTTTACACGACTTTGCAATTAGGAGACACTAGTATTCTTACTAAAGCACAACTTAAGCAAAAACGATGAATTAATTTACATGTCAAGATTATACAGTGCATTAAAATAATCTCACAGAAAAAACACAACAATACTCAAAAAACAACAATTCTTACTTTAATAGAAGATAGTAAATAATGGTGGCATAGAGATAAAAAAGTATATAAGGCAAGATGCAGCCTTTTTATACAAACGTCGATGTCCCATTTGACAACTTTTGGAGATACATTTTCCAAAACCCTTTCTTAGTGCACTCCTATGCCATGAATGGAAGACGCCCACTTAATATCTACGTTTGTAGGTCCAGAGGTTTGGGGTTACGCTGTAAGATATTTAGTAATCTATGGTTTGAGCTCTACGTTATCAACCAAATCGGTAAGTTAGTCAGTAAGTCAGTCAATCAAACAATCAGGATAAGGAGGACTATTTAATAAAGCCTTTTATTAAATAGATAAATAAATCATTTTAGGTGCCTACTGTTTGCTCCAAAAAGCAATTTTGTATTTATTCAAAAGTTCATCAATCAAAGCACTGAGAAGGAAAAAAAATTTCGCTTACGCCCCGATACAGACACCTTCCTCAAAACTTTTCATACAATTCAAGAGTGTCACATTGCAGAATAACACTTATGTCTTACCTGCTCAGATCACACAAAATGTATGAAGTGATAACATTAGTGTTTGCGCTCGGCGCCTATATGCCCGGCACGAATATTGATACTACTTTCGCCTCTCGCGAGCGTAATTTGTTTTCGTGATCTGTGGTTCCAGCCAACCGTTTAATTAATAAACAGACTTAAGATACTTTATTTATTTAAAAACAAAAGAATCTAACAATATTACCTACCTCGATATTCAAATGTCAATCTGTACCTATGTCCTAGTTCCTTGCCTTACTTTACAATAATTTTAAGCTTTTTGTCGTTCAAAATAGGGTCTATGATAGGTGCATTATCAAACTCGTTCTATAAATCGGCATTCACAAATAAATGGTTATATACAAAAGTGAGTGTACCAAGGCTGACCGGTGTTCACGCCGACACAGTATGCTCGAATTAACTGTGTCAAACTAAAATATTCTTTACGATAATACAGTTATAGGGTTGATTTATGTTTGATACGGGTTTTTGTTTAGGTATGTTAGTTCGTTAACGTTTACGGAGCCAGCTTTCCTTGCCGTGTAGTGTGTTTGATTTATTGCTTCATGTTTCGGTTTTATTGGAAAATGCTATCTGTTCTAATGAATTTATGTAACCTTTGATTTTAAATTAATGTCTTGCTATTTTTACATTAGTTGGATTAATCACTGACCACAATAACTGCGTGCAGCTGCGATAATTTTTTTTTTATTGTATCTGTGGTTGCATTTCTAATTATGAACTGAATCATCAAGAAGCGCCCTGCGGATTCATTCGCAAATTACCCTTTTTTACGGAGAAATTTTTAAATTTTCCGAATTACTTTTATTATTACTTACTAGCTGCGCCTTGCATTGCCTGCGGATAAAAAGTGGTATATAGGCTAATCCAGTATAATTTTATCCAAATCCGTCAAGCCGTTTGATCGTGAAGGAGCAACAATAGATAGATAGATAGATATAGTACTCATTATTGTTCCACCAATCACACTATCACACTAATATCACACTAATATTATAAAGGCGAAAGTTTGTATGTGTGTTTGTGTGTATGTTTGTAACTCCTTCACGCTCAAACGGCTGAATGGATTAGGATGGAATTCTGTATTATATTATTATTCGGTACCAAGATAACTTATACACTGGTTTAACATATAGGCTACATTTTATCCGGGAAAAGTGCGATTTTCCCGCGGGATAAGCAAATAATTAAATTACTTTTTATCCGCGGGTGAAAACGCGGGGCGTGACTAGTGAAATATAAAAATATCAAAAAATCTTATAAACTTAGTGGTACAATGGGTGGTCTTATCTCTTCCAGACAACCTTTGAATGGGCACAAAAAATATAAAAAAAACAATCATACACACATACAAACTTTCGCCTTTATAATATTAGTGTGAAGTGTGATAGACAAAGCATTTGTCTCACTGATGGAAAGTGGTGACGTAGTGTACGATGGTGCATGGTCATTCCAAGAATCATCGGAAGTCAGAACATCCGTTGTATGTTTAATTAATGAGCATTTAACCACAGATAGCCTATAATCATACATAGCGGAGAGTCGGTTTGTCATTCATCTTTAAAATGCATGCATCATGCTGAAACTCGGTTTCAGTGAATAAAAATATGCTTTCAGCTAATGCTTCAAAAAAAGGAGGAGGTTCTCAATTCAACTGTGTTTTTTTTTACCTCAGAACTTTCGACTGGGTGATTTTGATGATTCTTTTTTATTTGAAAACTGGTGCTTCCCATTTGGTTTCAATTTGGTCCAGTTCTGACAATAGCATCCATGAGAAAACCATATAAGTCTGAAGTCGAGTTTTTACGATTTGCATTTGTTACTCGTCACAGAAGGCGTCATCACATGCACGTATTTTGCATGCGTATCATAAACTTGTACCACTTGCAACCGCTTGACATCTGCACCGCTTGACAAAACATTAGCATAGCCACCTCTTGTCCAATCAGCAACCTTGCACGGCAGCTAGCTTGCAAATTTGTTCAGCAGTTGCTATTCTACGTTGCTATTTTTGAAGACACTGCAATATCAAGTACTCTAAGATCTACTGAAGAATTAGAATGAAGAATCTAAGATTTACTGCTATGATCGATATACATAAATAATAATTGCTGTTATATCTCACGATGACGTGAGTTTTCAAGTGTCACAGCATGCCCTCTATGGGCGGCTGTAAAGCTTAACACTAGGCAAAAGACTAGCTCGTCACCGTCACGTCATTTGTTTACATATAACCTTAGTTAGTACTAGCTGCGCCTCGCGGTTTTTCCCGCGGATAAAAGTAGCTTATGTGTTAATGCATTAAACAACCTTTCTATATTCCAAAGATTCCTTTTTACCATTTTCACTGTTCTGTTATGGGCAGCCGTGGCGCTTAACATCAGATGAACGGCCAGCTCGTCAAATCATTCAGTAACATAAAAAAAAATTAGCATGGAACACTAAAAAGTGATCAAGTGCAAGTCGGACCCGCGCTGAGAAGTCTCGTACGATCACCGAAGTTAAGCAACGTCGGGCGCGGTCAGTACTTGGATGGGTGACCGCCTGGATACCCCACGTAATTTTGACTTTTTGCTGCAAATTTTTGTCGAAACTTGAGTCTTTTTTGATACGGAACCCTCGGTGCGCGTGTCTGACTCGCACTTAGACGGCTTTTTTATTTATTTATGTGTAGAACCGAACTGAAGCAAACGTTTCATAGCCATTTGCTAACAAAATAATAAAACTGAATAAAATGTTTCTCCACACAAAACACCACATTTCACTTCTTTAAGGGTTAATTTTGATTGGTGTTTTAATGATACATTATCATTAATAATGCATAGTTTCTATGGAATTTGAGGTAGTTTGTATGAAGTTCCGAATCACATAAGGCAAATGGTATAAGGCAAAAATCTACTTGTAATCCATAATGAATTTGTTTCGAAGCGCGTACGATCTCGAACGTTATGTATAGATTACATTAATATTTTTACACCAGTACTACGTCATCCGTCGTGAAGTCTTTCAAGTTACTACGACTCAATTGACTTGACCCGGTCAGACGCTCTAGATTGTTGTTAGATCTAGCAGACGCACTAGGTTTTCTTCCATTTAGAGACGAGGGTCATTTGCCCGATACTATTTATGCGTAATAGGCTATTCTTAATTATTATGAAAATCGAAATCAGGTTACTTAAATAATTTAAAGTGACGCTCGTTTTTAAGCATATTACTTACTGTAATAATTTTAATTGTGCATCAAAAACATAAATATAAATAGAAATAAAACGAGTGTGCATGTACACGACTGGGGTAGAACTTCTTTAGTTTTGCTCTATCTATCGGCAGGTGGAACTTTGTTTTTGATTTGTATAACGTCGCCATCTTGTCAATTGTAAATTTACCAGACATACCAACATAATAATACAAATTTTTAACTTTGTTATGTTGACAATGGAGATCTATGTTAACCAACAACTTTCAGCTTCCGTTCGCCTCGCCAGCTTACTCCTCAAGTCAAGCGTGCGTAAAGAAGTTTTACTAAAAAATTCCGTGTTTTTAAAATAAAATAAATTTGAAATTGGAATTCTTAGCCAAATAAAAAATATTTTGATTAGAAACAGCCAGTACGGCAGTACGGCAATTGATGATGATTTGATTCACAGTCCAGAAGTATTATTAATAGACGTACTAGAACATAACTTATGTCTTTGTTTATTATCTCGGATAAATTATCCACTTAGAACTCGAATATTTGATTTTTTAAATGTTTTTTTATGTTACGGAATGACATGACGAGCTAATCACTCGCCTGATATTAAGCGACACGACTGCCCGACTACAACTGCTATCAGTTGTAGTGACACTTGAAACTTTAAAGTATAGTTTTGCGTGACCCTGCACTACGCACGTCATCCTGAGACATCAGCACAGTCTAGCAATAAGATTACTAGACTGTGAGATTAGTTCGCAAAGTCTCATTTAACCAGTAATTTCTCTAGCTACAGTGCCCTTAAAACCGGAACACAGTAGTGCTTGCACACTACTAGAATAACTGGCAAAGCGGTGGTACCTACCTAGACGAACTTTGCAGAAAAGTCCTACCACCTAGTAAATTTGATTTCTATAAGATTTGACTTAGAAACCAACCAAGAATTTTCTTTAATTAAAAACGACAACGTTATCGGTCGGTGCGTGTAACGCTGCCCCATGACAGCGATTTCCGTGTTTATAAAATGGCTACTGATTACTTATGGCGGTCGGGGCTGTGGGCCGTGATGTGAGACGAATCGCCACGTGTCGCCATTGGCAGTGCCCCGCCGTCCTTACTGCTCGTGGGTACTTAGTAACTGAATAGCAACTACATTAAACTCTGCTATTCTGTCTCTGCTCTTTTTTATTCAAAGTTTTTCGTCTCATAAACTTTATAACAAGAAAACAGCAGAAATTTCATTGTTATTAAAAAATATGTAACTTTGCACATTGAATCAGCATTGCGATTCAACGGGGAAATGCTGCCAGCATGTTGGGTACGCTACCTACTGGTGGGCTGGAGCCAAAGATAATAAAGCCCGTTGGTAGCTCGTGAACGTAATTTCTCATACAAACATGGCTCTATTATTCTATAGGCATTTTCTATGCTTGCGATTGGCTGATCACGATAATGACGCAGGAGCAAGGATAAAACGAGACAAAGTCATACAAAATTACAAAGAACAGAGTAGGAAGGAGCAAAATACATCAACGGATCCCGCTTCTTCTTCTTCATAATGTGCGTTTTTAATTTCAAAATAGATGTTCTAAGGTTTGTCTAATTACTATATGAAAATTGCATACTTGTGGAATGATATGCCGTCCTTTGCACAGCCAGACGTCTTGCTATTATTCCCGAACAATTTCACTGAGCAATAACTCGTTTTTATAATATTCTGTGTTTTTTTCAGTAGCTGTTTCTCCGCGGAAATCCAAAACGAAACTGACGTACTCGCAAAGGCTAGTAGTGGAAATAAACTACTATTTTTCGTATGAGGGGAAGTTGTATCATTGATCAAGTGGATTTATAGTCAATGTTAGTAGTTGTTGTTATACCATTGTAGTTTTTAGTTGAAAGAATAAAAATATTATAGTATGCACATAAACTGCGAATATGCCATAGACGAAAGTCATGTCAGTCAGTTTTAGCTTCATCCAAAATTCGTCTGTTTCTAATATCTAGGCTAAGCTACCTCAGTAAACCTATGCTATATAGACTAGGCAGCATATGTAGGCCTATCAGAACCTGATAAGCATTCCGCAACAGGGTGGGGCGATACGATACGAATTCAATCGATTGCGCCCGTTTTTGAAGCATGAATTATGTACTTGGTCTCATTGAGCGTTGGGCTTGATAAGTTGATACAGTTTTTTTTACATTATTGCTTTTTAAACCAAATTTATTTAAAAATAAATTAGGTTCGAAAATGTCACTGACCAGACCATAATCACGGACAACATTACGTTCTTTATATATATGTAAATAAAAGAGGGTACCTATAAATAAGGTAGGTACTAGCTTCGGAATTGGTCCGTTAATCTCATAATTTTCCGTGCCAAAGTTGTTTAGTAGGTAGTATAGCTAGTACCATTTAGCTGTAGTTGGTATGATTTTAATATTTTATTTTATGAAGCTAATATTTAATATTAGCTTAAAGAATAAAAAATAAAGACACAGGCCGTTAAAAAAAATTATAGAATGTTATACATAGTCATAATAATAAGCTACGTTGTAGTATGAAAGAAGGAAATATGCAAGTGAAGGCAGAAAGGCCCTCGGTGACTGTTTGCTCTAAAGGAAACGTAATATCTGAAGTAGGTAGTAGATACTCCACATAGCGACATCTTCCAGCTTAATGTTTATGGTTACGATTGTAGCCGGGAAGTTATGTACGGGGCTTGTTACTTATGCTCGTAACTCTGACAACCTTCATGAATCACTGGTTTAGGTCCTTATACTAGTGCATGCTAATTTGAACTGCATTGTCTTCGTAATAAAATATTTTTTGGATGTTAGAATAGATGTACATAGAACAGTTTATCGTGAAAGTTCAAAGCTTGAACGTTTTGAGAAAATGAAAATGAAGGCGGTGTCTCCAAATGAGTTTCAATAAGCTTCATGTCTTGTGTGAGGTTTGAATTTGAACCTTATATTCTTAGAAAGATCAGACAAAAATCAATCTATCAGAAAAAAGTGGTATTTACAACTGAGCGCTGCCGTACTTCAGAGGGCACGTTAAGCCGTCGTCCCGGGTGTTGTCGTAAGACAATAGTCGCCAAGCTAAGTCAGAAGCCTATAGGCGACCTAGAAACTTTGACACCAGGACTGATCACTTGCCTACATGAGAAGAAGATAGAATTATCATTATATACATTGACAGCAACACAAACAGCACAGGACAGATCCTGTGATGGTTGAGTAGGTCGACTCATAAACCGGAAGTGGCGGGTTCGATTCCCGCGGCAGGACAGGTATTAGAAAAAAGCGCAGATACTTGTTCTGTCTGGGTATTGTGGGACCATGATAATAATAACGCCCAACGATCACATACATAGATGGACCGTAACTAGGATTCCCTGTGTCTAAGGACCCAGGAACTACGAGGACAATGATCCCACAGACTAACAACAAGTATTGCTCAAATACTTGTCCCGTCGCGGGAATCGAACCCGCTGCTTCTGGATTATGAGCCGACCTGATCAACCACCGCATCACCGAGGCTGCCATAAGGAACAGGAATTTATTTTAATCATAATTGAAACATATTTGAGGATTTGTGGTAAATAACAGGACATGGCGCGATTGAAGATAATTACAGGGAGTCAGGTTCTCGATCCCAAGTCCCCCAATCTCCCTACTTGTTGCGGGGAGCCGCGCCACGGCGCCCTTGACACGGTAAAGTAGGTCAGTAGGATCCCTCACTCCCACTTGTTGAATTCTGTTATGGGGGTCAGATAATATGGCGTAGTTTTATGAATGGGGAGAAAGGTAAGTAAGTGCAAGAAAAATTTATCTTTCTTTTTTATTTGTGACGCACGGGTTTAATAAAGTTATAGAAACTATAAATTTTATTGTAGTGGAAGCCACAAGAGCATGCAAATATAATAAGCTTTATATTAATTATCTCTTTATCAATTTTATCGGAAGGCGGTGATTGGAAGTTCCACACACTCTAATTCTCACAGAACCATAATAATAATAATCACACTCATATTATACAGGCGAAAGTTTGTATGTGTGTATGCTTGTTACTCTTTCACGCTCAAACGGCTAAATGGATTTGGATGAAATCGGTACCAAGATAGCTTATATACTGGATTAACATATCGGCTATATTTTATCCCGGAAAAGTGAAATGTTCCCGTGGGATGAGCAAACATTTAAAATACTTTTTATCCGCGGGTGAAACTGCGGGGCGCATCTAGTAATAATATAATTCTAACCATAATGTTGAAGCAATGACGTCATACGGCTTAGTACACCAAAATAGCCAAGGTATGAAATTTTATGGTAATTTTTTTTATTATCTATCATCAATAAATTTTTTTTTAAATTTTATGAAATCATCATTAAGTTCCATCCCAAATGCCAAATAGTCTTTTAGCTACAAACACAAAACCTCAATAAATTTTATTTATCAGTACCCGTATAGGTGTGTTACAAATATTTCACCAAAAAGTTCCAAAGTTGTTCATTATAAAAATGAACATTGAAAAACAATCCGTCCACTTCCACCAGTAGCAATCGCCAACCGGCAACAATACCATAACTTGTTCAAACTTTCCGAGCAACCAGAATAAACAAAATGTTTGTGTTTATTGAAAAAGTTGTTCAAATCCTCCACTGATTGGAAACGAAACGCGGATATGAAAAGGTATACATATTGTGAAATTTTCGGTTGGAAATATTATATGTTAAGAGGTATTTATATCTTTTTTCATGCTGCTTTACCACAGATATACTACTTACATATTTGTTAGTTATATTATTATAATTTTTTAACAAAGTTAATATACGAGGGACCTTTATATATATATAAGTTTTTTCTATAAATTTTTTGGGCACTATATTATATATCAGCATCATCATCATTATCACTGATTATAAATAAATAAATATCTGTGGACATTTCACATAGCGCCACCTAGCTTCAAGTTAAGCAAAGCTTGTATTATGGGAACCAGATTACTGATACAATACTGAGATATTTTTTGTTTATATACATAGAATACAATATAATACCCAAACACAATAAAAATCGATGTTCATCACAATTGTTTGTCTTGGTTGGGAATCGAACCCACAATCTACAGATCAGACGGCAGGTTACTACCAACTGAGCTATGAGATCAGTTAACTGATTGATATATGTATACACAGAAATTCATCTTTAAAGTCAATATAATCTTAAGTGTTTATAGCCCGTATGTTACCGAATAACGTGACTAGCTTGTCGTTCACCTGATGAAGCGTCATTGCAACCCATATGTAACAATAATTGTAAAGTTACTCAGATATTACTTAATGATAAAGTTCTGCGTGACACTGCACTGCGCACGTCGGCCTGAGTCACAGTTTAGTAATGATTTCTAGACAGTGAGGTTAGGTTACAGTCTCCAAATATGCCCAGTAATTACACTAGCTGAAGTGCCTAAAACGAAAAGTTTGACCACTATTGCAGAATAGTCCTTCCTAGTAGCGTTTGCGATCTTATGCTCCAGCAGGTAGTGCTCATATAAAGTCTACATTAAACCATATAAGCAAACTTATCCAGCTCAAGTAATTCCACGTTCGATTACATTTTTTGATTATCTACCATTTCACTAATAGCAACAGGTTAGACAAACTGATCATTATTGGGCCATTACAAGATGACCCCGCGTGAGGTCACTGTGTCGCGCGCCGACTTCTATCGAGAGGGAAAGTCTAATGTCGTCGCCTACTTTTGGCAGAGGAAACTAAAAGTGGTTTGGTATTTTCGTAGTCATATTTTAGTTCGAAGTCGCTATAGTGTAGTGAGTAAATGTAAATCTTCTTTCTTTTTTTTTCTTCTGTGACGTATTCAATTGTTTTTTTTTGGCTCCACACTTTTGTGTATTTAGCCAGTGTCAAGTAATTGATAATTTATCAAGTTAATTAATATTGTGTATATTTGTGTCAAGTCGAGTCACAGTTTAAGTCATTAATCCAAGTCATAATCTAGTCTAATCAAGTCATACTCCTATACCTCCTGTAGTTTTGGAAACAACATGAAAAGAACCGTTTCACCATCATTATAACACTTTCCCACACTCATGCCTGAAAATAACACAAGTTTTGGAAAATAATACAATGCGGCGACGCGATCTTTTTCGTTTTCTCGCCAAAACTCTCTACAGTTGTTTTGAGGTTGAAGTGACGCGTGTGTGACTTATGTCCATATAACAGAACGATGCTCAGTCATCTATCAGTGCTCAAGCAGAGATTTCATTCATAAAGTGCTCAATTAGTGAATGAAATCTCTGCTTGAGCACCGATCGATGACTGAGCATCGTTCTGTAATACGGACCTTAGTCACACACGCGTCACTTCAACCTCAAACTATGACGTGTACAGAAATATTCTCATAGTTGACTAAAGCTATTACAACTTTTATTTTACCGATTATTAACCCATTGGCACAAAAAAGAATCTAAGACAAAGCAAAATAATTTTCTTTCCAATAGGTATAACTATTTGAAGATCAGAAATTTCTGAAAGGACTATTGGATTGTGTAATGTTTCTGCAAGCCAGTATTGTGTTTAATTATAATTTGTTAAGAGTTTTAGAGCCTTTAGTTTTGGCTTTCTAATCGATATAATCATTAGTATTGTTTTACGTTAGTTGAAGTAGGAAAGCTTTTACCTAAGAGCGAGGTCACCGACTATCGAGACCGAAGTCTGACGAGAGCGAAAGTTTGTTTTGGTTGCCGACGCGGTCTCACGGAAATCAAAAGTATTTCTGTTTCAATAGCTCAGGCTGTATTTAGCCTGTGGTTCCAACCGCGAAATTTATTTTGAGCTTTTGGCTTTATGTGTTTTATTTTGTTGCTTGATCTTTTCTGGGCTTTGTTAAAACAAATTTTCCACTATTATAAATGGAAATGTTTGTAGTTCATATATAAATATGCTTTCTTTATACTCGTTCCAAATAAGAGGTTGTTAAATTAATTTTACAGCACAGTATTTCTAAAATAAATAAAAAGAAAGAATGTGCTTTAGACCACACGACTGAAGTAAAACTTCTTTAGGGTAGCGCCATCTATCGGCCGGTATAACTGTTTTTGCTTTGTTTAATGTTAATGTCGCCATCTTGACAATTGTAAATTGTAATTTTACTGAACATACCAACATAATAACATACATTTTAATTTTGTCGTGTTTACAATGGAGATCAAAGTGAACTAATTTCAGCTTCCGTTAGCCACGCATTCACCAGCTTACTCCCAAGTCAAGCGTGCGTAAAGAAGTTTTACTTCAAAAAATAATGATTATTTTTGTCCCCAGGGCGCTACCAGTGTGCACAACGCAGTGACAGCATGTAGTGAACACAAAACAGTGAAAAAAATAGTTATTCAAAATGGCGGACACGATCGAGCTCGACACTACAGCTGATGAGGACTTCGACTTCACGAAGATTCCCGAGATCGTGACCCCCGATGAGATGAACGAGTCAGGGTATCAGGAAGGGTCAGAGCAGAGCTATGGGGAGAGGCGGGACAGTAAGGAAGGGTTCGGTGGGGAGGGGGACTCTGACAGTGGTGTGGACGGGGTGAGCAGTGGCTGCAGCACGGCGGACGACTGTCCCGTGGTGTCCATCAACGACGTGGTGGCGTACTACGACGACATCAGGCCTCGGCGGCGGCACGTGCCACCGCTCAGCTTCTACAACGTGGACATCGAGAGGCTGGCAATGGATGCTGTTGTTCAGGTAAGTTTCTAATTATTAGTTATGTAACTGTACCAACTAAAAATACTAGTGTGCTTTAGATCACGTGACTAAAGTAAAACTTCTTTACTTTAGCTCCATCTATCGGCCGGTATAACTTTGTTATTGCTTTGTTTCATGTTAATGTCGCCATTTTGACAATTGTAAATTGTCATTTTACCGGATATACCAACATAATACAATTTAGGAGTTTTGGCGGGAAAACGAAAAAGATCGCGTAACTGCATTGTATTATTTTCCAAAACTTGTGATATTTTCAGTGTTAGTGCATAAACTTGGTGGCATTTTATTTTTTAAGTGCTGGAATACTGGTCTGAGTGTGGGAAAGTGGTATAATGATGGTGAAACGTTTCTTTTCGTGTTGTTTCCAAAACTCCATAGAAGCTTCTGGTAAAGTTGCCACCACTTTACTAGGAGTATGATTTGACACTAGACCATGAAGACTTGATGACTTGGACCGCGACTTGACTTTACACATGCATTACATATTAATTAACTTGAGATATCATCAATTACTTGACACTGGCTAAATACACAAAAGTGTGGAGCCAAAACAAAAACAAAAAAATAACAATTTACTTTATTATATTGGAAATAGAGATCTATGTGAATCAAATTGCGTTCACCTCGCTACGCAGTCACCAGCTTACTCCCTAAATCAAGCGTGCGTAAAGAAGATTTACTTCAAAAGAAACGTTCACGGAATTTCGCCCATGCTGCATCGTCACGCTTCTAAACTACGTAAGAACTTGCATTTGAAGCGACGTACAAAAAGCAAGTAAACAATGGCCGCCGTGATCTCAGCTGCCAACATCTAAATGGTAACACGTTATGTAAGGGCACTTACAAAACGGTTATTTAGAGCGGAGAGCGCGGAGCGTACCTTTCTCTTCAGGCTGCGATGGATAATATTGTTCGATGGTGGTTTGCTGAAGAGCTATTTTGTGTTAATGTTTAAGACCAGTGGGGATATTTATAATTATAATACTAGAAGTAGAGACATGCTCATAGTATCAACAGCTAGATTAACTAAAATTAACAAGTCTTTAGTCAAAAACTATGCAGGTTTTACATCGTTGACATTAAAAATTTGTACGAAAATTCTTTTAATAATAATCATAATTTTTTTTACCAACAAACTGCCATTATTTTAAACTAAATACTACAATGATATAACAACAAATACTAAACACTACCTATTACAAAAAAAAACAAACAAACTTATTTGTGACGCTTATTATAAAATTGACGACTTTCTTTCGGACAGAAAATCATGGAAAACTATCTCTGTAATTTTATTTATATTTTTGTGCAATTGACATATTTATTTATACATATTATAAAATGTATCCTACCTACATGAACAATTATTATTATAAGAACTAAATATAAACTCCTGACATCCTATCATAAGTGTACTTGCGTAATGTGCTGTGTACCTACATAAATAAATGAATTGAATTTACCATAAAAATCCTCAAACGATCGTATTGGTAAAGGAGAAATCTGCTTACGAAAGCGTAAGTTACTTAGGATACACCAAAACAAATGCGGAAAAGTCATATAACTGGAATTCACCACATTTGGTCATCATCCACCTACCCTTATCTCATTTAAATGGGGTCGGTGCAGCATGTTTTTCTCTTCTACTCATTTCTGTCAGACGTGATCTCAACATTCACTCCCTTAGCACACATATCATTCTTCAAACACTCCAACCACACTTTTTTCGGTCTTCCTTTACCTGTTTTGCCATCAACATTCATATTTAAACCTCTCTTGGTGACATGGATTTCATCCCTCCGCATGATATGGCCATACCACACTAGCCTATTGCTCCTCAACTTTTCCATCACCGGTGCCACTTTCAGGCTACCCCTTACATAATCATTTTTTATTTTGTCCACTTTCGTTATACCACACATCCATCTCAAGATTCGCATCTCGGCCTCATGCAGTCTTCTTTCATCCACATTTTTTGTTGCCCTACCCTCCGATCCATAGAATAATGATAGAACTATATAATTGCATTTGTACGTTATCGTAGTACATCAATGTGTACTTCAATGAATTTGGTTTGCATTAACATTGTACGTATTAGAATTATCTTCAATTGCATTTTTTTGTATAAATCTTGAATTGTAGGCTTTAAACAATAAGAATGCTAACAGGTTGCACATAATTTTGGAGCTCAATGCTCTTTACAGCATTGCTCATTGTCCCTGTTACATCAGATACCATCAAACAAATAAGTCAGTGTCGTTAAGATGGCATTGCTAGTAAAATTACTGGGCAAATAAGACTTTATGACCTGATATCACATTATAGTAATCTTATGACTAAACTATGCTTCAGGAGACGTGCACAGTTCAGTATCACGCCAAACTTTGTATTTTAGAGTTCTGAGTGGAACTGTGTGTGCGGTGGTGACACTTACTATAACGCGAACGATTAGTTCGCCTTTCATTACCGTACAAAAGTCTTATTTTTCATTCACGTTGTCTATACTGCATTTTTGAGGCAGAGAGTATGAACTATGAGCGTTGACGTCAATACGCCGTCACTTGTGCCGTCACACATCTAGTACACCAATGTGATTGTATGTCACTGCTTGTCTGTATGTAAAGATATTTAGCGCGTTTCGCAAGTTATTGCGCTTAAAATTTACGCAGTAGCTCCAAGTAGCAAACATTGGTAAGAAGGAAATTGCTGGCAACTGGAAACGTTCAGAATATGCTTTGACAGGTGATTAAGACGTCGGCAAGCTGTTAAAGTGCTTGTATTAATGGGTGCATAATAATAGCCCTGGAATAGTTTCGATATAGCCTATTTCTATACCGATTTCAAAAGTTAGTTTTACTTTGTAACTGCATCAAGTTTGAAAATTCCTGATAGTAAATAAGTACGTCAGAGCTAGTTCATTTTATTCCATGATCTTATTCTCTAATTATATAATTCTTAGTTTAAACTTTAACAACCACCGAGATTTGAGCCCGCTTCTTCCAACTCACTGCGTTAGAATTCGATCGTCATGATCAAAGAGATAAACGAAAAGTTTCTTTTTTGCGATGGGTTTGCGTTTGACTACACGTCACCTGATAAGTAACGACGAGGTCGAAAGTGGAGCACGCTTACCGAGAAATAACCTTTTTACTCTTACTACAAAAACTACTTCAAAAAGATATAATATCTTATAGATATCCATTCTCTGTCATTATCCTTATTTTTATCCTTCTGCCAGTCATTTCACGACTGAAATGAAACATATGAAAAAAAGTATCCTTCATTAAACTTTGTAATTGATTGTGTAACTGAAATGTATTAATTGTAATTATTGTAAGTCGCGCGCAGACATTCACTTCAGCAGCGAACTGTTACGGGTAATGTCCGGCTTATGCAACACCTATCTCAGCGCATCTCGGTTAGGTCACGACCACCGACATCCAGCCACCGTTCAATCCAAATCATTATTTATTTGGGTTTTTTACAAGGTAGGAGGACTTTTCTGCATTCGTCTATGGTAGGTACCACCGCTTTGCCTGTTATTGTGCCGCCAAATAGTAGTGCGCAAGTACTACTGTGTTCCGGTTTGAAGGGCACTGTAGCTAGTGAAATTACTGAGCAATTGAGACTTTATAATCTGATCTCACAGCTCATAGCACAGAGTAAATCAAAGCTGTACCATGGAAACCAGATAACTGATACAATACTTAGATGTGTAATAATGAAGAGATACTTATCTCTTGTGTATTCTCTCAACAGCTTTAGAAACAGATATCATTTCTGTTTATGACTAAGTGTAAAAGTTATATCAGGAAAAGCAAATAGTGTTTTCGATGCGGGAGTAATCGTGCGTTACACCACTAATGTGTTGCCAGCCTTAACATTTGTGTTATATTTTTGTAGTGTCTTCTTGTTCAATAGATAAAATATTGAACTTGTTAACAAAGTTTTATTGCCTTCACCAAGTGGACAACTGAATGTGTTCACAGACCTTTTTATAAAAAAAATGTGGCTGATATTATAGAGAATGCGCCTGATTTATAAAAAACAGCCTCTGTGGTGTGGTGGTTGAGTAGGTCGGCTCATAACCCGGAGGCGGCGGGTATGATTCCCGCGACAGGACAAGTGTTTGTGCACAGAAAAAAGAGCAATACTTCTTTTGTGTCTGGGTGTTGTGGGACCAATCCTCGTTAGGGTCCAGGATGTATGTGTCGGCAGAAGGGGTTGTGGGTAGGTTGCAACCTATATAACTATAGGCCTTCAGCATGTCCACACAGCGCCGTGTCTGGAACAAGAATGATCCGTAGTACACCGAGCGGTCCCTTTTTATAGCCAGATGGGTGGGAAAGCGATGACAAATGCCAGTGTTGCCACTGTAATAAATTTAAATGCTGCCACAGAGTAAATTACGGTGCAGCCCCTGCGCATAGAGTTTATAACTGGACGTAGCCGCCGTCATTTGTATGTACGTGATTGTTATGCGTTACTATTTTTATTATTACCATTATTTTGAAATCATTCAAAAAAAATAATAATTCGCTAACTCCGTGATCATTAAAATTTGCATCACAATCACTGTTTATCGTATCTTTGGTAGTTTTTATCTCCGGTGTGCATTTGCCTCAGAGAACTTTTATCGAACTTTTTAGTTACTCGTCTTTGTTCCGCAACAAATGTAGCAACACGTTGCGTATCATTTCGCATGTGTTAATCAATTCAAGTTAACATTACTTGTGTGCAGTTACTTAAGCTATTTGTAAGTTGTAACAAGTTTTCGAAGGTTAATAGGTGAAGTTTGATTTTTAGCGTAATAGTTGTGCAACGAAGTATTATTTTGAATTAAAATGTCTAATACCCCGATCTTAGCTATCATTATTTAAAAGATATCACGTTTTCGAACGAAGTCTTGGTCTGTGTAGTCTGTGGCACTTTAATCGATTTATTACTTTTTTATGGTGAAATGGACATGCGTTTGACAACAACTCACCTGGTGGTAAGATACGAAGTTGTCTAAGGTGGAGCACGCTTGCCCATGAGATGCCCATTCACTCTTGACTTAAAAAGATCCAGGACAACTAGGAGGAAACACTGTTTTTGGAAGATCATTCCATTCCTTGGCCGTTCGGACAACAAATGACTCAGCAAAACGCTTAGCAATTAAAATTTAGCGCTTAGCAAAAAGTATTAATTATATTTTAAAATACAAAATGTAGTACTAGTTCGTACAATTACTGTAAAAATATAATATAATATAATAAATATAATAATGTTTTTATGCTAAGCGAACTGTATTCTTGTGTCAGATAAACCGTTTTTAGACTGACAATCTCGAGATGTAAGCCTCATTTCGGTATTTTGAGAATGTATTATTGTAGATAATTTCACGCTGAATCCAACGACATCAATAAGTCATTTTGTGAAAAAAATCAGTTAAACCGTTTTTGTTCTCACCCCTTCAATTGTCAAGATGGCGATATTAACACTTAACAAAGAAACAAAGTTACGTCGGCCGATAGATGGAGCTAAACTAAAAGAAGCTTTACTTCAGTCGTGTAATCTAAACCATACTCGTTTTTTTATAGGCGCATCGAAAAATCACTGACATTTCAGTTAACATTTTCAATAGGTACTTATGTACAGTGTGTTTATCCTATTTTCCACTTACGGTATGTACATTGACAGCCTCTGTGGTGTGGTGGTTGAGCAGGTCAGCTCATAACCTGGAAGTGGCGGGTTCGATTCCCGCGACCGAACACGTATTTGTGCACAGAAAAAAAAGCCCAAATACTTGTTCTGTGACATAGGGAATCCTAGTTAGGGTCCAGGATCTATGTATGTGATCGTTGGGCGTTATTATTATTATTGATCATTTTAATTTACCCAAAATAACTACCTAACGTGTGGAAATTTAATATTCGGCGCGGGTTGTTTTGAAAGACCGCATCCTTAACCCTCTCAATGTAATCCGAATCGTATCTTTCCGTTCAAGGAAGGGACCACGGGCCCAAAGGGAGACGTCTAATTTAATATGCTTTTGTCTGTCATCCCTTTATAATCGAATCTTCGGACCCTTTGACATCGGAATAAATTCAAACGTATGTAATATTATTACCTCCATTATTATCTGAAAGGTGGCTAAATAGGTGTAATTAAATTTATTTGTAATATACTGCACTAGCTTGTGCCCGCAGCTTCGCCCGCGTGGCCTATAGGAAACGAATAAGATTTTTTTTATAGATTATTCAACCACCCATTTCACCCTCTTAGGGGTAGATTTTCGAAAACTCCTTTCTTAGTGGATACCTAAACTTTACAAAGAACACACCCTCCAAATTTCAAGTCTCTAGGATCAGCGGTTTAGGCTGAGTGTTGATATATAAGTCAGTCAGTCAGGACTTTGAATTTTATATGTATGTCAACTATCGAAGTGGTTCTTTAATAACATCCTGTTATGTGTGCAACAAAAAACCTATTATACTGATAGTACCTGGCGTGTTAAAGTACTCGCTCTGCTTCCTAAGAATTATCCTTCAGTTTTTGCTGCTCAAGCGCCACTTGTAGAAAATAAACGTGTTCAAGGCCAAACAAGGCTTTAATTAATATCGGTCACTCACTATCATTTCACTGTTCAATTAAAATGACATAACCGACAGATAGTGATTCATGATTTGGTATTTTGGTAGTTGTGTTAAAGCCGACATCCGCGTGTTTTTCCGATGTTACGTGAGTTATTACGGCGGCTGTATTGTGGACAGTGAAGCCTTATTGTAGACGAATCTATGTACGTGGAAAATCGATATTGCGTTGGCGAATGTCGGTGCGTTCAAGGGCAAGTGATGGTTGTATCGGACGGACCTATTGCGAGTTCTATCTCTATAGTCCTGTAATTTTTTTTAATGTAATGGAATGACGTGACGATCTAACCATTCGCCTGATATTAAGCGATACGGCTGCCCATATCAGTTGCAGTGTCACTCAGAACTCTAAAGTATAGAGTTTCGCGCGACACTGCACTGCGCACGTCATCCTGAGACATCAGCACAACCTAGTAAGATTATGAACCTAGATTGTGAGATCAGGTCATAAAGTCTCATTTGCCCAGTAATTTCACTAGCTACAGTGCCCTTCAAACCGGAACACAGCAGTGCTTGCGCACTACTGCTTGGCGGCAGAATAACTGGCAAAGCGGTGGTACCTACCTAGACGAACGTTGCTAAAAATCCTAATACCTAGTAAAATTATGCGTACCTACTCTAACTACATACACACATGTCACACCCAGGTTAACTGGAAGATAATTCTCTCTAGCATTAAGTTCGTCTTTGTACCTACATTTGTTGTTTATGCAATAAAGCATTTTCTATCCATCTATCTATACACTAATAAAGAATTTGGAATAATATCGTGGATATTATTCATGATCGCTTCATCATCATAGTTAAGTCAATGATTCGTATGGCTCAGGAATAAGTGCTCTTATTGAACTAACGAGATTTTGTGATAAGTAAAAACGTGAATTGTAATGATTCATCCGGATTTCCCGCATTTTGTTACAATATATGTACCTACTGTGAAACCTTGACTTCGAAATTTTTTGAATTATTTATAGTCTTTGTGAAGCTACTCTTATTCAAGATACAGAATTTATTCATGGTAGTATTGGCATTGTCGTCTGGCGTAAAATCTACCGCCAAGCACGTGTCTTTGTGTGTCGGTCGATCAAACACATGTAATTCAGTTGTTTTTAAGATCCAGTTTCCATTTACCATTAGATTGTTAAAAATACACTACTTTGTAAGAGACTTTACAACACAAGAGGTGTTAAAACTTCTCTTATTTCAATTGTTTTAACACAGCTAATACTATCTAGAACGCCACCTGAAATGGACACTCCTCAAAGGTATTCTGAAAACACCTATTTGAACAGCATCTCGCATATAACAGCTCCTTTTGGTTTTGACCAGGTCGTCGGTCCACCTATAAAGGGGCTGATCTGACTGTTTTCCAGCTTGTAGTCGCCAATCGAAAACCTTTCCTCCGAAGGAGTTTTGGCAGGAAAACGAAAAAGATCGCATCACCGCATTGTATAATTTTCCAAAATTGGTGTTATTTTCAGTGTTAGTGCATTAAATTAGTAGCGTTTTATTCGCTAAGTGCTGGATTATAGGCATCAGTGTAGGAAAGTGGTATAATGATGGTGAAACGTTTCTTTTCATGTTTTTTCCAAAACTCCATAGAAGCATCTAGTAAAATTGCCACCACTTTACTAGGAGTATGACTTGACTAGACTATGACTTAGCTTGATGACTTGGACTGTGACTTGACTTTTGATTTAACTTGAGAAATTATCATATACTTGACACTGGCTAAATACACAAAATTATGGAGCCAAAACAAAAACAAAAAAAATCCTTTCCTCATCAGTTATTTGTTCTACGAGCGATGTAGTCCATTGCGATTTTTAAACTCACTAAAGGTGATGTGCATTCCGGTGACATTGTGATCCTTCTGCGAATTATTCCGGATTTTATCATTGTTGGATTGGTGGCATTCTATGGGGACACATTTTGTTCTTTTTTTTGAACGGGCTAATGCTGTTGGTCACTAATGACCTTTACAGCGTCACCAGGCGCTTAAGGCGCCCAGCCGTCAAAAGTGGGAGGCAACTAGCTCAAGGGCACCCCTGGGGTGCGAGCCTCGGCTTGGGCCGTTGCCGGGATAAAAGGATCGAGAAGACTACGTCCACTGGAAGAGTACCCCCATTGAAAGCTGCGACGTTCTAGCTAACCTACGGGGGGTACCATATGGGGACGCATTTACGTTCATTGCATCACAGACTTCAGCTGATGATGATTACTGTCTATTACAAGAAGTTTATGTTCGTATCTTTGTAAAAAGTTGTCCTATACCTATGCTCTTTAACAGAAAAATATTTGACATTAGCAGGGTGTCCTAAGCGACTGTAGAACGGAGTTTATAACTTATATTATAGCAAATATACGATGGAGGAATATTAATACTAAGTTGTGAACTATTATCACACTATGTTGTAGCTATTTCAAGTTTTGATAAACGTATTTCCCATCCTTCCTACAAGGCCGTAGGCAGCTTTCAGAACATGTTTCAGTCTGAAATTCAAGGACATTCCAAATAGGTCATTAGGACGCCACTGAAAAGGGTATAAAATTGAAACCGACAAAACTCCGCAACTAAAATGGGGGGATTTCATAAAAGATTGGGGCTTTGAGACGCCGCGTCAAGTCTGTCATCCAGTTTCCGACAGAATATAATAAGTAAGATTAAAACTGGGAGAGTATAATAGATTGGATTAAAATTAACTTATATAATGGTTATTTAAATTGCCTGTATAATTTGAATATTAAGGAATGAGGAAAAGGGCTACGAAATTGTTACAAAGGGGAGGACATTAATTAAACCAAAGGAATATTTCGTTCTCATTTTTGAACTTTTTACGATACGCTTTTAAAAGCGAGGACTTTGGGTTTTGCCACTGAGCTTATATAGAAGCAACAGCCTACCTTCCAATGGGCAGTGGTTTTTAATGCCCGTGGCTAATATTTGGGGAAACAAATGCGTTTAAATATATTTCTTCCATTGGTTTCATGTTAATCGACTGAATGAACAAAATGTTTTTCAAAGAACATAAGTAATGTATTCCATGTGACCACCTATAGTTTTGTCAAGCCCGCATTTTTTGCCCGGAGGTGGCGGGTTTGATTCCCGCGACAAGGCAAGTATTTGTGCACAGAAAAAAAATGAAAATAAATGAAATGAAATGAAATATATTTATTCTAGACACACACAATGTAACACAATAATATAAATACAAATGAAAGCAATACAATGAGAGAGAAGAACATAATTAAGTGTCACATTATGTGATGTCAGGAATAGGTTCCGGCTCAGCATACAACTGAGGCTGAAAATTACAACCTCAGTTACTGATTTTCAGCCGAAACCCTAATTCATGACATCACGGACGGATTTCATACAAACTAAAAATAAAAAGAATAAACGAGTACAGATGAAAAACAAGAGGGGGTTGTCAACGTCAACGTGACATAAAAGACGTCAAACGCGTGACACATTGGGTGGGTGGACATCTCACACAACGCCATCTAGCCCCAAACTAAGCAAAGCTTGTGCTATGGGAACCGGATAACTGATACAATACTTAGATACTTTTTTGTTTGTAAATACATACATAGAATACAATATGACACCCAGACACAGAACAAACACCTATGTTCATCACACAAATGTTTGTCCTGAGTGGGAATCGAACCCACAACCCACAGTTCAGAAGGCAGGGCTACTACCAACTGAGCTATCGGGCCAGTCATTATTACATTACACACCTACAGCAAATATATTTATACAATACATAGTATCCTCTACTTGGTCTGTGTTTATACATAAAACTAACATAAAATAATATACCACACAATGAAATACAATAAAATATACACTATTAAAGTTTACTAAAAAAACTAGTGACAAACAGTTGTCGAGTGAAAAAGAATAGAAGTGAAACATAGTGGTCTACCTACTTCCAAAATAGAAAAAGAAAATTAAGTACTCAACAAGTGTCGTAATTGAATAATGATATTCCTGCCTACACGGTTAACATACACAGTAGACAGGTGAGTAGTAGACAGATCTTTTACTGCAGCTTTTGTTCATTCATGAGATGCAACCTCAAATGCGTCCTAAACGTTTGCACTGTTTTCAGACATCGGACAGGTGGAGGCAGATCATTCCAACATTTTGAGGCAGTGAATCTAAAGCTGCCACGAAAAGATACGGTCTTATGGGGGGGAGTCAGAAGTAGGAATTTGATTCGCCTGTTATATTTGCGCCTTTCGTGTGCCCAGCTCAGCTTTTGAAACAAATACTCAGGCATGTTATTTTTAATAACTCCAAAAAGTAAAGTAGCAAAATGAAGCTGCCGGCGAGATTTCATTTTCATAAGATTTGCGTTATTTAGGAAAGGTGTTACATGACCTCGAAAAGGAACATTAAAACAAAAACGGGCACAAGAATTTTGTACTCTCTGGATGAGTCTCTCAGTTCTAGATAGAAGACACGGTCCAAAAACCACATCGGCGTAATTCAGTTTTGAAAGGACGAGTGACTCACACAAAGCTATCCTAAGAGCTACACTAAGGTAAGGCCTAACTTTATATAACACTCTCAGTCTATAGAAGCAGTTACGCACTGCTTCCTGAATATGGTGCTCAAAACGAAGATTACAGTCCATTATTAAACCCAAGTTACGAGCCTCAGAGACACCTTCAATAGGTTCATTTAAAATAGAAACCTGTGGGTTGTGACTTTTTATGTTCTCAACTTGCTTTTTAGAACCCATCACCAAATATTTTGATTTAGTAGGATTCAAGACCATGCAATTAGAAACAGACCATTTTGCTAAATTGTCAAGGTCTTCATTGATATTATTTACAGCAGCATCAGTATCACTGGGATGAAAATGTAGATACATCTGAAAATCATCGGCGTAAATATGATACTGGCAAAACTTGATTTTGCTTATGATATCCGCACTGTACAGTATAAAGAGAATAGGTCCAAGAATGGATCCTTGAGGAACACCTCGAAGGTTATATGAGCGAGATGAAAAAGCCTTTTTACCATCGAGATCTGTTATTTCTACTATTTGAGACCGCAACTTTAAATAACTATCGAACCATTTAATTGTGCCTGCGTCAAATCCATAGTAAGCCAATTTAGATAAAAGAAGGGAAATGTTAATGGCATCAAATGCACGCGAAAAATCAAGCAGCACTAGAATAGTACCCATGCCATGATCCTGAGCAGCCAGGATGTTGTCAACAACATCAAGCAACGCCGTCGCCGTACTACGCCCTTTACGAAAACCTGACTGATTGACAGGCAAGATATGTTCAGTTTCAAGGTATTTAACCATTTGAATACATACAACTTTCTCTAAGATTTTGGACATACATGGCAAGATGCTTATAGGTCGTAAGTCTTTTACAGATGACAGATTTTGCTTCTTAGGAATAGGTTTTATCAAAGAAATTTTCCACAAATCAGGCACTGTACTAGTTAATATAGATAAGTTAATTATCTTTGTAATTATGGAAAGCGTATTAGGCAATGTAATTAAAATCATCTGTAAAGAGATGTGATCTACACCTTCCGCGTTCGAAGAAAGGCCTCTTATTATACTGGCCACCATCTCTTCACTAACTGGTCCAAGTTTAAAGACAGACTTATTAAAACGATGATATTCAAAATATGTTAGATCAGAAATACTTACAAAATCTTTACCAGGCACATCAAGAAATTGAGAATTGATAACGTTAGGATTACAAAAAGAAGGTAATTCTGCATTAATTTTACTGTTAGGAATAACTGTACTTTTAAGGTTTTTCCATAATTTTTTAGGATTATTAATATTTTGGTTAATATGTCTATCAAAGTATACTTTCTTTTCTTGGTACATAGCATTTATTACCGTTTGTTTCATATCTTTGTAAGATTCTTTGTGTATGTTTGATTTTGATACCTTATATTTATTGTGACAGTGATCTCGGATGAGCATCATATCTTTAATGGTGTCAGTAATCCATGGGTATGATTGTTTCTTTACGAGAATGGATTTCTTAGGGGCATGAAGGTCGAATAGTGTAACAATGGCCTTGTTAAACATTGATACCATGTCATTTACATTGTTTATAGATTCCATTTCAAGCCAATTAATTTGGTTTAAGTCTTGGTTAAAAAATTCTAAAAGTATATTTTTTAATGGTCGGTAAACAATAACATGAGGTATCGGCTTTTCTGCTTTAATGTTAAACTCTACACAAACTATAGCATGATTTCCTAGTTCAGGAATATGATTGACACTAGTGGACCGAATTTTAGCATCCGTACACACTAAATCAATAAGAGTTTCACTGTGATTAGTGAAATGTGTAGGCTCAGTTATCAACTGTTTAAGGTTTGTGTAATCCAAAAATGTCTGTAATAATTTACTTTTGTTATCTGAAAGATTAAGCATATTAATGTTGAAATCTCCTACAATTGAAATATAATCGCAATCACCAAAACTGGACACCGACTGGGTCAAACCATCTAGGAATATATTAACATCCAGCCAGGGAGGTCGATAAGCTGTACCAATAATTATCTTGCGCGAACCAGCCCTAAGACTCAGCCACATCTGCTCAACAGATGCGGTGGGAGGGTGAGAGCAAGTTCGCACATTGATACCGCGCTTTATATAAAAGCCAACCCCGCCCCCGCGGCCCGCGCGCACGGTCGCCGGCCGCGGCGTGTGCCGCAACCTGTACCCGGGCACCACGGGCGCGCGGCCGTCTTCGCCGTCTCTCAACCATGTTTCATTAATGGCCATGATGTCAACTCCCAATCTTTGCACTGCCACAATAAATTCATCATGTTTAGTACCTAGTGAGCCAGCATTGAATAATCCAACTTTCAACTGTTTATTAGCCATTATAATATAATATCGTATTTTACCAAGCATGGAAACTTCAAACATACACAGACGAACAAGCTAACAAAACTTACAAGCTAACAAATACTTGTTCTGAGTCTGGGTGTAGTGGGAGCATGGTCCTCGTAGTTCCTGGGTACCTAGATACAGGGAATCCTAGTTAAGGTCCATGATCTATGTATGTGGTCGCTGGATGCTATTATTATTATTTTGGAATTGAAGATGTCATTAGATTCTCCCACTACACCACATTAAGTAGACCTCCGGAAAATATGACAGCTCAGATCATCTTGGTTTTATGATCGTGTGAGTATCTTTAACGTGCACTGTTTTTAAAACTAATTTATGGGTATATGTAGCTGTCGAGGATTTCCGAGGATGCTTATGAAGCATTCTATTAGCCACCTTGGCAATATGTACGAAGTCACCGCAGCATATTAGTATCAGTTAATTTAGAGAAATCCCACAAGTTATATGAATGAACCTTGGCGTAATGAGCCCGCACCGACGCCGGCGTACTGCGCAGTAGAGGTCACGCGTAATGAGTGTAAGCCAGTTACGGACGTTTTTGGAGCTAGCGGCGTCGGGGATGGGGGTTGAATAATAGGCCATAGTGTTTTGAATTAAGGACTAGCATTTTTAATTCATATATTTCCGACAGTTGCGAATAGTGTGCCAATTTCTCGACCAGGTTTCGAGCACATCCGATCTTCTATCCTCAGGTGGTGAGTTCACGCGACTAGATAGGAAGTATATTAGTTGGAAATATATGCGTGATTAGATCTGATTTGATTATTCATCATCAAATTTTGTTTCTTAATAAGTGTAATGTTGTTTTTTTTGGCGGAAAAACGAAAAAGATCGCGTGACCGCATTGTATTATTTTCCAAAACTTGTGTTATTTTCAGTGTTAGTGCATAAAATTGGTGGCATTTTATTCATTAAGTGCTGGATTATAAACATGAGTGTGGGAAAATGGTATAATGATGGTGAAACGTTTCTTTTCGTGTTGTTTCCAAAACTCCATAGAAGCTTCAAGAAAAGTTGCCACCACTTTACTAGGAGTATTATTTTGACTTGACTTGATGACTTCGACTGTGACTTGACACATATTTGCATGAAATATCATGAACTTGATAAATTATCAATTATTACAATTACTTGACACTGGCTAAATACACAAATGTGTAGAGCCAAAAGCTTAATTTTAAAAAAAAAGTGTAATGTTGCTAGTTAAAGGATGGTGGTGTAAATGTACAGGGCTGAAGGAACCCGACGTGAATCACAGTCAAATAATCACATATAAGTATATGTGCGTATAAATTACAAATAGGCTTAGGTCAATGAATTTGATGTAGGATCAGACGGGACTTTAATTAATTGGACATTGGGATCTGACAAAAAGATGAGATCTACTTTGTGAGATCATTAGTAGCAACTCTAATAGATCGATGCTTTTACGTCAATTTAATATAGGTACGTACTTACCTGAATTCAAAAATATTTCTTACCTACTTTCATATTGAGAAGTTTGAGTTAGTTATAATTCTTTATAGCACTAAAAACAGTACAAACGGAAGACTAAATGCTAAAGCATTTTCTACCAGTCATCCACTCATAGTTTGAGAAAGAGGGATGTAGGCGTGCATCAACATATGTATGAGTAGTAGATGTAAAAAATAAAAATAAACAAAGTGATGTATTTAACAAGAATAGATACATAGAATATTATATACATATAATAAACAAATAAGTAAATAGTGACAAATCGTTAAACCAGGTTAAGAAGGATTATTGTAATAGTGCTCCCGAACAAACCTTTTGATCACCTTTAGATGTGGCTTTTCTTGTTTAAGGTGGTGTATTCCAAAGACGTATTGCCGAAAACCAAATGAGTTTTCACGATAAAAGATAAAAAAATATTGTCTAAAACCCCAAATTATTAATACCCTTGAAACATGCCACGGCTTTGTTTCTCCTTTTACTGATAAGCCAGACGGGACGGGAAAGGTCAATTAGCTTTCCGATAGGTGACCTTATGACCTCTCCTCTTACCGCACAACAAAACCTGGTACTAAGATTTTGGTCCATCATAAGCTTAATTCTAATATCTTTGGAAGTATCGCAAATAAGTTACGACATATAGAGATTATAATAGGTCTTTACCTATGAAATTGCCGTATTGCAGTACAGACTTTTTCAAACAAAAAAAAGTTTTGATTGGCTATGAATTCTAAATTCAAATTAATTTTGTTTTAAAAATATGACATTCTATTTACAATATAAGTCTTTTGTTTATTGATTAGCGTTGTATTTTCATTACATTTCAACATTTTTCCTCATAATGGATACTTTGAAATTTCGTGTAATTATGGAATATGAGTTCCGTCGTGGCACCAACGCGGCACAAATGACACGTAACATCAACGACGTTTACGGAGAGAACTGTACAAACGAACGTACAACCCGTTATTGGTTTGCTCGGTTCCGTTCTGGGAATTTTGACTTGAAAAATGAACCTCGTGGTCGTCCGGAAACTTTGGTCAACAATGATGAATTAAAGGCGATTGTAGAAGCTGATGAATCTCAATCTACAGCTGAGCTGGCAGCAGCTTTTGATGTTAGCATCAAAACAATATTAGTCCATTTGCGACAGATTGGCAAGATAAAAAAGCTTGATAGATGGGTGCCCCACGAACTTAACGATCGCCAGCGCAACGTACGCGTCGAGACTTGCCTTGCGCTGCTTAACAGGCACAGAAATGAAGGAATTTTGAACCGAATTGTTACGTGCGACGAAAAATGGATTCTTTTTGACAATCGAAAGCGCTCAGCAAGTTGGTTAGATCCTGGTTCGGTACCAAAGCAATGTGCAAAACGAAAAATGACCCCTAGAAAGGGGTCACAGTTTGGTGGTCTAGTGCTGGTGTGATTCATCATAGCTTTTTACAAAACGGCGAGAGCATTACTGCAGATGTGTACATTGAAGAACTGACCACAATGATGGCGAAACTCGCACGTCTGCAACCAGCTTTGGTCAATCGGTCGTCTCCACTGCTACTTCAGGACAACGCGCGACCCCATACTGCACAACAGACCGTCTCTAAGCTGCATGAGTTGGGTTTGGAAGCTCTCCCTCATCCGCCATACTCACCAGATCTTGCGCCTACCGACTATTACTTTTTCCAAAATTTGGACAACTTTTTAGCGGGAAAAAAATTCAATTCCCGAGAGGCAGTACAAAACGCCTTTGAAGAGTTTGTTGTCTCCCGTCCTGCTGATTTTTTCAAGAAGGGCATCCATAAACTGCCACAGCGTTGGCAAAGATGCATTGATTGCAGGGGTGATTATATATTAGATACTTGTTTTACTTTTTTATGTTAATGATTGACGTGACGAGCTAACCGTTCGCCTGATGTTAAGCGATAGGGCTGCCCATATTAGTTGCAGTGTCACTCGGAAGTATAGAGTTTCGCGTGACACTGCACTGCGCACGTCATCCTGAGACATCAGCACAATCTAGTAAGATTACTAGACTGTGAGATCAGGTCATAAAGTCTCATTTGCCCAGTAATTTCACTAGCTACAGTACCCCTCAAACCGGAACACAGCAGTGCTTGCGCACTACTGCTTGGCGGCAGAATAACTGGCAAAGCGGAGGTACCTACCTAGACGAACTTTGTAGTAAAGTCTTACCACCTAGTAAAACGACGTGTCCAAAAGATTGACATATTAAAAGTAGCTTTTTTCTTCATTCAGTAGGTAGAATGAAAAAATAACCTTCAGGGGGAATAACGGAAGCGTGGACGCATTACTCTTACCTGTAATCGTAAAAAACTATTTTTGTCTTTTTTTGTATGGGAAAACCACCGTCCATATATTATTACGTTATTCCTTTCCGTGCAAGGTTGCCTGGAAGATGTCGCTCTGAGCGATAAGACCGCCAATTACACTTTGGTTAACTTTGTTCACTTTTTTAATTATTTATGATGTGGTGTTTCAGAAAAAGTTTTTATCTGTCTATCTATCTTCTTATAGAAAACCTTAAAAGGTTTTCTCTTTTGATCCATAAACAATTACGCGTTTAATGATTATCGATTTCATATTCCTTTTTGAAGATTTAAATTTTACTTTTTTCTTCTAGTCGTCAATGAAAAACATGAATCACACTAATATTATAAAGGAGAAAGTTTGTATGTGTGTATGTGTGTATCTTTGTTACTTCTTCACGCTCAAACGGCTGAATGGATTTGGATGAAATTCGGTACCAAGATAGCTTATACACTGGATTAACATATAGGCTACATTTTATCCCGGAAAAGTGAAATTTTTCCCGTGGGATGAGCAAATAATTAAAATACTTATTATTCGCGGTGAAACCGCGGGGCGCAACTAGTATTAGAATATTTCTGCCGTTTCATCCAAGATGCTTCTATTTTGCGTCGGATTATTCGTGCTAGACTTGGCTCGGCTACAAAAGAGGTTTCGATTAGGTTCTTCATGACATAATAACACAAACTTGTTGAGCCTTATCGACGAGATTCAGTTAATACTCTGTAAAATTAAAAAAAAAACTGAACCGACTTCATAACAACAAATAATAATAATATGTGTAAACATCTCACACAACGCCATCTAGCCCCAAACTAAGCAAAGCTTGTACTATGGGAACCAGATAACTGATACAATACTTAGATACTTTTTAAATACATACATAGAATACAATATAACACCCAGACACAGAACAAACATCGATGTTCATCACACAAATTTTTGTCCTGGGTGGGAATCGAACTCACAACCCGCAGTTCAGAAGGCAGGGTCACTACCAACTGAGCTATCGGGCCAGTCACTCAAATCGGCACTCAAAAGTGAAAAATAAGTTAATATAATTTTATTATAAGCGCTATGTACCCAGTCGTCTATTTAAGATTTTATTTACATTGTTATTTATTGATTTCTTTGAGATTCCATCATCAGATCCTGACTTGATGATAATGGGACCACCTTAGTAATCTTACGAAGTTAATATCGAGTAATCTTATTAGACTCCAGACTGTGCTGTCTCAGGATGATGTGCGCAGTGCAGTGTCACGCGAAACTTTATATTTTGGAGTTCCAAGTGACACTGTTCTGTTATGGGCGGCCGTGTGGTTTAACATCAGATGAACAAATTACTCACTCATTCATTAATATTTTTTTTTAATTTTGGGAGTTATCCTTTTGAACTAAACAATTTTTGAAATCGGTTCACAATTGGCGAAAATATCGATAAACACACAAAAAATGCCTAAATAACATAGTAACTCCTTCTTCTTGGGTGTCGGTTAAAAATGGAAGCTTTGGCTTAAGACGGCTCTTGATTAGGTGCGGGAAGTTAAAGTCAAAGTCAAAAGATTTATTGCAAATAGGCTGTTTTTAGCACTTCTATAAATAAGGCACTTACGAATTAGAGATTAAATTTTTTTTATGTTAAAGAATGTCGTGACGAGCTAGCCGTTCGCCTGGTGTTAAACGACACGGCTGCCCATATCAGCTGCAGTGTCACTCGGAACTCTAAAGTATAGAGGTTCGCGTGACACTGCACTGCGCACGTCATCCAGAGTCATCAGCACAATCTAGTAATAAGATTACTAAACTGTGAGATCAGATCATAAAGTCTCATTTGCCCAGTAATTTCACTAGCTACAGTGCCCTTCAAACCGGAATACAGCAGTGCTTGCGCACTACTGCTTGGCGGCAGAATAACTGGCAAAGCGGTGGTACCTACCTAGACGAACTTTGCAGTAAAGTCCTACCACCTAGTAAAAGTAGTAAAATAAAAGTAAATTTCGATTTTTCTCACACCGCCGGGACCAAACGGCGGCCTAGTATAGTGCATCTAATTCTCAATGATCAAGTAATTGCTTAACCAAGTCGGTATTACTTACAAGATTAGACGATGAATCAGCGCTGACACCTAATTCATCAAATACCTCGCGCCGCTTATAGGAAATCGTCTCAGATGGTCATGTAGGCTGGCCAATAGCGATTACTCTACTTTATTCATATACAGTAAGAACTAATAAATTAATGGGGCTTGTTTATTTTTTTAACTTTGAGCATTTTTCAGATGAAAAAAATCATTGAATTCGCGTCATCGTCACCATACGCTTTCAATGAGCTGTGTGTATACTGTGTAGTTATTATTAATTGTAGTTACAAAACCATTTCGAGGAATAGACTTACTGATTACTATCTAAAATCAAAAAGAGTTACGGATATACTATACGGACGTATTTCAGGCTTTAATCGAATGACCTTTTGACCTTATAATAACGTCACTCGTGGCTTAAAAAGAAGAAATTTCTAAGGCTATGAACAAAAAAAAATTACATAAACGATATACTCAAAAATAAAATATTAATTTGCATATTAAATAAAAATAAAGATAAAATTAAGATTTTGTTTCAGAAAAATCGTCACCTTTGGTATACTATTATAACTAGATACTAAAATTCTTATGAGGATATGTATAAAAAAGTGTATAACAGTTAAAATTAATAAAAATTATTCATAAATTAACTCTTTGTCAGAGCCTTTTTTGTTCCGTGCAAGTAAGTATACCTAACGACAGCAGCCACGAGAAATTACTTAATATAAATAATTCATTACAATATAACTAAAGATCAAAAAAATTTTGGAATTTTTTTTTAAAGTTAGTTTAAAAAAATATATACTTCCTTACATTTGGATGTCAATAAAATTGTTAATATTATTTGCATAGATGCGAATTTATCACGTTATTTGATGTTTCTCTCTATATCTCTCCCATAAAGAACCAGGAAATAGTACGTCACACAATGTCCAAATGTTACGAGAAATGGAAAATTGGTGTTTTACGGAAAGATACATTGCAAGACTCTAGAATAATGGGATGATATGCCGCGTTCTAAAATCGAATCTATCAGCATTCGGATATACCTCCATTTCCTATTTATCCGCGTGAGCCCAACTTCTAAGCATTCTAGAACAGTTCACTGTACGTAAACATGACAGATGTACTAGTCAGTGCGCAGACCGCACCATGTTTGTAAACAAGTGGTCGAGACGGAAACACCTAATAAAACGGAAAGACACCGCGTCACAGTTCGACTTATTTTGCAGTTCATGTCAATGAAACCTTTTCCTTCTACGTATTACATGATGCAGCTACATTGGCTGGTTATCTAACCACAACTCATTTGACTGTTAGCTTAGTTGGTAGTAGCTCTGCCTGTGGAACTGTAGGTTGTGGGTTCGATTCCCACCTAGAACAAACATTTGTATGATGATCATAGGTGTTTGTTCTGTGTCTGGGTGTTATATTGTATTAATGTATTTACGAACAAAAAAGTATGTGAGTATTGTATCAGTTATCTGGTTCCCACAGTATAAGCTATGTTTATTTTGGGACTAGATGGTGTTGTGTGAAATGACTGCAAATATTAATTTATTTTATTTTTTACTACATTATAGACCAGAGAGACTTCTTAATCTACTAGTTTTATACGTGAAATAATAACAAAAATAACGCCCAACGATCACATACATAGATCCTGATCCCTAACTAGGATTCCATGTGTCTAGAAACCCAAGACCTACGATGACTATGGTCCCACAGCACCCAGACACAGAAAAAGTATTTGCGAAATTTTTCCTGTGCGCAAATACTTGTCCTTCCTCAGGAATGGAACCCGCCGCTTCCGGGTTATGAGCCGACCTGCTCATCCACCACAGAGGCTGTTAACGTAGTAATAATATACCTTTTGGTCGACTGAGTCCTATCCTAATGCGTTTCCGTACAATTTACACAATACAGTACAGTACAATTTTTCAGAAAATATGTACTTATAAGACAGAATCACAGCCAACTTACTTTTCAAGCTTTACGAGTACGTCTAACAGGTATTGGTAGAAATTTCTTACGTTGACTCTTTTCATTTAGGTACTTTAGGTACATCGAAGTTACTTCACAGACGGTTTCTAGTAAAAATAGCGTTTTGTGGACTTTGTTATACGTAAATCAAATACATTCTCTTCTAGGGAAGCATGCCCCATCTTACACCACGTCATGCTTAACACCAGGCGAGACAGAGTAAAATGTTTCGCCAATAGCCAACTAAAAAAATTTGATTTACTTGACAAATCCCATCTATAAGTTAACTAGCTTCTGCCCACGGCTTCGCCCGCGTAGCTTATAGGAAACGAAGAAGAAATTTTTTCATAGATAATTCAACCACTCATTTCACCCTCTTAGGGATAGAATTTCGAAAAACCCTTTCTTAGTGGATACCTACACCTTACAAGGAAAACACCCTCCAAATTTCAAGTCTCGAGGACCAGCGGTTTAGCCTCTGCGTTTATATATAAGTCAATCAGTCAGGACTTTGAATTTTATATGTATAGATTATTGCTAGTGTTTTCAAATTTGTTCCGTTATAATTTGTAGTAATCACTTTGATCGACACGGTTTAGTTATTGGCTTGTTCACACACCAATAATGCAGTAGACATCCGCTCTCGCTAGCAGCTCGCACAAGACTGACTGGACCAATACCCGCGCGCTGACGACAACAACTTTATACCATAGACTATACAGTCTACTAGTCTACAAATTATACAAACCACAATATTAAATATGGTCATGCCGAATTTAATCTATTTATATTTACTAATATTACATTTCATGGCGGCCATGTTTTCCAATTTACTGAAATAATAGAAGACGTAGACAGTAATAAAGTAGACGTTAGTCGGGATGGTCTGAATCACGACATTGCATTATATGGGACAGTTCGTGATCGCGGTCGTGCGATCGAGTGAGGCGTGGCGCGACTGGAAGCGAGAGAGTGGGACTTATTATTTGGTTTTAGTAACAAACTAAGCATTTAGAATGGCTAAATTCTCTAAGTAATCTAACAACGAACACTTGTGGGCTGTGTTTCGACACTTTAAGCTTTCACAACTTTATCTTAAAAACGCTTTCCGAGCGCGAATAGCCGTTTTAACTTTTGTTCTGTGTTCATATCGTTGATAGCATGTGCATTTATTTTGCCATTATTAGATGAAAATATCATCATAATTACGCTTGTTTGTATGTCTATAAGTTACATTTTTAGTAAGTATTAGATTTCGGAATGTGCAAGTTCAAAAATCTACTACATATACACTCTTGTCGAAAAAATTTCAAGAAAGTTTGTATTATTACGAAACGTTTTGGGTCAGAGTTTAAACCATTTTTTAGCGTGCAAAAAGAATTTGAACGCTACTTTCGCCTTTAGCCTTTTAAACCTCTCTTTTTTTGACGAAATAAGATTTTCACATTCCCTTATAATAAAAAACGCTAAGTCTCCGACCGCGTACTGTCTAGCAGGCGATTTTCATCAAGTTGGTAGAGCTTTTGACACGCTAATATGGCCCGCAGACGTTCGTCGTGGCGGAGTCTAGTCGTGGAATTATTATTTCAGTGAGAAACAATCATTATGCAACTGCTACTTCACGGAACGATTCAGCGTGACTTGATTCGTTATATACGTATTTGATGAAATGTGTCCGGATCGCAAGTACCGCTGATAAACCAAAACCTTCTAAAACCATCAAAATCTAACCTAAACTAACTTATCGGTTGGACTAAAAATAAATAGAAAAGGCATGACACAAACAACCAAACGTCACAAAGATAGCAGGTACGCAATAGCAACCCGGCAGTGTTTGAATGAGTCTTGGCTGACTGCCAAATCGCCAGCCAACTTGCTTACTTCACAGTACAGGGCTATTGACCATTAGGTAACGCAGTATTGCGTTGAGGTAGGTAATGGGGTACTAGGATACGACATAAGTGAGAAGAAGAATAAGAGTTCCTGTTGAAAATCAGTTATTAAGGTCTCACGACCTTAATTACATCACAGCGTCACGCAACATTACGAGATATTTCTAGTTTCTCTTTTTAGTGTGATTTGTGTTGTATGAGTTTCTATTTGGAAAAATGAAGTGTTGTGTGATGTCCTGAATAAATGTATTTTCTTTGTTCTTTCTTTTCTAATAATAATAACGCCCAACGATCACATACATAGATGCTCGACCCTAACTAAGATTATCTGTGTCTAGGGACCCAGGAACTACGAGGACCATTGTTCCACAACACCCAGACTCAGAACAAGTATTTGCGCTTTTTTTTCCTGTGCACAAATCCTTGTCCTGCCGCGGAACCTGCTACCTCAGGGTTATGTGCTGACCTGCTCAACCAACACACCACAGAGGCTGTCAAAGAGGCAAGAGGTGTCAGAGGCTGTGTTTCTAAGTGAGGCTGATAATTGTTTAGTGGATGATAAGGTCTGGATCAATGAGGTTCTGATGAAGGCATACTGGACTTTCATGCCATCGAAATTTTAAATATTCCGAAAATCCCCATGACTTAAAAAAAAAGTGATTTAAAGAATATTCAGAGTGGGTATTTTATTACGTCAATCTGACAAAACTATGCAGATGTCTTCGGATGACGTGTGCAATGCAGTGTCATGCAAGACTATAATATGTTTAGATTCTTATATTGTTTAGTTAATACATGTTGGTACATAGATGTGATTTAGTTAAATATTTTTATATTTGTGTATTTTTGTATATTTTTCACGCCCTAATTGTTTAAATTACCAATCAACCTCTTGTGTTTGATGGTCTATTTTAGTGTGACATGGGCGAAATTGTGGTGAAATTGCCGCAGAAGCCATTAACTAAGATTCACTAGGTGCACTAGGTGGTAGGACTTTTCTGCAAAGTTTGTCTAGGTAGGTACTACCGCTTTGCCAGTTATTCTGCCGCCAAGCAGTAGTGCGCAAGCACTACTGTGTTCCGATTCGAAGGGCACTGTAGCTAGTGAAATTACTGGGCGAATGAGACTTTATGACCTGATCTCACAGTGCAGTAATCTTATTGCTAGACTGTGCTGATGTCTCAGGATGATGTGCGCAGTGCAGTGTCACGCGAAACTACACTTGAATTTTAAGTGTCACTGCAACTGATATGGGCAGTCGTGTCGCTTAACATCAGGCGAGCGACTAGCTCGTCATGTCATTTCGTAACATAATAAAAAAAATCAATTAAATTAATTCTATAAATTTTGAGCTTGGAGGGGCTGGAAATTGTATGGGCCACCGTTTTTCTTAGCATTAAGTTAACAACTAGCCACTCATAACTAACATAAAAAATGCCCTTTCGTAGCCAGTTGCATGTATGTGGACAAAATTTTATCTACAAAATTGTCCATCAGTGGGCATAATTTGAATATACTCTATGTTTATATATTAGTCTAGTAAGGTCACTTCACGGTTGGTCCAGCATTGATACTTCGGAGTATTGCGTTACTATCTTAGATATTTATGGGTTTGAACATAAAATTAAAACATTCATTACTTATCTTATAATAAATTCAACACCAAGAGTTACGCGCATAAGATAACATTGACTCATCAATAATACTAAAGAAATAAAAACTTTTTCGTAATATCACACAATGCTCTCAGGTTTATATTACGCGTACGATGTACCTTATAAGGTTTTCCGGGTCGTTGCACCGCGTCTAAAGTTGTCCAACAACGAAGGACGGTAAGATCACAACCGTATATTTAACTCACGTTAACTCGCGACTTTGCTCGTTAATGCTGAAATTAGTGTCGACAAGGTAATTCAATGCTTTTATGGATAATTTAATTGGTTTCTTGGATGCTGTTCTGTTTGTGACTTATTTCTGAGAAATCAACGGAATGAGAAAGAATAATAAATAATAAACAAAGCCTGTATTATGGGAACCAGATAACTGATATAATACTTAGATAGTTTTTGTTTTTAAATACATACATAGAATACAATATGACACCCAGACACAGAACAAACACCTATGTCCATCACACAAATCGCACCTTTAAAAATAAAGTGAATCAACTCAAAATTCATGATTGTTGGGAAATCACGTTTAAAGTTTCACAAGTCTACCGCTGACTATGTTTCAGCGAATATTTCGATTTTTGGAGCACTTTAAAAAGTAAAATGTCTTTAAAGTTTTGTCAAAATGATGGTGGGACATAAATGGACTTCAAAATAATTAGAATTATTAATATTTACTAAAATATTGAGGTTTGAAATAAAAATTAAACTTTTTTTGTGATGCAGATCTTTTTTTGATTAAAAATTTCGTCAAGTTTTATTCATGCTTCATGACACAATACTTATTAGTACAGTCTTTATGTAAAAAAAATATTGCAACAAATGCATCACTAGTATTTAATGCATTTTGTTAGTAAAAACATAGTATGAAACAAGGTGTTTTAATATATAATGCTGTTTACCATTAAAAGAAAATTTTAGAAAAAAAAAAATTTTTGATTAAATGATTTATTTTGAATTATTCCACTCAAGCACACGTCTCAGTGTGATCACTGCTGGAGTATTTCTAATTGGTTCGTTTTGTGATTTCGGAAGGGATCGACGAGTCAATCAAAAAGAGACGAACGTTCCTTTATTTCGCTCGTATAGCCGTGAATGCAGCGGCTGTTAAACTGTACCTATTCTTTAGGAGCATAGAAATCGTTTTACTACAAAATCGGCGAATCCCAATTTTTTGACTTGATTCACTTTATTATTAAAGGTGCGAAATGTTTATCCTGGGTGGGAATTGAAGCCACAACCTACAGCTTAGAAGACAGGGTTACTACCAACTGAGCTATCAGGCCAGTCAGTAAAGAAGTCTTGTATATATCTTGAAAACATTTATGTATTGGAATGCCACTGTTTTCAAAGTTTTTATGGTTTTAGCCAACCTCAATCTCTTTTAAACCCAATCTAGCCTACTAAAAAAACCTTGTCGAGTCTTCGCAAAAATTCCATGCTAGACCTTTTTTGCTCTAGATTCTGATTCTAGAGTGACTAGAGTGAGTCTAGAGTAGTGAGAGTAGTAGAGTAGTCTCTACTACTCTAGTGATTCTAGAGTGAGGGTAGAGTAAAGTTAGTTTATGTCATGATCTCATTTTTTTAGCTAATTTAGCCGTCCGCTGTCGGTAGGGAAATAATTATTTCGTCAATTACACTTTACCGCAAATGAAACAAGAACCTAGTGAAGTTCTGCTTAAAACGTTGACGTACTTTTGTTTATAAAATGAACTTCCGTTTCACGCTTGAAATGTAGTATAGAAATATGATTCTTTATTTATTATTTTAAGAAATAGTAAGTGGGTCAGAGTTATCAAACAGTTTTTTAACAAGACTGTTAAAAAACTGAAGTTTTTAAATAATTCCCTGATTGAAACAAGTTACGAAACATAGGTTTCTAAAGGGTGCCCAAAAGGGTGTTTAGGTACTGTTTGGCCATTGAAACATTTTTTTTAAATAGGACCATTCCACTACCGGACTACTAGACGCTCGGCTAAGCGCCATCTCTTCATGGTCGGAATACCACCTATACGTACCAAGCGATTTGATTCAACGTTCTTAATTAGAACGGCTAAGGAATGGAATGCCCTACCAGCGTCTGTGTTTCCGGCGAAATATGACCCGGGCGTGTTCGAGAGAAGAGTAAATAGGTAGTTACGTGGTTAGCATGCTACACCTTCGATCGCATCGTCGCTTCCCATCAGGTGAGAACGTGGACAAATGCTGGACCAGTTAGAGGAAAAAAAAAGAACTACGGAACCTTTTAATTTTATTTACCCGAAGGTATCTCGTCTTTTGAGTTTAAAAAAGAGGTACATGCTCATACATGAACAATTATTGTAATAGCAGTCATCATGATTTGCAGCTGAACAACCGGATGTGACGTCATGGCGTACTGTGTACTGTTGAACACAATGCTACTAAACTTGGACTTTATTTGCTACTAAACGATGACTCGTTTTTAAATATTTTTACAGATTTTTCCTCTAGAATGAACGTTTAATGTTATATTGTGTACGTCGAAATTTTTCTCCAAAGTAACTCTGGTGTTTATTTTTATTTTGTGTTGGCAATTTATTAAAGATAAAACGTGGTGACACATCCCGGGGTTAAGTGACTTGAGAGTTCAACCGTGACGGCTTGGCACCACTGGGGATGTATTACAAGACGTCACATTGAAATTTGATTCTTCGCGCATTTGAAATAAAGTTTGGATTTTTTGGAGAACTAGAGAAACATATTAACTTAATTTATATCTGCGAAATAAAATTCGTATTAATTTATTTTATTTATTTGATTTAAATCAGTTATAGGTGTATTGGCACTAAAAATAAAACTAAAATAAAATTAAAAACTATGCATTGGCAAAACTTAATCTAAGAAGCCACTAGCAGTAGGCAACATGCCCAAAATGCTGGCGGCATTGCCCCGTTGAATGGCAATGCTTAGCTTTGGGCTAAATAGCATTTTGGTCACGTTTGTCATTTGTTCAAATCTAATTATATTTTATTTGCATTTGATTTTAGTATGTAATTCTACAAATGAAATGGATCATTCGTTAACATCTGTGAGGATAATACTTTCATTTATGCGGCCATCAATGTTAACAACCTTTTGATTGTTCCGGTGTGTTTTCATTCAACCGTGCGAGATAAAATTCGTTCTAGATATTAATTCAATAGTCGTGAAACTTTCAACAGGTCAAGTTCAGAATTCTTTTAACCTCTATAAGGTATATGAATGAATGATTTGAATGATTTATTTGTAAAAACTTAGCCACTGTGAACGTATATGTATTTTGGTTTATACAATTATTAAAATTAAATATTACATATTACAGGTCACCTAAATCAGTTACAGCCTTATTAATAAACACGAACTAGCTTTAGACTAGTTACACCATCTTTTGTCTCTTTCGATCCAACTAAATATTCAACAATTCAATAATTAAAAGTTGCTAGTTAGTCGGGTTAGTTACCTAACTAACCCGAGACTAATACCCGTTTATATCGTGTTTATTAATAAGGCTGTAACAGCCTTGTTAATAAACACGAAATAGCTTTGGATTAGTTACAACATCTTTTGTCTCTTTCGATCCAGCTAAATATTCAATTAGCAAAAAAAGGACAAAAGCTGAAGTAACTAATCCGAGACTAATACCCGTTTATTAATAAGGCTGTTAAGGTTTAGGAAGGTACTAGCGTTACCACTTTTTCAACCCACTTCAAAAAGGAGGAGGTTCTCAATTCGACTGGTATTTTGTATGTTTGTTACCTCAGAACTTTCGACTGGGTGAACCGATTTTGATGATTCTTTTTTATTTGAAAGCTGCTCAATACATAGTCAATATATTGTCGCACCTCATGCTGGTGATTTCCGTGTGGTCCCATTTTATTTGGTCCAATTCTGACACTGGCATCCATAAGAAAACCATATATATAAGTCTAAAGTCGGTTTTTTAAGCTTGGCATTTGTTATCTATGGGAAAATTCATAGCGTCATGCTCATTTGATTCTGGAATAACCAAAAATTTTCGCAATTTGTCAATCTTTACCATTAATTTGAGAAAGTTAAAAATGCTTAGGGTCAATTATTTCTGTAATAGATATAGTAGGTAACTAGTTTCATTTAGCGTTAGTTTGTGCGTGCGTTAGCGTTCGTCCGTAATCTTATTCCGTTTGCTTATTTTCTACGCAAAAATAATGTATTATTAATAATTTTATTAATTAGTTTAAAGAAAACTGATTAAAGTTTGCTTTTAAGTTTACTTGCTAAATTTAAGAAAATAGGAATAATAAGTTCCTCCTGTATATAATAAATAATAATAACGCAATAACATAACTAACAATATGTAAATAGTATTTTAAAAAAGATCACGGACCCAGGAGTCTGTGGTAAAGCAGAATAAAAAAAAGCTTACTTGCTTGTAAAGTTATTAATTAACAGTCTCATGCATATTCTAACCTCACTTACCCTCAACAAATCATATTACACACACACGCACACACACACACACACGCACACACACACACACACACAAGTACAACACGTGCATACATACCTAATCCTCATTCTCCCTTACAATCTCGTACTATGGTTTTGTTGTCACTCCGTACGTTGATACACTTGATTGCTGGTTTGTAACCGATTGAAGTAGAATTTTGTATTTGTTTGTTTCAATACGCAGTCTAAGAAAATGATTATTATTTTTTCTTATTTTTAAGAGTACCTACTACATTAAATACGTATAATTTAGTCTAGCCTTATTCTAAAGTTTTTTTTATATAAATTGGAAGAGACTGAATCCCACGACACAGGTCATCCTAGTGTGGGATCCAGGGATCAACCCTAGATTATGTTTCTTTTTTACTGTTTGAATAAATATTATTATTATTAACAGGCCTATAATAGCGTGTATACCCGAACGATACTGACGACAGCCCTAACCGCGTCGTGTGTAGCCGATCGCCTTTCGCGGAAGTAGTTGCAAGGCCATAGCATACTATTCATTATTCTGTGGCCGCAGATTGCGCACCACTCACGCTCTCGCTGCGCAAGCGACGCAGACTTGTTTATGTTTACGTTTTTTTTGTTTGGTTTTAGCTCCACATTTTTGTATATTTAGCCAGTGTCAAGAAATTGATAATATCTCAAGTTAATTAATATCATATAGTATGTCAAGTCAAGTCACAAGTCACAGTCCAAGTCATCAAGTTAAGTCATAGTCTAGTCTAGTCAAGTCATACTCCTAGTAAAGTGGTGGCAACTTTACCAGAAGCTTATATGGAGTTTTGGAAACAACACGAAAAGAAACGTTTCACCACCATTATACCACTTTCCCACACTCCGTGCCTGTAATTCAGCACTTAACGAATAGAATGCCACCAATTTTACGCACTAACGCTGAAAATAACCCAAGTTTTGGAAAAAAGTACAATGCGGTGACGCAATCTTGTTCGCGTTCCCGCCAAAACTCCATGTTTACGTTCTAACCTGTAGTATTCTTAGATAACGTATTATGGTACTCTATGGTTTTGATAAGTAAAATAGTCTATGTATTAGAAGTATAAGAACATTAAGCATTTAGCAGTAGTGTGTAAGCACTACTGTGTTCCGGTTTGAAAGGCAATGTAGCTAGTGAAATTACTGGGCAATTGAGACTTTATGGTTTGATCTCACAGTTGAGTAATCTTATTACCAGACTGTGCTGATGTCTCAGGATGATGTGCGCAGTGCAGTGTCACGCGAAACTATGTTTTAGAGTTCCGAGTGACACTGTTCTGTTATGGGCGCACGTCACATCATTCACTACCATAAAAAAAGATAAAAATAATAAAGAGCTGTCATGTCGGATTGTGCCTGTACGCTGAGTGTCGCAATAAATTAAGAAAGTAAATAAATACAAGTTTGTTTTAATCTAAAGAATCGGGCTCAAGCCAAGCTCAAGAATTATATACTATCTACGACATTATGTCATAAGTTCACGCTTAGAACTATTAGATAGTCCAAAATGCTCCAGACAACTACCAGTAGTGTACCAAAAAGCTGGCAGCATTCCTCCGTTGAAAAATTGCAATGTTGATTCGTTGCCAGCCTCTGTGGTGCGGTGGTTGTGTAGATCGCTTCCAGGTTATGAGGCGGTGGGTTCGATTCCTGCGGCAGGACAAGTAAGTAAGAAAAAAAGCGCAAATTCTTTTCTGAGTCTGAATGTTGTGGGACCATTGTCCTCGTCGTACTTAGGACCATAGACACAGGGAATTCTAGTTAGGGTCCAGGATCTATGTATGTGATCGTTGGGCGTTATTATTATTATTTTGGTGGCAAATGAGTTACATTACAGGACTTTGTTCACGCGTCGCAGTCAGACGTGGCTAGTGTACAGCAGAGGTAACCAACTGAGCCATCAAGCCATTCTTTATAAACTTGAACAATAACTAACTAACTTAGAAAAGCGGCAGTCCATACAATTTTCGGCTCCTCAAAGTTCAAGTATTAAAATTTGCATTTTCAATGTGATAATCGCAATTATGAAATGTCGACAATTGACACCTGAAATTGACACATATAAATAAACTGAACTGCGCATAAGCTTATATCAACAACTCAGCACTAGGGTCTAATTACGCAAACCAAAACAATCGACCGTAAAACCAAACATCGCGGCTTCGTTGCGTCGCGTCGTCGGGTGCATACAAACACAGAATATCCGCTTCATACTTGTTCGAGCGCAAACACTCCGAGTCTGGGTATTGTGGGACCACGGTCCTCGTAGTTCCTGGCTCCCTAGACACCGAGAATCCTAGTTAGGGTCCAGGATCTATGTATGTCATCGTTGGGCGTTATCATTATTATTATACTGAGCATGCGAAAACGAAATCTCGTGTACCAATGTCGTGCGTAACGACGTAAGGCAATCTCAAATACGGTTTCAAACCAGTTCAAACGCGGTTGTAGTGTGCTAGTGATGCTAACACTTCGGGTCATAACTTATTCTAATTACTTGGAGCGACAAAGAATATGTACTACTAGGTGGTATCGTAGAAGAATAAGATATGAACCGAAGGATAGGACTTTTTTGCAAAGTTCGTCTAGGTAGGTATCACCGCTATACCAGTTATTCTGCCGCCAAGCAGTAGTGTGCAAGCACTACTGTTTTTCGGTTTGAAGGGCACTGTAGCTAGTGAAATTACTGGGCAAATTGGACTTTATGATCTGATCTCACAGTCGAGTAATCTTATATTTTGGAATTCTGAGTGACACTGTTCTGTTATGGGCAGCCGTGTCGTTTAACATCAGGTGAACGACTAGCTCGTCGCACTATTCACACGTTAATGTTAAATTCGGAATTGTCAACCCCACCACTGAGGCTGATCGATTGTTTGAAAGAGTCAACCTAAGTAGACGCTCCGTGTCTATTTATTTTGTGTCGGGTGTCATCGTCGCTCGACCTTGGCATTGTTCCGTTCGCGGGACACGGTAATAGCCCCCTGCGCGGGCGCAGTTATGCAGCATGCGAAATCACAGTGGAAAAGTTTAACAAATAACATTGGCACTGTAATTTCCATTGGAAGGTTAAAAGGCTATTGAACATAGTTGTGTTTACAGTATTGCGGACTTTTGAACAACATTGGCGGACACCATTTTAGTTATAAACGACCATTTTGCTGATTATGCTCGTTTTTATATTTTCAGTGATTATTGGACACATGTATTGAAACATACTTAAATAGTAGGTTTTTTATAATGCTAATGTTTTAGTTTGAAAACTTTCGTATGACACATTTTGTAAGATAAAAATAACGACTGGAGTTTTGAGGGGAAACGAAAAAGATCGCATCATCGCATTTATTTTCCAAAACTTGTGTTATTTTCAGTGTTAGTGCATAAAATTGGTGGCATTTTATTCGTTTAGTGCTGTATTACAGGCATGAGTGTGGGAAAGTGGTATAATGATGGTGAAACATTTCTTTTCGCGTAGTTTCCAAAACTCCATAGAAGCTTCAAGTAAAATTGCCACCACTTTACTAGAAGTATGACTTTGACTACACTATGACATGAATTGATGATTTCGACTGTGACTTGACACATATTTGCGCGAAATATTATTAACTTGATAAACTATCAATTACTTGACACGACTAAATACACAAAGGTGTGGAGCCAAAACATAAAAAAATAATAATAACGTTTAAATTCTCGATCTAAATCGAATATGTCCGAAACCTGGTCGGAGTGATTTCGACTTTTTAATTGACGTGAGTTTAGTCGTTATTTTTATCTTACAAAATGGTAATGTTTGTCTCCGACCTTTACAATATCACTGGACGGAAGGTCGGAATCAGTGTGGATTTTTGGAATATGACAACGGCTTTATGAACTACACTGAAATATTCAATTCATGGAGTGGTTGAATAAATGTTTTTCTTGTTTCTTGTAACATTACTATCTTTAATTTTTTTGTATGAATTATTCAAATAAAGTCTATATATTTACGATGTATTAAAATGTATTAGCATATAAATAGTCGTTGTTATCTTTTGATCGGGAAATAGCTGCGAGCAAAGAACGTTAAAATATTAAGAAAGAGCAGATATTATCACACCCAACTAAACGGTTTGTATCAATGGAATTAGAATAGATTTTTAATCTATGTAGGCAACTTAATTTTTAACACAACTTTGCACATATTCTGCATAAATTATGTAAATTTTAAATGTAGAATAGATTGTTTACTTTTAATGTCGTAAAATTGAATTTCATCATTATTTCTTGAGATTAAAGGTGGTTTTAAAATAGCACATTAAACGAATTACACTAATATTATAAAGCCGAAAGTTTGTATGTGTGTATGTTTGTTACTCCTTCACGCTCAAACGGCTGAATGGATTTGGATGAAATTCGGTACCAAGATAGCTTATACACTGGATTAACATATAGGCTACATTTTATCCCGGAAAAGTGAATTTTTTCCGTGGGATGAGCAAATAATTAAAATACTTTTTATCCGCGGGTGAAACCGCAAGGCGCTATTAGTAACTAATAGTGCCAGCGACACTTGATCGATCCCTTCGACTTGAATCGAATTTAGTAAGCAACTCTATACTTGTATCATTTCGATCAAATATGAATCGCCTTCACACAATTATTAATAAAAATTAGTAGCAAATGTCAACCTTGTTACGGTAAAATAAAATTGATGTTTGATTGTTTTCCCATCGTATGCAGAACAATGTTTTGTCTGAAAGTCAACAATTTTCATGCAAATACTACAAAAACAGATTATAAATAAAACGTGAACTGTCTTGATCGTTATTATTAATGTAAACATCAGGTGTTGCTCAAATATGCTCGCATTATGGTCGTGATGTGCTAATATCGACTTTGTGGCGATGATTGTCATAATTGAAGGGTTGAGAATAAAAAGGGTTTAACCGACAAATTGACAGTTTCGAGAAAATTGACTTTAAACGTCAACGGCGTCATTGTAATGTAGAGTGCTTATAAGGTAATAGAAAAGGTTCATGTAAGTTTCAGTTGCTTGAAAATGTTTTAATTCTATTTTTAAATACTAAATATAGTACTAATTCATACAATTACTGTAAAAATATAATATAATAAAATAAATATAATAATGTTTATATGCTAAGCGAACTGTATTCCTGTGACAGATAAACCGTTTTTAGACTTAAAATCTCGAGATTTAAGCCTCATTTCGGTATTTTGAGAATGTATTATTGGAGATAATTTCACGCCGAATCCAACGATACCCGTAAGTCATTTTGTGAAAAAATTCAGATAAACCCTTTTTGTTCTCACCCCTTCAATTGAGCACCATAACCAGGCATATTCCCGCTTTATAATGCACCTGATATACTTCTGTGGTGTGGTGGTTGAACAGGTTGGCTAATCCATAATATAGTTTGATTCCCGCGGAAGGATTTGTGCACAGGAAAATAAAGCACAAGTTTTCTGTATCTGGGTGTTGTGGGACCATGATCGTCCTAGTTCCTGGGTCTTTAGACAGAGAATTCTAGTTAGGGTCCATAATCTATGTATGTCATCGTTGGGCGTTATTGTTATTATTATCATAATAATAGGTATGTGACGGCGGCTACGTCCAGTTATAAACTCTATGCACAGCGATCGAGCACCGTAATTTACCCTGTGGTGGCATTAAATTTATTACAGTGGCAGCACCGGCAACTGTCATGGCGCCCCTACCTGTCTGGCTATATAAAGGGATCGATTGGTGTGCTACGGATCATTCTTGTTCCAGACGCGGCGCGGTGCGGACATGCTGAAGGCCTATAGTTATATAGGTTGCAACCTACCCACAAACCGTTTCTGCCCACATCAGAAGTGGGATTGCCCATTTCTACATCACTCTTCAAGCAACGCGAAACGTGACGAGACGTGATGTGAATGATGACGTGACGGCGGGTGACACTAATATCAAATTTAGTTGCAGGGTTAACCCAAACCAGTGAAAAAAAAAAATGGAAAAAAAGTAACGATTCGTTTTTTTTCGAGAAAAAAAGAGAATGTAAAAAGATGACAAGAAAAATGTGTCTGAATGCTAAAGGGATAATCTATCCGGACTAGCACTAATGGTCCATAAAAAAAAATGTTGGTTGCTAAAGGGATATCTATCCGGTCTAGCACTAATTGGTCCATTAAAAAAATGTAGGAAGGATGATTTTTGGTTGCTATAGGGATATCTATCCGGTTAGCATTATTCGGTCCATTTTTTATAAATGAAGGTATACTAATGGTCCTGAAGGGTTAACCCTGACGATGACTGGCAGGTTAAAATACTTTTGACTAATCAAATTGAAAACTAATGTTTTGACTTTGACTTAGACTCCAAGTTTAACTCCATTTAATTGTCAGGATGAACGAGCAATTACACTGATACTTATGTCCCTCACCAGGTACAAAGTGAAGCTAAGCGTACGAGGACGTACGCACGTCAGTATGGCCGTGACGGCGGCTACGTCCAGTTATAAACTCTATGCACAGCGATCGAGCACCGTAATTTACCCTGTGGTGGCATTAAATTTATTACAGTGGCAGCACCGGCAACTGTCATGGCGCCCCTACCTGTCTGGCTATATAAAGGGATCGATTGGTGTGCTACGGATCATTCTTGTTCCAGACGCGGCGCGGTGCGGACATGCTGAAGGCCTATAGTTATATAGGTTGCAACCTACCCACAAACCGTTCCTGCCAACATATGTATTTTTGTGTTGTTACTGTGTATTCATTTGCCATCTTGTATATGTCTTGATCTAATAAATTTTTTTCCAAGATATACTAGGTATTACCAATTAAATTTAAGATTTTTTAATAAAATAAATTTACTAATAGCTATAGGGACGTTATATCCGTTAACCCTTTGCTCAAGAAACCACAGTTGTTTTGGCTCCACTGTTTTGTGTATTTAGCCAGTGTCAAATAATTGATAATTTATCAAGTTAATGATATTTCACGCAAATATGTGTCAAGTCACAGTCGAAATCATCAAGTCAAGTAATAGTCTAGTCATACTCCTAGGAGTATGACTAGACTAGTAAAATGACTACTAGTAAAGTGGTGGCAACTTTACTTGAAGCTTCTATGGAGTTTTGGAAACAACTCGAAAAGAAACGTTTCACCATCATTATACCACTTTCCCACACTCATGCATGTAATCCAGCACTTAACGAATAAAATGCTTTTAAACCAATTTTATGCTCTTATACTGAAAATAATACAAGTATTGGAAAATAATACAATGCGGCGACAAGATCTTTCTCGCTTTCCCGCCAAATACCACTTACACATTCAAGTTAATGTATGTGTTATAAGTAAACAAGAAATTACATGACAAATATAATGTACACAGAAAATACGAATGTGTCAAATTTCGTTAATGTCATTTTTATCAGTACGTCATCAAATAAAACGTTATCATTTGTCATGTGTCAATAATGTTGACTTTTACGATTCTACAAGTAATCTGGTCGATGTGATTTCAATCCTAGACTCTACCGTCCTGTTAATAAAGCCTTCTGTATTTTATCTAGTAGCTATAAATAGAACATCTTTTCAACCAACTTCAAAAAATTACGTCTCTGTCTAAACCATGAGAACCTTCAAGCAAAATTCTACAAAACAAAAACTTGGAAAACCGGCGCCGCCAGTTTATTTTAAAATTATAGATGGCGCTACGATCAATAGAACCTGTTGCTATAACTCGCTCTACTGACCTCAAACTATTCTCCAATAAACAAGAATTTATCTAAACTCCCATGCCGTAAGATCCATTTTCAATCGTAACTTTGTTACTCCGACTTTTATTTTATGTTACACTTTACGTCGTCCTAGATAGGATTCAATTTAGGTTGCGCAGTTGTTATCTTAATGTGGATAAATAGACGTCTGGGAAGAAATTGTTGGGGTAACGCGTCGCAGCTGGTTATATTTTTCTTTATTTTCTTCTGTCGCATCAACCATCAACTAGTGCCAGCGAAGTGTTCGCTGTGACATTGCCTTAGAATATGTAAGAGTACCAACCTAGTGTTTGTGTGCTACTATTATTGATGCTGTGGCTGTGTTTAGAATTACAGTTCGGTCCTTTTATCAATTCAAGGGGTGAAATCAAAAACGGGTTTACTGTCAAATTGATAGTTTCCAGAAAATTGACTTTAAATTTCAACGGCTTAATTTTATTGTAGAGTGCTTATTAAGTAACAGAAAAGGTTTATGTTTCAGCTGCTTGAAAAGTATAAATTCTATTTTATACTACAAAATAAAGTACTAATTCATACAATTACTGTAAAAATATAATAAATATAATAATGTTTTTATGCTAAGCGTACTGTATTCCTGTGTCAGATAAACCGTTTTTAGACTGACAATCTCGAAATTTAAGCCTCATTGCGGTATTTTGAGAATGTATTATTGTAGATGATTTCACGCTAAATCCAACGATACGTCGTTCTGTGAAAAAAAATCAGTTGAACCCTTCTTGATCTCATCCCTTCAATTAATAAGATTAAGGTAAGAATGAGCTCTTAAGTTCTGAAGGATAATTTAATTTTCGAAATTGTAAGCATAATTCGATTCTCAATCTACGTATTAAATTTTTCCTTATACATATATTTCATGCTTTAAATGCATATACTAGCGTATAAAAATGTGAACGATAAGGCTGTAATATATTTGCATCGCAAAAATTATGTGTCGATGACTATTTCATTAATTTTACAATGAGAACACGTCACGCGGAATTTTTAGGTAAAAAAAAAGCTTTAAAAAAAAATCAATTTATAATATATCAAAAGAAAAATTAGAACCACGAGTGAAATTCAAACTCACGACCATCTTTCTATCAGATTTATTTTGATGAATGTATTTTTACTGGCATGGTAGCTCTACCTTCTGAACTCTGCCTTCAAACATTCGTGTGATGAACATCGATGTTTGTTCTGTGTCTGAGTGTTATATTGTATTCTATGTATGTATTTACAAACAAAAATTATCTAAGTATTGTATCAGTTATCTGTTGCCATAGTACAAGCTTTGCTTTGCTTGGTGCTAGATGGCGCTGTGTTAAATGTCCACAATATATTTATTTATCACACTAATATTATAAAGGCGAATGTTTGTATGTGTGTTTGAGTGTATGTGTGTATGTTTGTTACTCCTTCACGCTCAAGCAGCTGAATGGATTTGGATAGAATTTGGTACCAAGATAGCTTATATACTAGATTAACATATAGGCTACATTTTATCCCGGAAAAGTGAAATTTTCTTGTGGTATGAGTAAATAATTAAAATACTTACTGGCTATACTGACTGGCCCGATAGCTCAGTTGGTAGTAACCCTACCTTCTGAACTGTGGGTTGTGGGTTCGATTCCCACCCAGGACAAACATTTGTGTGATGAACATAGGTGTTTGTTCTGTGTCTGGATGTTATATTGTATTCTATGTATGTATTTACAAACAAAAAGTATCTAAGTATTGTATCAGTAATCCGGTTCCCATAATACAAGCTTTGCTTAGTTTGGGGCTAGATGACGCTGTGTAAAATGTCCACAAATATTTATTATTTATTTATTATTATTTATTCAAATACTTTTTATCCGCGGGTGAAACCGCGGCGCGCAACTAGTTGAAATTATATATCTTCAAAAGGAGACGTCTATATCTAGTGCATGAATGTACCGTTATCGTGTAGCTATGACGCGTTCTCATTAATACATTACACATGTCTACGAAACGAGATTACCGGCTGCCTGTCACACCGAAGGGAGCATACGGACATACAATACAATACAATACAAAAATTCTTTGTTGTACACCAGAAGAAAAACAGTTACAGATGAAGAAGCTTAAAGCTATAGTACAATGGGCGGACTTATCGCTAAAAGCGATCTCTTCCAGTCAACCTTTGGATGGAAAGAATTGTTAGAGAGATAGAGGTCGGTGGTGTAAACTTACACATTAAAATAAAAATACATACAGATGAAAATAGTAATTCCTCCTTTTAGGAAGTCGGTTAAAAACTGAGATAAAATTGTTTTGATGTAAAAATAATAATAATATAAGCCATTTAGCCCCAAACTAAGCAAAGCTCGTGCTATGGGAACCACATAACTGACACAATACTGATAGATACTTTTTGTTTGTAAATACACTGTTAAATTCTCTATCTTAATATATAAAAATTAATCTCTATTCCCCTTGGTCACCGCGTCACGGGTTAACGGATAAAAAATTTTCGCTAGTTAATTATTTTTTCAGGTTTTAATATTTTCAGAAGGTTTTTATGAACGAAAAAGTTAGGAAAGTATGGAAAATTTTCACCACGCGGGTGAACCGCGGGGCACAGCTAGTTATAAATAGAAATCAATTCCTACAGACTTTTATAAACCCTAAACAAATAGTAAATACCGTAATTTACGTCGGTGTGAGTTAGACAATGGTCCTGCATCGCGTCGCGTCGTCCCGTCCAAGGTCACCGGATTCGCATTTAATTATCCACTTTTTGTCTTGCAATGTCGTGTTCGTCCGCAATTATTGTTTTCCTCCCGCTTGTTACTGCACACGTGATTGATGACCGTACGCTAAACGTTTGCGCCACGAAATAAGTATTTCCCACTTGTGACGCTACGGTGTGAATGGAAGCATCTGTGTATTTGTAGTTTGTATTTTTGTTCGATTACAATTGAAAGGGTGAGATCAAGAAGGGTTTAACTGATTTTTTTCATAAAATGACTTATGGGTATCGTCGGATTCAACGTGAAATTATCTACAATAATACATCCCCAAAATACCGAAATGAGGCTTAAATCTCGAGATTGTCAGTCTAAAAACGGTTTATCTGACACAGGAATACAGTTCGCTTAGCATAAAAACATTATTATATTTATTATATTATATTATATTTTACTTTTACAGTAATTGTACGAATTAGTAGGTACTATATTTTGTATTTAAAAATAGAATTACGTATTAATTCTATTTTCCAGTTTTTACGTTATTTATTTATTTTTATTTATTTTAATAAGCACTCTACATTAAAATGAAGTCGTTGAAGTTTAAAGTCAATTTTCTCTAAACTATCAATTTGACAGTTAAACCCTTTTTGATCTTGCCCGATAGCTCAATTGGTAGTAGCCCTGCCTTCTGAACTGTGGGTTGTGGATTCGATTCCCACCCAAGGCAAACATTTGTGTGATGAACATCGATGTTTGTTCTGTGTCTGGGTGTTATATTGTATTCTATTTATGTATTTACAAACAAAAAGTAACTAAGTATTGTATCAGTTATCTGGTTCCCATAGCACAAACTTTGCTTAGTTTGGGGCTAGATGGCGCTGTGAGAAATGTCCACACATATTTATTATTATTATTAATCGTTAGTACTGAAAATATTCCGATAAAAACTTAGTAAAAGTCTTATTTAGTTTTTTTTTATCAGAAAAATGAGAAATGATCTGTATCCTGAAGTTTTTCCGCAAAACTACAGTGTGGGGAGCTTCAAGAAAAGTGTTAAAAGGTTCCTCTCTAAGGGTAGGCAACGACCCAGCTAGCTGATATCCATAAAGGTGGTGACGACTTACCATCACGTGGGCTGCCTGCTTGTATGACACTCATTTTATTCTTGACACTCATTTGTTTTTTTGACAGCCTCTATGGTGTGGTGGTTGAGCAGGCCAGCTCATAGCCCGGAGGCTGAGGGTTCGATTCCCGTGGCAGGACAAGTATTTGTGGACAGGAAAAAAATGCGCAAATACTTGTTCTGTTGTCTTGAGTCTGGGTGTTGTGGGACCATGGACCTCGTAGTTCTCCTCTAGGGATCTAGACACAGGGAATCCTGGTTAGGGTACAAGATCTATGTATGTGATCGTTGGCCGTTATTATTATTATTAATAAAAAAAGAGTTTACAATAATTAAAATGAATCTTACAAGTACGAAACTAAAGGTCATAATTATTAAATAGAATCTTAGCTAATCCATGTTAACTTTGAATAATGTTAAGCCTAATTTACATTGCGGATTTCGCGTGAAATCGGAAACTAATAACCGCTAAAGGGCAAAATTATAATAACGCTTCGCTACATACCTAGAGGCCAAATATTTTGGTTTCATGTAAATTATTTCGCTTCTAGCTTTCTATGTACTTTTAACGTATTCATGAATAAATCTTGTGTATTGAACAGTTTTCGGCTTTACCATCGTAGTATTCGACTAATATTAACTTTGAACAAACATTTTAAAAACATAATGTTTTTGTGTAATGTATGTTTTATCACACTGTGTATAGAATAGGCCTTGAACACATACCTATAGAATAAAGATTAAATTGCAAAAGAAACATTTGAATTACGAACGGGATTTGGTATTCATTTTCCAGCAACTTATTCGTTTTTCCTTCAGATTTTCCGAGATAACAAAATGTAAGGTATTTATGGTTCATATCGAAAGTTAATGCTTAACATCCAGTGAAATCAATACTGTTGAAAGGCTTACTTCATCTTATGAAAGTTTTATTTAACTGTATTCAAAACAGCATCTCTACTCGGCATCTCCATTGAATTTTATCGGAGCATTTATCGAAGCGCGACAACCCTATTGCAACTGCGAGGTCTTTATATCATCCGCCACGACATTTGAAATAAAATAAAGTAAAAACAGTTTGGATAAAACCAGGATAGAAGCCCCAATTTTTTAACGGACATCATAATTCTTATTATTTAAATTTAATGAAAAATTCCTATGAACATAGCTAGTTTATATTTTTTATATTCATTGAGATCAATTTTTATTTACCTAACAATTACGATTGTGCAGACCCTTTATTTAGAGGATATTTACCAGTTAGTTATATTGATAGGAGCCCCATCATAAAAATGATTAGGAGGATAAATAAAAACCTGTACTGTGAGGTAGATGAATTAAAAAGTAAAATACCTTATAAATACCATTAAAATGTATCATAAAATCCATTGTAAGGTTACAATCACGACATAATTAAGCATAAATAAAATTGAACATATATTGTCCAACAAGGAAATAATTCAAAATTTAACATGCATAATCAGAAATTAAACTACCACTACTATTACTTAAGTAAAGGATGCCCTGGCTTTAGAGACGGATGGAAACGGTTTTGAATCCAGTTCATGATTACATTTTTTCTTTTACATGTTAATCTACTATCGCGATTATGGAAAAATGTATTTTTGGAACCGGGGCATCTATCCCACTGGGGCATCATGGTTTTGCCCTACATTCTTTATTATTTAAATGCATTTATTATTTATTTAAATGACTCAATGGTTGGTTCCACCGAATTTTGATCTGTGAACTGATCGAACTTGTCAAGTTTAGTAAAAGGTATGAATGTATAAAAAATCCATAAAGATCACACAGAAAGTATATTTGAAGCATTTTAGGTTCGCCGGCACAAGGCTTTATACACACATGCCATCTGTTATATTTTTCATATCTAGTAGTATATCTAGTAACCTTGTTTGTATTTACTACATAATACTATTATATACTCTGTGGTATTACTATGGTAATAATATATGCGAGTGTTATAATAAAATTGAATTGATGCAAAAATACATACAATTCCAGTATATCTTGAACTCCTAATATCACGGCTTAACAATCTCTGCAAAGATCTTTATAAACTGGATATATGACGCTTATAGTATAATAGTTACCAGTTTCCAAGAACTCTTGTTACGAAGTTCTTGTGGTTTGTGAGAGATCTTATTATGTAGGTGACGATGTGTCTTCCGCATATAAATGCATTGTTGTGGCATGCGGGATTGAATAGACAGGCTGTTATGGGATAAGATTGAGTGTTTACTAGATTAAACGTTGAGTAGGTCACGTGACGTATGATCTTGAAATGGATTTCTCGTGTAGATGATATGACCACTATGCTGCTGGGAATAAAGCCTATGGCCGGCACACCACATCCCGTCCTTCTGCAGCATGGCAGTTACTCCTAATGAATAGTGTAAAGAGGTTTTATAGGTGTTCTAATGGCAGCTAAGTTGACTAAGCAGTCATACGTGTAATACCTTGCATTTACCTAATTAGATTTTTTTTTTTTATTATACTGCATTTTCACAGACACCTGGGTCCTTTTGCTTGTCCCGTCCCGTGCTTTTTGTTAGATTATTTTTTATATTTATTAATTAAGCCTATTAATTAGAATATTTGATATTACATTCTAAAATACAAAACTAATATTAAAAAAAAATATATTCGTAAAAATAGCAATGCTTTATTAAATTACACCAAAAAAAATCCGCAAATACAAAATAGTTTTTTAGTTTATGGAGGTGATTATTCTCAGTGTCCGCTTAAGATTTTTTTTAAGTGATTGATATGACAAGCTAGTCGTTCAAATGATGTTAAGCGACACGTCCGCCCATAACAAAACAGTGTCACTCGAAACTCCAAAATATAGTAGGTATCGCGCGACACTGCACTGCGCACATCATCCTGAGACATCAGCACAGTCTGGTAATAAGATGCCTCGACTGTGAGATCAGACATAAAGTCTCAATTGCCCAGTAATTTCGCTAGATACAGTACCCTTCAAAACTATAATTCAAAATTATAACTATAATGCCGGTCTGCACTAAAGTTAATCCTAAGTTCGCACTTATGAGTATACTGCAATACATTTGGGTATGTCATTGAGAAATAAGTGAGAACTTAGGAGCTGTCTCTTAGTAAGAGACAGCTCCTAAGTTCTCAAGTTCTTCAAGAGTAAGTAGAACTTTAGTACACACGGGCATCTAGATTTTTGCAAGCACTGGGGCTACGACCATAGTTTACCCAGTTGGGTTAGATGATTTAACCACTAAACTATGGATACCAACTGCGATCAACTGGATAACGCGGGTTCAAATCCCATTTGTTTTTGAATTTTTCTGTAGGCTCTACAAAATTATATAAGCGACACACGACTAGGTGGTAGGACTTTACTGCAAAGTTCATCTAGGTAGGTAGGTACCACCGCTTTGCCAGTTATTCTGCCGCCAAGCAGTAGTGCGCAAGCACTCCTGTGTTCCGGTTTGAAGGGCACTGTAGCTAGTGAAATTACTGGGCAAATAAGACTTTATGATCTGACTATATATTTCTCACAGTTTAGTAATCCTATTACTAGATTGTGCTGATGTCTCAGGATGACGTGCGCAGTGCAGTGTCACGCGAAACTCTATACTTTAGAGTTCCGAGTGACACTGCAGCTGATATGGGCAGCCGTGTCTTTTAACATCAGGCGAACGGCTAGCTGCGTCACGTCATTCCTTAACATAAAAAAACACTATGTTGGTTTAGGTACTCGTGTTGGTTAAAACACTGACGGCAGTGATGACGTCAGATGCAATTGTAATTGCGCAGTTGCATGAGCGTGTTAAAGGAAAAAATTAATAAACACCGTATGAATGGTTCAGGTAAACTGACTAGTACACTGTATATATAAAGGTAAAACGTAAATACATATGCCTCGAGTTTGAGATCCTATGTTATCCCAAAAGAAGACGATTGGGGTCAGCTTTATCCATATGTTGCCAACCTCCATTGAATACATCTTTTTTTAACCGACGTCAAAATGGGACGAGGTTCTGAATTTGACTGTATTTTTAAAGCAGTGGTATTTACCTAGACGAACTTTGCAGAAAAGTCCACTAATACCACGATTTGAGAAATTGTTGGTATCGCCTTTCTCATAGTCTGCTATTTCAGTCAATAATATTTTTTTCTTCTGTTAAATACAATACAGTCTTGAACAATATATTATACAGCCATTAGGGCTGCTTCATTACAATAGGTTTTAATATAACTACATAAATGTAACTTGATTTACATTCAGGTTATATAGAAACAGGTGTTGTTTTTGTAAGCTAGTAAATAGAAAATTGTGACTAAATTATGCAAACATCGATTCGAAGTCATCCATCGATCATTTTTATAAATGAGTTTCTGATAGACTAAAAAGATACCCATTACATATGGACAAGCCCGATAGGTCAGTTCATAGTAACCCTGCCTTCTGAACTGTAGGTTGTGGGTTCGATTTGAATAAAAATTGAATAGAAAAACATCTAAATCCTGTTTGTTGTAATAAAGGCAGTTGGGTTAGAGCATTGCAATAAAAAAATGTACCAGATAAAAATATCACATCTTATATGAAAGACCTATTTATAGTATATCTATAGAAATCTAGCTGTAGCTTCAGTAATTCATTAGAATCGGCTGGTGCTTTGAAACAAAATAATATTAGAATTACGGCTTTCAGTATCGTCCATCCATCTACATATACACATATAATTTAATTAAAGATTACAGTTTTGACGTAGATGCATCGAAGTATTCCAATATGAATACCGATCGTTTCCATTACGTATTGCCAGCTATGCGTCATTTTGAAATTTAATTTTTACGCTGGTATTACCGTAGCGCTACGCTACAAACACCAAACGTTATATTCATTTTTAAAACGTCATGGATATATAGGCATGGCAATGAAATTTCAATCAAAAAAACGAGTGTGCTTTAGACCACACTACCGAAAGTAAAACTTATTTAGCTCTATCTATCGCCCGATATAACTTTGTTTTTGCTTTGTTTCATGTTAATGTCGCCATCTTGACAATAATTGTAAATTCATAAATTGACATTTTACCGGTTATACCAACATAATAATACATTTTTTTAACTTTAATATGTTGGCAAATGGAGATCTTTGTGAGTCAACTTGCGTTCGCCTCGCTATGCATTTACCAGCTTACTCCCCAAATCAAGCGTGCGTAAAGGAGTTTTAACGAAAAGTTTTAATTCAAAATAATCAAAAAATACATATTTTATTGAACACTATTAATATATAACAAATAATAAGTATCAATCACTTAGGCAGCCATAAATTTAAAATTTAGAGCGGGTAATATCAAAGAATATTACTTGATAATTGTATGCAAATGTGCATCATAAATTCTAGAAAAGTATACAATAACTATTACGTTTGCTTTTAGCGATAAAGTCGCTTATTGTTCCTCAATTCTTGTAATTCGTTGTATTCTTTGTAATTTTATTAATATGTGGAGTGTACAATATATATCTATTTATCTACAATTTAAATTAGATGTTAAGTGTCATCATTAGAAGAGAGATAATTCATTTTATTACAAAAATCACAATCAATGTTTTATGTAAACGCGATAAACTACGCAAAACTTTCCATTCCCTCTTACGTCTTACGCCTACCCCTTACGTATTCATTGTATCTTCTTCATTAGTAAGTAAGTCATTCAATTTATTGTCATTGGCAAGGCATCGCAGTCTATAAATAAAGCTAGTTTCAAATAATACCTAAGTGAGTTCATGTCTTCGTTAGTCCTATCTGTAGCTTTCTGACATCCCCTTTGTTAGTAAATTAGCTACTGAGTTTACTCTTTGTTAACTCTTCGTATTGCTTTGCCTGGTACTAACCACTGACTGGACTGTCAATCGTACGTCACCGAGTAGTGACGTACGTTTGACAGTCCATAAGAAGGGCATTACAATGTTACGAATGATGTTCATAAATTAACATTATGAAATAACAAAACAATATATGTGAGAAATTTGTTGAGGCGTGGATATCACAAACGTTTTTATTCATACGCGCTTTCCTACAGTATTACTAGGTGATAGGACTTTTCTGAAAAGTTCACCTAGGTAGATACCACAACTTTGCCATGTTATTCCGCTGCCAAGCAGTAGTGTGCAAGAACTACTGTGTTCGCGTTTGAAGGGCACTCTAACTAGTGAAATTATTGAGCAAATGAGACTTTATGATCAGCACCACTACCGCGTAACCGTTCTGGGAATCGGCTTCGCCTGCCATCGTGCACGCGCCAATTAACAAGTCCACGAGTGCGAGCAAGAGAAAACACGATTACGATCTCCACCAGACTTACGCGGTAAGGCCCCTGATCTCACAGTCTAGTAATCTTATGACTAAAGTGTGACGATGTCACACACTCTAATGCAGGATGACGTGCGCAGTGCAGTGTTATTCGGAACTCATCTGATATGGACAGCCGCGTCGTTTAACATCAGGTGAACGATTAACTCGTCATGTTATTTCTTAACATTACAAAAATTTAAGCCCAACGTGCGATTGTTTTCCGAAGCGTGTCGTGCGCGCGGACAATGCGCTAGAGTGCCGGCGCCGCGTCGCGCTACTTGATCCTCACAGGTCGCTTCCGGCATATCGTATACCTTACATTACAGTCTGTAATGTAAGGTACTATGAACTAGTCACTTAAACTTATTGGCTGAGAGTAGACCAACATATAATGAAGTTATCCATGTAAACTAAAATTTACTGTCTGTAAACTGTATAATTATAATCTGTACAGATGTATCTATTTACTTCTGTCGTGATATTTATTAATATACCAGCTTCTGCCCGTAGCTTCGCCCGCGGCGTGGCCTATGGGAAAATAATTCAACCACCTATTTCACCCTCTTAAGGGTGGAATTTCGAAAAATCCTTTCTTAGCGGATGCCTACGTCATCACATCTACCTGCATGCCAAATTTCAGCCCGATCCGTCGAATGGTTTGGGCTGTGCGTTGATAGATCACTATGTCAGTCAGTCAATCAGTCAGTCACCTTTGAGTTATATATATTTAGAGCCTTACTTTTAAAAATAAAGAGGTTTTTTGGCTTTGGTAGAATGTAAATAGTACTGTTTTGGTTGGCAGCACTGTCGGAAGGACCATGATTGGTTGGTACCATCAGCCAATCATGGATGGTTCAAGTAAAATTGAGTTTGGTGGGAGTTGAGGTTTATTTTTATGTTAAGGAATGACGTGACGAGCTAGTCGTTCGCCTGATTTTAAACGACACGGCTGCCCATATCAGCTGCAGTGTCACTCGGAACTCTAAAGTATAGAGGTTCGCGTGACACTGCACTGCGTCATCTAGAGACATCAGCACAATCTAGTAATATGATTACTAAACTGTGAGATCAGATCATAAAGTCTCATTTGCCCAGTAATTTCACTAGCTACAGTGCCCTTCAAACCGGAACACAACAATGCTTGCGCACTACTGCTTGGCGGCAGAATAACTGGCAAAGCGGTGGTACCTACCTGGACGAACTTTGCAGTAAAGTCCTACCACCTAGTAAAAGTAAAAGTAACGGCGAAAAGGTCTAAAAAGCAGGCAATTCTCGTTTATTGGCAGAAGCGTCAAGACATATTACACTTGCTAGTTGACTTTGTATAAGAAACAAGAAATATACAAAATGGAAGAGGCATTCTATGTGTTTTCACTTCACTTCCATACAGTATACCTACGTTTACAATTACTGTCCATATGAGCACTTCGGTCTGACCTAAGCATTAGCACCCACATTTATATTTCCTTCGGAATATTCCCGTCTAAGTAAATGTACATACTCGATACCATAATGTATAAGTGACATATAAGTGGCAGTTACCACTCGATACCTTTTAGCCAAATGGTTTCCCTCGCGTTCTAACTGAGAATATCAGCTGGTAAATGGACCAAGAAGTCATGAATATGCGGTTGACTAATATGATCATAGCACGCCATTGTCCATTTATTTAATTTTCCGACAAAAGATGTAGATATAGAAGTAGCTACTGAGTGAAATGTAATGATGGAATAACCTTGGGAGTAAATATACTTTTTCGATGAACATACACACAGAAAATACATACAGACGAACATAGAACCTCTTTTTTTTGGAAGTCGGTTAAAAATAGTAGGCGCTAAAATAATAACGCCCAACGATCAGATACATAGATCCTGTACCGCGACTGGGATTCACTGTATCTAGGGAGCCAGGAACTACGTGAACTATGGCTCCACAACACCCGGACTCAGAACAGTCAAGTACTTGCGCTTTTTTTGTGCACAGATCCGAATTATGAGCCGACCCGTTCAACTACCGCACCACAGAGGCTGTAAAAATGATGAATGGGCCAGCCTAATAATTTGGTGTTCATTTTAAACAAACTACTCAAGGAATTGTCATCACACAACCTAAAAACGTTTGCGGTCGCGATTCGAATACCCAATTAATTATATGCAAATGATTATGACATCATTACAGCATCTGCTTTAACGATTGCGAGTCGATGTTACAACCGAAATTCATTTGTAAGCGTTTGAATGCATTGCGAAATGTTTTATCGGTTACATCCTAACTCAGCACGAAAAGAAACAAATGAACAAAATGTATCAAACTCAGCACTAAGACGTTATATTCTAGGATATTCAATGACTCTTGCTTTATATTCGCTAATCTTATATTTATAAAAGTCGTGTTAGTTACATCAGTTATAACTCAAGAACGTTGTGATTTTTGGGTTTTTGGATTTATCTTCGTCCGGAATAGGATAATAAGTAAAAAAAAAGAAGTCAATCAATTAATTTTTATTTTTTAGGATACATATTTTGAGAACTCTACGAATATTACTATCTAGACATACACTAGGCTAATAAGTGATTTACGTTTAACACCTAATTATCTAAGAATGTGTCCAATAAAACCTTTCTTACTGTCTCTATTAAGGTGAACATTTAGTTCTTGTGTTCTTTTTAGGTAGGTAGCACTTACTTGAACTGCACTAAATTACGTAATAACACTTAATACACACTACACTTACTCGAATGGTTTTGTAATTTTTTTTATCTTCTACTTCTTCTGCAGCTGGATTGCTTCAACGTTTACGTGATGGTGAAGTCGATGGTGAGATGACTTTGACTTTGATCTCAATCAATAAAAATAAAAAATTCTATACATGCACATTCATTGACTGTCAGGTGGAACGAAGCTCACCGGGTCAGCTAGTAGTTAATAAATTAAAATATTATGACAGAAAAAAACAACCCAACACTTTTTCATTGCAGTCAGGACGATCAATCGGTGCTCAAACAAAGATTTCATTCATAAAGTGATCGATTAGTGAATGAAATCTCTGTTAGAGCGCCGATCGATTGCTGAGCATCGTTCTGTGATACGGACCTAAATATAGTTTATATTGCGTATTTGTATTGCGATAGAAAGATTTACGTTTCTTATATTACTGTAAAAAGTTTGAGCTACTTAGTTTCAGTAATTTTTTTTAATTTGGAGAGTCGGGGGACTCTCCTCCGGCTTGCACGGCCCCACACGTCTGGTGGGTGACCTTGGTGAGCAAGACCACTCATCCATCGGCGCGGAGAGCCCCGAAAGGGCCTGCCGCCGGGGGCGAGTTGGCTGGACTGCAGTTGCGACCCCTTCTCGCCCCGGTACGGCGGAAGAGGGGGCTCACGGGGGGGTTTTAGCGGGTTCGAGTCCCACATACCCCCTGCCACCACGGGGGTGGTAAAGTGCGAGGGCATTTTCCCCCCTCAAAAAAAGGGAGCAAGAGAGATGGAACTAAAAAAGTTTTACTTCAGTCGTGTGGTCTAAAGCACACTCGTTTTTTTTATATTTATGTGTATTTTGGACTTTGTCATAAACATAGATATGTACGTAAGGACCTTATTGCTTTTAGACGACTGTAAAATTACGCTTCGCTTAGAATTCGAATCGATACTATTGCATGCAAAACCACCTTTCCCTAACAACCAGTTCAGTCTAAATTAAACAAGACTTTATTTATAGTACTGTAACAATGAATGTTTAATGAGATAATCAATAGCCCCAGCACTTGCAGATCAGTTAAACACTAATTAACGAGTAAAACGATTAATAATCGTTTCTCTTTGTTTCTAACGAATTGCGTGTAAATGAAATGGCCGTCGGATCAATAAACTCCAAGTGATTTATGTTCGCAAATGATGGGAGCTAATTGATTTTTTAATGTTTTTCACCCTTATTACTATAAAAGATTATAATAGTGTTAATAGTTCTATATAGTTCAAACTTGAAGTATTTTCAGTTTGTGGTTCAAATTTTTCCTTTACAATAAAATGAATGTGTCGAAAAATATCGTCAATAATTTTCTGAATTTCGATAGATTTTCTCGACTTGACTCAAACAATTTGTTAAGAAATGTTTACCAGTGCATTGCAACATTTTTAACGAATAAAAAGGAATTTAAGTCAGCATCACATTTCAGAGTTAAAACATACAATAATATTAATAATAACAAAACCTATTGAGAACCTTCTCATTTTTAGATAGTTTAAAAAATCAGAGAATTATGGACAGGAGTTTAACTTGACCAGTATACAAAAAGTATCTCAAAACCATAGATGTTTTTGACGTTGGGAACATTTTTTAAAAACATAAATATAATAAATTCAAAGTAAGAAAAAATCTCTCTTTAAAAACCAAGACGAAAAACGCTCCTGTATTCTCCTCCAATGTGTTTGAAATCTTATCAACAGTACCTAAACCTTCAAGAAAATAACCTTTGTTTCTTTTTATCCCATGCAGAAGGTACACATGCGTAGCATACGTGTAGGCTTTCGAAAAGACTTTTAAAAGAAAATAGCTCTTTATTAAACAGATATTTGCGGTTCTTGGTAATGTTTTCTCAAATCACCTCTGGGAAATCTTGCCCTCTGTGACGATGTGGGACTCCAACGTATTGTTGTGGGTTGCTCTTGTTTTTTTATTTGTATTCTAGCGGCAGCATACGGCTCTACTTACAGATATTGTCTTAAAACTGAAAATTTCCCACTTAACTTTCACAATATACTAAACAATATATTAAACTGACACTTAACTGACTTAAATATTTGACTGACCTGATAGCTCAGTTGGAGTAGCCCTGCCTTTTGGGCTATAGGCTCTGGGTTCAATTCCCACCCAGGACAAACATTTGTGTGATGAACATAGGTGTTGGTGCTGTGTCTGGGTGTTATATATATATAATATTTGCAAACAAAAATGGATCGAGGAGAACTTAAGATTATGACGCTTTTTTGATGCTCGGCTAAGCGCCATTTTTTCGTGGTCGAAATACCACCCATTCGTACCAAGCGATTTGATTCAACGTTCTTAATAGAACGGCTAAAGAATGGAATGCCCTGCCAGCGTCTGTGTTTCCGGCGAAATATGACCCGGGCGTGTTCAAGAGAAGAGTGAATGGGTATTGACTTGGCTAGCATGCTACACCTTCGATCGCATCGTCACTTCCCATCAGGTGAGAGCGTGGTCAAATGCTAGACAAGTTTGAAGTAAAAAAAAACGATGAGGTCATAAAGTCTCATTTGCCCAGTAATTTCACTAGCTACATTGCCCTACAAACCGGAACACAGCAGTGCTTGCTCACTACTGCTTGGCGGCAGAACAACTGGCAAAGCAGTGGTAAACGGCAAACCAACCTTTTTTTTTACCTACCTAGACGAACTTTGCAGAAAAGTCCTACCACCTATTAAAAATATCCTTTGAAATAAATAAGGAGTTACATGAGAGCATTTTTACAAGTAATTTTGAGTCCAATATTCATGTGTTTTGTTGATATGAATATACTTTAGGCTCCGGCGCCGATTTGTGGTCAGACAGAGTCTACAGGATTTATACCGGAACCATCCACGCGGTGCGTTTGCTTGCATATTTATTGAACATTTTCCACCGAATGGCTATTGCTTTTGTTATTTGCGGTACACAATATGTTGCGTATTAGAGTGAGTGTCGCTCAGCGGTGGCTCATATGACGTTTTAACTCTACGCACCTTGGCAAAATTACTTTCAAATGAATGTGCAGTTTGAGAGTTTTGGCGAGAAAACGTAAAAGTTCGCATAACCGCATTGTATTATTTTCCAAAACTTGTGCCATTTTCAGTGTTAGTGCATAAAATTGGTGGCATTTTATTAGTTAAATGCTGAATTATAGATACAAGTGTGGTAAAATGGTATGATGATGGTGAAACGTTTCTTTTTGTGTTGCTTCCAAAACTCCATAGAAGCTTTTGGTAAAGTTGCCACCACTGTACTAGGAGTATGACTTGATGTAACTAGACTATGACTTAACTTGATGACTTGGACTGTGACTTGACTTGACACACATATATAAATATAAACTTAAAAATTATCATTTACTTGACACTAGCTAAATACACAAAAGTGTTGAGCCAAAAAAAAAAAACAAAAATTCAATTAAAAAAAAATTGGTTCTTATGTATGTAGTATCTAATATCGTTTACTGTCATAGTATTATCAATTTATCATACCTAGTGCCTACGTTCTTGGCCATAGTAATTAGGAGAGGCGTTAGACCGGCAAACCAAAAACCGCCAGTAGGTGTTAGGTGACTCATTTTGTAACATAACTCTTTGGATAAGGTTGTCTAAAACTGATATTAGTAATATTATCTAGTAGTAACAAGTATATCAGTTACATTCCTACGCTGAATATGTGAATTGTGCAATTTATTAGTGTTACTAGTTCACCAGTGCTGGTTTGGAAAGAGTTCATTCTTCATCTTGTTTTTGAACTTCTTTACGTACGGTTGAATTAGGGAGTAAGCTGGTGAATGAGAAGCGAATGGAAGTTGAAATTGGTTATTCTATGTGAATATAACTAAGTTAAAAAATTGTATTATTATGTCCGGTAAAATAACAATTTACAATTGTCAAGATGACGACATTAACATCTTATCAAACTTTGCAAAAGGAGTTTTGGCGGGAAAACGAAAAAGACCGCATTATATTATTTTCCAAAACTTGTGTTATTTTCAGTGTTAGTGCATAAAATTGGTGGCATTCTAATCGTTAAATGCTGGATTACAGGCGTGAGTGTGGGAAAATGGTATAATGATGGTGAAACGTTTATTTTCGTGTTGTTTCCAAAACTCCATAGAAGCTTCAAGTAAAGTTGCCACCACTTTACTAGGAATATGACTTGACTAGACTAGACTTGGACTTGACTCTGACTTGACTTGATGACTTCGACCGTGACCTGTCACATTATTTACGTGAAATATCATTAACTTGATAAATTATTAATTACTTGACACTGGCTAAATACACAAAAGTGTGGAGCCAAAACACAAAAAAAACTTTGCAAAAACAAAGTTATACCGACTGATAGATGGAGCTAAAGAACTTCACACATTCACAGTCTGTGGTCTAAACACTAAATAACACTTTTCGGAAAACAACAAGATTATAAAGCTTCGATAACTATTTATGAATAAGACCGTAACTCTTAACACTCGTTTTTACTTCTCGTGTAGGCAAGTGGTCATCCCCAGTGTTAAATTTTTAAGCCACCCAAAGGTTTCTGACTTGGCTTAACGACTATTGTCTTACAACAACAGCCGGGACTGACGGCTTAACGTGACCTCCAAAGCGCGGTAGTGCTCATTTGTATATACCATATTGTAACGGTCACCCATCCAAGTAGTGACCGCAGCAAAGGTTGCTTAACTAAACCGGTTAGTCGTGCTTAATTAATAATTAACGAGTTAATTCCGTTCATGCAATATTATATCATTATTACTCAGAATTATGCATCATAATCGTTTATTCATTAATTATTGATGTCAGTAGCCATTATTCACGCCTTTTCACATATCTACAGATATATGAATGCAATATCTAATACAAAACAAATACAAAAATATTTATTGACATAAATATCATTACATTATCTTATATGAATCTATAGATTCCCGAACTAGTTTTTAAACTGTATTTCAGGAATCAGTGGCTTCTCCCAATATTTTTAAACATTATTATGTCACACAAAAAAAAAACATACAGTGAAATCTAGAGAAAAAAAAAAACTTATAGTGTAGAAGTTACAAAAAATAAACAAAATTAACAGTGAAAAAACAAAAATAACAGTGTCACTTCACAATCAATCAAAACAATCTACTTCTAAATATGCATTTAATATTTTTTCCATGTACTTTCTATATATATAATGTCCATATTTTTTTGTTACAGGTAAGAATAATGTTGCGTCGCCCACCTATCTTCAATAAATTGATATTGTATGGTGAGAACACGTTATTTAGAATATGATTGAAACATCATATTTTCTTACTACAAAGTCAATAGATACAATTGTTTAATATTTACTCTTAATATGATAAACATAATAAATCATACTTTCCCCTCCCTAGTAGTATATAATTATATGTAAAATGTAAAACACAATAAAAATTTGATATCCAGATGCTAAAAATATGTATTAATATTTTTGTGGACATTTCACACAACGCCATCTAGCCCCAAACTAAGCGAAGCTTGTACTATAGGAACAAGATAACTAATCTATATATATAAAATTGACTCTCTGTTTCCCTTGGTCATCAAATGACGCGTGAACGGATGGAACAAAGAAAAAAATAGGTAAGTTGAGCGGAAAAAAGAAAACTTAGAGCACGCGGGTGAAACCGTGGAGCACAGCTAGTAAAATGTATAAATACTTTTTTTTGTAAATACATACATGGAATACAATTCAACACTTAGATACAGAACAAACATCGATGTTAATTACATTAATGTTTGTCCTCGGTAAGAATCAAACCCACAACCTACAGTTCAAAAGGCTACCAACTGAACTATCAGGCCAGTATAAAAAAAATGGTCTTAAAAAAGTGTTAAAGGTGCCTCTAGCACTTTTATAAAGCCAATTTAACACACTAATATTATAAAGGCGAAAGTTTGTATGAGTGTATGTGTGTATGTTTGTTACCCCTTCACGTTCAAACGGCTGAACGGACTTCCATGAAATTCAGTACTAAGGTAGCTTATACACTGGATTAACACATAGGCTACATTTTATCCCGGAAAAGTGAATTGTTCCCTTGGGATGAGCAAATAATTAAAATACTTTTTATCCGCGGGTGAAAACTAGTAATTTATAAGGAACTGTGCGATGCCCACGCAAAATGTTCTATCTTAAATACCAACACCTCTAAAGAATTGTCGCCCTAATCACCCCTACAAATCGCTTTATCGACAATGTAAAGGCTTGTCATCGTCAAATTGGCGCGCCCATTGAGGGCAGAGTGAAGCAGTGCTCCGCAGAACGCCTGACACCCACGCTTGTCCCGCCCACGCGTGGACGTAATAACAGGCGCTTAATTTCCCTAAAATAATTTTATTGTAATGTTACCAGGAAAGCATTTTGTTGACGTTAAAACAGAGGAATTTATGGAGCAAAAACGTAAATATTTTCGCGTCAAAAGTGCTTTAGAACTTAATTTTATTTACTGAAACGCACTATTAATCTTAAATAGATTGTTGCTCGAATTCAAAACAAGTATTGATATGTATAAGCGGGCTTCATTCTTCCAGTTCTTTTAGTTACATTTTGTTGCATCGTAGACAGGAGTTATCTAGTTTCACTTGGCAATCTTCAGATCATTTTTTATTTTCTAAATTTCTAAATAACTTTAATAACTAATTTTACTAATAATAATATTATATTATTATTATTATTAATAATATTATATATGTGTCGGTTGCCAGCAAGGAGATCCTCTCGGTCCAGCCCTTTTTAGTTTAGGAATTGACCATATAATTAAAGAATTAAATTCTAAATTTAACATTTGGTACCTCGATGACGGTTCTTTAGGCGGGAGTGCATCAGAAGTTTTGGATGACCTTAAATCAATCATTCATCGCTTCAGCTGCGTTGGCTTAACTCTTAATTTTAATAAATGTGAAATTTTTATTCCAGATCATATTCCAGATCAAATTCGCTCATCCATAATTGACAAATTTAACTCGTTATGCCCTAACATTTTAGTTCAAACAAAAACCTCGCTCACTTTACTTGGTGCCCCAATTTTTTTGGAAGCAATCCCGCCTTTAGTGATGTCAAAAATTGAAAACTTTAATGACGTTTCCGGTCGTCTTTTTGAAATTAAACCTCACATGGCTATTTATATTCTTCGGCTTTGTCTTTTTACCCCAAAATTTATGTATTTATTACGGAGTTGCCCTATGTGGTATTTCCAGTCAATTGTTGATTTGGTCGATTCGACTCTAAAAGACACTGTCACTAAAATTCTAAATCTTCATTTTGATAGTCGTGCTTGGGCACAAGCAACTCTCCCCATTTCTTTCGGTGGCCTAGGCATCCGACGTTCATCTAGCGTGGCACTCCCGGCCTTCTTGGCTTCTTGTCATGGCTCGCAAACCCTCATCGGCATGATTCTCAAAACTCCTATTGCCGATGTTCGGGTGGCTGGCCAGACAGAAGCTTTGTCGGCCTGGTGCGCTTCTTGTCAAGGCGTCAGTGTTCCTACTGAAATGGGGAGACAGAGTGCGTGGGACATTCCACTCATAAAATTAACCCATTCGGCTTTATTGGATCAGGTGACAGATGATGCAGATCGAGCACGTCTCCTAGCTTCATCGGAAGTAGAGTCAGGTCACTGGCTCCGTGCTCTTCCCTCCGACAATTTGGCGACTGTATTAGACCCCAGCAGCTTACGTGTAGCCGTGGGTTTACGTTTGGGGGTTAAGCTGTGCGAGCCTCATCACTGCCAATGTGGGCAAGGCGTGGACCGACTCGGACGACATGGGCTCTCATGTGTGAAGAGTGCCGGCCGGCTATTTCGTCATTGGGCGATCAATGATTTAGTCAGGCGGGCACTCTCCACAGCATCCGTGCCCTCTACGCTGGAGCCGACTGGGTTGGTGAGAGACGACGGCAAGAGACCGGATGGTGCCACCTTAGTCCCGTGGTGTCTTGGACGCACACTTGTCTGGGACGCCACGTGTGTGGATACCTTGGCACCTTCTCACGTCTCCAGCACGGCTCAAAGCGTCGGGGCCGCGGCGGAACAGGCGCAAATTAAAAAACGGCGCAAATACGCACAGGTCAGCGCAAATCACGAGTTTGTGGCGCTGGCCGTAGAAACATTAGGCCCGTGGTCGTCCGACACAAAAAAATTTATTAAACAAGTTTCGACTCGTTTGGTTCTCGCCTCGGGGGATCCCAGAGCTGGCACATACTTCGCTCAGAAGCTAAGTCTTCTAATTCAGCGAGGTAATGCTGCCAGTATTCTGGGAACCCTACCGCGCGGTGGTGAATTGGATAGCGTATTTATTTTGTAAATAATGTCTTATTAGTTCTAACTTTTTATTTATAGAGTGCCTGTAAATATTAGCGAGTGATTTTTGTGATATAAATAAAATGTAAATTAATAGTTTGAATAACTTTAAGTAATTAAAATAATGTTTGGTTTTATGTACGATACCCCAAATAAATAATAATAATAAAAAAACTATAATTGATTACCACTTACGTGAGTATACCTACCCTCAATCCGTAGCAGTCTCGTAGCGCGTAGCCGTAACCTCGTAGCACTCGTAAGCCGTGACATATCTTTTCGAACGTGAGTTATTGTGACAGGAAGTTCCAAAGAAGTGATTTATTGTCTCCCGTCATATTAGTCTAGGAAGTACCCTCTGCCTTTGATACATGGATATTGAAATGAAATACGATAGTTTGTTGTTACTTTTCAGTGCGTGAGAACTTTGACTTCATAGTGGATTCAGATAAATAAAATCATTGCAGATTGCTACGGCTGTCTTTTGTTTTTATTATTTGTTTTGTAGTTAACGAATAAGAAAGGTTTTAGAAGTGTTTAAATTTGTGTGCATTTTGTGTTGTTTTTGTTTACTGCAGCAATTTTAACAAAGTAAATGCACCTCTAGAAACAGTCAAAACAAAACTCAATATTGAATAATTGGAACATGAAATTTCCAGTTTCATCCTGCACATAGTAAAAATAATATTTGATTTAACAAAACATCTCTGGTGCTCAAGAATTGCTTTTAAACACTTATTAACCTTTCGGGACATGAACTCAACTGACTTTACTATACCCTTATATTTTTGTTTTTGTAATATTAATTCTTTGACGTATGCAGGATATATATTAAAATATTTTTTTTATGATATTTCTCGATTTCATGACAAATTGCTTATCTCGAAGCCGCCCACGGTTTGTCCTTAATCTATGTCCGAAGGTTAGGGTTGGCAATCGGGTGATCTGCCCACACCACTTTATACTCTCCATTGACAGGTATCTTTACCTTTATTCACTGAAAGGTATTCATAAACACGGGATTTACACATATTTTCATGTTACCTGGAATAAAAATTTTATTATTTACATATCAGTGGCATAAGTTTTGTACAATCTAAATTTATAAAAGAAAGATTTGGTTGTTTGTTTGCATTGATCAATAAGCTCTGAAACTACTGGACCGCTTTGAAAAATTCTTTCACGATTCAAAATCCTACATTTTCCTTGATGAACATAGGCGATAGAATATATAAAGTACCCGTGCGGAGTTAGAGCAGGCCGCTAGTACTTTTATAAAAATAACATGGCAAAAATACTGTAAAAACCTATTTCAATATTGCCCCTAACAAGATATTGCCCCGAGCTACTGATAATGGCTGCAATAGTTGCCGCGTCAAGGAACTTTTATTATTAGAAAGTAAAAGCAATCTTTGATAAATAAATTTTCTATGACTTGACACAGCTTATTATTTATTTTTTCTAAGATAGCTTATGTGGATAGATCCACTATTAAAAATAAAAGTATATTATTTATTTTAACTTATATCAAACCGGGCCTATTTTACGTGTATAACTGAACCAGATTTTTCGAACTGTCACTGCATTGAATATATTTATTGAGGTTACAAAACTGTTTTTAGCATCAAATACAACAGATTTATTACATTCAGAGCATATGGTTTTGTTTAAAGTAATTTAAAAAATGTCTGCGACCTACCAACCCTACTGTCCGTGTTTGTTATCAAGATTATTAAACAGCCGTTTGACTGTTTAGATAGATTATTTTCTTTGTTTTCCGACGGAGTGGAAAATATAGGAAGCCAAGTCAAGATTTTGTCTTTCAACACAAAAAATAGTCTTGAAATATTAAGGATACCAGGAATAAATAAATCAGGCCCAACGATCACATACATGGATTCTGGACACTAACTAATATTTTCTGTATAGGCTCAGGAACTACGAGGTCCATGATCCCGCAACACCCAGACACAGAACAAGTACTTAGTTCAGGATCTATGTATGTGATCGTTGGGCGTTATTATTATTACTACTATCATTTATTATATTAAACATGTGTTTAAATGAGGAACACTGTATTCAGGCGTATCCTCGCGGAATCCTCGTGGAACAAGACAATCTAGTGATTTCCGCTAACAACGTGGCGAGGTTCTGTCGGAGTTACACTAGATGTTCATATATTTTTTTTTTAAATAAAGCAACGTTCACATGTTTTCTACACGCAGCTTTGTGCGATTGCGTCGAGCATGGAGCACTGAAACCCAATATTCGAGAGGAGTGTATAGTTACGGCTCGGTAACGAACTAACAAGTACAACTGCAGTTACTGTGTTTTTTTTTATTATGCTTCTTTACCACAGACTCCTGGGACCGTGCTTTTTAATATGCTACTTACATATTTGTTGGTTGCATTTTTCATTTTATTTTTTTAACAAAATCAATACAGGACGGACTTGTATATGACGGTGGCAACGTCCAGTTGTAAACTCTATGCGCAGCGAGCAGTACCGTAATTAACCCTATCGTAGCATTTAAATTTATTATAGTGGCAACACCGGTGTCTGTCATCGCTCCCCAACCCTGGCTAAAAAGGGAGCGCTCAGTGTACTACGGATCATTCTAGCTCGGACACGGACCTGTGCGCATGCTGAAGGCCTATAGTTTATAGGTTGCAACCTACGCACAACCCGTCACCCTATATACAGATACTTTTTTTCCTAATTTTTTGGACACTATATAAATATCGGGAATATCAATTACTTTATTTCTATTTGCGTATAGACCACGAGCAGACCAGCCCCCCCAGTTACTGTGTTAGTATTCTATAGCTTTACTGTCTGCAAGAAATCAAATTAAAAAATACAGTGATGCCAGTGAATCTGCCGTTCTGTACACCGTTACAAGTATTCAAAGTTTACGTTGTCGAGCATCGGAAAGTATTTGTAGCGCTTAGCGAAGCACGAATAGCCGTTCTAACAGATTGGTAAAGTTAGGAAATCTTCGCTGAGGTCACTACTTTGATGAGTAACCGTTACAAAAAGTTGTATTTACAACTGAGCGCTGCCGTGCTTCGGAAGGCATGTTAAACCGTCGGTATTAGTTATTGTCGTGAGACATTAGTCGTTAAGTAAGAAGCTTTTGTGCGGGATAAAAAACCTGACCAAGGCTGGCCGGCATACACGAGAAGAAATATTTGTATGAAACCTTTAGTTACGTGAAGTTGTCGCATAAATAACACTAACGAAAGTAATTCATTTAAAATATATTTTTTCAAATTATGTTTTGAAGAAAACATATTTCTATTTTGTTTAAAATATATTTTTACCAAAGAACCTCAGGTATATGAATAAAAGTGATTTGTTCCTCGTAGAACACCATCCTTTACGCATAATGCTGTTTATCATATACCTCGCGGGCGTTATTATTAGGTTACCCGAAAGGTACATAAAAAGGATAACGTATTTTCGTATGTAACACCTACGCAGAGTTAGGTACAGTCAGCGAAGAAAATTGCTAAACTTCATATTCTTAATTCGTATTGTTTTCGCTTTGTTTAATGTTAATGTCGCCATCTTGACAATTGTAAAGTGTCATTTTACTGGATATACCAACATAACAATACAAATTTTCAACTTTGTTATGTTGACAATGGAGACCTTTTTTTTTGAGAGGGTGGTGGCAATGGTATGTAGGACTCGAACCCACTAAAACCTCCCCGTGAACCGTCTTCCGTCGTACCGGAGCGAGAAGAGGTCGCGTTAGCAGTCCAGCCATCTTGTCCTGCATACCATTGCCACCACCCCTTTCATTAACTTATTTATACACCATTAACATAACATTATAACATTTGATGTTGTCATTAACTTATTTATACACCATTAACATAACATTATAACATTTGATGTTGAGATCCTGAGTCCGTGGGTATTTCATCTCGTTTTCCAAAGTTAATCAGAGAGCCTGGTAGATGCGACGCGTGAGCAAGATACTGGATGGATGCGTGGATACAGCACAACAAATCAGTATTGTAATTCGACGGGGCAATGCTGTCAGCATGTTGGGTACACTACTACTGGTAGTGGGCTGGAGCAATAATGATTCTACTCTCTGTAGGTCATCAAAACTAGTGTATAGACCAAATGTTTTTTGTTTTATGTAGCTAGTAGCATTTAGTAGTAGTTGATGTTATTATAGTAGTTAATAAAAAAAAGCTATTTTGACTGTTCAAAAGATTCAAACTAAATTTCTAACTAAGTTTTTAGTGAATGTGTTGGCCTGCCCGATAGGAAGTGGTCTGCGTAGCTTACAAGTCAGCTCTCATACTAGAAATGACATTAACGTGTTTAAAAAAAAATGAAACCCTGTATATATTCTCTTCACCACTTTTTTATAGTCCTCCATGTCTTTCAGCTCTAGGACTACTAGCACACCATTCACATTTCACAGATGTAAAGCCAAAAAGTCCGCATAAATCAAGTTGTTACAATTAAAAAGATAGATTGGTGGCTGTAATAAAACCATCCACAATTAGATTTAACGTCTTACAAAGAGTTCTCTTAGTATTAAAATGTAGAGTTTAAACTACCCTTTGCCCTCGACGTCTTTACTATTTCGTAGTTTCTTTTATTTTTTGTTTACTGACTGTACGACTAGGTACCACATGCTTGTGGCTCTACCATTTCTTTTCATTTCTTTACGCTTAACGCCCTCTTATGAGATCGCATAAGATTTTCTGATGCTGGCGCTGAGAGAGATTGAGCTTAAATAATCTTTTATGCTCTATTTTTGGTTTTGTTACTACTTTCCCACGCTGAGATTTAGGCATTGTCTTGGAGAGAGAGCTAGTGAAAGGGAGAGAGATAAATATATAAGATCTTCTATTATTTACAATATAAATGGATTTCTTTTTAACATATGTGTACTTAATACTTTGGTAACGGATTACCAGGCTAGCATCAATTGCAACGATGTCTATACTAAGCGCTATCCAGTGCAAATTTTGACTCCCCTAATCCACAATTTGGTATTTTTAAACCCCAACGTAAAAACGACGGGGTGTTATAAATTTGACGTGTCTTAGTGTGTGTCTGTCTGTAGCATCGTAGCTCCCGAACGGATGAACCGATTTAGATTTAGTTTTTTTTTGAAAGGTGAATAGTACTAGGTAGTGTTGTTAGATTGGTTTTATGAAAATAGGTCCAAGATGGCCGCCGTCACAAAATGGCGGATCTCATATTTTTTCACAACTCGTTCAATATAGGTATCAAACGAAAGAGCTTGATTAGTAGAATACTATGTTTATGTTAAATTTCTAAACAAACATGGCTGCTACCTAAAAATGGCAAATTTTCTTTTTTTTGAGTCGGGAGATTTCTCAATTTTTAATTTAACTATTGCTTGTTTATTTGTTATTGATGATTTCAGTTAAGCCATCACCCGTACTCCAAGTTATTTTATAGACATTTGTAGGAATAAAAAATATTCAATAATACTGCAGGATCTTCAGGGCATTTTCTTTGTTTTTACGATTATGAACCTTATATCCAACTTAGCAAAAGGAAGTAAACCGACATAAAATAACACCCGCAATAAGGCAGTGCGTAATGTGACAAAGGGAACTGATTATGTCAACTTCCCCCTGCAAAAACGTGCAAATTGCCTGAGGTTTCAGCGGAATATGTTATTTGTTACTCTTCATTATATCCTCTATGGTTATTTTGGATGTATTTTGGTATTTGCTGCTCTTTGTCTTAGACTATCATTCAGCATGTTATATGAACCTTTCAATTGGTTTTGATTGGTTGGTTGGCGAAGCGAAGCAAGCTCCCGTTTTTGTCTTCGTGGTTTTTTTATATGCAGATAAAAAACAAATCAGTCCTCCTGCATCAGTCTAACTGCATATTCTTTCATTGCCAGATAAACATTCAGTAATAAATAATCAGTAATAACATCTCTTATTGAAATAATAATCTCACAGCGGAAATTGAACTCGAACCTCATCCTTCTTAACTAAAGGATGTTAATTTACAATAATAACTCGTCAAACTGACATGAAAACAGTCTATAAAGACTTGGTGCACACAAATTATGAAAGTTAAATCGCTCAGAATGAACCGGAGCGACCGAGTCGGCTTCAATGAACCGTCGAGTCCGGAAGCTCTTTAACAAATCATGGCTCAACAGAAGTTTGAACTGGTATCTGCAAACGGCTACTTTACTTTGTTGAATAAAAGTATTAACTTTTCAGATAAATAGGGAATCATTTACTTTGGTTATTGTGTGGCTTATTAGTGCAAAAGTCGTTTGAAAGACAAGGCTCTCTTTTTTCATGTTTTATTAGAGATCACATCTCTTAATATTGAGTGACAATTTGGCTGTAAGTATTGCCACGCTACGCTTGACGTTGGAACTATGTCAAAATCAAAGTCAAAGTCAAAAGATTTATTGCTAATAGGCTATTTTAGCACTTTTACAATTCAAAATTATAGTAGGTACTTAAAATCAAGTTATTGTACTAAGCATATAGAATTACAATGATATGGATATAATGAGGATGTTCCATAACCATATTTCAAAAAACCACGTGTCAAAAGAGACCGTCCCATCTTCCAGGGGATGAGGGTCATTAAAAACAAGTTGTACAGTGCCGGCTATTACTATAGTGTATATATCTCGCAAAATAACTCAAATATCGTAAAACATCAAAATAGCCAAACTAACCCTTTCCAGTTGAGAACGTTTTTGCCAGTTTAGAATTTCCATCTGAATGAAGAACAAAAGGAAACCAACCTATTTAAAATTCAGCGGGGGCTTGAGGATGTTTGTTTTAATTAGCAGCGAACAAAAATAGTCTAGCTTGACACTTGTTATCCTCTACAGTAGAGGTGTTCAAACTTATAATATTACTAAAAATATTACTTAAAATGTACTAAAACATTTTTTAATTTTGGGTTAACTGTACTTTCGACAGCCTCTGTGGAGTGGTGGTTGAGCAGGTCGGCTTACCTGGAGGCGGCGGATTCAATTTCCGCGGCAGGACGTGTTTGTAACTACAACTATTACACGGCTAACACTCACGAGATACAGTCGAATAACTCGACCGGTGTTCGGGCAATAAAGATGCCCATCCTCAAGGAGTTCGCGCGGCGGTGGTGGTGGCGGCTCAGCGCCGAGCCGCCATGTGTTTTATGTATCTCGTGAGTGTTAGCCGTGTAATAGTTGTAGTTATGAGTACTACTCACGTCAGTTTCTATAATATTATAGGACGTGTTTGTATAGGAAAAAAAGCACAAATACTTGTTCTAGTCTGGGTGTTGTGACACCATGGTCTTCGTAGTTCATGGGTCCCCCTATACAACAGAAGTTGAAAGTTGTTGGTTAACGTATATCTCTATGGTCAACATAACAAAGTTATAAATTTGTATTATTATGTTGGTATGTCCGATAAAATGACAATTTACAATTGTCAAGATGGCGTCATTAATATTAAACAAAGCAAAAACAAAGTTATACCAGCCGATAGATGGAGCTAAACTAAAGAATTTTTACTTCACTCGTGTGCTCTAAAGCACGCTCGTTTTTTCTTGAACCAACATCGACGATGGCTCGTGTTTGTGCTGCATGTTTCAACTGCTTCTTTTCAACGGTCACGTGAATTCTGATTTCATCAAAAAAAAAGTTAAAGAATGTAGAATCCTGACTGGGACTTGAACCCGCCTCGGTTGCCGTGATAATTGATGCCATGTGCAAATTAACCCTTCACCTTTTTGCAAGCAACTTATAGATTTACGGGGTGGTTTCAAATCTTTCGTTATTTTATATCAAAGTTAATTCATAGAATGTTAAACGTACGGACACCCGTACAGTTATAATCGTTAGTCAATTGTTATGGTAAACGTCAGCATTCGAATTAATCTTTTGATAATCAGACTGTACTGTTTACAATCAATAAACTTGTTTATATGTTTATATAATAAATTTGTTTCTAAACCCATTAAAATTTAATCTATAATACTTGCCAAAGAAACATTTTCAAATAATATAAAACATTATAATTCGATTTCAAATAATATAAAACATTCCAAATAATATAAAACATTATAAAACGAGTTTAATTTCACGGTGTCATTATATAGAACAGTGATAAAATGAAAGATTTACACGAAATACACCTACCCATCGTTAACTTTTTATTTTACCCAACTATTTGTGCGCAAATGCGCGCAAATATTTGTTCAACTGCGGCACTGAAGCGAATTATGAATATATTTTGTCGATATTTGTACAGTTTCGGATGTGCCCAATATATTTTTTTTGTACCGGTTTTATTATCTTTTTTAATAATTTACCGTAGGATGACTATGCCTATTATAGGATAAATAAAATCCAATAATGGAGTCAACTGGTATTATTTCGAGTTATTCATAAACTGCTTAATGTTTAACGGCAAAATTAAAATTTTAGCTAGAAGCCAGAAAGAATAATAAAATTACTTTATTACCTTACTGTTTTGTTTTGTATGTACTCTTAAGAGTTTTCAGAATAGTTTTCAAACGATACCTTATACCTTTCAAATGTTGTCCATTGTAAAGAATCTTCTTCTTCTAAATATATATAAACTCACTGACTGACTGACATAGTGATCTATCAACGCACAGCCCAAACCACTGGACGGATCGGGCTGAAATTTGGCATGCAGGTAGTTGTTATGACGTAGGCATCCGCTAAGAAAAGATTTTTCGAAATTCCACCCTTAAGAGGGTGAAATGGCTGGTTGAATTATTTTCCCATAGGCCACGCCGCGGGCGAGGCTGTGGACAGAAGCTCGTAATAAATATATACCCTTTTTTATAGCGGTCACCCATATAAGCAGTGACAGTAACGAACGACACTATTTTTCCTATTAGTTTTTTATTCTATTGCAATTTATTTTCCAGATCTAGTGACTATAAAATCTTTCACCATTTCCCACGCCACGCCGTGTAGACGTCCCATTGTATTATTGTACAGTATCACTTCAGTAATCTACATCTACGTGGGAGAGCTCTGAACCCGTGTTTTATCTACAGAAAATTGGTTATTGGAGAGAAGTGATGACGTCAGCACACCACTCGACGGCCAATGACGCAGATATCGGTGGTGACGTCATAGATTACCACCTACTATTCTATATTAATGGTGATAACTGCAGGGTGTCTTTCAATGGGTTGATATGAAATTATCTGTTTACGTAGGAGTTCTTTTCGATTTCGTACTTCAACGGCGAAATTTTAAAAATAACTAATTGTAAATACTAATTGAAAATATTAAGAAGAAAAAGCTTTATCACTAAGCAGTCAGAATTTAGAAAAATTGTCTGATATAAGAGAAATATGTCACGATGTTCAAACAAGATTTTATTTTTATTTTGGGCTGAAACAATTTTTTGTGTTTCGAATGAATCGGTGAGCTTCAAATTATCAAAGAGTGTTTTTTAACAGTATCGTAATGAGGCAGTTATTCACCTGATTTTAAGCGGCAGTCCATAACAGTTGCAGTGTCACTCGGAACTCTAAAATGTAAAGTTCCGCGTGATACTGCACAGCGCACGTTATCCTGAGACATCAGCGGAATCTAATAATAATATAACTACACTGTAAGATCAGGTTCATAAGTTTCATTTGCTCAGTGATTTCACTAGCTACAGTGCCCTGCCAACTAGAATACAGTAGTGTGTGCAAGCTACTTGGCACACCACCGCCTTGCTAGTTATTCTGCCGCCAAAATGCACCTAGTAAATGAATAGTACGAATTGAATTTTATCCGAATGATGATTTTTCTACTTGTTAAACCTAAAGTTCTACGTGTGATCTATACTTGGAAATTCGGAATTTCCCTCCAATGATATCTCAGTACGACAGCCAGGGTTGGCAACAAGACAACGGAGGCGCCACTAAGTCGCACCCTTGATTATGGCGCCGGCGATGTACTATTAATTTATGTCACGATACTCGCAACAAGGGCACTGACTGACAGCTGGGAGAAGTTTTCTGTAGCTAAAAAAGTAAGTACCGTTTTGCTTTTAGTGAATTTTGCGATCACTTGTACATTAGAATATGGTGAAAAGTGTGCAAAGGTACAAAACAGATAAGTTTGCTGCTTTGCATACTGTCATATAAAGTTTTTTACTTAGCGAGATACACGTGTTGCAATATGTAAAAAAATGTACGGGGCAGGATGGGAAGCGTACGGTGACGATGATGCGAGATTCACGCTTTTTATTTCACCTAAAAAGTACAAATATACACAGTATATATATATAGCTAATGGAAAGCGTTCGGTGACGATGACGCGAGTTCCATGATTTTTGTTCACCATAAAAGTGCTCAACGCGACTAAAGAACTTTTCACTTCAAAAATTATCGGCTAAGAAAACAAGAACGCACGAAAGGATGATTCCTAATATTTTGCGAGTAGATGTCACCAGGGCTACTTTCATCTATTTAAAAATATAGTGCGACCATATCGCAGTGAGTTAGCCTTTAGGACATATTATTACTAGTAGGTACGTATTGTAACTACAATACGGTATAAATTTCCGCTCCTCAAATTTACTCAGCAAATAAAAGTTTATTTGATTTACTCTCCGTGGAAAAATACAATTAAATGGTATCATAAATTTTGTAGTACAATGTTTCCAATACAATACCAACAGCGTGAGCTTAAACATTGCACCTGAACAAATGGAATGCCACTGTTTGTTTCGCATTAAGTGGATGTGGGATCATGAACCTTATGATATTTTAAATAGGAGTTCTTCTTGGCATGAGAGTTTTCTATTTAGTTGTGTTTACTGCCGGGTAGATAGGACCAATTATTCGCTTTCAACAAGTAAAATGTAATGAGATCATAGTCTCCAATGTACGGCATTTGATACATACCTAGCTATTTTTAAGTCCAGGCGATATGACTCTGACCCCTAGAGTGTCGCCAGCGGTTGCCCGTGTGACGTTTAAAAACGACGCACCCTGGTTCAAATCTCACTCGTACCATAGACTTTTTGTTTTATGTGTGGAATTTGTACACGTCAAGAAAACATTGTTGAAAGGAACATGTTCTCAACAAAGCCTCAAGGCAGGACAGCCTCTCTGGTGTGGTGGTTGAGAGGTTGGGTCATGACCTGGAGGCGGCGGGTTCGATTTTCGTGGCCCAGGAACTACGAGGACCATGGTCCCATAACACCCAGACTCAGACCAATTATTTGCGATTTTTTCTTTGCACAAATACTTGTCCTGCCGTGGGAATCAAACCCGCCCCTCTGGGCTATGAGCCGACCTGCTCAACCACCACACCACAGAGGCTGTCTAAATATCAGTAGATACATCTATTGCTTTTCCAGTATTATATATAAAGTTTTGTCACACAAAGATAACGGTAACCGTAAAAAGAAATAATAATGGCGAAATGGGCTTGACCTATTCGCAGTAAACAGAAGTGGGTGCAACGGAATTGCCTCGGGAACTGTGTGGGAGTCTGAAGACAACTTCTTTTGACGCCGTTTTGTATTAGTAGCCTTTATCTTAATCCACATGAAGTATGATGTAACAGATATTAATGGTTATAGAAAGGTCTAAAGGTGCAAAGTAACCTTTTCAGTAATGATAAACAGAATCAATGTAAATTTTCTTGTTGCTTCTCCTTTACGGGTGCAATCAAAGCTCTAGATTACATTGTACCGAGAGGATCTCAAAATGGTGATCTCTTTTCCACTAATGATGCAAGCATGAAAAGAGATCACCATTTTTGAAGTAAAACTTCTTTACTCACGCCTGATTTGGGGAGTTAGCTGGTGATTGCGAAAGAAAGTTGAAGTTGGTTCATGCAGATCTCCATTGTCAACATACCAAAGTTAAAAATTGTATTATTATGTTGGTATGTCCGGTAAAATGACAATATACAATTGTCAATATGGCGACAGTAAAATTAGCGAAAAAAAAGATACTGACCGATAGAGGGAGCTAAATTAAAGAAGTTTTACTTCAGTCGTGTGGTCTTAAGCACACTCGTCTTTTTAACATTAATATTGTAATAAGCTTGTTATTTTTGACATTAGGCACTTTGTAATTTTATACGTTTAGAAAAATAACATTTGCTGTTAAATTAACAACTTAGCAAACTTGTCTATTTTTTGATTTTGAATTTGATATGTCACAAACGAGATTTTAACCCTCCTCCATCCTTCTCTAAATTTGGGACATGACTTAGCTTCCGTGATAAGTGATCTAACATCCAAATTTATCTTTCACTTTTTACAATCTGATATGATGGTGAATGTGATGATAAGTCAGTTGGTGATGACGTCAACTTATGATCCGTAAATTACAGGTTCGAACTGTATCGAGCTTCAGGTTTTGGTGAAAGGAAACGTGGTGATGAAACCATAAATATGTTGGCAGAACATAATCCATTTTAACGCACAATTAGCAATCATTACCTTCTAGTTATACAAGCTATAATTGAATTAAAAATTTTAAAAACCTTCGACACAATATATGTAACAATTATGTAATTCATAATAATATTCGCCATCTTGAATTTGAAATTTATCATAGTGTATCGTTTTTTACTAGTCAAGCCCTTTCATTTGATACCCATATTGAGAGAGTTGTGAAAAAATACGTAATCCACCATTTTGTAGCGGCGGCCATCTTGGATCGATTTTCATAAACCATAACTTAGAACACTCCCGACTGATTCACCTTTAAAATAAAATCAAAATCAAAATCGGTTCTTTCGTTCCGGAGTTACGATTAATTTTACGACACCCCGTCGTTTATAAGTCGGGGGTTCAAAATATCTGACTCCTAACACTTATATTGGGTCGGGACCACACGGCCACCATTACATCGCACAGGTGCCGTAAGAACCGGCTAAGGGAATATCCAGGGAATGGGCAGCATTCTTTTTGGTCTTCCTTATAATAATAATAATAACGCCCAACGATCACATACACAGATCCTGGATCCTAACTAGGATTCCCTGTGTCTAGGGACCCAGGAACTACGAGGACTGTGGTCCCACAACACCCAGACTCAGAACAAGTAATTGCGCTTTTTTTTCTGTGCACAAATACTTGTCCTGCCGCGGGAATCAAACCCGCCGCCTCCGGGTTAAGAGCCGACCTGCTCAGCCTCTACACCACAGAGGCTGTCATTTATAATCTACTGCGAATACCAAGACGCTTGCTGACTGTGGTGGGTATGAAAACCATCCCTTACAGCCAGGCAGCCGCTCGAAGTGGGTCCAGTCGCAAAAAGACGATGTTTACGTAGTAATTTTTTTCAATCATGCCCAGTTAGTGAAGAATGAAACCTAAATAAAAATAATTTATCTACCATTTTCATACAAAATACGAAACAATTACACATAATTCCGTTCAATTACTCCGGAGGCCGGCCGCGGCACAAGTACCGTCGAATGTATAATTTCCCGCCAGGCGGCGCCACCGTGCCAGACTAGCACGCCCACTTGACCTTAAATACTCCCCCAGATTTAACACCCTGTATTTAGTTGCTAGATACTTGATGGATACGAGTAGGCTGGCAACAGATGCTCGGCAAGAAAGAGGAACATTGTTCTAAAATTCAGGATTATAATAATAATTTACTAGGTGGTAGGACTTTGTTGCAAAGTTCGTCTAGGTAGGTACCACCGCTTTGCCAGTTATTCTGTCGCCAAGCAGTAGTGTGCAAGCACTACTGTGTTCCGGTTTGAAGGACACTGTAGCTAGTGAAATTACTGGGCAATTGAGACTTTAGGATCTGATCTCACAGTAGAGTAATCTTATTACCACACTGTGCTGATGTCTCAGGATGATGTGCGCCGTGCAGTGTCGCTTGAAACTCTATGTTTTAGGGTTCCGAGTGACACTGTTCTGTTATGGGCGGCCGTGGCGCTTAACATCAGGCGAACGACTAGCTCGTCACATCATTCAATAACATAAAAAAAAAAAATATGTGTGGACATCTCACACAACGCCATCTAGCCAAAAACTAAGCAAAGCTTGTGCTATGGGAACCAGATAACTGATACAATACTTAGATACTTTTTTGTTTGTAAATACATACATAGAATACAATATGACACCCAGGATCATTTCTTATTCTTGGAAATGAATAGTTACTCAAGTAAAAAAGTTAATTTTTTTTATATATTTTTTAGTTTCTTTACTGTCTTATTCTATCTTCTATCTTATTCTATCTTGTTTATGATTGTATTTTCTTTCTTTGTTTGATTTTCTCTTCATGGTGGAATCAAAATTTTACTAACATTTATTATTCATCGGCATTTCAATGTGGCATTTTATATCTTGGGCCACAAATTCAAAATTGAAAAAACTATACAGAATGTTTGGCAGAACGTGTGCCGTAGGGTAAGGGGGGATAGGTAGGAATACGTAGGACTACGGCGGCCTTTATAAAGTTCAACAGCCTCTCGTTTATTATTAAAATTGTATTTATTTACTTTATCTAGTGATGTAACTTTTTTTTACATGACTTACCGCCTTTTAAGTATTTTTGTATCTGTTATGTTTATCTATACTACCTAAGTCAATATTTAAGTAAGAAACAGTGAGCTAACGAACTGTCGACAAATAAAAAAAAAATCAAATAGTTCAACAAAAATAAAAGACTTCAACTTTGAATAGATTTTAAAAAAACCTAAGGGTGACTCACTTCTTCTAAGTCTCTAAAAACTGCTCTAGTCAAGCCCGTTATAATTGTACTAGCTTCTGCCCGCGGCTTCGCCCGCGTGGCCTAAAGGAAAAAAAGAAGAAATTTTTTCATAGATAATTCAACTACACATTTCACCCTCTTAGGGAAAGAATTTCGAAAAACCCTTACTTAGTGGATACCTACACTATACACGAGAACAAACCATCCAAATTTCAAGTCTTTAGGACCAGCGGTTTAGGCTGTGCGTTGATATATAAGTCAGTTAGTCAGTCAGGACTTGGAATTTTATATGTACAGATGAAACGAGTTACAAAAATATTCATAAAGTACATTACTAAATAGAGCTTTAAAGACTAGCATGCGTATCGTGGTTTCACATGTATCTTTACCTATGTCCTTTATTGGCTTCTAAGCCAATAAATGTTTGTGCCGACGTGATTTCAGTAGAAATAGTTCTAAATTTAAACCGTGAAGAGGTAACAGACACCGTGAAGTTAGCAAAGTTGATTGTGATTGAATTTGAAAATCATTTTTTGTCATCTGACTTATTGTGACTACGCTCTCACCTTAAAGGAAGTGACGACACGATCGAAGATGTAGCATGCCTAATACCTATTCACTCTTTTCTTGAACAAGTCCGGATCATATTTAGCTATCTAAGGTCTGTGTTACAGAAAGATGCTCAGTCATCGATCGCTGCTCAAGCAGAGATTTCATTCACTAATTGATCACTTTTTCAATGAAAGCTCTGCTTGAGCACCGATCGATGACTGAGCATCGTTCTGTAATACGGACCTTAGTATCTAATTTCTGACATTTTATGAATTGTAATTATGAACTAATTTTGAATTATTTAAATTTATGATTTATAACGAATGTGATTCATATTGTAATAATGCAGTTATACAAGTAAAGTTAATAATGCAGGTCTTTGTAATTATTTTGTAGACAATTTGTAGATATTAAAATTCTCATGAGTGTGATTAATTTTAAATTGATATGGGGATTCCCAAAAGGCTACGTGAACTCACCTCCTGAAGAGGAGCATCGAATATGCTCAAAACCTGGTCGAGATATCGACACACTACTTTATTTATTTATTTATTTACAAGCACATATATAAGATACATATTTATAAAGGATGTATTAAGTACATTGTACAAATTAAGTATAATATTACATTTTACGGAGCCCTAGATCCCACACTAGGCGTACCTGTGTCGCAGGATCTAGCCTCTTACGTTCCTTTCATAAATCTGTGGAAGGTTAATGTATTAAAACTGATGGACTGAGTGTTGCAGATATGGAGGTGTGTGTAAATATGTGTCTGTGACGTGAGGCTGTGTTAGTGTCGTAAGTAACAGTCGATAATAGTTGAAGGAATATATTAATTTAAAATTCGTAGATATATTAATATTTATAGTCGCATTGTATTTAATTTTTATTTGCCAGTTTCTGGTGAAATATTCCGTCCTTTTTTCTGTCGTCTTATTGTACCATACTTTGTGCAAATAAACAATTAGCATTTCATTTTCATTTTCATGAAACAGAAGTAAATCTAGACTTAAAAGAACTGAAACTATTAAACCACGTCCATTAGCAGATTTCGCCGAGTCACCGTTACCGTTAAATGATATACTATCAATAAAGGATACATTAATAAACCCGTTACTGTGTCAACTTACAGCGGGGGGTGTCGATAATAAAAATTAAGTGGTTTACTAAGGCACGCGTGGGCAGATGAAATGCCTAATAGGGGGAGTGGAGTCTAGAACTACTAGCCATGGATTTTAGCTATTTTTAGGCATAATTTTGTGTTTGAAGAAATTTTGGGGAATGGTTTTTAATCTGGATTTTTAAATTTAATAATATTGAACTTACTGACCCTGAAACATACTCGTAGTTTACAGTTTTCAGGAAGTTTTGAAGTCTAGGAGTTTATTTCTAAAATATTTCTTCTGACGTAAATGCAGCTTGATATGGCGTTTTTATAGCAGTTAAGCTTATTAGCTGGCTGGAACTTTTCTTCCGGGTTATATTTATTAGCAAGCAAGGAAGGAGCAAATTTTGATGATTAATCTCAGTAATTCAGGCGTAAGATCAACGACCATGCACTTTGTTCGTGTCATTTACGTAAGGAAAGTAAACGCATTACCAGCGCCCTGGTGTTGAGAATGTTCAAAAGCAACAGTTATCACTTACCATCAGGTAGGCTGTTTGTTTGTAGCCACTTATAATAAAAATTTAAAAAAGTACAGTCTCTTAATTATTATCCGACCTCCGATGTAATTCTCGTCATAACTTCAATGTATCAAAAACTGGTAGCTGGTAGGTTATTAACAACCTCATATTAAATTAATACACGCATGCAATTATTAATAATTGGATCTGCGCACTACAATAATGGGCCGAGATTCAATATTTTATAAATATATTAATATTTTTTGACAGCTAATAACTTTATTACTTAATTGACATAGTCATTTGGTAGTAGATATATACTATGCGTTCGTTTTCCAATCATCTTTCAACCATAGATAATTAAATGTCTCAAAATCCAAATGAATAAGGATTCGCATAATATATAGATCCTGGACCTTAACTAGGTTTCCCTGTATCTAGAGACTCAGAAATCACGAGGACCATGGTCCCACAGCACCCAGACACACAATAAGTACTTACGTTTTTTTTCTGTGCACAAATACTTGTCCTTTCACGGGAATCAAATCCGCCACCAGCAAGTTATGAGCCAACCTGCACCACCAACATACCAAAGGCTGTAGATAAAATATAAATAAAACGTATAGGTACATATTAAATAATCTACTAATGAATTAGGAACTAATATATGCGATGACCTTCGCCAACAATCAATTAACTCCGAATCGATTAGTCAACAATAACCATGACAAGGAAACCAAACATTTCTATAAATGTCAATTAATAAATACGTTTCCTTATTGTTGCACGCAGATTGACAACCTCCTTATAATTGGTCTGTTATTTCAAGTATAGTGAATCACTGCCACTTAACATCAGGAGAAATGTGCTTAAACGCTAGCCTATCCATACATATAAAAATCAAAGTCCTGACTGACTGACTTATATATCAATGCACAGCCTAAACCGCTGGTCCTAGAAACTTGAAATTTGGAGGGTGTGTTCTTTGTAAAGTGTAGGTATCCACAAAAAAGTGAGAAACTCCTTCTTTTTTGAAGCCGGTTAAAAACTGAATAGAAGTGTTCGCTACCATTTACTATGGTTTGAATCTGTGTACCGACCGTGCCAAGTTGGATACATTTGACAGCCTCTGTGGTGTGGTGGTTGAGCAGGTCGGCTCATAAGCCGGAGGCGGCGGGTTCGATTCCCGCGACAGGAAGTATTTATGCACAGTAAAAAAGCGCAAATACTTGTTCTGAGTCTGGGTATTGTGGGATCATGGTCCTCGTAGTTCCTGGGTCACTAGACACAAGTCAAGATTGTGCCGGTTACATTCTTAGCCAATAAGCCCACCAAATTTGTATCGGTCCTGTTTGTTGGTCTTAAATACATCAGTGGTCTAAATATCCATGCCCCTTTAAGTACCTCGCTTTATATCGTTAATTTGCTAAGTATGTAAATAACTGTGTGTGTGTGCGTGTGTGTGTTGTAAGTGTGTGTATATGACGGCGGCAACGTCCAGTTGTAAACTCTATGCGCAGCGGGCAGTACCATAATTTACCCTGTGGTAGCATTTAAATTTATTACAGTGGCAACACCGGCAACTGTCTTCGCTCCCCCACCCATCTGGCTATAAAAAGGGAGCGCTCGGTGTAGCACGGATCATTCTTGCTCCAGACACGGCCCGGTGCGGATGCTGTAGGCCTATAGTTTTATAGTTTCCCGCCATGCTTAACCTGGAGCCTATATATACATATACACACGCACACATGATGTTAAATCTCTTTCAAAGTCTATTAAGTTACATCTAAGTTCTAATAAGGCTCGTACTAGCCAAGATAGTTTCGTCTTGAGACTTAATCAATTCTCCTAAGCAATTATTCATCAACACAGCAGTAGGCAATTACAGTATAATAAACATCGGAGCGGTGTCAGATGGCTAATCTTATGTGTAAGCTCGGTCTCTTAGCAATTATAACTTAATCTCTAGTGGGGCCGGTGGCACGAAGTGTTAACTAACTGGTTAGCAATTAGTTAAAGCCGAAAGTTAAGTACACGATGTGTTAGATATTTATAGCTATGTCCTTATTTATTAATGTTACGTAACCGACTTCAAAAATAGTTTTCAATTCGACTGATTTTTGTTTGTAACCTCAGAACTTTCGACTGGGAGAATTGAAAGCCGTTGCTTCCCGTGTGGTTCCATTTAAAATAGATCAAGATCTGTCAAGTAGTTTTTGAGTTATCCTTAATAATGCGTATTTCGATTTCGACTACATTGATGATGTTGTCATTGGGATTAAAGTCGGTTTAAAACGTTTTTTTAATAGGAAAAATTAGTACACTAATATTATAAAGGCGAAAGTTTGTATGTGTGTATGTTTGTTACTCCTTCACGCTCAAACGGCTGAATGGATTTGGATGAAATTCGGTACCAAGATAGCTTATACACTGGATTAACATAATGGCTACATTTTATCCCGGAAAAAAGAAATGTTCACGTGGGAGGAGAAAATAATTAAAATACTTTCTATCCGCGGGCGAAACCGCGGGGCGCAACTAGTAAACTATAATTAACAAAATAAATTACTAATACGATTAAAAACCAATTGTAAAATTCATGACTGATAAATCAAGACCGAAAAAATCGATAAACGATATTTTAAGTAAGGATAGCAGTTAGTTCGTTTTGTATATAAGATAATAACACAATCTAACCTACCCCCGACCTAAAAGCTGCTAACCATTGTCGACAAACGCTTTGACACTTGACTTGGAAGTTTTTTATTTCTATGTTATTGAATGATGTGATGAGCTAATCGTTCACCTGATGTTAAGGCCTATACGGCTGCCCATAACAGAACAGAGTCACTTGGAACTCTAAAATATAAAGTCTCGCGTGACACTGCACTGCGCACATCACCCTCATCAGCACAGTCTGGTAATTCAGATCATAAAGTCTCAATTGCCCAGTAATTTCACTAGCTACAATGCCCTTCAAACCGGAACACAGTAATGCTTTCGCTTGCTGCTTGGCGGCAGAATAACTGGCAAATTTAGATACCTTATTAATTTTTTAACAAAGCAAATGGTTAGAAGGGTATTTATAAGTAATCTAATCCTTAATCTTCTTCTTGGGGCGGAGGTTGTTAGTGTGTCCACACTTGGTCTTCTTGTTCTTGGTCAATCGGTGGTACCTACCTAAACGAATGTTGCAGAAAAGTCCTACCACCTCGGTACTAACCTATTTATGTATTGTTAATTATAACCACAAGTATTACCTATATATAAGAACCATTTTACAAGTTTACATGAGGTGGTGTAACCAGTCCCTTAATAGACATCCACTTAAGAAAGCAAACGGCTTATCCAAGTTACGCTTAAGTTAGATATGTTAGACCCCTGGACGATGGAATCTAAGTTTATAGTTATCATGTATTATTCGAACAAACTGGTGATGGTATAACATGGGGTTATAATTTCTTACGTATATTGATTGATTTTAAAATTTCTTTATTGACTTTATACATTTTATTTTGTAGGACTTAGCGTCTTAGTTACAAATTTATTATAAGAATGTAAATTGTTTTGCAAGCCGAAGGCACCTCTTAAAACAAATAATACATAAGAAAGTTTATAAATATCCAGTTCCATTTAAATAATAAATTTTAGTGTAGATAGAAAAAAGATAATATTAACATCATACGTGTATACATTTGATTTTGTATATTATTCATCATAAAAAGCCTTGGACTCCATTCAGAGATGAGCCAAGAGAATCCTTGGTAATGCTGTGTTGGTGGAAGGCAAACTCCACAGCATAGCGCACCGACGTAAAGTTGCCACTTTATCGGTTTAATATAGATTGTATTTTGGAGTGTGAGAGGGAATTACATGATCTCAATCTCCCTTTCGCCGGATACCAAGGCGTACAAAAACACGGCACCCATGTATGGTTGAAATTCCATCAACCCGCACTAAGCGTTTTGCTAAACACTATAGTGCGAACAGCCAATGAGTGGAATAACTTGCCCGCGTCCTACCTACTACTTCGATTAGAAGACTCTCAGACTGTAGTTAACAGTCTGAGAGTCTTCTAGTCAAGAGTGAACATCTTCTGCGCAAGCATGCACCATCTGCTGCATCATCACTTTACGTAACGTCAATAATAATAACGCCCAACGATCACATACATACATCCTGAACCCTGACTAGAATTCCCTGTGTCTACGGACCCAGGAACTACGAAGACTATGGTCCCACCATACACAGACTCAGAACAAGTATTTGCACTTTTTTTTTTCTGTGAATACTTGTCCTGCCGTGGGAATCGAACCTGCCGCCTCCAGGTTATTCAAGTCAAAGTCAAAAGATTTTATTGCTAGTAGGCTATTTTTAGGACTTTTTGTATATAAAATAACAACAAAAATAATCATTATCATCATTGTTAGCTAATAAATGTCTCCTCTCTAAAAGTCTTCCCCTATAGAGCGCCAATCTGAACTCTACTAACACTCGCCGAGGTTTTGCAAGGCTATATGCTTTCTACTGGCGCTAATAAATTATTTTTAGTTAGCTTGCATTATAATACTTTTTGCATGTTTTGACCAACTAGAAATATATACAGGCATGTTGCGGTGGAAAATAAACTCGCTTATTCAGTTATAATAATAAGATGCTAGATTTAGTTATTGGTTATTTATAAATGACGATATAGAACCTTTCTTAAATTTTGACTACGCTCTATTTCTACAGTCACACGCCACAGAGCAACGAATATAGTACGCAACGCTATGAAACTTCATCTAGCCAGTATTATTTTTATTTTTTATTTTATTATTTTAGTGCTTTGTATAAACAAATAATTTACTTAATTTAATTATTATTAAAATTATTTTTTCTACCAATAAAGGACTATTTTCGAACGCTAAATAATATAAACACATAAAATTCAAAGTCCTGACTGACTGACTTATAATTTAAAGAGAGACTTGAAATTTGGAGCGTGTGTTCTTTGTAAAGTAGGTATCCACTAAGAAAGGGTTTTTCAACATTTCCCCCCTAAGAGGTTGAAATGGGTGGTTGAATTATCTATGAAATAATTTCTGTTTTGTTTCCAATTGGCCACACGGGCAAAGCCGCGGGCAGAAGCTGAAGAATGGTATGACAAGTTTGTTGAAATTGACTTTTTATAGCTGCAATCACCAACCTTCACCAACGGATCAGTGCACTTCGTAGCAATAACTTTCGATGCTTGAAGCCTAGATTGTCTTCAGATCATCTATATTATAATCTACGTGTATATCACAAATACATAAACAAGGCTTAGACTCAAACGCGTGTTAACAATACAATATAATAGTTTAACACTTGTTTAAGGCTTGTTTAAATCTTTTGTGGTTATGCCACTAGATTTTAGTGCATGCAGTGTGACCTACATCGAAGCGTACGTAATGCTGGTAATGGTGCTGTAATTAATTTTTTTAGCAATTTAATTTTTGTTGATAGTAAGGTAACTTCCACTGCAGTATATTGCAATAACTCCATGGAAAATTAACATAAAATGCAGATGCAGTAGAATGCAAATTCATTAAATACAAACTGTCAATATATCAGGCTTATATTAAGAATCAGCTTACCGTTGAAGTTGCTGATGCAATTGTAATAATTTATAGTTAATTTGATTACAAATTAGTTACAGCGTTAGTTTGTCAGCAAAACATGCAAAGCAGACTGTTACATTTACATAGGCCTAATTGCGATTAAGCCTTACTGAGATAAAGTAAATATTGATACTGTACCATTTTACACATCTAATACTATATTAATACTAGCTTCTACCTGCGGCTTCACCCGCGTGGCCTATAGGAAAATAATGCAACTCATTTCACCCTCTTAAGTGTAGAATTTCGAAAAATCCTTTCTTAGTGGATGCCTACACCTTACAAAGAACACACCCTCCAATAGTCAAGTTTCTAGGACCAGCGGTTTAGGCTGTGCGTTGATATATAAGTCAGTCATTCAGTCAGTCAGGATTTTGAATTTTATATGTATAGAAAAGGCTGTGCCTTAAGTCACTGACTGGCTGCTTGACAACGTATAGCCCAAACCAGTGAAAGGGTTTCTTCCTTTTATGGGAAGGGGTATATGTAAGATTTTTTTAAATATTACAACCCCAAAGGGATAAAAAAGTGTTAAATATTGAAATATGGGAATATAATAAAAATGAAGGCTAAATTAATTACCTTTGGTTAATTATATCACATCATACGATAGCTCAGTTGGTAGTAGCCCTGCCTTCTGAACTGTGGGTTGTGGGTTCGATTCCCACTCAGGACAAACATTTGTGTGATGAACATAGGTGTTTGTTCTGTGTCTGGGTGTCATATTGTATTCTATGTATGTATTTACAAACAAAAAAGTATCTAAGTATTGTATCAGTTATTTGGTTCCCATAGCACAAGCTTTGCTTAGTTTGGGGCTAGATGGCGTTGTGTGAGATGTCCACACATATTATTATTTATTATTATTATATTATCACACTTACTAATCATATCACACTAATCACAAAAATATTATAAATGTGATTTTTTTTTGTGTGTGAGTGTTTTTGTTATCGATTCACGCCACAATTTTTGAACGGATTTTAATAAAATTTGGAATGGAGATATCTTATACATAAGGTACTTTTCATCGGTGGGTCAAACTGCGAAGCGCAGCTAGTATTATATAGTTTTTTATAATAGGTCTTTACCTATGAAATTGCGGTATTGCAGTACAGACTTTTTCAAACAAAAAAAAGTTTTGATTGGCTATGAATTCTAAATTCAAATTAATTTTGTTTTAAAAATATGACATTCTATTTACAATATAAGTCTTTTGTTTATTGATTAGCGTTGTATTTTCATTACATTTCAACATTTTTCCTCATAATGGATACTTTGAAATTTCGTGTAATTATGGAATATGAGTTCTGTCGTGGCACCAACGCGGCACAAACGACACGTAACATCAACGACGTTTACGGAGAGAACTGTACAAACGAACGTACAACCCATTATTGGTTTGCTCGGTTCCGTTCTGGGAATTTTGACTTGAAAAACGAACCTCGTGGTCGTCCGGAAACTTTGGTCAACAATGATGAATTAAAGGCGATTGTGGAAGCTGATGAATCTCAATCTACAGCTGAGCTGGCAGCAGCTTTTGATGTTAGCATCAAAACAATATTGGTCCATTTGCGACAGATTGGCAAGATAAAAAAGCTTGATAGATGGGTGCCCCACGAACTTAACGATCGCCAGCGCAACGTACGCGTCGAGACTTGCCTTGCGCTGCTTAACAGGCACAGAAATGAGGGAATTTTGAACCGAATTGTTACGTGCGACGAAAAAAGGATTCTTTTTGACAATCGAAAGCGCTCAGCAAGTTGGTTAGATCCTGGTTCGGTACCAAAGCAATGTGCAAAACGAAAAAGGACCCCTAGAAAGGTGATGGTCACAGTTTGGTGGTCTAGTGCTGGTGTGATTCATCATAGCTTTTTACAAAACGGCGAGAGCATTACTGCAGATGTGTACATTGAAGAACTGACCACAATGATGGCGAAACTCGCACGTCTGCAACCAGCTTTGGTCAATCGGTCATCTCCACTGCTACTTCACGATAACGCGCGACCCCATACTGCACAACAGACCGTCTCTAAGCTGCATGAGTTGGGTTTGGAAGCTCTCCCTCATCCGCCATACTCACCAGATCTTGCGCCTACCGACTATTAATTTTTCCAAAATTTGGACAACTTTTTAGCGGGAAAAAAATTCAATTCCCGAGAGGCAGTACAAAACGCCTTTGAAGAGTTTGTTGTCTCCCGTCCTGCTGATTTTTTCAAGAAGGGCATCCATAAACTGCCCCAGCGTTGGCAAAGATGCATTGATTGCAGGGGTGATTACTTTGAATAAAAGAAATAAATAAGTTCGAAAAAAACTTTAACTTTTTTCAAACAAAACGGCAATTTCATAGGTAAAGACCTAATATTCAAACTGGAAAGTATATTAACAACGTAGCTGTAGTATTGATATAAATCATAAATCTTAGATATAAAATGAGTGGTAAAACTACAATAACTGTTCCTTAAGATTTAATCAAATCGTTGTTAGTACATATAGTATTTTTTTTTAAATTACGGACATCTCAACACCCACAAAATACAGCAAGGACATCGTAAAGACAAGAGAAAAGCAGCCGAGTTATAGAGACAAATATGTGAAGCATTTCAACTCTTCACGATTTCGAGATACGCAATCTTCATAAATCTGACAAGCTGATAAAAGAGAGTCAATGGTTTTACGTCCTTACTATAGGCAGGTATAATTTATTATTAGTGATAAACAGTACTACTCTAATGGTATTAGTTTAGTCGTTAGTTAAACCATAATTAAATGAGCATGGTTGCGAAAATGTATGGATTGACTATTAGGCTTGCGTAAAAGTGAATGCGCGAGCGCATCCTAGACTTGTTTATATTTAATGCGCATTGTTTAGTGTCTTATGAAACTAAATGTTGTATTTCTGGTAATTTAATTTAAATAGAATGGCTAGAAAAATAAACAATGGCTGCATGCCCTCAATTCAGTGCTTTGTCCATGCCATGTTTTCTTCGTTGTCATTTTTGTATGTAATTCAATGCACAAGTGTTTAGGCGGCTTAACATTTTTGTATGTAATCCAATGCAGACACGTTTAGATGGCTTAATTTATTGTATGTAATCCAATGCGCAAGCGTATAAGCGGCTTAAATTTTTTGCACGTAATCCTATACACAAGCGTTTAGGCGACTTAACATTTTCGTATGTAATCTAATGCGCATACGTTTAGTTGGCTTAATTTTTTTGTATCTAATCTAATGCACATACGTTTAGTTGGCTTAATTTTTTTTTTATCTAATCTAATGCACATACTTTTAGTTGGCTTAATTTTTTGTGTCTAATACAGTTCAAAAGCGTTTAGGTGGCTTAAAAATTCTGACAGTAGGAGTGACCATTGTGCCTTTACGAAAAGAAGATTTTTTCTGTATTTTGACATAGAAACTACACGTATTTTTGGTAATAAAACTATATGCTATTCCAGGACAAATAGAGTCTACATTCTTAAATTCAGAAAAATTCATTCGGCCTTCACAGCGCTCAGGGGTAATACACATAAGATTTTTGCTTTATAATTTTTACAAGTAAGAGAGCCTATTAAAAAATTGACAACGAAAAAGAAAGTAAATTATCTGAAGACTACACCGAGTATCTCTATGAAACACTGGTCTCTGATCTACAAATAATATACGTGTTAAACACTGAATGAAGATGTTTTATAGATCCATCTTCAGACCACATCATGACGTCAAACGCGTTGTAAAGAAGCGTAAAATTATATTAGTATCATTATTACCAGTCTATTAATTTCCTCGTAGCTGTATATAAGGGTTCGCACAGACTTAACACTTTACAATTACGGTCACGAATTAATTCTTAACTTTCTTTTTCTTTTCTTTCTTTCTTAAGTCTGTAAGTTCAGCTTTGCCTCGTGGTTTTAGCTCTGTGGATAATTATCACAGTATCCTATAGGAACTACACCATTTTTCAGGATTCCACTAAATTTCATCAAAAATCATTTAGCTGTTTCAATTCTGAATGGTAACAAATACAAAAATGCACACATGCAAAGTTTCACAAGAGAAAAATTAACAAGACAAACATCGCCAAGATAATAACGCCCAAAGATCACAGACATAGGTCTTGGGAATACAAGGAATCTATATCTAGATTTCCCTGTATTTATGGACACAAGAACTACGAGAACCATGGTCTCCCACAACACCCAGGCTCAGAACAAATATTAGGTCTTTACCTATGAAATTGCCGTTTTGTTTGAAAAAAGTTAAAGTATTTTTTTTTCGAACTTATTTATTTCTTTTATTCAAAGTAATCACCCCTGCAATCAATGCATCTTTGCCAACGCTGTGGCAGTTTATGGATGCCCTTCTTGAAAAAATCAGCAGGACGGGAGACAACAAACTCTTCAAAGGCGTTTTGTACTGACTCTCGGGAATTGAATTTTTTTCCCGCTAAAAAGTGGTCCAAATTTTGGAAAAAGTAATAGTCGGTAGGCGCAAGATCTGGTGAGTATGGCGGATGAGGGAGAGCTTCCAAACCCAACTCATGCAGCTTAGAGACGGTCTGTTGTGCAGTATGGGGTCGCGCGTTGTCGTGAAGTAGCAGTGGAGACGACCGATTGACCAAAGCTGGTTGCAGACGTGCGAGTTTCGCCATCATTGTGGTCAGTTCTTCAATGTACACATCTGCAGTAATGCTCTCGCCGTTTTGTAAAAAGCTATGATGAATCACACCAGCACTAGACCACCAAATGTGACCATCACCTTTCTAGGGGTCATTTTTCGTTTTGCACATTGCTTTGGTACCGAACCAGGATCTAACCAACTTGCTGAGCGCTTTCGATTGTCAAAAAGAATCCATTTTTCGTCGCACGTAACAATTCGGTTCAAAATTCCTTCATTTCTGTGCCTGTTAAGCAGCGCAAGGCAAGTCTCGACGCGTACGTTGCGCTGGCGATCGTAAAGTTCGTGGGGCACCCATCTATCAAGATTTTTTAAATCTTGCCAATCTGTCGCAAATGGACCAATATTGTTTTCATGCTAACATCAAAAGCTGCTGCCAGCTCAGCTGTAGATTGAGATTCATCAGCTTCCACAATCGCCTTTAATTCATCATTGTTGACCAAAGTTTTCGGACGACCACGAGGTTCATTTTTCAAGTCAAAATTCCCAGAACGGAACCGAGCAAACCAATAACGGGTTGTACGTTCGTTTGTACAGTTCTCTCCGTAAACGTCGTTGATGTTACGTGTCGTTTGTCTCGCGTTGGTGCCACGACGGAACTCATATTCCATAATTACACGAAATTTCAAAGTATCCATTATGAGGAAAAATGTTGAAATGTAATGAAAATACAACGCTAATCAATAAACAAAAGATTTATATTGTAAATAGAATGTCATATTTTTAAAACAAAATTAATTTGAATTTAGAATTCATAGCCAATCAAAACTTTTTTTTGTTTGAAAAAGTCTGTCCTGTAATACGGCAATTTCATAGGTAAAGACCTATTATTTGTCATGTCGTGGAAATCGAATCTGCCACCTCCAGGTTATGAGCCGACCTGCTCAACTACTACAGCATAAAATCTGTCATAATTATCGAGATTTTTGTGATATGTAGTGCACCTAGTAGTAACTAGTAGTGGTATTATTATAGTAGTTAGTTTAAATAGTAAAGGCATTGCACGTTATAAAAATCCTTAACGGAAGACGATTAAAAAACTATGAATTTAATATAAATAAATTATCCAAGCATGAAATATGTATTATAAATTAATTAGGACGTTGCAAATAATAATAATTATAAATTGTGTAAAAAAACAGCAAAGCTAAAGTCGCATTATTCTTACTTATGTTTGAATATTCGTTATACAAGCGAAAAACGATACAAGAAACCTCAGAGTGGAAATGTTTTAAGCCTTGTCCGCGCTATACTTGGCTTAAAATAGTGGTTCGTCTTTAGCAAGCCTTACACTGAGACTACTGTGAGAAGGTCCGCTGTTGTTGTAATCTAGAAGTCATGGAGCAATTATGTTTTGATTGATGAATGATCATACTTTTTATAATAATTATCGCTCAATCTTTGAATCAGTTTTAATTGTTACATTGATTTATCTACCTAGATCGAATTGATAAAAATATTTTTTCTTACTTGACAGTATAAATGGTTTTCCTATTAAATTGTTTTTACTGATTCATAATTAATTGCTTTGTTGATTTACCTAGTTATACTTATTTTAGGTTGGTTATATCATTAAAACTCTCGATTAGTCATAATAGTCAGAGGCAAATGGTAATAATACCTAATGTAGATTCAATATATCATAATTAAGGTCTGCTACTTAAAAAATTCTTAAACATAAAAAAAGTCTTATTTTATAATTATGTCATAACATACAAATTTACACTCAGAAAATTCCTCCGTGTATAAAAACAACTGTCATTCAATAATTTAAATAAAAGTTTCTTAAAATTATAATATTGTACATTTGCAAGGATTAGGCAAAAAATACATTATATTTTAATAACGAACGCAATACGTAAATAACCAACTTCAGACTTATATGATTTTCACATTAATGCCATTATCAGAACTGTACCAAATTGAAATGGGATCAAACGGCCACTAGCTTTCAAATAAAAAAAAATCATTAAAATCAGTTTACCCAGTTGAAAGTTCCGAGGTGACGAACATAAAAAATACAGTCGAACCTTCTCCTTTTTTAAAGCCGGTTATACAGCATCAATTCGCGGATCTTGGTTACTTGTGCTTGAGATAATATTTAAGCTATCAAAGTCAATTTTAGCAAACTTGAATTCTCTCGTCTGCATAATAAATGTGCTTCGTATGCTCCAGATTTATAATATGAAACTTCTGTTTGCTTCTACCGAGGTACGTCAACAGTTAATAAAATCTTGTCAGTTTATTGAAGTTAAGAGTAGTTGCAGGTTTATTATTAGGTTCTCGATCTCGAGATCTGTGACCTCATGTCTGTAGTTCACGTCAGTGTAACGTTGTGGGAAGTGAAAAGATAATTTTATGTGAAGTGGAAATTTTAATCACAGGTAAAATTAAGAATAAGAAAATAAGAACTAAATCTTTTATGTCATATCTTAAATACGTCATTTTACTAGGTGGTAGGACTTTATTGCAAAGTTCGTCTAGGTAGGTACCACCGCTTTGCCAGTTATTCTGCCGCCAAGCAGTAGTGCGCAATCACTGCTGTGTTCCGGTTTGAAGGGCACTGTAGCTAGTGAAATTACTGGGCAAATGAGACTTTATGATCTGATCTCACAGTTTAGTAATCTTATTACTAGATTGTGCTGATGTCTCTGGATGACGTGCGCAGTGCAGTGTCACGCGAACCTCTATACTTTAGAGTTCCGAGTGACACTGCAGCTGATATGGGCAGCCGTGTCGTTTAACATCAGGCGAACGGCTAACTCGTCACGTCATTCCATAACATAAAAAAAAAAAAAAAAAAAAAAACCTCAGTTTTATCCATTGACGACCACGCGATGTCGTTTTTGTCGCACATTTAGTCAGTGGTCAAATATATGGGAAATTTCGGCAAAGTGAATATTTTCCATAAAATAATATAAATGAGAATAATATGAAAACTTCTTTGTAAATCATTGAATATTTTCAAATTTTTATTATTTATATACAAGACTGGCTTCTGCCCGCGGCTTCGCCCGCGTGGCCTATAGGAATTGAAGTAGAAAATTTTTCATAAATTAATATAACCAGCCATTTTACCCTCCTGTGGATACCTACACTTTACAAAGTACACATCCTCGAAATTTCAAGTCTCTAGGATCAGCGGTTTAGGCTGTGTTATATACAAGTCACTCAGGACTTTGATTTTCATATGTATACATCATTTAATTTGTATACTTTGCAATAAGACATATCTAAGCTTTGGAGAATTTAGTAATAACATGCTGTTAACTTCACTGTATTTAGTAATCCAGGAAATTCATGGCCCATGGTCCCGCACCACTCATACGTAGAACAAGTGCTTGGATTTAGTCACAGGAGTCGAATCAACATCACATGGATTAAAAGTCTACTCTATAGGCCGTCAAAAATAATAACACATTTCCCTGACATAAGGTTTATTTTCTATTAAATATCCGCTTCAACGGGAACGAACGACTATATTTATAAAGCCCTGCAGTCGGGGCGTCATCAATCATAAGAGAAAAGGTTCGTTAAACTCAAAAGGATCACTTAAAAATAATAACTCCACAAAGTTGACTCTCTCGACTTAATTCTAATATACTAGCTACTGAGATTCTAATATACTACAATAGCTACTGATATTTTCTCATTTTCGAAGAATTGGGTGACCGTGCGTTGTACTATGGTCGCTTCGCCAGTAGGCTCTTGGCGTAATTCTAGAAGACCATCATTATTTCATTAAGCTAACTTTAAGAGCCTACTCTTTCCCTAGCATTAATACCGTATGGAATAAAATAAATTGCACATAATATTATAGAAACTGACGTGAGTAATAGTTGTAGTGCGTGTAATAGTTGTAGTTAATAAATTGCACGTATCGTTCGGTAAAGTTATAACAATGACACAAATATTGAAAAATCTTAATACAAATAATTTACTACCGTCCATATATTACTGCGTTATTCCTCTCCGTGCAAGGTTGTCTGGAAGAGATTGCTCTGAGCGATAACACCGCCCATTGACACTTTGGTTAAGTTTGTTCACTTTTTTAATTATCTAAGATGTGGTGTTACTGTGTGGTGCTATCTACTTCAAAAACATTTGTAAAATAAAAAAAGCATTATAAGAGGTTCTAAGATGGCTGCTGCCCACAATAACCTTAAAAAAGTAATTGGAAACTTGATTGTCTTTATTAACTACAAAGACTGTTGAAAAAATTGTTAATGCTTTGAGTTCCCTGTTTCATTAATAATGCTCGTGACTATTTACGTCAGCAAAAAGGTGACAGGACATTTTAAATATTGATTAAAAACTTGTTAGTTTTAAAGTTTATAAGTACCTAAGCTGCAGTTTCATAAAAACCATCTCTTACCAAACTGATATGATTATTCCAAAGCAGGCCAAATAAAAAGTTTACTGGTCTGGTCGCTGCGACCATAGTATCCGATGCACGTCTACCGTAAAAGCGCTTAGTGGCACCCACGCACAATTTTACAAGTTTTCATAATTTCATTCCAGATGGAATTATTGCGACACCCACATCAGTCTACGCTTAAGTAGATCCACGGGGTAGAGACAACTAAACGAACTAAAATTAAACAAAATTGTCAAATTTAATCAAATGTGTAAAATGTCCTGACTTGTTTTAGTATTAAAATTATGAGTGTGATTCATTTTAAATTAATATATCCCCGACTGTTACTCACGAATAGTATGTCGATTTCTCGACCAGGTTTCGAGCATATCCGATGCTCTTCCTCAGGAGGTGACTCCGTCACCGCCGCGATCTCGCTGCGTGAACTCACCTCCTGAGGAAGAGCATCGGATATGCTCGAAACCTGGTCGAGAAATCGACATACTATTCGTGAGTAACAGTCGGGGATATATTAGTCCTGACTTGTTTTTACTTGTGAGATTTTAAGCATGGATTAAATTTAACTAACATAATGGCAGAACTAAGTAAGGCAATTTCAAACGTTTTCTAAAATTTACTTACTTTATTTTAATAAATTACGTGATAAGTTACAGACCTGATTTTATTTATTCAATTAAGATCTGCCAGTAATTGTAACTGCAATACATGTTAATAAAAAGATAACATTTGATTACTATTGCTAAGTACAACCTATTACAGATTAACACTGCATTCTAAACGTTTGTCGGATATTAATACATATTATGCTTAAGATATTAAAAACATACTTAACTCGATACAAAACTGATACAATAGTATCAAAACTTATTTATCAATATTAATGTTACTATAGATTTTACCCAAATTGGTACAGTCGGTAGACATATTGAAAAAGTCGGTAAACATATTTTTAGTACCTACCCTGGATGTCTTAATGTATATCATTATGGAAAGATATAATATTACATATTTCCGATATTTAAAGAAAGAGTCCCTAAAAAATCTACTTTATTGTTTTAATAATTAAGAAGCTTGATAAGTCTTGGTATAACTGAGTTAAAACCTATATAGAGTTGTTTTGCCCAATGGGAGTGCAAATGGTTTGCCTTGGTATTTATGTGGTGCCTTACAGCCTTATTAATAAACGGGTATTAGTTTCGGATTAGTTACTTCAGCTTTTGTCCTTTTTTTGCTACTGGAATATTTAGCTGGATCGAAAGAGACAAAAGATGGTGTAACTAGTCTAAAACTAGTTCGTGTTTATTAATAAGGCTGTTAAGGATTAACTTACTTAAAGCAGTTTTAAACGTCACGGCTGTTTATTATAAAATAGCGTCACACTGCACTGCGCAAGTCATCATAAGATGTCAGCAGTTTAGTAATAAGATTTCTTAAATGTGAGATTAAGTCATATAGTCACATTTGGCCAGTAATTTAACTAGCCCTTCAAACTGGAACACAGCAGTGCTTACAAACTACAGCTTGGCGGTAGACTATCTGGAATAGTGGTGACGAACTATTGCATAAAAATTGTACTAATCTATTAAACTTACTACTCTATTCTTTGACTGGCCCGATAGCTCAGTTGGTAGTGACCCTGCCTTCTGTACTGCGGGTTGTGGGTTCGATTCCCACCCAGGACAAACATTTGTGTGATGAACATCGATGTTTGTTCTGTGTCTGTCAATATAACAATATTGTATTCTATGTATGTATTTACAAACAAAAAAGTATCTAAGTATTGTATCAGTTATCTGGTTCCCATAGTACAAGCTTTGCTTAGTTTGGGGCTAGATGGCGTTGTGTGAGATGTCCACACATATTATTATTATTATTCTTGTACTTAGGTTAGTAACGTCTATTAGTAATACAGTTTACCATGAAACTGTACTTGAAACGCATCTTAACCGCTAAATACAGGATTATTTAGTTTAAAAACAAACAATTAGATTATCTATATTGGGGCAGTCGCAAACGATTATAGGTAAACAACTGCATTTAAGATGAGCTTTTGCGACGTCACGATTCTCGCCCGAGTCAATCAATTGACATTTTACTTGAATTATCTTGAAAATTTCACTACTTTTAACAGAAATACACTAGATAACATCATGAAACTAGGCATCTAGTTATTTAAATAAAGCGTAAAACGAAGAATTTTAATTAAACTTCCATAGAGCAAGTACAAAAACCTGTTATTTCATAATGTTTGCTAACTCGGATTAGGTTCTTAAGTTTAATATCATTGGTATATGGTAGTGCTTATAGTGGTAACTACATAAGTTAGCATTAATTGAGGTGGAAAATCTACATTTAAGCGAGAAATTCTTAATAATCACATTTTTATGTATATTGTGTACTTTTATGCATAGCGTTTTTTTTATGAAAACCACCATCCTAATATTTTTGCGTTATTTCTTTCAGTACAAGGTTGTCTGGAATAGATCGCTTTGAGTGAGTTATTTCTCTTAGTTGTTAATGTGACATTTCGATTCAGAGTTTATTTATAGGCATTACTATTTATTGTAATATTATTTACTAGCACAGAAATAAAGTTAATGACAATCGCGCGTATAAAGCGGAGATTATTATTAACATCATTGAAAGTATGTATAAAGAAAATAAGCGTGATTACATACAATGGTCCTTATTATTTATTCGGTTTATCGTCAAATACCTAACACGCACTTGGCCAGTGTGATGGATTGTGGTCTATAATACTCTCTCCCTGTGACCCCAAAAGTGGAAACGCATACATTAATGAGGAATGATAATTAAAAGATTTTTAGCGTTGCACTTAAACACCCCTGATTAGCTGAAAGATTTGAAAAAATATATTTAAAAGGCCTACAATATATAATTATTGTCATGTCATTATCTTACAATGGAGTTAATAAAAACACAGTAGTAACGCAGGAGCAATTAATATGTGATTATTTTGTCGTTATCCTATAATGTAGTTAATAACGATACAACAGTAACGCAGGAATAAGTAATCTGTGATTGTTGGTCGTTATCCTACAATGTAGTTAATAACGACACAGCGGTAATGCAGGAACAAGTAATTTGTGATTATCTGTAGTTAACACAGCAGTAATGCAGCAACAAGTAATCTGTAATTGTCTGTAGTTAAACACAACAAAGCCGTAATGTAGGAAAAAGTAATCTGTGATTGTCTTTAGTTTATTTGTTTATTATATTATAATAATAACGGCAATGCCAATTACACTTATTATTAAATTCATTACATGCAATGCCAAGCATGCATAATAAAACATTAAAAAATAATTAAAATAAAAGAATAGTAGTTTAAACAGTAATTCAGGAACAAGCAATCTGTTATTGTCAGTAGTAAACACCTACAACACATCAGTAATAACAAGCAATCTGTGTTTGTCTGTAGTTAAATAAAACTCAGCAGTAATGCAGGAACAAGTAATCTGTGTTTGTCTGTAGTTAAATAAAACACAGCAGTAATTCAGGAACAAGTAATCTGTGTTTGTCTGTAGTTAAATAAAACAGAGCAGTAATGCAGGAACAAGTGATCTGTGTTTGTCTGTAGTTAAATAAAACGCAGCAGTAATGCAGGAACAAGTAATCTGTGTTTGTCTGTAGTTAAATAAAACAGAGCAGTAATGCAGGAACAAGTAATCTGTGTTTGTCTGTAGTTAAATAAAATACAGCAGTAATGCAGGAACAAGTAATCTGTGTTTGTCTGTAGTTAAATAAAACACAGCAGTAATGCAGGAACAAGTAATCTGTGTTTGTCTTTAGTTTATTTGTTTATTATATTATAATAATAACGGCAATGCCAATTACACTTATTATTAAATTCATTACATGCAATGCCAAGCATGCATAATAAAACATTAAAAAATAATTAAAATAAAAGAATAGTAGTTTAAACAGTAATTCAGGAACAAGCAATCTGTTATTGTCAGTAGTAAACACCTACAACACATCAGTAATAACAAGCAATCTGTGTTTGTCTGTAGTTAAATAAAACTCAGCAGTAATGCAGGAACAAGTAATCTGTGTTTGTCTGTAGTTAAATAAAACACAGCAGTAATTCAGGAACAAGTAATCTGTGTTTGTCTGTAGTTAAATAAAACAGAGCAGTAATGCAGGAACAAGTGATCTGTGTTTGTCTGTAGTTAAATAAAACGCAGCAGTAATGCAGGAACAAGTAATCTGTGTTTGTCTGTAGTTAAATAAAACAGAGCAGTAATGCAGGAACAAGTAATCTGTGTTTGTCTGTAGTCAAATAAAATACAGCAGTAATGCAGGAACAAGTAATCTGTGTTTGTCTGTAGTTAAATAAAACACAGCAGTAATGCAGGAACAAGTAATCTGTGTTTGTCTGTAGTTAAATAAAACAGAGCAGTAATGCAGGAACAAGTGATCTGTGTTTGTCTGTAGTTAAATAAAACACAGCAGTAATGCAGGAACAAGTAATCTGTGTTTGTCTGTAGTTAAATAAAACACAGCAGTAATGCAGGAACAAGTAATCTGTGTTTGTCTGTAGTTAAATAAAACGCAGCAGTAATGCAGGAACAAGTGATCTGTGACCGCAGTGTCCAGGTTAACGGCACGCGCTACAATCTCCCTTACCTAACAAACTCGTAACGAACAGTCCAAGGAACCTGTTCATTAACTAAGTTGAGATCCTGTTGCGAATGCAAAGAGGTTCCCAATCAATCATGACCAGATTATCAAGACCCGCGTGTTTAATCTTTTACCTCAAAAACTTGGAAGCTTGTTTATCTTGCAGAGTTTCAAATTAATTGGTCGTAGTTGGACGTGTACGTGAATTTGCAAGTGTGTGTCGGGTTCGTTGACCGGATATGCGGGCTGTAATAGCGTCCTGGAGAGATAGGGTTGCGACGTGCGGATTGTTATCGATAATCGATACACGGACGTGAAAGGAATGCAAAAGTGATGGATTTGGGTGAAATTTTAAACACTTTTCGGCCTGTATTGGAAAACTATGCTCTTTTGTATAGAGATGCTTAAATATGAACAATACTTCGATTTGAATACCGATTTACGACCGGGTGTTCTGTAATTTGAACCTTAAGCCTCGAGGCAAAACTAACAAAGGAAAGGGTTATAAGTGGTCCTCAAATAAATTTCAATTAACTAAAATGATGAAAGTAGCTTATGCGGCTTTACTGGGCTACACATAAGTTGGTCCGTAATTATTTTAGATTTTCAATGTTTTTGGCGCAATATATTACTGCGTGAAATGAAATGTCACACGAGTGATAAAACCACAGTGTTCGTACATGACAAACTGATTAATCATGAGAGATGATTAATCAGGGGACTTAAGTTTTGGAGTCCAATTTAACACAGATAGGTCACAGAAACAAACAAAACCAGTTTTTTGTAAGCGTTTTTTTTTTACAATTATTTTATTGAAATCCGAATAAAAAAACCTTTCCTTTAATCGTTTATTAGCACTACAAGAACTGATCTACACTTAAATAAGGAGAAAATGTTATACCATTTGGTGATAAATCTATCAATATTCACGGCTACAAATATAATGCTAGATTTCACTTGAATAATAATAGCCTCTACTGATTCTTTTTGATATGTTCTGCTAATAATGCTAGATTTCGCTTGAATAATAATAGCCTCTACTGATTCTTTTTGATATGTTTTGCTAATAAAGAGCACTGGTTCCTTATTAGCAGAACATATCACAGTATGATAATTCACGAATTTAAAATATTTGAAGTTAATTTGCGCCTTATTTTCATAGTAATAAAGTGTCTAAGTGCAGACGTATTTTACAGCCGCGATTCCTGGGATTTATTTACCTTATCTATTACGTATGCAACAGAGTGAGTGTAGAAACTACTATATAATCCTAAAGATTATAAACATAGATTAATTTTACAATTGGTTAAATGCTGTGTGAATGGCACGTCATGTAACATCATTTTTATCGTAGAACAAAGCTATTTCATTTCTATCTTTTAAAATATTAGTGCAAGTGTTGATCTTAGTTTTTGGAAGTAAAACTTCTTTACGCACGCTTGACTTGAGGAATAAGCTGGTAAATGCGAGGCGAATGGAAGTTGATTCACATAGATCTCCATTACCAACAAATGTAAAAATGTGTATTACTATGTTGGTATATCCGGTAAAATGACAATTTACAATTGTCAAGATGTCGACATTAACATTAAATAAAGCAAAAACAAAACTATATCGGCCGATAGATGGAGCTAAACTAAAGAAGTTTTACTGTAGTCGTGTGGTCTAAAGCACACTCGTTTTTTTAGATTTTGATTATCGATCATGCCCCGTCACTGACCACACATAGATTGAAAAACGTCCCAGTAGGTAGTCCTAGGAGTATCATTAGGTACTCGTAGCACCACAAGATGAGTGGATATGTAGTGACCTATAATTGCGTTTGTCTTGCATAAGATTGCTTGTTATTTTCATAATAGATAATTATTTGGTAAATTTATTGTATACCTTAAGTTTAGTTTACACTATCCGTTCTATGATTATATTTTTTTTTCAATGGTAATAAATGATGTGACGAGCTAGCTGTTCACCTGATGTTAAGCAACATGGCCGCCCATAACAGGACAGTGTCACTCGTAACTCTAAAATATAATTTCGCAATACCGCACTGCGTACATCATCCTGAGACATCAGCACAGTCTGGTAATAAAAAAAACAGAGATCAGATCATTAAGTCTCAATTGCCCAGTAAATGAATATGATGAACGGCAGAATTACTGGCAAAGCGGTGATACCTACACAGACGAACTTTGCAGAAATGTCCTACCACCTAGTAAAAAACGTGTGAGCCACGTGTTAAGACCACACGACTGAAGTAAAACTTCTTTGGTTTAACTTATCTATCGGCCGGTATAACTTTGATTTGCTTTAATACCAGTAATAAAATGGTTCCTACAAACTTCAAGTCGCAATATACCTACTAAAACAGGTATATAAATATTGGTGCAATGTCAATACTGGCTTGGTTCGTTGGATACGCCAGCAACAGACGCTCGGCTGTGGCATCCCGCTGTGCTGTTAGAAACGTTGTTGAGACGTGCCTTTATCTGCCAATCCCTTAATGAGAACTTTTGGATACCTATTTATTTACAATTGTATTTATGTTTATAGACCTAGTTAGAGAGATTTTTGTGCTTCATATGTTGTATTGTTTTTTTTTTAAATTAGAGATATTTGACAGTTCAGTAAATTATATCAGTGACTCTAAAACTCATGGTTTGCTCAACTACCAAGTAGGTAGGTAGTACAAGGATATTGATTCCAAATTCATAATTAGAACGGCTAAAAAATGGCATGCCTTGCCAGCGTTTGTGTTTCCAGCGAAATATTATGAGCCGGGCGTGTTCAAAAGAAGAGTGAATAGGTATTTTCTTGGCTAGCATGCTACTCCTTCGATCGCATCGTCACTTTTCATCAGGTGGGAGCGTGGTTAAATGCTAAACAAGTTTCAATTTAAAAAAATCCTTTCTCAATGATAATAAACAGCTAACCAATCTATATTAAGTAATTATTATTATGATTAATTTGAAAATCACTTTAAATAATTTGTCGAAGTGCTCATAATTAGTCTTTACCTATGAAATAGCCGTTCTGCAGTACTGGCCATTTTAAATCAAATTAAAAATAATATATATATATGTGGACACAAACGGGTTCCTGCGTAGGTTGCAACCTATATAACTATAGGCCTTCAGCATGTCCACTCCGCGCCGTGTCTGGAACAAGAATGCATGCGTAGTACACCGAGCGGTCCCTAGTAAAATATAAAAAAATATTGCCTATAATTTTGTTTCAAATTAAAGTAATAATAAATTATTTTTGTTGCAGGTAATAAAGAATTTATAATGGTGCTGCAAAGCCCGAGGTGGCATTTTGAAATGTCACGAGGATCATAAAGTAAGTTGTTAGTTATTTGACTCGTTCAATATTGTAAATCGAGGTTGTTTTTCGTACAAACTTATGATTATGCTGCAATACGACGGGTCATTTCTTTTAATCCATAATATATAAAAGAAAATTGGTGTTAGTTACACTATTTATAATATAACTCAAGAACGGCTGATCGAATTTGGCTGAAAATTAGTGGGGAGGTAACTAAGAACCAGGAGACGTACATAGCAATTTTTGCCCCGTTTTTTATAAGTTATTTTTTTTAAATATATGTAGCTTATTAGTGGATTAACGCATAGGCTTTACTTTTTATCCGCGGGTAAAACTGCGGGGCGCAGCTAGTATAGATATAAAAGGAAAAATAGGTACTAGCCACAGATAACCCCCTTATGAGGTTACTGTGGTACTAGCTTATTGAAAGAGGTCTACTTAAATTAGATGCAATTCACACAATATTCTATACGAAAAAAGCGATACGCGTTATGATTTTTAAAAAGAGACCAATTTATCACTAACCATTTAAGGACGTGCCTCATTTTTCAACCATCTATCAAATAAGCATCTATAGAAATAATAGAAACAATAACGTCCAATATACATCGATTCTGGATTCTAACTAGGATTCCCTGTATCTAGAGACGCAGGAACTACGAAAACCATAGCACAACACGCAGATTGAGAACAAGTATTTTTGCTTATTTCCTGTTGCCAAATACTTGTTCTGCCGCGAGAATCGAACCCGCCACCTCTGGGATATCAGCCTGCTTAACCACCATACAACAGAAGCTGTTTCATTTAGTTTAAAGTAACCAATATTGTATTGAAATAATTGCCCCGCTCAAATCCAGGGCGGGTCAGCTAGTACATATATAATTTCCCATTAACTCCGCTTGGGAAGCAATAAACGTGTCAGGCTAGTGACGTACCGTCCCCGGGTGGCAGCCAGCCGCGTGTCGGGCCGGACACGGCCCGGCCCGCCCCACGGCACGTCCGTGTCTTGATTTCCCGTAGGGTGTGAATCCTAAATCTAATGTCGACATGCCATCAGGGCTGTCGCGTTGACAAGTAATTAGATGACGCGCCAAATGTAGGTATTACAACGGAGTTTCTTAGCCTTTCTGTCACAGCTTTTGTGGTGTGATGGTTGACCAGGTCGGCTCATAACCCGAATTATATTTCATTTATATAGTTAAGTCAAGTCTCAGTGCACGTTATCAAGTCAAGTCATAGTCTAGTCCAAGTCATACTCCTAGTAAAGTGGTGGCAACTTTACCAGAAGCTTCTATGGAGTTTTGGAAACAACACGAAAAGAAACGTTTCACGATCATTATACCACTTTCCCACACTCATGCTTGTAATCCAGTACTTAACTAATGAAACGCCACCAATTTTATGCACTAAAACTGAAAATAACACAAGTTTTAGAAAATAATACAATGCGGTGACGCGATCTTTCTCGTTTTCCCGCTAAAACTCTCCATATCTAGTTTCATGTTATTGACATGTACATAACTGACATGTACCTAACTGGCTGACTTATTTACAAGAATCGAAGAAAAGATTCTGGGAGTTTTACCTTGATATCAGTCGACCTTTCCTCGCCATTGATCCTTGTGTTCCCGGAGACAGTGATCCATCTCTTCCCACTCCTAGCCATTGTTCCAGAGGGTATGATAAGTAAAATGTATGTAACGGCAGCCCTGAAAGCCGTGCGTGGGTGTCCGTTCCCGGAGCGTTGGTTACATCTCTCCTGTAATTTGTTAGGAAGTTCATTGTATTGTCGTTATGAATGATGTCAAAGTTTAATGATGAATATTGGCTCTGATACAATATTTCCTTTCCAGTGTGCTTTAGACTACATGATTGAAGTAAAACTTCTTTAGTTTAGCTCCATCTATCGGTCGGTATAACTTTGTGTTTGTTTTGTTTAATATTATTGTCGCCATCTTGACCATTGTATATTGTCATTTTACCGGACATACCAATATAATTTTTTAACTTCCGTTCGCCTCGCATTCACCAGCTGACTCCTCAAGTCAAGTGTGCGTAAAGAAGTTTTACTTCAATGTCTTTTCAACGCACCCTAGTATCAAACTAAGCTGTTTTGAAGTGTTCCTTTCACTTAGTAGTATAAGGTAATTTACGGAAACAAATGAGTGTTACAAAAGCGTCTTACCGGTCCACGAGTGTTGAGGCATACGAAGGTCGCAAATCGGAGACTGAGACGATCTCGAATTGGCAAGGCCGGATGCGCAATCGGCCTCGCTGCAGCCGCCTTTCTTCTTGATGCAAGTGCAATGAGTAACATAATGTGTTACACAAAAGCGATGGGTTTGGTTGGTCGCATAGAAAACAAAAGGAACTCTATTACGAATGTTTTTGGATCGTTAGCGTTTGCCGATGAGGAGTGACGTCGGCGCGAAATGATGTTTTTTCTTGCATTAAACAAGGTTTGGTCGTTATTCAAACTACGATTACGGCTGATCATAACAAAGGCAGCACAAATTTGAAATAAAAAAAAATATATTTGTCGAGTTTTTTTCATACAGCGCCATCTAGCCCAAAACTAAGCAAAACTTGTACTGTGGGATCCAGATAACGGATACAATACTTAAATTATCTTTGATTGTAAATACATACATATAATACAATATAACACCCAGACAAACAAACATCGATGTTCACCACTAAAATGTTTGTCCTGGGTGGGAAACGAACCAACTATCTACATAATTGAGAAGGCAGGTTCCACCAACTGATCTATCGGGCCAGTCAAAAACATTTGAATAACGAAATAACTTTCATAACAGATATTTCATCATTCTATTTTTTTTATTTACCACTACCTGCCACGGCATAGCAAGGTATATTTATTGATATATTCTTATTTAAAAATCAAACTACTGAACCTGTTTTAATATAATGATAAAAAAAAATTTAAATACATAAGAGGCAAAAGGAAAAAGTTGTTTAGAAAAACAACGAAATTGTGAACTTGCTTCTTTTTTGAACGTTGTTAACCAATATTCGGAAACTTAGAACCAGCCTATACAAAATTTATTAATGTAGCAAAAACACTGCCGTGGAGCATTCGTCGAATAGACCGCCTTTGTGTTTCAAACGCTGATTTATTGGCATTTAACCCTTCTTGCAACATGTAGTCTAGACACTGCGGAATGAGGACGACGAGCGAAATGTACACTTTATTATTTAGGTACATTAACGTTGAGAAACTTACGTAAATATCTTTAGGTATTTGTTAATATAACTTTTAACTCTATTTGAAGTTTGATTTGTATTTTTATTAAGTGATAAATTTACAGTATAATGTAGAAATATGTAGTGATAGCTCAGGATGACAATAGGTGATGTGGAGTCGAAATTGTTGATTATTCTTTTTCTCTAATTGCCGTAATTTCATGTTTTCATTTGATCGCACTCGATCAATCGATAGATAGATCGCCTTTTTTTAAACGGTCTGATGATGTTGGTCTCTACAGGCCTTTAAAGCGTCATCTACGCCAAGCGCTAAAAGAGCCCATCCGTCAAAAGTGGGAATCGATAGAGCCCTGAGTATACCTGAGGAATATAAGTATTCCTCCTTGGTACTACAAAATGAAATAAGAATATCTAGTGTGATATCACTAGTGTGAATTGTGATTCTAGTGTGATTAGATAGTTTTTAGTGTGAGTGTGTGTGTGTGTGTGATTAGTGGTGTGGTTTTTTAGTACCAATAATGGTAAACTAGTAACTACTCCGTTACCAAAATATAGCCCCTTAAAGCTACGCTACGAAGTCCGTTACCAAAATGAACCTCAAATAAAAAGGAGCTCAATACAACCTATATCTCTACTCGTACCTATTATCAAATATTAGGTGCTCAATTAGGAATTAGTCTGAATTATCTATTTATTCTCAAATGAGTACAAAAATTAAAATTGATAAGTCACTCATCCATACTTTCTAAGAATATTTAACGATCGTAAAGCATACTTGCTATACTCTATGCTCTTTAAATATTCTATATTTTTCTCTGACCTATTTAACAAGTTAAGTACCTATGTAGTATTTTACTAAATATTGTTGTACTAACTATATGCCACGTTTCCCAACATTGTGCGACAGAACTCGTTGGGGAGCAAGGAAAATTAAATAGGTCAACGAAGAACCTATAATCGCAGTATTTTACTAAATATTGTTGTATTAACTATATGCCACGTTTCCAACATTGTGCGACAGAACTCGCCGGGGAGCAAGGGCCAATCTGACAGCGCCGTAATGTGATGAACGCACTATATTGAGTCTACAGAGTTAGTAGCGCGTGCTTTGAATATGGCTACACCATGCATGCGGGATTTGTCGACAAACGAAAACATATGATTCTTTTTACACGTGATGTGAGGAACCGGGACCAATTAAATGACCAAATATACTTGAGACTGAGTGGCATTAATTATTTATTTGTTTCACAAAATTCACAGATATTAAGGTAACTCACTTAATACTAGAACTTAAATCCAATTACGTAAGTAGCAGTACATCAGATAGTACAAACTTAATTATGAGAGATAGGTGATAACTTAATTAACAGCATACAATACAATACAATAAAGAATATTACTAGCAACGATACCTACCTATCTTCTAAATATATATAGCTCAAAGGTGACTGACTGATTGACTGACTGACAGTGATCTAACAACGCACAACCCGAACCACTAGACGGATCGGGCTGAAATTTGGCGTGCAAGTAGATGTTATGACGTAGGCATCCACTAAGAAAGTATTTTTCGAAATTCCACCCTTAAGAGGTTGAAATGGGTGGTTGAATTATTTTCCCATAGGCTACGCCGCGGGAAGCTGCGGGCAGAAGCTCGTTATTATATATATTACTAGCTGACCCGGCAATTGTTTTACCATATAAATTAAACAATATGGGATGATGGAAGAAGGTAGAAAATTTAGGGTTATATATATATATATATTATATGTATACTCTAGTGCCACATAAAAAAAATCGGCCCAAAAAAAATTGTGCTGGGCCACCCTCATCACATAGGGGGATGAAAAATAAATAACAAACTATTCTCAGAACTACCAAGTGTAAATATAAAATTTTATTAAAATTGGTTCAGCAGATTTGGAGGAGTATGGTAACAAACACTGTGACACGAAATTTATATATTCGCCAAACCACGCAACGTTTTATTACCAACATCTGTAATTTCGATATCTACACTGGAACAATGCTGCGCCAGCACCCAGAGCCGCACTTCGTGGCTTGACCTTGTTTCTGAAAGTAAGCGGGTGACCTGATGAGTAAGTCGATCACCTGATTTTAAGCGTTACAGCTGCCCACAACTGTTGCGTGCTACTTGAAACTGTATCGTTACGTTTTTTTAAGTTTTACGCGACACTGGAGTGAGCACGTATTCTGAGACATCAGAACAGTCTCATTTGCCCAGTAATTTGGAGGATCACCTATTTTATTATGTATCCAATATTGCGTTAAACGGAGTGCGCCGTGAGACGGAGGGAAAGAACAATATATTGTTTAATTTTCTGTAATGCTTAAAAAAACCGTAGACTGTCGATATAATATTTCATACAAAATATTTTTCAGGCACTTATTGTTATTTAATATTATTATGTTATTGAATTTTTTGTAATATAATTTTTTTTAATGTTAGTGAATGATGTGACGAGCTAGTCGTTTACCTGTTTTTAAGCGACACGGCTGCCCATAACAGAACAGTGTCACTCGGAACCCCAAAACATAGTTTCGAGCTGCTTTGCGCACATCATCCTGAGACATCAGCACAGTTTGGTAATAAGATTACTCGACTGTGAGATCAGATCATAAAGTCTCAATTGCCCAGCAATTTCACTAGCTACAGTGCCCTTTAAACCGGAACACAGTAGCGCTTGCACACTACTGCTTGGCGGCAGAATAACTGGCTAAGCGGTGGCACCTACCTAGACAAACATTGCAGAAAAGTCCTACCACCTAATAAATAACGGCTAAACTCACGTAAATTAAAAAGTCCTCCTGGCTCCCAGAAGAAACACATCGAATATGTCCGAAACCTGGTCAGAGTCATTTTGACATTTTAATTGACGTGAGGTTAGCCGTTATTAATTTTACAAAATGTGTCATACTCACGACTTCAAACTAAAGTTATTGAATTTTCACAAATGCATAATTAATGGTGAATGAAAATCGAGGATATCGATTAAAACAATTGTTTACCTAGTGTTGAACCTCCAATAACATCTAAAAAGCTTTTGTCTTAACAACCATTAAATAAGTCAATAAGATTTACTCACAAGCCTTCCCACAAAACCAACCCCAATCCATTATGTTTACTTAACAAATTATTACATGGTAATCGGGAAGGATCATTGAAGGGAGTGGAATATATGGGCTCGTTGACCTGCAATTTTGATCTCAACACCTTTACAGTTTACCTGTGCATTTAATTACATAACAAGCTTGAGGTGTGTAGAATATTCTAACGAATTTATTAAACATTATTAACCATATTTGGATAAATCATCCTGCTATGGCAGTGGTTTGTGAATAGTTTTGGTGTGAATAGATTTATATTTGGTGTGGTGTCTGAATAACAGGTAATTAATTATTGGTGAGGGAATGACGTGTTTTAGAAATATTTTGTAGGATAAATTCTGAAGATTATTTGCGTATAAGTATGTTGCTAGATTAGATGAAATTATTATGTTAGATTAAATTTTATACACGAAGTTATATATATTATTTTGCCAAGAATTCTTTGTATGTGCAGCGTAATAAGTCATGCTTGCACGAGTTGTAGAAAAGAGAATTGGGTACCTCCTACTTTTGAAATAAAGTAATAACGTGGGATATAATTGTAACTCTTTGTCGCAATATGTATGGGTACAGAAATATCCTTGACATCCAAAATAAATTTCATAAATTAATTATGACCAAGTGTTTAAGTGTGCACCAATTTCCATAAATTTGAATACACTCATAAATTGAGAATCATTAATCATTCATGTGTTATTTGAACACGGTTTAACGCAAAAACCAAGTTTCACCGCTTAGTCTTGCTGGCGACAAATCATATATTAAAAACGCGACTCTCTATACTAACACAAGTGTACTCTACCAGCTAATTAATAGAGGCTATATTGTTACCTTAGTTAATCGACTGTTTAAACAAAATCGACGTATGGTAAACAGTTTAACTTAGAATTATTGTTTATTCTGTATTACAATATAGCTGTGAACATGACCTATACAATACCTAAATATAAAACAATAGCGACTTAGTTAATTGAATCTTGTTTGAACAGTTTAACTAGTTTCCTCAATGCATTCCTTACAAACTGATTAATTACATTTACATTCTATAGCGGTAAATTAGTATACCAATTAGACGATTATATGAAAATAACTTTGGAAATTAACCGCGTTATTCTTTTTTAATCAAAATGTTGATAGAAACGCGTACATTTGCAAATCAAATAAGGATTTTTGTGCCGGCGATCGATTGTGCGTAAATCCTACATAAGTACAGCCCGCCGATTGGCAAATAAACTCAGCTCTTCCGTGTTTGCGTACAACAAATGCTTTACCTGTAAAGGATGTTTAGGTATTTACTAAATCTAAATATCAATTCAAATCCAATTTGATTATGTAATAAATCACAAATTTTACTTAAGCATAATTTATTTGTGATACGTGACTACCACTTTAATTGCCTACTATATTATTTTATGTAATGTGATATTTACAGTTAGTTTTATAACTTATTGTAAAAATGATGGCCTATAACTCTGTTATCGAGAAATAGATATAAGAGTAATAATGATAATAATATCGTGTAAAAAATTATAATACTTTATAAATTTAAAGGTGAGATTTTCCCCTACTTTTTCCAACACACCGGGTTCATTTACCCGTCTAGCGCAGTTACTATTAGCTGTCACCACGGCTGCTTATTTGGCAAAAATATAGTCCTAGCAGCCTCCGGGGGTTGTGACTATATATGCATGCTTATTATGTTATGTAAAGTGTCCCATCTGGTGAGTTGAAAGTCGAGGGCTCAAATTCCGCTGGTTGCTGAATAATTTTAGATATGAATGTATCTTTATAGATATGTCATAACTTGGGTTTAACTAGGCCAGGCCATGATATTTCATGTTGCTTTGTTTTGGTGAAACTGGCTATGCTCTTTTTCTCTTTTTTCCCTTACTCCAACAGAATCTGTAGAATTCAATAAAATTACAAATTTATTTAAAAATATATTTGTTTAAATAGGTCCCTAAAAGAAATTCACGGAGGTTTTTTAATTATTTCATTAGCTTTGCGGCTATGTCCACATCGGCTAATAAGAAAACACAGAAAATTCATAATGTTGTCTACCTGATTAAGCCCAAAATTGCTAATTTATATCAACAACAATTATTTTCTAGGCAACATGCCCAATATTGATTGTTGCCCCAATTTGCCCCAAGCCGCAAGTTGTGGGGACAACGTCATTGCTTAACATCAGACAAAGCAGTGGTCAAATGCTTTGCCTTTAACCAATATTTAAAAAAAAAACAAGCGTTTGATCGGACATAGGACTCATGAAAGTTAAATTTATTCATTAACGTTCCGCAGAGTACAACAGATTCTTATTTTCATTAATTATACGTATAAGCATCACGTAAAAAAGGGTTCTTGAGGCGGTGAACAGCCCGCACACCAGAAAGAACAATAAATTCTAATTGTAACCTGTTCTTTTCTTGACCAATTTAATACTAGAGTTGCAGCCAAGAAAGAAAAACGAGTGAGCTTTAGACCATACGACTGAAAGTAAAACTTCTTTAGTTTAGCTCCATCTATCGGCCGGTATAGCATTGTTTTTCCTTTTTTTAATATTGATGTCACCATCTTGACAATTGTAAATTGTCATTTTAACGGACATACCGACATAATAATACAAATTTTTAAGTATGTTAAGTTGACAATGGAGATCTACGTGAAGCAACTTTAATTTTCGTTAGCCTCGCATTCACCAGCTTACTCCACAAATCAAGGGTGAATAAAGAAGTTTTACATTAAAAAAAAAAATTTCTTCAAGCATCTGTTAATGTTGATTGGCTCAGCTCCCACCATTAATATGCATCTTTAAAACCACAACTAAGTTGATGATGGCAACCGCCATTGACCTATTTTCTGAACAAAGAACAAATAATTCACTTACGTTTTGTTTTTGTTTTCCAGTAGTCCTTTAGCTCCATTATTTTTCCACCCAAATTAACGTCACGCTTCTAAGGCCTCCTCAAAATGAAATTAAATTCTTCTCCCAAGTTGTAGATGTTTACGAAGTTTCCTCTTACCATACTGCGTATGTATAGACATTACCATCATTGAGTTATCTAAAATTGATCCGCAAATTGTTCATTAACGCGACTAATTGTGGCCGAAAATCACGTACAAGGGATAATAAACCTGGTTAAGCAGTAAATGGGTATAGCATAGTGTAACTAATACAATATTGGAGTTATTGTACTTGTCTGTCATCTGAGCCTATTACAAACTATCGAGTCGAATTATATGTAGTCGAGTGGATAGTCTTTTGTTTAACCCTTTAACTTTGAAGATAGGTTATTTTGTGCGAAGAAGCTAGTGATAATAGATGAATCTTTAGCTACCGATTTGTAACTCTTTTCCTACTGAGAATACGGGTCATATCAACCACAGTGGTCCAGAAGAGAAAGGAAAACTCGACAAGATAGAGTCCTAATTAATAATAATAATAATAAAGATTTGTGGACATTTCACACAGCGCCACCTAGCCCCAAAATAAGCAAAGCTTGTACTAAGGGAGCCAGAGAACAATATAGATAGAATACTTAGATTATTTTCATTTGTAAATACATATATAGAATACAATTACTATTTGTTTAATTTAAATCATAATAAATATAGGATAGAAAATCTGAATTTTTAGGCCGCTTTTTAGAGTTGGCTTAACGCTCTTGTTTTTACAATAAGATCTATGGCTTAATATACCAAGGTTGCATTAATCCAACAAATCTGTACATATCAAATTCAAAGTCCTGACTGACTGAATGACTTATATATCAACGCACAGCCTAGACTGCTGGTCCTAGAGACTTGAAATTTGGATGGTGTGTTCTTTGTAAAGTGTAGGTATCCACTAAGAAAGAAATTTCCAAATTCCACCCCCAAGAGGGTGAAATGGGTGGTTGAATTATCTGTGAAAAATGTTCTTCTTCGTTTCTTATAGGCCACGCGGACGAAGCCGCGGGCAGACGCTAGTTATAATAATTTTACTAAATTACGTTGCCGATTTAAACTATTTGTTTTCCCGGTCAGGAACGAGTACATGTTGAAACCAACATTTTTTACTAACTAAGACATTACACGGTGATGATTAAGCCAATTGCAGTTAGTACATGATTGCTCACTCCGGTTAGTGATGCGTAAAGGTACATCATTATGTTTATACTGTGTGCATTTGCTAACGTTTGTTTAATAGGTATATTCATAAAAAGCAGGGCTGCTTGGCAATGACTACGTAGGCAAATTATCGTTTGCCCCACTAACGCCCCCACGCGGTGGCAGACGGTAAATAATACGGATATTGGCTTCCATATTGTTACACCCACTCCCTTATAGTCGGTTTTTTTTAAATGTTTTAACTCCACACTTCTATGTATTAAGCCAGTTTCAAGTAATTTCTAATTTCTTAAGTTAATTAATATGTATGTGTCAAGTCAAGCACAGTCCAAGTCTAGTCAAGTCATACTCCTAGTAAACTGGTGGATACTTTACCAAGTACCACTTTACTAGTACTAGTACGTGTACTAGTTACACATGGTATTCTGGTAAGAAGCTTCTATGGAGTTTTGGAAACACGTTTCACCATCATTATACCACTTTGCTACACTCACGCCTGTAATCCAGCACTTAACGAATAAAATGCCACCAATTTTATGTACTAACACTGAAAAAAAAACACAAGTTTTTGAAAATAATACGGTGACGCGATATTTTTATAAAATTAAGTGCACAGACCAAGGAGAGGATACTGATTAAGTGTTAATATCTCAATGTGACACCACGACTTGCACGTGTCAATGTCACTGACGTCGATGTTTGTCTCGGCATTGACATTGACACCTGTGATTCTAAATTCACTCTTTTGCTGTTACTCTTCGGATGGGGATTCATTTTGTGATGTGCATGTGAATATATTTTATCAGTTACATAGTTCATGGATTGTTTAATTTCACGCTGCTTCTTAGGTGCCAGTAACCTTTTTGGAAATCTACAGCATTCATGAAACGAGAGTCAACAGCGCGTTTTTTTTAATGTTTTGGCTCCACACTTTTGTGTATTTAGCCAGTGTCAAGTAATTGATAATTTATCAAGCTAATGATATTTCACGCAAATATGTGTCAAGTCACAGTCGAAGTCATCAAGTCAAGTCATAGTCTAGTCAAAGTCATACTCCTAGTAATGTCGTGGCAACTTTACTTGAAGCTTCTATGGAGCTTTGCAAACAACACGAAAAGAAACGTTTCACCCTCATTATACCGTTCTCACACACTCACGCCTGTAATCCAGCACTTAACGAATAGAATGCCACTAATTTTATGCACTAACACTGAAAATAACACAAGTTTAGGAAAATAATACAATGCGGTGACGCGATCTTTTTCGCTTTCCCGCCAAAACTCCAACAGCGCGTTAAAAATACGCGATATATACACTATATATAGGTACATAGGCTCTAATCTTTGCATTCTGATCCTATTATTGACAGCCTCTGTAGTGTGGTGGTTGACCAGGTCGGCTCATAGTCCGGAGGCGGTGGGTTCGATTCCCGCGACAGGACAAGTATTTGTGTGCAGAAATAAAAGCGCAAATACTTTTTCTGAGTCTGGGTGTTGTGGGACCATAGTCCTCGTAGTTCCTGGGTCCCTACACACAGGGTATCCTAGTTAAGGTCCAGGGATCTATGTATGTGATCGTTGGGCGTTATATAAACTATGCGGTTTCACCTTGGAAAAGATCATTCTGTACCTAATGTTTTATAAACATCGTTTCAAAATCGTTTCAAAAAAAGACGTTACAGTGGTAAACATTTTCATACCTTCGTACGAAATTTAAAGATTAAATATAGGTGAAAATTTTGGTGACATTGAAATAAACATTAAACATATTTGACAGATCGTTTAAAATAAAGCCACAGTAACGTGAAATGGCATGATGAACTCGCGGATTTATTGACGTGACTTCTGTTTATTTATACCTATAATCGCCAATATGATAATTTTATCTAAATTGACGGATGACGTCAAACAAAGAGCACACCTACTCGATGGTTATCCTGCGCGATAAACTGCACTTGGAAGCTGCTCGCGCGTGGTAAACAACTTTGATTGGTTCAGTCATTGAGTGCACTTAGTAACTTAACGATGCTTACCTATTTTCATTATAATATGTTATGAACAATGGTAATGGTGTACGAGCGTATAAAAGTAGAGCTTTTTGTACCAATTTTTACGTGAATTACAAACTATTTACAAAACATTTACTCTAATTAATTGATTAATATATAATAATTCCTTTACGTGTTACGTGTCAATCATTAATATGTATAAAATATTATCGAGTGAGTGACAACGTACAGCCCAAACCGCTAGACCCAGTGACTCTAGATTTGGAGGGTGTATCTTCAGTGTTTTTATCTCTTCTTTACATAGTGTTGGTATAATACTACTTATATTTACTGTTATAATACTACGCTATAAAGGTCGGTAGAGACCAACAGCACTAAACCGTGGTGTTAAAGATTGTATAAATAAAAACGCGGGGGACACAGCGCCGCCTTTGGTTAGTCGTGTTTATCGGACCTATTGAAACTTATCTACTATATAAAAAAAAGTCGGGTTTTCCTTCCTGACGCTATAACTCCAGAACGCACGAACCGATTTCCACGGTTTTGCATTCGTTGGAAAGGTCTCGGGCTCCGTGAGGTCTATAGCAAAGAAAATTCAGGAAAAATTCAGGACAAACCAACATTTTAAGTAGATGCGCCGGTGCGTGATATATTGTTTTTCGTTTATTATAAAATGTTAAGTAAATAAACGTCCACCCGAGCGAAGCCGGGACGGGCCGCTAGTTTACGAATAAAAAGCTGTAATCAAAACTAATAAACTTTCTAGGTTAGCGAGTATATATTTTCGTCGTCAAAATAAACGAGAAAATTTTCCCACTTGTGCTATATGCCATTTGAAAATTGTTCAATGGATTACATAATAGAAGACCAACTTTCTTCCTATCAGTGCTGCCCAGGCACATGAGAAATATATTACCTTTTACCATAAAAATTTCCAGGCTATTCTTAGTCTTTTCACGGAAAGGTTCCTCAAACAAAAGCTGATTCAAATCGATATAGCCTCTTTAAGTATTCTTAAGGAACCGTAAATATTTTTTGCGAAGTATTGGTTGGTAAGATGTTGGCCCAGTTTTTGGCATTTGATCCTTGTTAGCCGAAGCTAAAACTGGCGTGGGACGGCATAATTTATTGAACTTTATTATTTGTGTATAGCTTCGCGGATTTGGTACTTAATTTTTATCTTGACTAGTTATTTTTATATTCTTACACGTGAAGAGGGCGACCCTCTCATAGATAGATAGATAGAGAGATAGATAAAACTCTTTATTAAAACACCATTTTAAAGAATCTGAAAACCTACTTGTAGTTTCTAAATAATTCTACTACTTTAATTTTATTTTTACAATTTTACTCATACACAGATAATTTTATAATGATTATATATATTAATTATACTATATATTCTATACATCTTAGTGATAGCAGTAGATTAAAATGAAGACCAAGAAGAATATTGATTGATTTTGGTTGATTGAATGCTGGTTGTTGTTTGACTGACCCGATAGCTCAGTTGGTAGAAGCCCTGCGTTCTGAACTGCAGGTTGTGGGTTCGATCTTCAACCAGGACAAACATTTGTGTGATGAACATCGATGTTTCTACTGAGTCTGAGGTCCGTATTACAGAACAATGCTCAGTCATCGATCGGTGCTCAAGCAGAGATTTCATTCACTAATTGATCACTTTATGAATGAAATCTCTGCTTGAGCATCGATTAATGACTGAGCATCGTTCTGTGATACGGACCTGAGTGTTATATTGTGTTCTATGTATGTATTTACAAAAAAGTATATAAGTATTGTATCAGTTACCTGGTAAAACAAGCTTTGCTTAGTTCAGGGAAAGATGGCGCTGTGTGAAATGTCAAAAAAAATGTTGCTGTATAGCAAGATTCTACAGCACCCACGGGAACATATCGGCAAATCCCAGTAATTCCATTCGCTTTTTCGTCACGGGACACTGCTGGGATTTTTGCTCTTAGTTTATTTAGTTCTCCACCACACGCTGAATATATTCATATCAAGAGCGTACGTACTGTTTCATACGCCTAATAATTACCCATAGGATTATATAAGCAAAATAGAATTTGGTTAATCCTGAAAAATTCGGCGCATTTTTCTTGCAAATGAGCCAATTGGTTAGGATATGGCGCCGCGCGGGGAGACTCGGGTAGCGAGCTCTTATTTATTTGATACTTTATATTTATGACCACTACTTGATACTTGATTTACTGGATTTTTATTTAAACCTATATTTGAATGGCATACAATTTTTTTTAGAAATTTATTTATAGAGAATCAATCATCATTTATACGTTTCAGGTCGCTGCGTTGCAAAATGTAGTCAAAATTAGATTAAGTGGTTTTATTTATTTATTTTTATTCCCTACCAACGTACTTTTTACCATGTATATATTATATATTTATTGAGCAATTTTTTTACCGCTTGAAGGCGTATATAGCTTAATCAACAGCAAATTAAACCTGCCGAATACTGCCGAATTCGGAAAAATTCAAAAGTTTTTCAAAAAAAATATTATTTTATATATCAGACGTATTGCATGCAATACTATTGGCCCGATAGCTTAGTTGGTAGTAACCCTGCCTTCTGAACTTTGGGTTGTGGGTTTGATTCCCACCCAGGACAAACATTTGTGTGATGAACGTGTTTGTTCTGTTTGGTCTGGGTGTTATATTGTATTCTATGTATGTATTTACAAACAAAAAATATGTAAGTATTATATCAGTTATCTGGTTCCCATGGTACAAGCATTGCTTAATTTGGGACTAGATGGCCTTGTGTGAGGTGTCATTATTGAGAATACAATGTCAGCCTGCCGAAATATACTGCTAAGTGCTTGACAGAGTCATAACTTGAAAATTGTCGGTCTTCACTCAAGTTGTACAGTTCTTAAGTTCGCACTTATTCCTCTGTGACGTACCTATTGCATAGGATTTACGTTTTAGAGAGATAAAAACGAACTTAAGAGCTGTTATAATAGCTAATATATATATATGCACGTATTTTTCATAGAATTTTAGAACAATATAATTTTATTATTTTGTTGAACAATTACGCAGGTAAGTTATGCCTACATTGCTATAAGAAATATTCTAGGTGCTGGCCAAAGCAAACCGACCGTGAACTTTCATCATGAAGCGGTCACTACCGAATGAGACATGCATTGAATAATAATAATAATGCCCCACGATCACATACACACATCCTGGACCCTAACTAGAGTTCCCTGTGTCTAGGGACCCAGGAACTGCGAGGACCACAGCTCCACAACACCCAGACTGAGAATAAGTATTTGCGCTTTTTTTCTGTGCACAAATACTTGTCCTGCCGCGGGAATCGAACCCGCCGCCTCCTAGTTATGTGCTATCCAAAATGTCAAATAATGTACAAATGTATTTTTTATTTTGTTCACAGGTAAGGCTGAAATATCAGACACGTATGAGGTATTATTATATTTACAACTAGCTTCTGCCTGCGGTTTCGCCCCCGTGGAATAGAAAACGAAGAAGATTTTTTTTACATTGCTTAAAATTTTCCTATCATCAACCCACTCTAGCCCCTTTTCGGTTTATTTATGCGTACTTGCCCCTTATAAGCCAAATGATCACAGATTGAACATGGATAAGCGCGGTTACTTTGTACTAACTAGGACACCAATCAGGGCGTGCTATTTACACAATACCTAAACTTAGGTCTCAAGCTACGCACTAGATAGCACTAGATTTGAGCATAAAATCCTACTAATATAATAAATGCGAAAATTTGTGAGTATGGATGTATGGATGAATGTTTGTTACTCTTTCACGCAAAAACTATTAAACGGATTTGAATGAAATTTGGAACACATATAGTTTATAACTTGGATTAACACATAGGCTACTTTTTATCCCGATAGTATGTTCCCGTGGAACAATTATCGAACACCACGAGGGTGACGCCACGGGCTTTTTATGCAAAAACTGCTGAACGGATTTAGATGAAATTTGGAACACAGATTGTTTATAATTTGAATTTACACATAGGATACTTTTTATCCACGAGTGAAACCGCGGGGCGCAGCTAGTGAAATACAAACTAAAGTGTATGTGCAGTTACGCAAGTCGAGGCGTGGCAAGGCCGACCGCCGTCCGCTCTATTCTTAACATGCATGCAACTTATACAGGATGTATGAGAACTGCCGTTAAGATATCTCGCCGGGCAATTGCCTTATCAATATGAAAATTAGTAGGTTTATAGGCTTGGCCTAGTTTGTCCTGTTCGTAACGTGACACTTGTGACACTATGTATTTAAAGGCTTAGGCTTAAGGTGTGTTTTTAAATAGTCCGATGACAGGGCGGTCTACTAAAATGTTACCTATTACTTATTATTATTAGGGCTATGTGCCCCCCCCCCCCCTTTTTCACGCATGTGTTATTTTGCAATCTTTAACACCCCATTAAATTGATTTATGCTAGAGAAATCTACGTAACTGTATAGAACCATGAATATGAAGTTTCGCCAAAATTAGTAGAAATGAATGTACATGAGTACCAACATCCAACAAAGCAACTACCTAACCTTAAAGTCTTCAAATCGAGAGTGAACATCTTCTAGGCAAGCGTGTTACATCCAGACCGCACTGCTATATACCACCAAGTGCGATAGTGGTCAAACGCAAGCCTATCGACAGCTAAAAGAAAACATATTGAGGTAGAATTTACAAAACCGTTTGTGCTATAATTTATATCGTCGGACATATCGGAGGAACTAATGTTTGCAAGTTTATTTTTCGTTTACAATGGGCCGTAGGTTTTTAGGAACTACCCAAAAGTAAGACACTTTTAAATTTTACATTTCTACGTCTCCAGTGGTTTAAGCTCTGTATTGATTATCTCTGTATTTATCTCTGTATTTATTATTAAATCAGCTAGAATAATTAAAAACTCCCAATGCGAGCATAGCGTAGCCTTTGGCCATATTTGTGAGTGCTAGAATTTCGATACATGTTTCCATTCGGTTGCACCTGTTAATGTTAATAGAAAAATAATTTGTATGGATTTGACAGTTTCAATACGCAGCTTATGTGCATAGTTACTATAGCAATTTTCAAATTGGGAATCTAATTTCTCTTGTAGTAATGCAACCAAAGTTCACAACGTATGCAGCTTGGACTCGATGACTTTTGCAAGTAAGGTTGTGGGCGTCAACGCAAGACATTATAGAGTGATTTGCGAAACATACTAACACCTTACAATGTTGATAATTTAATGCATGTACCTGAATAATTTAATATTAATTTCGTGAATGTTATTGGGGTTCGAAGTTGATATGCCAATTAAAATTCTAATATGTATTTAAATACACGTTGCCTCGTATGTCGTGGCCAGATTGTTCTCAAAATAATTTTCGTTGTTCAAGTTGCATAACGTTACCATTTTAGTATTGAACGCTAGTTTAGCTAGTTCTAAATTACATCCAAATCCGTTCAGAAGTTTTTGCGTAAAAAGCCCGCGGTGTCATCCTCGTATCGTTCGATAATTGTCTCACAGGACCATACTATCGGGATAAAAACTATCCTATATATTAATCCAGGTTATAAAATATATGTGTTCCAAATTTCATGCAAATCCATTCAGTAGTTTTTGCGTGAAAGAGTAACAAACATACATCCATACCTTCATTAGTAGGATAGTAGCCTTACTAGCTTAGTAGAATAGGACGTAGGAATTATAAAAACAATACTAACAAAGAAAATCTTATACCTAATTGTAATATCATAAAGAAAATAAATTTAATATATATAATTTAACTAGAGGGCTATATTGGTTAAATTTATGTACTACGAGCTTCTGCCCGCAGCTTCGCCCGCGGCGTGGCCTATGGGAAAATAATTCAACCACCCATTTCACCCTTTTAAGTGTAGAATTTCTTAAAATCCTTTCTTAGCGGATGTCTACGTCATAACATCTACCTGCATGCCAAATTTCAGCCCGATACGTCCAGTGGTTTGGGATGTGCGTTGATAGGTCACTATGTCAGTCAGTCAATCAGTCAGTCACCTTTGAGTTATATATATTTAGTAGAGGGTTATATTGATTAAATTTATGTACTATGTAACCTAATTTATTGCTGTGGTGTTGATAAAGTGCCTATTGACTGATAACACGCCTAGGGCCGTAGTGCGCTGGTCGGCCGTGATATTAGAATGAATTGGAAAGGCGACATGAATACAATGCATTCACTTGATAATTGTAAAGATAAGCACTTGTTTTTGAAGTAAAAATTATTTACGCACGCTTGACTTGGGGAGTATGCGCGACGAGGCAAACGGAAGTTGAAAGTTGTTGATTCACGTAGATTTCCATTGTCAACATAACAAAGTTAAAAATTACGAAACTTTGAAAGTCGCACTAGAAACTGATGAGCTATGCTCGCTCGATATCACACAAGAGAAAACAAGAGAAAAAAAACCTTCCTGATTTGAAAATTTCATAGCAACTATGCACATGAACTATGTATTGAAACTGTCAAATGCATACATATATATGTTTCTTTTTGTTGCAATAAATTTCCGTGATCGCCTGGCTTTTTTGTTTATATATTATGTCATATCCGCTATGGACATGCAAATTATCATACACACATGAAGGCATCATAAAAGATTTTTTGGCATCAGTAGACGTTTTATTTTATGAATGCAATATAGGTAATACCTCGCCTTTGTATTCAAAAGAGGTCATAATAAGGTTGTTCAAACTTGTTATATATATTTTGGGTTTATAGACCAAGCATTTGACCACTGTCTGACCTGATAGAAAGTGACGGCACAGTCTACAATGGTGCATGCTTGCCTAGAAGATAAGATATTTTGTATCGTTATTAAGATCTTTTATATGATAAGATATTTGATTTTTTTTTGAAATGATATTTATTTCGGAAAATAAAAAATAGGTGACCACCTACTCAAACATCGTAGCAATTTTAAGAAATTTAGAGCTACATTAAATATACATATTTAAAAAAACTTGGATTTATATTTTTCGATATTAAAACTGTGTACTTTTGAAACTTTAACAGTTTATAGATGTAGGTGTAACTTGGCTCACATATATTATATATGATATTTTGTTATGTTGTTAAGATATTTTACTAGTTGGTAGGTACTTTTCTGGAAAGTTCGTCTAGGTAGGTACCACCGCTTTGCCAGTTATTCTGCCGTCAAGCACACTACTGTGTTCCGGTTTGAAGGGCACTGTAGCTAGTGAAATGACAGGGCAATTGAGACTTTATGATCTGATCTCACAGTCGAGTAATCTTATTACCAGACAGTGCTGTCTCAGGATGATGTGCGCAGTGCAGTGTCACGTGAAACTATATTGTGGACTTCCGAGTGACGCTGTTCTGTTAAGGGCAGCCGTGTCGCTTAACATCAGGTGAACGACTAGCTCGTAACATCATTCACTAACATAAAAAACCTATTCACTGTTGACTTGAAGACTACCAAATTGTAGTTAGGTGGAAACAAGGACGCCGGTTTGGCTGTTCCAAGATAAATAACGGCTAAACTCACGTCAATTAAACAGTCGAAATTACTCCGACCAGGTTTCGGACATATTCGATGTCCTTCTTCTGGGAGCCAGTTACTAACGCAAGCCGCGGCGGCTTTTGCGAGGGTCAGCACGTAACGGGAGTAATTTCGACTTTTTAACTGACATGAGTTTAGCCGTTATTTATCTTACAAAATGTGTCCTACTCACGATAGTTTTTAATCTAAAAAAGTTCCACTATAAAGTATGTAGGAAAACTGTTAAGAAGGTTTATGAGATTGTTGCAGTATAAACGTTGATCTGATAAATTGTTCCATATTTAAGTTTCTGATATTTAACTAGTGTATAATTTGTATCCCATTGAGGCAGCTGTTTAAGGGAGCAATCAAAATAATTATTCAGTGCCGTTGCGCTTAAGCAATGTTTACTGGTAAACACACGTTTAACTGGAGTAGGTAATATTAAATTGTTTTACTTATATAATGGTGCAACCATAATTTATGTTTAATTATATGAACAAAATATTATGAAAAAATATATACATATTGACAGCAAATGAATTTAAAACCGGTATTAGGCACTAATTATACAATTTTTGTAATTGGAATTCATTAGTCACTAAAAATTACAATTTTACAGCAGTCAGGTTGGTTTTAGGTGTCAGAGATAGTGTGGTCATAATTAAAAAGGAAATACTTCTCTAAAAGTACGCATGTTTAAACAAGACGTCGATTTCGCGGAACAGCCGTTACATCAAAATACTTCTGCATTTTGATAGCCTTTTTGTTTTCCTTTAGTTCTACTCCATGCGCTCTATAGATCTTCTACTATTTAGCTTGAAAAATGAATATCTCTAGAATCTATATCAACTTATAAAATTCACATAATTCATGACTTGCTCTGAAGCCACAATACCTAATCATTTTTAGATTGTTATGAATGTTTAATTATGTTTATTTCCGCTTCCATATTAACACGCGCTATGTCTAATAACAAAAAAGATAGAAGTACCAATAAACAATCACAGCCGTATTCCGGCGTAGGTTTCTACCCTTGACATTACGATCTTCGCTCACCAAACCTTAAAATTGGAACGGTGGAACTCACATTCGCACACGCATGTAGATTGAACTCTATAATGGTAGAAATAAGTGTGATGTTTGCTTTGAGGTTTATTGTCTAGATATCCGGATTCTTGCTAAACAAAGCCTGCGGGCCGCGACATTTAGTGACCAGGGTCCAATGAGTGATCTATAGTGAGTTAGGTAGATCCAGTTTTGTGATTTAATAACACTAATGAATGTTTTATTGTCTTGGAATTTGATTAGGATTTTTAAGCACTTTTAATTTTGTAGATCCGTGTTAATATTATGTCAAATTATGTGTTTTAAATGTGTTTGATCGAAGCTTTTAGAGGGCTTTATGCCTATAACTTATGTCGACTGTTTTTTTTATTTTTAAGTAATAGATAGTATATAGTATATAATAGTATACTTCATTACTTAAATGATTCCTCTTCGTTGAAAGGTTCGAGTGCTGGCCCCATCTGGGCCAATGAAACTTTTACTCCGATCGGCCCCGTTGTCAATCGAGGAGAATTGATCGAAAGGGGCTAATGACAATTTTTGCGTGCCATAGGCTCCTGTGAGTGTTATAGTTGAATCTACCGGGCCAGATGTTACTTTGTTCCCATCCGCCCCGACAGCGAGACAGAACCACCGGGGCGGATGGGACCATGCCATAACTACAATGTCAAAGCCAAGCAAAAATTATTACAAATAGACTATTTTTATTACTTTTACAACTCAAAATGAAATATCACATCACACTAATATTATAAAGGCGAAAGTTTGTATGTGTGTTTGTGTGTATGTTTGTTACTCCTTCACGCTCAAACGGCTGAATGGATTTGGATGAAATTCGGTATTAAGATAGCTTATACACTAGATTAACATATAGGCTACATTTTATCCCGGAAAAGTGAAATTTTCCCGTGGGATGAGCAAATAATTAAAATACTTTTTATCCGCGGTAACACCGCGGGGCGCAACTAGTAAGTACTATAAAAATGAGTACATAGTATAGAACAAAAACTCTGAATTGTTGAGCTGAGCAGAATAATTCCCGGATTCTACTTTTATTTCTGGTTTTAAGTTGAACCTTTATTTATTCTGTCATTGAACTACTAAATCACAGCAACACAACTTTATTTTGTAGAGTAACTTTATAAGACCTAATTGTATCGGGGTCCAGCCTTCAGGTATCCTTCGTTGGAGACAGGGTTGCCACTTCAACTTTCATGTAGAAGACCAAATAAAATAAAAAAATAAAAAAAATATTTTAATAAAAGTAATTTTTTTAAATTGTATGGTAATTTATTTTGTTAATTATATAAATTTTAAGCTGTATTAAGTAGGTATTAAAATATAATAATTGGTGAAAGTAAATATACATGAGTTTTGCTAAAAGACTCGAAGGACAAGCTTTAACCTAGCGTCAATTTGGACTTCAACGTCATGAAACACCCGATGATGGATGAAAAAGTATAAAATAAATGCCTGTAACAAATAAAAACATGAAACATGCCAGCCCTACGTTTAACAATGAGGTCTCCACTAGGAAAGTCAAGCGTTCTCCCAGTAGACTTGTTGCGAAAAGATTTCAGTAGAAACAAGTGGCTTTATTTTCTAGTTCAATATAAATTACTAGTGCCCCGCGGTTTCACCCGCGGATATAAAATATTTTATTATTTACTCATCCCACGAGAAAATTTCATTCCGGGATATAATGTAGCCTATATGTTAATACAGCGTATAAGCTATCTTGGTACCAAATTTCATCCAAATCCGGCAGGGCAGCCTTTGAGGACTCCCGATAGAAGTGAAAACTAAGTAACTTGTGACATATAGCTCATGGGAAGCGTTAAGTGATGATGACGCGAATTTAACGCTTTTTGTTTACCCAAAAATCACACATATACACAGTACACAATATACATATATCTCATGGAAAGGGTTCGGTGACGATGATGCAAGTTCTAAGAAGTGCAAACTAAGTAACTTGTGACATATATAGCTCATGGGAAGCGTTAAGTGATGATGACGCGAATTTAACGCTTTTTGTTTACCCAAAAATCACACATATACACAGTACACAATATACATATATCTCATGGAAAGGGTTCGGTGACGATGATGCAAGTTCTAAGAAGTGCAAACTAAGTAACTTGTGACATATATAGCTCATGGGAAGCGTTAAGTGATGATGACGCGAATTTAACGCTTTTTGTTCACCCAAAAATTACACATATACACAGTATACATATATCTCATGGAAAGCGTTCGGTGATGATGACGCAAGGTCTATGATTTATGTTCACCCAAAAAGTGATCAAAATAAAGAAGTTTACATTTCAATTTTGATTTGTTTTTGTGTTGGCTCCGCACTTTTGTATATTTAGCCAGTGTCAAGTAATTGATAATTTCTCAAATTAATTAATATGATATATATATATATTTATATGTGTCAAGTCAAGTCACAGTGCAAGTCATCAAGCTAAGTCATAGACCAGTCTAGTCCAGTCATACTCCTAGTAAAGTGATGGCAACTTTACTAGAAGCTTTGGAGTTTTGGAAACAACACGAAAAGAAACGATTCACCATCATTATACCACTTTCCTACACTGATGCCTGTAAAATGCCACCAATTTTATGCACTAACACTGGAAATACCACAAGTTTAGGAAAATAATACAATGCGATCACGCCATCTTTTTCGTTTTGCCGCAAAAACTCTCATTTCCAATATTTATCTGCCCATCTCAATATCACAGATAAGATATTTAATATAAAATGTATATAATTATCCATATTAATTCATCCTCTTTTTGAATAATATAATATGTGCGGACATCTCACACAACGCCGTCTAGCCCCAAACTAAGCAAAGCTCGTATTATGGGAACCAGATAACTGATACAATACTTAAATACTTTTTGTTTGTAAATATATACATATAATACGATATAACACCCAGACACAGAACAAACACCCATGTTCATCACACAAATGTTTGTCCTGGGTGGGAATCGAACCCACAACCCACAGAAGGCAGGATTACTACCAACTGAGCTATAAGGCCAGTCAAAATAATAAGCAAAGCTAAAACATCACTTTGAGTTTGCATCTTAAGTGCCACCTAATCTCCTTCATACGATGAAACAGAATGGTACACGTCCAAAGAACATAAAACACGCGCAAAGGGAAGACATTAGGATAATGGAATAAAACTGAGAGTAAGGCATACAATAATGTGCTGATAGTCCGTTACCTTTGCTTTAGGGTACCGTTAAAGAAATGAACCCTATTGCATAGGTTTTAAGTTTTATTGCTAAAAAATCATAGGAAAATAAAATGATACACTAACAATAGATAAAAAATCAAATTTTTATTGCTTCTATAGTGTACACAGATGTTATATATAAAAAGTAAGGAACATAAGTAGACTCAATAAATAAATAAATATTTGTGGACATTTCACACAGCGCCATCTAGCCCCAAACTATGCAAAGCTTGTACTAAGGGCACCAGATAGCTGATACAATACTTATTTACTTTTTGTATGTAAATACATACATAGAATACAATATAACACCCAGACACAATAGTGCAATTCAAACAATAAAGTACAAGATTTAATTAATTAATTAATCAATTTATTATTGAATAATTAATCATTACTTAATTTATAAATATTTCTTAATTAATCAATTGATTAATCAATAATTACTATTATTATTAATTAATTAATTATAGATAATTAATTAAGTAATAATGACACTTTTTTTAGTAGTTAGTGTATAGTATTGGTTATTATATCAATGGAGTATTTAGTTGTAAGAATTAAAGAAATTTGCTGATTAAATAATCATAAAAAAAAATTAATTGATTTTTTATATATTTCAACTTTCAATTTGGATTTCTTTTTATAATGACATGCAAGGTGTTGTAAAACTTTCGCTAAGTAAACGGAACCCAAACGAGTCGTTAGGGTTTGAAATGGCCCACCGCCGCTTAGTACCTTGTTTCTTACAGATAAGCCTCTGAAGCTTTTTAGCTAATTGTAAAAGCTGAGTCGAGCAATAAGGAAGCAGGAAGTTATTTTTTCCTGTATCTATATGACGGCATCTCGTTTCCCATTATTTTATTATTCAGAATCTATTAAGAATGTATGAGAAACCATTTTTTTTTTTAAATTTTCGTACCTATATTTTTATTGTTCCGGTTTACTATTTTTACTGTTGCTAGTGAAATTGATGGAAAAATAAGACTTTGAACTCACAGTCTTGAAATATTATTACTAGACTGTGAGATGTCTCAGGATAACGTGTGCAGTGCAGTGTCACGCTAAACTTTAAAGATCCTATAGTACTGCAATCTGTCATAAACGGTCGTGACACTAAATAGGTAGGCAATCGATTAGTTCGTCACGCCAATCTTTTTTTTGGCTCCATATTTTTGTGTATATAGCTAGCACTAGCTATAGCTAGTGTATTTGATAATTTCTCAAGTTAATTAATATTATTGTGTCATATCACACTCGAGTCATCAAGTCATAGTTTAGTCTAGTCAAGTCATTCTCTTAGTAAAGTGGTGGCAACTTTACTAGAAGCTTCTATGGAGTTTTGGAAACAACACGAAAATAAACATTTCACCATCATTATACCCCTTTCCTACACTCTTGTACAGGCATGAGTCCAGCACGTAACAATTAAAGTGCCGCCAATTTTATGCACTAACACTGAAAATAACCCAAGTTTTGGAAAATAATACAATGACGCGATCTTTTTCGTTTTCTCGCCAAAAACCCCACGTCATTCCTTAAAATAAAATGAATTTGAACTAAATATACCTTATATCATTTTAAAATGGTTGTATTAAGTGTCTTGTTAGTAAATAATATTTAATTTGGACATGAGATCACTTGTCACGACAGTTAAGAAAAATGTGTCTCGGTTTTGGGAACGGAAGGATGCGGGTTCAAATCCCGGATGCTAAATGTTAATTTAATTTAAAAACAACAATAAAATCCGTGCAGCCGTTTAAACAGTGTTAACGAAAATGAGAATACAAACTTTCATAATATTTATAATATTAGCAGCCTTTAAACTCCAAAGAAGCGATCCCTCTTTGTTTACCGAATTTTAACTTGCTCCTTTGGGAATATTTACGTTTCTGTATTGCGGGAAACATAGCGGTGAAGTTAGAGCTTCGAGTTTACTTACCTGCGACCTTCATATTGTGGTTGGTATACTCGTCGCTTTAAAATGTAGTGAATCTTACCAGTTTTAATAGAATAGAATAGAGAGATATTTATTAAATACCTGCCAATATTAATTCAATATTGCCTAAAATTAAGTACAAATCACGTTGTATGTATATAACGAATAAAAAAACAAATATCGAATGGGCGTCGGCTCAGTCCATTGCTGGTCATCGAAGACATCCAGCGCTGATTTTCAGCCTAGACCCAGAGAAGGTGGAACCAATGAAAAAGAAAAGAAAAAGATTTATTTATATACCGTTTTTTATTAAAGTTACCCGCGGTTTTATTTCAAAAGTACCAGTTTTTAAAGTTCTTAGTTGGAATAAAAAGCTTCGTATGTTTGCCCAGCTCTAGAGTAAGCCCCCAGCCACCATCGGACTACCAGGCGTACCTGCAGCAGCTCGTCACCCATTACCTGGTGGCCATCCCTCCTATCCGTACCAAGCGTTTTAATTCAACCATATGTATCAATCTGTAATTGGTCGGAAACTTAAAAATCTATTCAATTGAGAAAATTCAATTAATGTTGAAAATGAACATTTTGGAAAATTACAAAATTGTGTTGTAAGACAAATGTTTTTTACTAATAAGAATACGTATTACAAAGAATTTGGAAAATATATTGTACTAGTTGACCCGCCCTGGCTTCGCAAGGGTGAATTAGTAAAACGCGTTCTAACGGAATAAAAAGATCTATATTCTATGTCCGTCTCCTGGTTCTAAGCTACCTCCCCACCAATTTTCAGCCAAATCGGTTCTGCCGTTCTTGAGTTATAAATATTGTAACGAGCACGACTTTCTTTTATATATGTAGATAGTATGGAAAATTCAGAATTTGGATTTCATTTTCTCATTAACAGAATACAGGCAAATTTGCTAGTTAATAAATAATCTAAAATGGACCTAGATAATGGCAAGCCAGAGCAGCTTCTACTTGAATCCAACCAGCTACTCTACGTGGAAATTTAATTACTAATTTACATTACAAAAAACTAAACCTACACTATATATGACCACATTTAATAAGAATAAAGTTATAGCAACGAGGTTTAATAGTAAAGCCGGGCTTTTAAAACGCTTTGCTGAAAAGATAACCTATTAGATCTAGTTGCTAGACTTTTTGAAAGACTCGGATCCGTAAGCCTGATAGTGTGAGTTCCTATTAATGTACTGTATAACTTGCCAAACATCACTTAAGCATTAAATAAGTTCAAATGTGATAAAGCAAGTTTCAAAGTAGAGGTAAGTATTATGAGGTCGGTTTCGCAAGTTTCCAGCGAAGTTTCTGCATAGAATTCCTTTAAAATCATAATTTCTTTCAACACAATAGCAAGGACACGGATGTCTACAAAATTGTTTTCTTGGGTTGCATTTTGTTGTCTTCCTTTCTCTTTACAAGTAATACAACTAACTTATAATCTAATAACCGTAAGTAACAACTGCATACATTTGCACTGAAAACAGTTGTGAACAGCTGTGAACTGTGCTATTGAACCAATAATAATAATAATAATGCCCAACGATCACATACATAGATCCTGGACCCTAACTAAGATTTCCTGTATCTAGGGACCCAGGACCTACGAGGACCACGGTCCCACAACACCCAGACTCAGAAAAAAAAATGCGCTTTTTCTGTGCACAAATACTTGTCCTGGCACGGGAATCGAACTCGCCGCCTCGAGTTGATCAGCCGACCTGCCCAACCACCACACCACAGAGGCCCCACTTTCTTACATTGACCCTACCAACCTTTGATGAAACTTGTTAAAAAGCATCCGTCGAAATGAACCATTCACAGTTATTTGAAAAGGAACCACGCAGTGTACAGTTGGTTAATTAAGTACATAACTTACTCAAGTTTGGAGTTTGGGAGCGTTTTGTGTGTATTGTGTGTAAATATCATAGTTCAGACCGCATGGAGCCTTCTTGAACAGAAGAGTTAATGAAAACAGGGAAACATAATTTAAATGATAAAAAACAAGTCTCTGAGTCTGGGTGTTGTGGAACCATGGTCCTCGTATTTCCTGGGTCTCTAGACACAAGGAATCCTAGTTAGGGTCCAGGATCTATGTATGTGATCTTTGGGCGTCAAAAATCATAACAATTATAATATATTTGACGGCGGCAACGTCCAGTTATAAACTCTATGCACAGCGATTGAGCACCGTAATTTACCCTGTGGTGGCATTAAATTTATTACAGTGGCAGCACCGGCAACTGTTATGGCGCCCCTACCTGTCTGACTATATAAAGGGATCGATTGGTGTGCTACGGATCATTCTTGTTCCAGACGCGGCGTGGTGTGGACACGCTCAAGGCCTATAGTTATATAGGTTGCAACCTACGCAGAACCCGTTCCTGTCGATATCAGAAGTGGGATTGCCCAATGCCCATTTCTACATCACTCTTCAAGCAACGCGAAACGTGACGTGACGTAAATGATGACGTGACGGCGGGTGATACTAATATCAAATTTAGTTGCAGGGTTAACCCGGACCAGTGAAAAAAAAAAGAGAATAAAAGTTATGGTAAAAAAAGTAATGATTCGTGAGAGAAAAAAAAGAGAAAAAAAGGGTAAGAAAAAAGTTTAAAAAACAAAGTGAAAAAAAGAGAAAAAAAAGTGAAAAAAGAGAATACAAAGGAAAAAAAGAAAGAATGTAAGAATGATGACCAAAAGATGTGTCTGAATGCTAAAGGGATAGTCTATCCGGTCTAGCACTAATTGGTATTAGTTGGAAAGATGATTTTTGGTTGCTAAAGGGATATCTATCCGGTCTAGCACTATCCGGTCCATTTTTTATAAATGAAGGGATAAGGTAAATGATGTTTTTTGGTTGCTAAAGGGATATCTATCCGGTCTAGCACTATCCGGTCCATTTTTATAAATGAAGGGATTAGGTATTAGTTTGTTGATTTTTGGTTGCTAAAGGGATATCTATCCGGTCTAGCACCATCCAGTCCACTTTTTGTAAATGAATGGATACTGATGGTCCTGAAGGGTTAACCCTTCAACTATAACTCTTTGTAAATGGCCTTTGTGGAGAGGAGACCAGGGTTAACCCTGACGCTCGTTATGATGAAGGTTAAAATGCTTTTGACTAATCAAATTGAAACGTGTTCTTTTGACTTTGACTCCAAGTTTAACTCAATTTAATTGTCAGGATGAACGAGCAGTAACACTGATACTTATGTCCCTCACCAGGTACAAAGTGAAGCTAAGCGTACGAGGACGTACGCACGTCAGTATGGCCGTGACGGCGGCAACGTCCAGTTATAAACTCTATGCACAGCGATTGAGCACCGTAATTTACCCTGTGGTGGCATTAAATTTATTACAGTGGCAGCACCGGCAACTGTCATGGCGCCCCTACCTGTCTGACTATATAAAGGGATCGATTGGTGTGCTACGGATCATTCTTGTTCCAGACGCGGCGTGGTGTGGACACGCTCAAGGCCTATAGTTATATAGGTTGCAACCTACGCAGAACCCGTTCCTGTATATTATTATTATGATAATATTTTTAACCCGCGATATTGGTTTTACTGCTTCTATCCCAGTAATGTGTACAAAACAATCAAACAAAATTAAATTCCTTAAAATTTTCTGTCTTATAGAAAATTACCGTTCTCTGTTTTAATTCAAAAATGTAAATATTGTTTTTATAAGTGTTCAATTTATTTTATAGGAGTATATTAACCAACAATATTGTACTATACATACTTATTTCATCTCCTTTCTTAATCTTATTTAATTTTGTATTACTTTTTCTTTTTTCTGTCTTTAGATGTCTATAAAAAATAACGAATCTTTAATAGAAAGAAAAGAAATTTCTCTACTCAATATAAACATTTTTCTTTAATAATAATATCAACGTTTAATATTTCAACAAAGTTTACGAACTTGCAAACTCCAGTCAAATGCCGTACCGTCCAAAGAGAAATGCAAAGCTGCATTCATTTCTTCTCCGTAAAGTTATATAAGCGGGCGACTAATGGCTTTGCAACTATTATTAAGCTCACTTTTGCTTGAGACATATAGCTTAGAAAATTGGAAAGCTACAAACAAAAAGTACCTAAGTATTGTATCAGTTATCTGGTTCACATAGTACAAGCTTTGCTTAATTTGGGGCTAGATGGCGCTGTGTGAAATGTCCACAAATATTAATATTATTATTACTTGTGAAATCAATAACAGTCGAAACAGTCCCAACGGAAGACCAGCGCTGGTTGCATGACCAGCAATATGCTGAGTTGGGACTGATTCGTGGCAACGGGTAAAATGATTTTTATTCTTTGTTACACTTAAGTTTTTTTAAACCATTGCCTTTTGTCATTAATAAAAATTCATTCTATTCTATTCTATAAAACCAAACGTGCCACTGATGCATTGCTTACCCTGTGATAATAATATTTTGAACCTCCTTTTAAAATGATGAGGTTATAGCTCTAGGGATAGACCGCTGGTAGAAGCTCATTTCACTTGATGTTAAGATGATATTGACCTAAGGAGGCGACACATCTAAAAGATACATAATACCCATTCGGATCTAAGTGCCTTCATGTTTTTATTTATCTAAGTCTTAATCTAACCAGACTTCTACTCCTCATAAGAGCAGCCATATTTATCCATAATGCCAAAGATAAAATCCATTGCAGGTTGCTCAAACATTTGCTATTAACCTGAGTATCCAGGCATACATTGACGTACATAAAGCGAACAATACGAGCACCGGCTCGGCCTAATGGAGCAATGGAGAGCTGTACAGTTAACAAATTAGCCCCACGGCTGGGATACTTATGAAATAAGATATTGAGAAAAATAAAGATAAATTTGCATCATTTTTGGTACTGGTACTGTGTGATTAGGACCACCCCATCTATTCCCGTGGGTGCCGTAAAAACCGGCTAAGGGAATAATCCAGAGAATGGGTAGCAACATTTTCATCGGTACATTAAAATCTTCTACAATCACCAAGCCGCCTCCCATGCGTGGTTATTATGGAAAACCTACGCTAAGATAAGCGTCCAAAGTAGTGTTTTATGGGGGAGGTGGTGTTTTATGGGGAGGTGATGTTATATGGGGAGGTGGTGTTTTATGGAGGAAGTGTGTGTGTTTATGAGCGAAGTGTGTTTTATGGGGGAGGTATGTGTTTTATGGGGGAGGTGGTGTTTTATAGGGGAGGTGGTGTTTTATGGGGGAGGTGGTGTTTTATGTGGGAGGTGTGTGTTTTATGGGGAGATGGTCTTTTATGGGGAAGATGGTATTTTATGGGGGAGGTGGTGTTTTATGGGGGAGGTGTGTGTTCAGCAGTAGATATCTTCCGGCTGATGATGTTATGTGTATGCATTCTTTAAAGCCAAACTAAACTAAAAATATAGTGGAACTCTTCTAATAAAGGGGAAATAAAATAAGCACATTGAGATTTTCTAAAAGTGTTCTTCTTCGTTTAATGGCGTTTTATCGCTCTTAAGCGATAATTCTGCCTGTGTCAAGTGAAGAATTTTTGTACAGTTGTGTCATATCAAAGTCTTATTTTGTCAAAGTCAAAATGCCACAGTAAAATGGCAGATATTTTACTGAAGGCTCTAGTAAGCCTTGAAGAGAAAACGATAAGGCATGGTTATAAAACGTGTAACTATTTGCCAACACTAGTGCACGTTCACGAACACTTAACGGATAATAATTTATCCACCCTTATCATACACAAATTCAAAAACACAACCGCCATTTTCGGATTCTTTTCAACGACCTCTTCTAAAAGTCTACAATGTTTTTATTTTCGTTAGTTAGTCTGTCACCTCAATTTTTATTATATCACCACTTTTACAACAAACTTAAAAAGGAAAAAAACTCTTAATTTAATAGTGTGTGTGTTTTTTTTAATGTTATCATATATCGCTTATGACGATATCACAAATATTTCATTTGAAAAAATATATTTTCTGATTACCCCTTTAGAAATTTCATCAAAACCGGTCCACAAAATAAATGGAAAAAACATGTATTATAACCCAAGTGTGTTCTCAGTATGAAATTAAGTCAAACTGAAGTCGGCTTAACCCCTTCCCTTAAAAATATATTGCTAAAAGAGAGAACTCTAAATAGTTTACAAAACATAAAATAAGATGGAATATTTCAGCCAGTGTGACAGATTCTAATCAAAACCATTTGTGTGGAGGTGAATCACTGTCACACGGTAGTTTATACTGCCCCATACGCCTGTACTACGTAGATAACCACCCGGGCGCCGGCCTCCCACGCGCGCCCAGAATAGCACCCCACTCTCCTGTGACGTCACAAGCAACGACGCAGATATCTGAGGGCGGACTTGAAGTCTGTATAAAGAACTGAAAGATATGGGCAGCCGTGTCACATCAGGTGAACGGTTAGCTCGTCACGTCATTCTTTAATATAAAAAAAGCTACCGCTCACTGATCACCACTGGTGCTCCATTGTTTACTTGCTCATTTACGAGTTATATGGGACGTGTCCCCGTGATCAATCATGTGCATGATGCAGACATGTTTACCTTGAACGATGATGGAGCGGCTTTTATGCAACTTGTAAACAATCTTGGAAAAACCCCCCGTGGTACAGAAGTATTATCAAAAGACCGTAACGGCTTAATATTTTATTCTTGTGAAGAATGATATACTTGGGAAAACAAAAAAGATCGCCGCCGGCCGGTCACCGCATTGTATTATTTTCCAAGACTTGTTATTTTCAGTGTTAGTGCATAAAATTGGTGGCATTTTATTCGTTAAGTGCTGGATTACAGGCATGAGTTTGGGAAAGTGGTATAGTGATGGTGAAACGTTTCTTTTCGTGTTGTTTCCAAAACTCCATAGAAGCATCTGGTAAAGTGGCCACCACTTTACTAGGAGTATGACTTGACCAGACTAGACTATGACTTGACTCGATGACTTGGACTGTGACTTGACATACATATTATATTACTTAACTTGAAAAATTATCAATTACTTGACACTGGCTTAATACACAAAAGTGTGGAGCCATACCAAAAAAAAAAAATAATAAAATAAAAGAACTAACTGCAGTACTTATACTTCATTAGATTTAAACACAAATCGTTTCGAAAATTCTCTTAAAATTCGCACATTTAAGAAATGGAACTTTGTACTTGCATTGAAGCTTACATTCAAGAACATAATGCATAATAGGTATCTTCTGGGTAAGCGTGTACTACTATCTTCAACTTCCAGCTCCATCAAAAGTGGTCAAACGATAACGCAAGTCAATTTAAAAAAATAAATAATGCTTTTGCAGAGAGAGAGAGCTTTTTGCAAGACTGTGTGTGAATGTGTGTGTGATGTCTCAGTATGACGTGCGCAGTGCAGTGTCACATGAAACTTTATATTTTAAAGTTAATATTAAACTTCACTTATTCAATTTGCGATTCATGATTGTGACCTACCTCAACATAACTTCAACATAAGAAACATTGAAATAAAAATAGACTTAACGATAAGTCTAAGATAAAAGCCTAGAAAAAAGTTACACCATTCTGATTGTACTAGAATGTTATTGTCTGAAAGTGGCCGGGCCTCGCGCATTGAACGCGAGCTTTAAATAGAACCTCACACCACCACCTTTAGGGATGGGGTGGTTAGAAAATATAGATTCGATAACGTATTGTAGTATAAAATCAGTTGGAAGCTATTTATCATGCCAGGGAAAGGGGATCGAATTTTAACAGTCCTTTAATTATATTTAAAGAAAAACCAAACCAAGGCAAGTGTTTTGAAAAGGTGTTATAATAATAAATCAACATTTCAGATATATGTATTCTACAAATCTATACATATAAAATTCAAAATCCTGACTGACTGACTGACTGACTTACTTATATATTCGACGCACAGTCTAAACCGCTGGTCCTAGAGACTTGAAATTTGGAGCGTGTGTTCTTTGTAAAGTGTAGGTATCCACTCAGATTGAGTTTTTAGAAATCCCACCCCTAAGATGGTTGAATTATTTTCTTATAGGCCACGCGGGTGAAGCCGCTGGCAGAAGCTAGTACTATAATATATATCTAAACTAATATTATACAGAGGAAAGATAATACTGAACCGATTTGAAAAATTCTTTTACCATTAGTATCCTACATTAACCTTGATAAACATAAAGCTACTTTTTTTTAAATCCGCGGGTGAAACCCTGGAGTGAAACCAATCCTACTAATATTATAAATGCAATAGTTTGTGAGTATGGATGTATGGATGAATGTTTGTTACTCTGTCACGCAAAAACTGTGGAACGGATTTGGATGAAATTTGGAACACAGATGGGGTTAACACATAGGATACTTTTTATCCCGATAGTATGTTCCCGTGGGACAATTAAAGGGGTAAGAACAAAAAGGGTTTAACTGACTTTTTTCACAAAATGACTTATGGATATCGTTGGATTCAGCGTGAAATTATCTACAATAATACATTCTTAAATACCGAAATGAGGCTTAAATCTCGATATTTTGAGTCTAAAAACCGGTTATCTGTCATAGGAATACAGTTCGCTTAGCATAAAAACATTATTATATTTATTTTATTATATTATATTTTTACAGTAGTTGTATGAATTAGTACTATATTTAGTATTTTAAAATAGAATTAAAACATTTTCAAGCAACTGAAACTTACATAAACCTTTTCTATTATTATAAGCACTCTACATTAAAATGATGCCGTTGAAGTTTATAGTCATTTTTCTCGAAACTATCAATTTGACAGTTAAACCCTTTTTATTCTCAACCCTTCAATTATCGAACATTACGAGGGCAATTCCACGAGCTTTTTACGCAAAAACTACTGAACGAAGTTGTATATAATAATTGTTAAACATTATCGACATCTGTTTGCCCTCCCTATTCCTTGATCCTATTGAAATGTAGAGCTATCTCTGTAAGAATTTAACGCGAGCGCGATATTAACTCGAAACCTACTGGGAACCCGAACCATGTTTTAAATTGTACACCCGCCTTCATTCACGAAGGTATCTTAGCTTTCCTTTATTTCCACGTACCTTGAAATTTTATTAAAATAATTTGGAAATATGGTTCGTTTCTTTTTTCCTACCCGTGATTTATGACCAATATATTCTCCGTATGAAACAACAAATAATGCATGATTTATTTCGCCACAGAGTAGATATTGCTAAACTTGGAAATATCTTGCGCAAAGAATGTAGTTCGCAGGATAATTATAATTGACGGGTCTTTAAGAAGAATCCAAAAATGGCGGTTGTGAATTTTGAACTTTTTTCCATAACCCGTGTATTTTTGAATTTTAACGTGTGGATTATTATCGGTTAAGTGTTCGGGAACGTGCACTAGTGTTGGCAAATGGTCAGTAAAAATATTCACCAGTTTACTGTGGCATATTGACTGACAAAATAAGACTTTGACATGACATAGCCGTACAAAAATTCCTTACTTGATATTGGCAGAATTATCGCTAAAAAGCGATAGAAATACATTAAACGAAGAAGAAGAAAAATTATAATTGTCATATAACAACCCAATTTAGCATATTTAGTTGTTGGTTTACGAAGCCATTAAACGAAGAGAAGTTGTTGGTACAAAGGTTTTTTTTAAACATACCCCTTTAAAAAACGGGGTTAAACCGACGTCAATCGCTTACATACTAAAAATAATTAAATGTAATTCTAATCTTTATACTTTTCCAGTCATTTTGTTTAAAATCCAAACAACAGAACCTCTTTTGAAAAAAAAAATAAGGGACATCTTGGAATATATCCATTAAAAAAATGCATTTTCCAAATCGGTTATTAATCATATTAATAAAAATAATAATAAATATTTATGGACATTTCACACAGCGCCATCTAGCCACAAAATAAGCAAAACTTGTACCATGGGAACCAGATAACTGATACAATACCTAGATACTTTTTGTTTGTAAGGACAATACATAGAATATGATATATATATATTAATGACGAAGATATGATGACGAAACTAAAAAATTTGAATCCCCTCCTTATTTGGAGTCGGTAAAATAGATTATAGTTTAAAATGGAAATAATCCCATCGGGTTTCTGTTACTGATAATGACAAATAAGAGAGGCGTGTAACTCGATAAAGGCCATCTGTGAGCGGATCGTTCTGTATTCAACCGCGCTCATACAATTAGGAAAGCGCCTTACGCCCACATCTTCAGTGCTATTTGCAATCGGTTTATTTAAATAGGATAATATACGGTGGTTTAAAAATATAACAATGCGCCTCGCGGTTGCAACCGCGTAGATTTTCTAATTTGCCGCTCAATTTTCTTAATTTTTTCTTTCATAAGAACCTTCTCCTGACATTTATAAACACAACAAAAAAGAGTAAGTGAAAATGTTCCAGCCGTTGACGCGTGATGCGATAACTAAGGGAAATAGAGATTCATTATATGTTATAGATGGTTAGGACAAGCTCAATATGTATAAAGCCTTTTCATTTCTAACTTGAGGTGACACATAAAATTTACGGATTAGTTAGACGATCAAAACCTTATTATCTTGATCAATAAATCCTACTTCCTACCAGTATTGTGATTAGCCTGATATCTCAGTTGGTAGTAACCCTGCCTTCTAAACTGTGGGTTGTGGGTTTGATTCCCACCCAGGACAAACATTTGTGTGTTTGTTATGTGTCTGGGTGTTATATTGTATTCTATGTATGTATTTACAAACAAAAAGTATCTAAGTATTGTGTCCGTTATTTAGTTCCCATAGTAGGTACAAGCTTTGCTTAGTTTGGGGCTAGATGGCGCTGTGTGTCCACACACACACAGCCATAGGTACACACATATATATATATATATATATATATATGTGTGTACCTATATCTATATATATATATATTGCAAATTCATTTATTATTTAATATTATAAACGCGAAAGTTTGTACGTATGTATGTTTGTTACACTTTCACGCAATTATTAAGTGTTAGTATAATGTAGTGCAGTGAAAACTAGTGCTACATAAAAAGAACACAAGAACAATGTGTCTTCGCCTTAATAGAGACAATAAGAAACGTGTTATTGGACACATTCTTAGATGATTCGATTGTACAAGTTTAAGTTAAATTCAAATTACTTATTAGTCAAATAGTTGGCTAGATTGTAATATTAGCAGAGTGTCATTGTGCATTCTAGGAATAAGAAAAAAAAAGTCACGCAAAAACTACTGAATGGATTTTAATAAAACTTAGCATGCAGATATATTATACGCTGGATTAACACATAGGATATTTTTTTCTGCGGGTGAAACCACGGGGCGCAACTAGTTAAACAATAAAATAGAATCTAAGCTGTATTAAACATAAAAAATATGAATGAATAAATATTCAACATTCAATGAATATTCAAATTCCCTTTAAGTATTTTCGTCTGATCTGAAAGAATATTCTTTCACTAAAAAGTATTACTGTTTTATATATAAAGTCAATCATGTTTAGAAATACTTAATAAAACGATCTGTTTAATCTTGAACGTTCCAATTGTTAATATCGCTTACATAGGGTTTCAAATACAGTGACATTTATCGATACCTGAGCCTGGGGACTCGGGACGCCCTTTCCGCCCTTGCTCTAAGCTGTTTGTATGTAAACACGAGACGGAAACGTATAACCTTGCCAAATTCTCACGGTTGGCCTTTTTGGGTGAATACAGGCTTTTAGAGATGAATTCTAATGTGCATGAATTGATGTTGTCGAAAACCTTCTCATTATTACTTAAGTCTAACTTTATATAACTACTAGCGGCCCGCCCCGGCTTCGCACAGGTATTTAATATATATCTATTATAGATTGAGATATAAACTATCCTATCTCTCAAGTTGGATCGAATTGCACATGGTGTGCGAATTTTATTATAATCGGTTAAGTGGTTTAGGAGTCCATTGAGGACAAACATTGTGACACGAGATTTATATATATTAAGATGTATGTATACGGCTAACATATATAGCACATATCTATACGACACGAAGGTTGTACTGAAACCTACGACACAAGATAATACAAGCTGTATATACCAATAATGATTGTACATATATTTGTGAAATAAATTACTTATATTTATTATTTTATTATACACAAGAAGGTTATCACACGAACTGTGTAGTGGTGTCACTGCACCTACTTTATTCGCACTGTGATTTCGCTTTGCCTCTAAAACTTGTGTATAAGTAATTGTAATGATTGTATATATTTTTGTGAAATAAATTATGTTTATTATTTCATTATATAGGATAAATACACAAGAAATTCGTCACACGAACTGTGTAGATGTGTTACTGCATTTCCTACTTTATTCGCACTGTGATAAGCCCTTATTTTATGGCAGAAAGAGACGTGACGACGTGAGCGTGATCATTGTTAGTAAAATACAAGAACCACTGCCATTTCTCGCCAGCCTCTGTGACATGGTGGTTGATTCATGGTCGGTTCATAACCCGGAGGTGGCGGGATGGCGGGAAAGGACAAGTATTTGTGCACATAAAAAAGCGCTAATACTTGTTCTGAGTCTGGGTGTTGTAGGACCATGGTCCTCGTAGTTCCTGGGTCCTTAAACATACGGAATCCTAGTTAGAGTCCAGGATTTATGTATTGATCTTTGGGTGTTATTATTATTTCTTCCGGTTATTTATTTATTTCTTAGAAAGCAAACAGCTTCATACATGGACTTTAGTATATGTTATCAAAACAATCCTTAATTTTCACATAGTAATTATATCGTGATCAAAATATAGGCATATTATTAGACTACTATAATTTGAGATCCGAGTGGCACTGAAATTATAGGCGACCGTTACGCTTAACATTAGGCGAATGGCGAGGTAATCACGTCTTCGTTTACTTTTAAAAAGGGTAATTTACTCATATTGGCTAAACAATCGGAATAAGATAATTGCTTGATTACCAAGTGCTAATTTGATGTAATTGCGGTAACCACTTTGCGCTGATCAAATGCATTGAGTACGTTGCATCATCCTTAACGCACGAATCACTTTATATGAGATCTTGATTTTAACTTTATCTTGAGTAACTGTTAAAACCTAGCAATAAGGAGCATCAAATTTTACAGATTTTCTGCAAGTAAAGAGGCACCCTTTTACATCCCTAATCCTAGTTACCCTAATACATACAGACTACATATTTAGATCTTACTAAACACGCGTAGTGTGAAGAAGAAATAACTTTATTCTCTGAGGATTAGATTCTACTATTCTTTGACAGGAGGACAAGTTACCAGATTGTACTGGGATGTACGCGGGAATTTCTACTTGTTCGCCGCCTCAGGTTTTTTGAAATTAGACAGTAATTACGTTCACAAAATTATGGATTTGCTTGAAGGTATTTATTTCGCTTTTAACCTATATTAGTAAAATTATTATTTTTATTAATTGAAAAACACAAGATTGTTCATATTTCTATATTAACACATTGTATGTCCATAAACATTGTTACACAATTCAAAAATGTCAGCTAAGCTTGGAAGTAAAAATCTCCAAATAATACATAAAATATATTCCCACCATAAATATAAGTTTGATCTTATATATCAAACCGAGCTTATAAGCATCAATGCAAAAAGAACAGGTTTCAGGTAATAGAGGTGTTTTTCATCTACGCAGTTTCTTTACCTCGCGAGGGTGTGACGTCAGAGGCGCGCCTCGTGGCGTCACACTCACAAAACTACCCGATTTTTTGTTGCCATGAATTAAAAATACTTAACATGAACACTAATGTCAAAGAATGACATGAGAATCTTGGCTGATATTGAGCGCGATGGCTGCCCATATCAGTTGCAGTGTCTATCGGAAATCTAGAGTTTCACGTGACACTGCACTGCGCACTTCATCCTAAGACATATATACACTAGGTGGTAGGACTTTACTGCAAAGTTCGTCTAGGTAGGTACCACCGCTTTGCCAGTTATTCTGCCGCCAAGCAGTAGTGCGCAAGCACTGCTGTGTTCCGGTTTTCAAACCGGAACACAGCACTGTAGCTAGTGAAATTACTGGGCAAATGAGACTTTATGATCTGATCTCACAGTTTAGTAATCTTATTACTAGATTGTTCTGATGTCTCTGGATGAAGTGCGCAGTGCAGTGTCACGCGAACCTCTATACTTTAGAGTTCCGAGTGACACTGCAGCTGATATGGGCAGCCGTGTCGTTTAACATCAGGCGAACGGCTAGCTCGTCACGTCATTCCGTAACATACAAAAAAAATATATATATATATATATATATATCTCAGAAAAAATGTGTATTAAGATTTACTATAGATAATATTAAATATATACTGTTGGTGTTTCATTTTAAATAAATAAATAAAGATATCGGTACAGTCTAGTAATATAATTTCCGGACTGTGAGATTAGTTCCCTTTAAGCTGTAACACAGTAGTGCTTGCACACTACTACTCAGTGGCAAAATAACTGGCAAAGGTACCTACTAAAATGAACTTTGCAGAAATGTCCTACCACCGCCTATATAGCCTTACTAGTTGCGCCCTGCGGTTTCACCCGTGGATAAAAAGTATCCTATGTGTTAATCTAGCGTATAAGCTATTGCATTTTTATATTAATACTTGGTTTTAATACTTTAACAATAATTACTTTAATTAAAACTTGGGACAATAAAATATCATTTTTTCCTGCGTAGACTTATCTTTTTGATATCAGATCAACCTGTTAATCCACATCTTTGCATCTGAATAATACGTTCATCACTCATTCACCCTCTACAGCGTAGGCGTGCTACCCTCTACCCATCAAGATGTACCCATCCCTGTCTTCGTGTACCTGTCTCTGTCACGCCGCCCACGCGTTCATTCAACACCCACGCTCGTCCCCATTCAAGCGCGACTAGGGATGGGAAAGTAACCGCTTCGTCGACTATTTTGATTAATTGCTCTTTGTTAGCAACCGATTTGCTCGTTAACCGTAAATGGGCAATTTAGTGAGAACAACCGATACTTTGTGGGTGAATTAGCCGTGACGTTTGTTCGTAGCAGCGGCGTAGAGTATTCGTAGCGCCCTACGTAGCTCGCGTAGCGAATTCGTAGCATTTTGTTTTGAAGAGTGATTTAGATTATTTTTGTTATACGGAAGTGTTTTGATAACATTTATAGTGTAGTGATTGAATTAAAGTGGTTCCTTTGTTCTTGTAGTTCCTGAGTCCATGAATACAGGAAATTTTTGTTATGGTACAGAATCTATATTATATAATCGTTGATAATATTATTTGAAAAATAATGAAGCTATTTGAGTCTTATCTATCTATTAATAAGAACTTTTTGTTAAAATGATAACAAACATCACTAAAGGGTGTTTACTTTGCACTACACACAAATGATACTACGCAGTCTTTTTAATATGTCTTTTGTGAGAGACATTGTATTATGTTCGGTAAGCAATGTCAGTTTTGGCGTCCTTTGTTAGATTTCCAATTTATTACAGTACGCAGATGTATAAAAAATCTTGTAATTTCTTAAAACAAACTTGACTATTGTAGATTCATATTTATCTAAAAAATTGGTTTCACATTAAATTATCTCTCTTCATAATGAAGGCATTAATTTAAATAAAATATATATATGATACTTTGAGAGATTTATTAAAATCGACGTAAAGTGAAGATTGAACCTATAAAATGAATTCTCTTATGACTATTGATACTATAATCATATCGTAACGTATCCTATGCTTCTTTTAAAGTAGGAAAGTCCTTCCTATTCTAGCCTATTCTATCTTTTCCTGCCCTGATCTATCTTATAGTATTATAAATGCGAAAGATCGAGTGCGTTTATATTTGTATATATTTGTTACCTTCCATCTCTGTAACGACTAAACTAATTTTGATGAATCACGAGGCGCATCTAGCGCTTAAACAAAAATATCTTCATAATAACTTAGTTATTAAATCACCTTATTAATTCTAGTAGTCTCTATAAAACTGGTTATAGTCAAGTGTAGTTATATAACAATTATAAAAACACTCTCGTAGTTTTTTTTAAGCCAAGTATATTTTGTGTTTTTATATGTTTATTTAGACAATCTTTCTAAACTGCGTTGCAATGCCCCACAAAATAAATAAATATAAATAAATATCTGTGGACATTTCACACAGCGCCATCTAGCCCCAAACTAAACAAAGCTAGTACTATGGGAACCACATAACTGATACAATACTTAGATACTTTTTTTTGTAAATACATACATAGAATACAATATAACACCCAGACACAGAACAAACATCGATGTTCATCACACAAATGTTTGTCCTGGGTGGGAACCGAACCCACAACCTGCAGTTCAGAAGGCAGGGATAGTACCATCTGAGCTAACGGAGCAGACAAAAATCTCAATGTTACACCCAGGTTAACTGGAAAATAATGCTCTCTAGCATTAAGTTCGTCTATGTAGCTACACTATCCGTCTATCTATTTTTGCTTTTATACAAGAAAATACAGAACAATATTCACAAAAACTTAGTAACGACCCTGAATATAGCCATTGTGTAGATGTGTCAACCCTCCGTAACTAAGCAGTTATCCCTTCATATGTATACGTCGCAGGATTTCATCTTGTTAGGGAATATTAATTGAAATTTGTCCCCGTCCGGATTAAAGGATAATACACGCTACATCAAGGGACGGACGATGGGAGGTAGAGAAACTTTATATCAAACGTTTTGCATAAAAACGTATACACCACTGCTACATATATTTAAACTTTTATTTCTCTACTAGATACTGCTATTACTACAACTAGGTACTACTCTAGTAGATACTGTTCTCTTTTCATACTTAGCTAGATAGTAAAGAATGAAAAGAAAACAGTACAGTACAGAGAACAGTATCTACTACTGTACAAGATACTACTACCTAGTTAAGTATGAAAAGAGAACAGTATCTAGTACCTAGTTGTAATAGCTGTAGAAGTAGTATCTAGTAGAGAACAGAACAGTATCTATCGTTCCTATTCAATCACACTTCACACTAATATTATAAAGGCGAAAGTTTGTATATGTTTTTGTGTGTATGTGTGTATGTTTGTTACTCCTTCGCGCTCAAACGGCTGCATGAATTTGGATGAAATTCGGTACCAAGATAGCTTATACACTGGATTAACATATAGGCTACATTTTATCCCGGAAAAGTGTAATTTTCCCGTGGGAAGAGAAATATATTTTTTTTAAACACGGCATATTGCCTTTATTTTCTAAATACTACAGTGATTTAATAACTAATACTAAAAACTACCTACTACTGCAAAAAAAAACATTTGTAGTATATACTGGCTGCGATGACAGTCCAAATGCTCCAGCCCACTACCAGTAGATAGCGTACCCAACATGCTGGCAACATTGCCCGGTTGAATAGCAATACTTTTAACCGCGGGGCGTAACTAGTTGTAAATATATTCTTGTAATTTATTTTTGTGAGTGTTAAATAAATGATTTTTCTTCCTTTCTTTGTATACTGTAGTTGAAGCATGAATCTATACAACCTACGGCATGGCCATAGATGGTGATGAAGCACCAAAATGGCAGTGGTGTAAATACGCGTGACACAGATTAAATACTAGCAATTATAAAATTTAATTAATCATGTCTGGCTCTATTATATTATTTACAAATTTCTAATTTCACTTTCAATTTTTTTGCGCGTGGTAACATTTTTATTTGCCGAATTGATGGGTTTAGTAATATAAATTCCATCCATTCTGCATACTTGGGTTTCAATGTGTTCGTAAACCTTGTTCCCACAAGAAAGCTGGTATACTTGCGGTGCTTCAAATGTAAGTTTTGCGTGATCTATGTATCTTGAAAATAATAGCTTCACGACTCATAGCTAAATTACTTGAGTCGTTTATGCAAAGCCATTAGTAAACGTTATAGTTTGCAAATTAGCGTTATTAACTAATCAATATTCAAATAGGGTGAGTTAATAATATTACAGCCCTAAGTTTATTGTATTGAATAAACTATCAATAGATGTCTGCAAATCTATGCAATGCATTATTATAATATCTGCTTCACTATTCAGCCGCACAATTTTTCGGGTTAAAAACTATCCTAAGTGGATTGTACACAAACCACTTTTTTCTTGGGGCATTGTGAAACGTATTTTATTGAATATAAGAAACTATTGAGATTCAAACAAACTTTATTATGAAGAAAATCTAAAATTGTGTTAATAGTTAGCCCTGGCAACACGTGCTTACGAGGCCTTAGTGTCAAAATTTTAAATCCGCCTGAAAGGCTGACTGCATATTTTAAGAATAATTGAAAGCTTTAATTGCTAATATTTATTTTCAATAACTAACGAATGATTGCAAACATAAATAACTAGTTGACCCGCCCTGGCTTCGTACGGGTGAATTAGTAAAACTGGACAGAAAGTATCCTAAGTCCGTCTCCTGGTTTTAAGCTACCTCCCCACCAATTTTCAGCCAAATCGATTCAGCCGTTCATAACATTAAAAATACATTATAAATAGTGTAACTAACACGACTTTCTTTAGTATATATATATTGTATTTTTCGCTGCTTAGTCGACCATTTGTAACAGTAATTTCACTTGTTTTCCTTTAACATTCCATCTGTGAAGCGTTCTAAATTTCTTTGACCGTGTAAGGTTGGTTTAATTTAGCTCTTGACTTTGTGAATAACTGGTATTCCATTCAGAGAAAGTTAATGAAGCATTAATAAAAGGGACTCCCTAATTAAACCGTTTTAATAACGTTAAAAGAGAAATCCCTCTGTTGTCTTTATTCGGACAATGGAGGTTACTTATTGAAAAAGAAAATCATTGTGGTTTTGAACAACAACTTTCATTTTAATTTGTGTGTTGGTACAGTTAGCAATTTATTTTAAACTATATTTCAGACTAAATTAGGTTTATAAAATAATAATTAACCCATTTTCGGTTGCTAAACGATATCTTATTCAGCCTAAAAAAAATCCTCTTGCAAACCTGTCTCGACTTTCCCACAGACGTATGAATATGATAAAGGTTCCTAAAAAATAATTTCAAACTTAACGCATCATTCCTGTGTGTAATTATTTTACAGTAAAACAATGTTAGGATGGACTTATCTAAGTACATGTAATATGTCTGAATAAACAATCGAATTGAATCATCATATTTAATATTATTTATTTTGTATTTTCTATGTAGTTTGAACGGTACAAGTAGATAGACTAAACAAGGCCTTGAGAAGTACATACTTCATGCTTCGTTGTGCCGACTGCATTGCATCAGCCGATAGAAGGAAAATATTCGTGACCATGACTGATCAGGTGTAATTGTGTTGAAACTGACATACCAAAATGTCGTCCCAGCGCGAATAAAGCTGTGAATTTATAACTTTAATAAGGTCCACTTTTCCCTTTTAAAATATTTTTATAACATAAAAATGATAATGACTTTGAATTATTAACACTGGCTTTACCTTTTTATGATCGTTTTAACGCGGATAAAACCCACATCTAACTTTTAAAACCATGGAGATCCATTTTTTGTTTTAGCATTCATCATTCAATGTATTACTGTATTCCTTTCCGTGTAAGATTGTCTGGAAGAGATCGCTTTGACCGATAACACTGCCCATCGTGTGATGTTTCAATAAAGACTTTATCTATCTATGTACCTATTAAGTTGAGCAAAATTACCTCACTAACACACATTTCCATGGATCGATATATTACCTACCCCAACACTACCGTTCCTCGCCTGTTACGTCACAAATTGCGCATTGCAATGACCTTCACCCCTACTCTCGACCTGCACCCCACGCGTCCCAAAATACCAAAGGTCGACCTACTGCGCTACTCTACTACTGGTCCACATATTATTGGAGTTCTCCATTCATTACGTTTTAAAAAGGATTTGCAGTACGTTGTTTTTGAAGAACTACGTTTCTATTTATCTGTATTTTTGTTGTAAATTGTTTTACACCTCAGCATATTATTTTTATCTGCTGATACTTTCCTGCTGCTCTAAAGATTGTCTGGATGAGATCACTACTAGCAATAAGGCCGCCCATTGTTGCACTAGTACGTAAGATTGATTTTAAATCTGTAAGTATATAGTGTAAATTTCATTGGTGAGACAATAAAATCTATCTACGTTTTTGCGTGATGTTTTCGGTAATATTTTATATCTACCAAGTTTTTTTTTTATACTAATTTAAATACTATTAGTAATCGTCAGCGCAAGCCACTGACTTTAAAATAACAGCAAGGGCGGATTTAAGGGGGCGGCATTATTTTGTTAAAGAATTAAGAGAAATGAGCATTAATATAACTTCCAACTCCCATCGTGTGAACGGCAAAAAAATGTGTGTAACATTACTATAAAGTTTCAGACTCATCTTCCGCAATATAGTCCATGTTTTTAACCTTTGACCTGACCGCCTACGTCCTCGGAAATGTCAAATTTTCACTCTACGGTAGTATTAAATAGGGTATTCAAGTTCCGAATTTGCAGTCAAGAAGAAAAGAAGAGAAAATTATTCAGTACCTTGAAACGTACGTTTATATTTATATAATACTAGCTACGCTCCGTGGTTTCACCCACGGTTAAAAAATATCTTATGTGTTAAAGCAGCGTAAAAACTATCGCTATTTCAAATTTCACTTAAATAGTTAAGTTTAAGCGTACAGGAGTAACGTTTATTTTAACTATTTGCTCATCCCACGGGAACATTTCACTTTTCCAGAATTAAATGTTTTTTTAAATCTAAAAAATATACATAGACAGAAACTGCTCTATGGCACAAACAACAAACGTAGGTTCATAGGCGAACTTAATGCTAGAGAACATTATCTTCCAGTTAACTTGGGTGTAACATGGAAATTTGTGTGGCAAAATAGCTTAAATATAGTTTAATTATATTTCTAAATAAACATATAAAAACACTAACATACACTTAACTTTCTTGATCATTATATTACCAAAGTCCACACTAAATTAGTAGGCTGGTATAAAAATAAACTTACCCAATCTTCCCTATAAACTGGCCTATTATAAGGTGGGAATTTTCCTCCTCTTCCCATTACATTTAACTTCCCGCCAGATATTTTTAGTTACAAAACCTCGCTATTTTTCTCCTGCGCAGCACCCAACGAGTCCATTCCAGCACGAATTATTCACTAATTACTACGAGCTTGAAGTGACTGAGCCTTAAACTTATCGTTAACTCTATTACGAGTTAAAAATAGATTAAGCTCTTTCATTTAAATAAATATTCAACGGAATTACTGCGCTGTTCTTGCTCTTGCTGAGTAGGTCTGTCTTTTGAGTCGTAGTTTGTGGGTTCGATTCCCCACCGTCCAATTATTTGTGTGATGAACAAAGATGTTTATAATAATAATAATAATAATATGTGTGTGGACATTTCACACAACCCCAAACTAAGCAAAGCTTGTACTATGGGAACCTGATGAGTGATACAATACTTAAATACTTTTTTTTATAAATACATATATAGAATACAATATAACACCCAGACACAGAACAAACACCTATGTTAATCACGCAAATGTTGGTCCTGGGTGGGAATCGAACTCACAACCCATAGTTCAAAAGGCAGGGTTTCCAACTGAGCTATAGGGCCAGTCAGGTTTGTTTTATGCTTGGATTTATGTATTTAGATATAGAGGTATAGTTTATGCTACGTATATATTTACTTTTAAAAAGTATTTTATTGGTTCTATCAGTTACCTGGGCGGTGATCACGGTACTTCGTTTGCAATGCAAGAAGTGAAATTTCATTCTTAATTTGATAATTTCCTTTGTAACGATGCACATAAGTTGCGCACTGTCAAGTCCATACAAATTTCTGTTTCTATTTGTTGCAATCAAGTTATGTGATCGCCTAACTGGGGGTGATCCACATTGCAATGCAATTGGACAATTTTCTTTCCTAATTTGAAAATTTCCGCAGTAACTATGCACGTCTAATGAAACTGTCAAATCAATACAAATAAATGTTTTTAATTGTATCAATCAAGTTTTTTGATCACCTAGCTAAGCATTGCCGGCGAGCTTTGTATAGCTGGAGCGCCGTCAACGTCAACCAATGAAATATACGAAAAACAACATAATAATTGAAGGGATGAGAACACAAACAGCCTTATTAATAAACACGAACTAGCTTTAGACTAGTTACACCATCTTTTGTCTCTTTCGATCCAGCTAAATATTTCAGTAGCAAAAAAGGACAAAAGCTGAAGTAACTAATCCGAGACTAATACCCGTTTATTAATAAAGCTGAAAGGGTTTAACTGTTTTTTTTTTTCACTAATGTGTTATGGGTATCGTTGGATTCAGCGTGAAATTATCTTCACTAATACATTCTCAAAATACCGAAATGAGGCTTAAATCTCGAGATTTTGAGTCTAAAAACGGTTTACCTGTTACAGGAATAATAGGCTTAGCATAAAAACATTATTATATTTATTTTATCATATTATATTTTTACACTAATTGTATAAATTAGTACTTTATTTAGTATTTTAAAATAGAATTAACACATTTTCAAGCAACTGAAACTTACATAAACCTTTTCTATTACCTTATAAGCATTCTACATTAAAATGACGCCGTTGACGTTTAATGTCAATTTTCTCGAAACTGTCAATTTGACAGTTAAATCCTTTTTATTCTCAACCCTTCAATTATGTCAGGCGCTTAAAACACTAATGATAAACAAGTAGTTTTTTATTTGACCGACAAAATGATTGCCGGTTAAACGTTTCCTCATTATTTTGATTCCACATTGTTATTGAGTTTAAATAATCTCTTTTATAATCTCTAAAACAATTCATGGTTCAAATGACTTTAAATAATCGTTAAGGGAAATATTATGTATGTGTAATTAAAAAACCGTGTGGTACCTGTGTGAGAATAATACCACCGCAGCTCTTCCCGTGGGTGCCGTATAATAATAATAATAACAGTTTATTAGCACATAACGCCACGGAAATATACTTCACATTGCTAACTTTTTTGCGCCCACGTGATCCATTTCGGCAGCCTGTGCAGCTTAGAGGCTGACGCAGAGCAAATCTTCGTTCAGCACATGTAGACATGCACGGGCAGCAATAGCCACCGCAGCATCCGCCACAGCAACCACCGCACATCTTGGTTTATGAATCGTGAAGAGTACAATGAATCCCAAAGACACTGGTCTAAAGACCTGTAGATTTGAAAAGATGATAAAAATATAATAATAATAATATGTGTGTGGACATCTCACACAACGCCATCTAGCCCCAAACTAAGCAAAGCTTGTGCTATGGGAACCAGATAACTGATACAATACTTAGATACTTTTTTTTTGTTTGTAAATACATACATAGAATACAATATGACACCCAGACACAAAACAAACACCTATGTTCATCACACAAATGTTTGTCCTGAGTGGGAATCGAACCCACAACCCACAGTTCAGAAGGCAGGGTTACTACCAACTGAGATATCAGGCTAATCACAATACTGGTAGGAAGTAGGATTTATTGATCAAGATAATAAGGTTTCGGGCCAGTCAATTTAATAAATTTTTAAATCATTTTAACTTTTTTGAAATCATTTTTTATATGTGTATTAAAATTAATTATTAATTAAATTAGTTTTTCAAAAGAACAGTCTTAGGTAATATCCAGGGAATGGGCAGCATTCTCTTCGATATATTCACACACTCCTGTCAAGCGTGGTGATAATGGCAAACCTGCCCGCCGGAGGATTTTTTATGTAGAAACAATAATAGGTGAAACGCGCAAGCAAATTGAGTACTTATTCTTCTAGCTTTAAGATTTTTTTTCACTTAAAGTTCAATTAATTAATAATTTTAATGTTCCTAATCATGTTCGTAGTACTATAATATATGTTACTTTAATTGTAAATTTTCCTTTGTTACAGGTAATGAATAAACAAATTAATACAGAAAAAAACACAGGAAGAGAAATATATTAAGGAGAAAGGTAAAGAATTCCCCAAATTTTGCCGTTTATGAACTTCGAGTTAAATTAATGGAGTAAAATAGTTATACATACCCTTCTAAAGACATAATTAAATTTAAGCAATTCGAAACTTAATTTTGTGATAAAAAGGTTCCAGTTTTGACAAACTTTTAATCTAAACTTGTTAGTGAATTGCTGAGTACCTGAATTCGTTCATTAGTCTAATTTTAAATTCCATTTCATTACATTTATTCATTAGCTTCTCCTCGCAGTTTCTAATAAAACTTACGTATTATAAAACGAGCTTCTGCCCGCAGCTTCGCCCGCGTGGCCTACAGGAAACCATTTCACCCTCTGAAATTGGTGTAATGTAAAAAACTCTTTCTTAGTGGATACCTACACTTTACAAAGAATACACCCTCCAAATTTCAAGTCTCCAGGACCAGCGGTTTAGGCTGTGTTTTGTTATTAAGTCAGTCATTCAGTCATCAGGACTTTGAATTTTATATGTATAGATTAAAATGAAGTGACATTTATTTTGATATATAAATAAGCAACCTTCCCAACATCATAGGAACTCACTAAAAAAATTAGTAGATACTTAAAAAAGAGATGCATTAAGTATACATCCATATATAGTGTAGGGTGCGGGACCCTACTCTTATGAATAAAAATTGATATTGATATGGATTTATATATTTATTAAGCCGGCGTATTTACAACCCAATACATCAGCAGAAACAGCAGCAACAGCATATATTTTATATATAGAATTGAATTTAAATCTTTGTACTTTTGAAACTTTAACAGTTTATAGATGTAGGTATAACTTGGCTCACATACAGATGCCAGTATGAATTGATACACTATTATTGGTATAACAAAACTTGAGTAGGTATAAATGTCTGAGCACTAACTCCTAACTAGGTGAACCTGTGTTTAGGGGGTTAGGTCTCCCACATCGACACTTCCTCTATGATATAATTATTGATATATAAATGTTACATAATAATACAAAAAAATTAATTTACAGATAGCGTTTAAGGAATTTTCAAAATTGCATTAGTAGGTTCTTAGATTACCTCGTAACTAACAATCTTAGAATACATAAAAACATTTTTTATATCTCTTTATATTACGAATATACTTAGGTATTCTCCCTGCTACCACTAACTGGTCCACAGTGACACAGTGTTTATTAGTAAGGGGAAAGAATTCTACAATCCCTAAAATAAAAATCTTGAAATATAAACTTTTTCTGCCCTGACATAAGCTATTGAATGTTAAAGACTACATAGTAAAGTAACAAAGTAAACAATATGAATTTACGATTGTTTATACTTGAACAGTATCGCACGGTAGACCTTAGCAACCGAGTGATAAATAATTCAGTATGTAAGCTTGTTAATAACACAGATTCATATCAAAATCTTATATTGTATGAAGTCCTACATATAATATCTTGAGCTAACTATAATTAAAACTGTATATTATTTGTCTAAACTAAATACTACAATAAAATAAATACTTAAGTAGTTGGCCGCTCTAAAGCTCCTGAAGTTTTGAAAACCCCACTGTAATTGTAGATATTTACTAACTGACCCGCCCTGACTTGATACGGGCTAATCTAAAATTTAGGGTTATATGTATTTTTTAATGCCGTATCATAAAAAAAATTGTACAAAAAATAAAAAACAATATTTGGGACCACCTTTACCACTTAGGGGTATGAAAAATAGTTAATTTCCAGTTCTCAGACTTACTGAATATACAGACAAAATTTCATAAGAGTCGGTTTTCGGAAGAGTTTTGTTACAAACACTGTGATATAAGAATTTTATATATTGGAAGATAAACAATCAATTGGAAGATAAACAAATCGATATGCAGTATTCACCAATATCTCGTGAATCACAACATCAAAAAAGCTATATATTTCGTCACAATTGTTTTTAAATAACTCATATTTATTTGTCTGTGATATCGATCCCACCTTGAGGGTCGTCGTGTCAGCATATAGAAACAATTCAATATTGTCAGTTGTTTAATATTAACCAATTAACTTCAAGACCTTTTATCAGTCGCAATGATAACGATTTTAAAGAAACTATTCTACTTTGATGCCGCGGTTTTTTATTGTTTGATAGGCTTGCGTTTGTCTATCTAAATATACATAACTGAAAAGTGACTGACTGACTGACATAGTGATCTGTCAACGCACAGCCCAAACCACTGGAGAGATCGGCCTGAAATTTGGCATGCAGGTAGACGTTATGACGTAGCTTTCCGCTAAGAAAGGATTTTTTAAAATTTCACCCTTAAGAGGGTGAAATGGGTGGTTGAATTATTTTCCCATAGGCCACGCCACGGGCGAAGCTGCGGGCAGAAGCTCGTCTACTATATAGTTTCTACATTACTGAAGGGTAGTGTTTATTACTAAAAAGTAAAGATACCCCATGCATTTCTGGATATATAATAATAATAATAATAATGATAATATCACATACATAGATCCTGGACCCTAACTAGGATTCCCTGTGTCTAGAGACCCAGGAACTACGAGGACCATGGTCCCACAACACCCAGACTCATTATTTGTCTTTTTAGAGTAGAGTATCCAGAGTATTTGCATTTTTTCTGTGCACAAATACTTGTCCTGCCGCGGGAATCGAACCTGCCACCTGCGAGTTATGAGCCGACCTGCTCAACCACCACACAAGAGGCTATTTATTGTTTTATGCTTAGGTTTGCGTTTGTTCACCATACAGTTTGTACATTAATAAAGGATAGTGTTTATTAATAAAAAGTAGAGACGCCCCACGGTTCCACTCACAATTTATTCGTTACTTATATCTTTATACAAAAGTAGTAACCCTGCCTTTTGAACGGTAGGTTGTGGGTTCGATTCCCATCCAGGATATCGATGTATTTTCTGTATGTGTCTGGGTGATATATTGTATTCTATGTATTTATGTACATGATTAAAAAGTATATTAAACTAATTATTTAAATATATTTAATTAATTATTAAATTATTTGTAAGTAGTATTGTGTCAGTTATGGTTCCCATAGTACAGTGTTCGATTAGTTTGGGGCTAGATGGCGCTGTGTGACATTTCACACATGAGAACATTTTACATTTATATTTTTATTAATTGTGGATGGTGAAAAAGATCATCAAAAGTATGTATTTTATGAATTGAAGTATAAAAAAGTGAAAAATATTAGACACCTTATTATAATCTAGTAGAGCGCGTTTCTAGCTGATAATCTACATTAATAAAAGGCTTCGTCCTGAATGACTGACTAATCGACAACTGACGTCTGACAACCTAAACAGCATAGAGTCAATGTCAAAGAATTTTATTGCATATAGGCTATTTTTAGCACTTTTACAAGTCAAAATGATATCAGGTACTCAAAAGTAAGTCATTGTACTAAGCATATAAAATTACAAATTTATCACACTAATATTATAAAGGCAAAAGTTTGTATGTGTGTATGTTTGTTACTCTTTCACGCTCAAATGGCTGAATGGATTTGGATGAAATTCGGTACCAAGATAGATTACTACATACACTAGATTAACATATACTTAGGCTAAATTTAATACCGGAAGAGTGAAATTTTCCCGTGGGATGCTAAATAATTAAAATACTTTTTATCCGCGGGTGAAACCGCGGGGCGCAACTAGTTTTCAAATAAAAACGTGAAACTTTACTTTTACAGAATATGGTTGAGTTTTAAAAATCGACACTTATAAAGGTCAAATGGTGCGTTAAATATTGTAGAAACAAAGGTAAAACCACGGCCTCATCTATAATAGAAGACTAAAAAAAGAAACCAACGTTTATTTTAAAAAATCTCCAGCAAAAGTCATTTGATGCAGATGTGCATTTTTTTTCTCCCTTCAATTTAATTATTTACTTTTATCAAGAAGTCATCACCTCTCTGGGTGTTATATTGTATTCTATGTATGTATTTACAAACAAAAAGTCTAACTAATCTATATATCTCGTATAGTCTCTCTAAGCATTCAGTAATCTGGTTCCCATAGTATAAGCTTTGCTTAGTTTGGGGCTAGATGGTGCTGTGTGAAATGTCCGCAGATATTTATTATTATTATTATTATTTATCACGTGTCAGCACCTCACTTTGTTATCATAATATCCACTTAGGACTAATATCAATCAAAATTTCTCATAATTACCTTTTCTATATCTATCGCATTCATCTTCTGATCAATCGTAAACCCCGCCTTTCTTTTGTGATAAATATTGATAATATATCAGCAGATATCAATATTGAAACCCAAAGTTTTCGTATCAAATAAGGAGAAAAGTTGCAATAATAATAATAATAATAATAATGCCCAGCGATTACATGCACAGCTCCCGGACCCTAACTAGGAAGATTCTCTATGTCTGGAGGACTATGAGGACCGTGGTCCCACAACTCCCAGATTCAGAACAAGTTATTGCGCTTTTTTTTCTTTGCACAAATACTTGTTTCGCCGCGGGAATCGAACCCGCTGCCTCCGGGTTATGAGCCGACCTGATCAACCACCACACAACGGCTGTCTGCAATAAAATCTAAATCTGAAATGCAACGATATTTTGACAATTAATATTTTTGGAACGAAAAACATTAATAATCGCCAGATTAAATTGTAAAGGAAAAATTTGATTGATTGATTTGGATTCCAACCCCGTAAGTTGGTTGTAAAAGGTGAAGGATAAATTTAGACATGAGAACACTTGATACGGTAGCTTAATTAAATCATGGCCCGACTATAAGATGGCTGGATGCGGGATCAAATCCCAACTGCGATTCAATCCGTATTCATACTTCCCAAGTCAACCGTGCGTAAAGAAGTTTCACTCCAAAAATAATACATATTTAAAAAAAATTGGTACTATGTAGTACTAAATATCCATTGAAGTAATTACAACGCTCGACTTTTATAATCACGATCTAACTTCCAAGCATAAAAACTTTACTTTTTTATTAGTTCTAGGCAATTTGACTCCTTTTTCACCTGATGTTAAGCAATGTGGTCTAAAACGGGGCATGCTTGCCTAGGAGATACCTGTTCACTCTTGGCTTGAAAACTCCCAGGTTATAGTTAACTGGAAACAAGGACGCTAAGGACGCCGCAAGTTGTTCCATTCATTAGCTGCTCGCACTGTTCCAAATAAAAAATACATATACCTGAAAACCATGTGATGCTTAGATCATTAAAAATAGAGTCGTATTTCAGCTATTAATGCCCATTTGGCATCGGCATGGTGTTCCCTCATGGTTCCCCGCGTGACGTCACTCAAATATCTTGGCTCTAATCCTACTAACTCGTTAGCAATACTATATGCCTGGGTAATATAATTACATGTCGTTGCACGCCCAATACATTCCCATTGCTGGGACTTTGGGAGATAATGTTAGCAATCTATCACGGCCAAGTGCGTGTTGATGGATAACATGAGCTCGAATTTTGTGATTCATTAATATGCCAGTTTTACGACTTTTTCAATCACCGTTGTATAACAAGTACCTACCTACTTTTTGCATACATACTTTTTACACAATCTTTGGCCTGACACAACAGAAAATCCTAGTAACCTGAATCATTTTGAAATTTATAAATAGATCATTGTTTTAAAGTTCCGTATTTGAATACCAGATAATATATCTACATAATAGTTACAAATTGTTCAAAATAATAGTCTTATCTACAATTGATAAAACAAACACGAAATGTTATACAAACTACTGACTTATTTACCATGTTACGTCTTCTTCCTTTTGATAACAGTTATGAGGTGTCAATGGAATAACCAAATCAAAATCCATAGCTCAATGTTAACTGGCTGGATTTGTCGCTTTTTGGCATCCCACCAATTTCACCTTTAACGTATCAGAACATCTGAACCACTGTTATCAGATTATGTAAACTGAGATCTGATATCAGTCGATTAGGGCATGTTTTTGCGTATTTAGATGTATAGATATCTGTTAAGTGTAATGGAAGATTTTTATCGTCACGTGCATACGAGTAGTGTATTTCAAGTACTTATCATTTTTGATAAAAGTTTTTATAGAACTCGTTGATAGTGCCTTTTAAAAACAATTGCACAATAATGTTTAATTACTACAGACTGCCAGACTACTAGAACAGCTATTTTATCAGTTGACTCTTCAAAATATGCACATTAGTTTGAATTCTGCAAAGCTTCTCAAGTCACACGAATAAACTTCCAAGTTATTCACGTATTTACGTTGTGTTACAACGTTGGTCGAAAATGTCGCAAACTTGCATATTCCAAAATCATAAAATTTGAAAACATGTTACATGCACTAACTTACATTCCACTAGCGTAATTACTCGCACCCCGGAGTATGAACTTATAGAACTTTATATATTCAGACATTAATAAATAAATTTATTTATTTTTCACTTCGAATTTGTCTAGCATTTGATTGCCCTCTCACCTGATGGGAAGTGACGATGCGATCGAAGGTGTAGCATGCTAGCCAAGTAAATACCTATTCATTCTTCTCTTGAACACGCCCGGGTCATATTTAGCCGGAAACACAGACGCTGGCATTTCATTCCTTAGCCGTTCTAATTAAGAACGTTGAGTCAAATCGCTTGGTACGAATGGGTGGTATTTCGACCACGAAAGGATAGCGCTTAGCCGAGCGTCTAGTAGTCCGCTAGCGGAATGGTGAACTTAACCTAAAGACTTTAACCTGATTGAATAACACACATAATTATATAATAACGCTCAACGATCACATACATAGATTTTGGACCCTAATAAGGATTACCTATATCTAGGGAGCCAGGAACTACGAAGACTATGATCCCACAACACCCAGACACAGAACAAGTATTTGCACTTTTTTTCTGGTACAAATACTTGTCCGACCGTGGAAATCGAACCTGACGCCTCCAATTGTGATCCGACCTCCTCAACCACCATAAGAAGGCTGTCAAATATATGTGCAGAAAACAGCTGGACGTAGAGATCTGATATTTGGAAGGTGTCTTCCCTTTACAGCGTAAAGACAAAAAACGATTTTTAAGAAATGCAACCGCTTAAATGTACAAATGAGGTGTTAATAGTTATATGAAAAAAACACCCCACCATTACAATATAGCAGACTTGATTACATTAGGTTATACAGGCGTGTCAATTCATCCAATATTTACCAATTTCCTTGCGGAAAATCCAAATTTCCCGGGATAAAAGTATCTTGTATCTATCTCGGTAGTGTTAGCAATGTGTGCGCGAAATTTTCGCTAAATCGATTTAGCCGTAATTGTGATACATAAAACTAATTAATTAGAGCGTATTATTCAGAAGTCAGTACTAAATATGAACCAGTTCTAAAGTGGCCCCCAAAAGCGAGTGAAATATTCCGCATATCAGATTACTTTTGTCCCTTTTGTCATGCGAAAGCAGTTCTTTTAGTATCAACTTTCATTTAGTAACTCGGCACCGGTTTCAAGGATTTACTCTGTCTTTCTGGTAGACTATTATCTATTTATATTGTATCAAAGTCTATATTCGAACAGCAGTTTAAACTTTCAAGTGTTTATTAAATCAAGGTTATCATTTATTGACACAATTTTTAGTAGCTTGCCCTTGTTTAAGTAATGCCCGTCTAACGATAAAATTTTACAGGTCCTAAGTTCGCACTTATACCTCTATGACGTACCTACTGCAGTACATTTGGGTATGCCACAGAGGCATAAGTGCAAACTTAGAAGCTGTCATATATTATAGTGCACAGTTAGGCATAAATGTCTAAATTGAAATTTTTATGTATCTAATTAATCACTGTAATACAATATTTGGAGGTAATTATATTTATTATATCTAAATAAAAATGAACTACTATTAGTTAGTCAGCGGATAACTTGAGAATGGACCAGTTATTTATCTTAAAATTTTCCTAATAGTTCAAACTAGGCGATTATTTTACTATATGGCAGGACTTTTCTGCAAAGTTTGTCTAAGTAGTTACCGCCGTTTTGCCAGGTATTCTGTCGCCAAGCATTAATGTGCAATTCCTACTGTCTTCCGGTTTAAAGGGCACGGTAGCTAGTAAAATTACTGGGCAAATGGGATTTTATGACTTGATCTCAGTCTAGTAATCTTATTTCTCCTGATGTCTCAGGATGACGTGCGCAGTGCAGTATTACGCAGAACTATACAATTTTAGAATTCCAAATTACACCAACTGTTTTGGGTACGCTAGTCTTTTCTTTATGGTATCAAAAATTAATCAATAAATTTTTTATCATAACTAGTCCAGCCAGTCATTTTGGCATTTGGCGGGAAATCCACAGAAACAAACATTAACATTAAACAAAGCAAAGACAAAGTTATACCGGCCGATAGATGGAGCTAAAGAAGATTTACTTCAGTCGTCTGCTCTAAAGCACACTCGTTTTTTTATATTTTAAAATAAATAATGAAACAGATTCACACAGTAATCAAGTGACATAATTATGTCTTTTTCGCTACTCTAACACAATTATTTGTACACACAAATAAATCTAGCTAATATTCTAATAATTGATAGAAATATGTAAAGTCTATATCTGGAAAAGACGTCACATATTTCTAGTTATTCAATTCCTTTCATTACTACCTACACTAAAAAACAACCAATATAAAATAATGTTGAATTTATTTACGCTAATACCACTATATAATACAAGGGCGGTTTTATTAAGGTTTTATAAATATGTGTGTACTCATTACAAGTGTTATACATAGTTTCTTAAAACACTAAAACGACCTGGCCATATTCTAGATTATTAAGGCGCGGTGTAAGCCTAAAAACAACAATAAGCACTTTTGTGACGTCACGTCTCAAAATAATCACCTGATAAAAAGGTATAAATGTGCAAATGGAAAATGAAACGAAAAGGAATGACCGAATAAAACTTAACTAAGCTCTTCAGGATTTCTAAAATAAAATCGTTCTAAAGATCCCCAAAATATAAATTTTATGAACTTTTTCTCCAATTTTTTTGTTGTGGCAACTATTAGTAGGTTAGTTACTTATTAGTTATTATTATTATTATTATTATTAGTTACCACAAACTATCTATTAGTTATTTGCAAATTGAATAATCAAGCTTTTGTTTGAAATAATGACAAATATTTATATAACATCCATATTTCATGCAAATCACAAAAAATCCCTCAAAACTAACACATTTTCATGCGCAGACCCAGTTTCACATCAACTTATGATATGCAATTTTCAACTTTAAACAGAGTGTTATAGAGACCCGATTAAAAAAAAAATTGCAATGACACGGCCTTAATAATGGCTATAAATACTTAAATCTGTCCGGATCCAGGCGCATGAGAACCAAAATGTATGACCTTGCAATCCATGCATTGACCTTCAACTATTTTATTATCACTTGTGTTCAGAACGAGTCCTGATAAAAATACCTACACATTTTATAAGAATTCAGCGTTCATTTGATCAACTTTTGTTTATCAGTGTTTTTTATTTTGAATTCACTGACATTGAGATTAAAGTGTTAATTGCTCACTACAAAAATGTAGTAAACATTACGAGTAACAAATCGTGATAAAATAAAAACGTGTGCTTTGGACCACACGACTGAAGTAAAACTTTAGTTTAGCTCCATCTATCGGCCGGTTCAACTTTGTTTTTGCTTTGTTTGATGTTAATGTTAATGTAAAATTTTCATTTTACCGGACATACCGACATAATAATAAAATTTTTTTACTTTGTTATGGAGATCTACGTGTACCAACTTCAAGTTCCGTTCGCCTCGTTACGCTTTCACCAGCTTACTCCCCAAGTCAAGCGTGCGTAAAGGAGTTTTACATCAAAATACAGGGTAGCGCTTGACTGCATTAATTTCACCTGATAGTAAGTGACAATATGGCCAAATAACTATACTAAAATTTTCCAGAGAACGTTTGGGTATAAGTTTGAACGAACTTACCAAGTGAAAATCGATCAAAATTATATGAACAGTTTAATTTGAAGCGATTCATAATGTTTATATTGTGCGCTAGCTGCGCCCCGCAGTTTCACCCGCGGATAAAAAGTATTTTAATTATTTGCTTATCCCAAGGGAACGTTTCTTTTTTCTGGGATAAAATGTAGCCTATGTGTTAATCCAGCGTATAAGCTATCTTGGCACCAAATTTCATCCAAATCCATTCAGCCGTTTGAGCGTGAAGGAGTAACAAACATACACACATACAAACTTTCGCCTTTATAATATTAGTGTGATAGTGTGATGTGAAGTGTGATATCCAAGCCTATATCTATAATAGCATAGATTTTGCAAGACCTTTGTAAAAAATAGTAAAATGTCATAATATATCTAAGTTATGGAATCTTTTAAATCCATCATCAACCTTGAGTCGCCGGCACATTTCGTGCAAACCGTTTGTTTACCAAATAAATCGTTATCCACAAGTGGGGCCTTATCTGTGTATTATGTATGTGTTATCAAACCGCTCGTTTATCTACGTCACGCTTCAAAGTCATGGCCGATTTCGCAAGTCCGCAATCTGCCGATCTAGAGGCAAGTTGAGTATTGCGATATACTTAACACTCAACTTTGGATCGGCAGACACGCGACTAATGCAACTGTCTTACATAACAGGACCTGTACTGGTCCATTACGACTGCGACAAAAAACACGTGTTTTTTATGTTAATGTATGATGTGACGAACAAATCGTTCACCTGATGTTAAGCTACACGGTCGCCTATATAACAGTGTCACACGAAACTGCGCACATCATGAGACATCAGCACAGTCTGGTAATAAGACTTGACTGTGAGATCAGATCATAGGCCTCATCATAGGCATCTCAATTGCCCAGTAATTTCACTAGATACAATGCCCTTCAAATCGGAAAAAAAGCAATTGCCCTTGGCGGCAGAATAACTGGCAAAGCGGTGGTACCTACACGAACTTTGCAGAAAAGTCCTACCACCTAGTGAAACAGTCTCAAACGATAATACCGCCACCAGGTATGTGACTGCGGTATGTGATATTTGTTGTAAAAAAGTACTCAATAAGACACTTTAAACAAATTTATAAAAAAATTACCATTGAGAGAGAAAATGACAGCTGATTGCTTGCACTGTACGAGAAAATTTTTTAAACTCTTTTATTACAGCATGCCTATATTTTGACGCTAGACGATGGGACGCATTCTGTGGTTTCATTCGTGAATTACATTATTTAGTTCAGCCGTTGCAACGTCAAGAGATCACACACATACTGTCGCATTTTTTTAAATATACTATATATGATATGCACTTTGTAATTTTCGCTGCTTAGAATTTTAATTTCATAAAGTTGCCATCAAAATTGGACGATTTCTGTGATTAATTATCATTTATTGTAGATATCCTGATTTTCCTGGTAAACATCATAGAAATATCCTGTCGGACTATGCCGATAGCTCAGTTGGTAGTAACCCTGCTTTCTGAACTATAGGTTGTGGTTTCGATTTCCACCCAGGATAGAAAAACATTTGTGCGATGAACATCGATGTTTGTTCTATGTCTGGGTATTATATTGTATTCTATGTATGTATTTACAAACAAAAAAGTATCCAAGTATTGTATCAGTTATCTGGTTCCCATAGTACAAGCTTTGCTTAGTTTGTGGCTAGATGGCGCTGTGTAAAATGTACACACATATGTAATTATTTATTATTTAACATAAATTATTGGACACCGATTGGTGATAATATAATATCGTTGTAATTGACACACTTTGTCACAGTTCTGTCATAGTTATGAAACATTGTTGCCATGTAAGTGACAGAGATAAAAACCACATAAAGCAAAATGCAACAATGAAATTGTGAACTTTAATTTGTAATTATCAGAGGTCACTTTAGTTAAAATATAGTTTGACCGAGCCCACAGTTCAGTGATAGCGGGTTACCACATTTATGATTTTATTTCAGTATTGAAGTTTGTAAACAAATAATTACAATACTGATAGAAAACGAATACCAATGACACTTTATTTAATACTGAAAAATAAATTAAATTAATCATTTTGTTTCTGCATCTGTATGAAATTTAGTTATGTCTAAAAGTTTATGATGATAAAATAAACATTGCACTTACGTTATCAATATTTTTGTCCTAAATCTCTCGATATGAAAAATATCGAAAACTTGCCGGATACAAAATATCACACAAATCAGCCAAGCTTGGAAAAACTGCTAGCTTATAGTGTGCACTGGTGAAGCAGGCTTACAACCATTAAAAAATAAAAAAATGTAATTTACAAATTTGAATGTCTTACAAAATCCTACAAATATTACCAACGTGAAAGTTTGTAAGAAAGGATTTTTGTTACTCAATCACGCTTAAACGGCTGAACGGATTTGAATCATATTTGAAATGTAGATAGCTTACATAGTGGATCACACATAGGTTCCTTTTTATCTGCGGGTGAAACCGCGGGGCGCAGATAATCGGAAATAATTTTACAACTTAAAATCAGAATACATTGAAGTTCTTGTTATAAATAAAAATTACAAAGCACTTCATGCCAAAATGAAACAATCCATAAAGAGTTATAAAAAAGAACTTCCTTTCCGACTACTGGTGTAAGCAATCCGGAGAAACACAAAATAAAACTGATCCAGTAAAGAAAAAGCAACAAGAAACTTCACAGCTGTATTTTCTATTTTTAAATGTCCAAGAACCCTACACAAATACGATTGCAAAACAGAATCTGTAGTTAATAAAAAACAGTAGCAACAAAAACTGTCTTACCACAAACAAACTAAACGGCCCCAGCAGTTATTCCGTCGTATTTACTCTCAGGCAGCGCCGGTCGCGGATGCTGAGCGACCTTGCAGGGCCGCGCGGTATTTAGATAATACTTATCACGGATCTAGATCGGACAGACATGAACAAAAGTGTTACAACATAAAGCAAAAATTTTGAAAATTAGCCTATGTGTTAATCCACTATCTAAGCTATCTATATTCCGATATCATTCGATTATTAACTAGTTGCGCCCCGCGGTTTCACCCACGGTTAGAAAGTATTTTAATTATTTGCTCATTCCACGGAAACATTTCACTTTTCCGGGATAAAATGTAGCCTATATGTTAATCCAGTGTATAAGCTATCTTGGTACCGAATTTCATCCAAATCCATTCAGCCATTTGAGCGTGAAGGAGTAACAAACATACACACATACACACATACCCACAAACATACATACAAACTTTCGCCTTTATAATATTAGTGTGATATGATAAATCCATAAAGTAATTTCCACGAGAACATAGATTTACAAATTTCAATGTAAGTACATTCATTAAACGTTAAATAATATAGGTTTCTTAAGGGAGCTTTTAAAAAAGTTTATGCCAGTCCCATTGTATCCTAACTATACGTGTTCGATTCCCGCGGCAGGACATGTATTTGTGCATAGAAAAAAAAAGCTCAATTACTTGTTCTGAGTCTGGGTGTTGTGGGACCATGTTCCTCGTAGTTCCTGGGTCCCTAGACACAGGGAATCCTAGTTAGGGTCCAGGATCTGTGTATGTGATCTTTGGGCATTATTATTATCGTACATATATACACTCATTTTATAAAAGATAAAACCTGTTGGTGATCAACATCTTCTTATCCTATGTTCTTCCTTATGAAAACTATCTTCACCGAATTACATCAAGATCTGTTTATCAGCCGCTTAATCGATAAAAGAAACAAATACACACTCTACATTTATCATGCGAACAGCCAAGGAGTGGAACGCTTTACCGGCGTCCATATTTCTCGAAACCTACAACCTTGGAGTCTTCAAATCGAGAGTGAACAGGTATCTTCTAGGCAAGCGTGTTACATCCTAACCGCATCGTCACTTACCATCAGGTGTGATAGTGGTCAAACGCAAGCCTATCAACCAATAAAAAAAATAATAATAAATACACAGAATGACGCAGTCACTTTCCAATTATTTACATTATTATCGATTGATTTCAATAAAACTTTAGGAAAATAAAATCATAACGCTTTTCTAGCGAACTATTCCAACCTAATTGGTAAATGGTAACAAAAAATGTATAAGTAATACAAACATTAATGGGCACTATTCTGATTTTAGGGTATAACATGTAGGCGTTTCCGGTCCCAGTGGTTAAATGGTGATAGGTACTTCAATGACGAGATGAAGCGGGTGTGGTTGTCCTTCACAAAACTTAACTACGTTACAATATGAACTTTAACCGTTTCGATTTACGGTTGACTAGATATTTTGCACTGGTGTCGGATATCGTCTTTCAATAGTTAAATTGTATCGAAAAATTATGAGTATGATTAAAACGTACGTGTATTCAGGGTACTGAATGAATAATATGAGAAGTCTAAGAATATTTAAATAGATAAGTTATAACACATTTCTACATAAATTCTCACACATCTCATATATGGACAATCCGAGCAGTTTCATCATACCTCGATATTGAGGGACCTATAGCCGACACGTACTTACTACACACACAACAAGACTTAATAATATATAGACCTAGTCGTACCTATATGTAAGGTACTTGTGTAGCTCGTTGCGTAAAGGTCTCTTGTCTATGGCGCAAAACATTCCAGTATTTGATCTTTAAGTGGCACCTCAAACAAAATGTGAAAAATTTGTTTACTACGATTTAATAATGTCAAATTAAAACAGTTTTTGTACAGCGCGAACGTGTTTTGATAAAGTTAAGTGATGATCATTCCATTCGCTTTTGAGGTAAGTATACCAATCAAGTCCTATTACTTATTATGTCGTTGTGGGAGTCATGAGAGCATCTACATAAACACGCGAATATTATCTAATCAAAATCCGTTTATTTTCTGTAGTTCAGTGGTAGTTTTTTAGAGGAACTAATGAGCATTTATTTTTTCTGGAATTTCTCAAAAAGTTGTAAACTACTTAGCCTGCCATGCCTTAGTAGTTCAGAAGTCTAGCCAGTCGAATGCTGATGTTTTGGATAGCAATTGATTGGTAGCTCCCAACAAGTACAACCAAATGGATCATATTTTTCAAAAATTGTCATCTGGTCCCATAAATCAATTAGCAAGGGTCCCATCTGATCCTACATCATGGATATTGAAATTGCCATCATCGACGTAAGTGCTGACTGAACTTTATATGAAAAGCAATAGGCAAATTTAGCAATTACTTCAACTAAGATTGGATTACTTGGGGACAACGATAAACAGTTAAAAGACATCCGGGTGTCGATACGTTCGACATTCTTTGAACCAGTCAATTAAGTTTCTTGTGGCTCCTTCTTTACCAATCGAAGGTGTAATCGAAATTCCTGATCATAGTTTTTCTGTTTGAGATTGTTTTGCACCAGAATAAGAAAACTTCGTAACCCATTTCGGCTTTCACATTCAGCATCCATTAATTTTATTTGCTTACAATATTCAAATTATTTCATTGACCTGACAGCATTATGATTTTGACTTGCTTTTAAAATTACTAACAACATCCTATACATACCTAAATAAAAGCGAACCGTTGCCTATTTATTTGTATGTTTGTTCATCTGTGTTATATAAATGGCTGTAGCAGGCAGCAAGCAGATAGCTTATACTACTAGATCAACTAAAAATCCGCATGAAAACGGTTAAATAGTAAAACCGCGGGCGCATCTTGTATACAATAGATTATTTGACTTTGAAAAAAAATTAAATGATCACTTAAGAAGATACCATTGCATCAAATAAATCATAAAAACTGCATGCAATTGTAATTCATTATATCGAACTTCCTCAATAGCACTTGCGCCGCGGTAAACAAGTTGTACAAAACTGAAAGTACTTTAGAACTGGGTCAAAGTCAAGTGAAGGTGAGTTAAATGTTCGTAAATAACTTGCGAACTCATGACAAGAGCGCTATTACAAAAATACTTTATTAAACATGAATACATAACAATATGTAATATAACACAAAACGTGCAAAATGAACGGTAAAACAATAGACGGTCTCATGACACCAAATAAGGCTACATTTAAAATATGAAAATGAATAAAATATAACGTGATTTACGCATGTGATAATAGACTGAATTTATTTGACTGTGTGGGTACAGTTTTACTACAGTATATGTTACGTGTATATCTTATAATATACCTTATGTTTTACAACTTATAGTGCTATATCGAGCAATGAAATTTTATTTATATCAGCTCATCTGTGTCTACACTTCCACTTCTATCATCTTAATCAATCAGAAGTATTTTATTCAGAGCATACTAAAAAAAAAAAATTGTTTATTGCCAAAAAAAGTAAAACAAACTGGGTAGGTACAAATAATATTACAGCTAACATAATATAATTAATTGGCAACAGAAGTATGCTCAGCACTGTGCTGCGTAGAAATGTTCTACGTAGGGCTGGTTTTCAGCATAACCCAGTTCTCGAGCAAAGGTCTTAGCCGAGTTTGAGCGAGTGTGCGCGGGTCATAAACTTGTTTTATTATATTATAATACAGCTTACAAAAATAAAATAAACTAAATTAGAGACAATAAAGCAAAAAAAGCATTAAAAATTGAGTAAAAGAACAGTAAAATTTCTCAAAATTAACAATCGGGGAGTATATTGCTAATTATAAATACTACTCTTCTCTGTACCATTTCAAATTTAGTTTATGTAACACGAGTTTTCTATTTATAACAGCAATCGAACCACGTTTCGGTTTGTATTAAGTAGATAGTAATAACAAAGTAAAAGTAAACCGTAAATAGGCACTTGTTCTATGGGTATTTTGGTCCTTGTAGTACCTGGATCTCTAAACAACAGGATCGCCAGTTCTGTGGTGTGGTTGTTGAGCAGGTCGGCTCATAACCCGGAGGTGGTGGGTCCGACTCCCGTGACTGGACAAGTTTGTGCACAGAAGATGCGCAAATATTTGTTCTATCTAGGTGTTGTGCGACTATGGTTCTCATAGTGCCTGATGGGTTCATAGATATAAGGAATCTTAGTCGTCATAGAGTCCAGGATCTGTGTATGTGATCGTTGAACGTTATTTCTTTAAAATTATGTCAATCAAAATTTTATTAATAACATTACGTTTTGCCTTTGACTACCTTTATACCCATATTCATTTATGATGATAGTGAGGTATTGACATAGGATATTTTTTCGCAATAAAATATAGCTCACACGTGCGAAGTATACAGTAGCTAGTATAAAGGATTAATAAATCAGAGTCGTTCCAAAACGTCACATACATAATGTATGTAATATTTTCTTGTGTAACGCAAAGTATACTGACATTCCATAAATGAAATGAACCATTTGAATGCACGCCTCAAACCTGACCTAGATAGGTAGTCTAGATCCAGACTACAGACATCTGTTGGCACTATAAAAATCCCATCAAACTCCTTATTTGAGTTTATACTTATTATACGTGAAGGAGTCATATATTATCCATTTGATTGTTTGCCAATCTCGTTCACTCGTACACGTAAGTTTGAAGTTGCTACAAAAAATATTTACACAATAATTTCGTGTGTTGGTAAAAATTTTAGGACTCACACAATGTGCGTCAATTTATATTAAACACCATTATGTACCAGAAGTGGTTAATAAAAATGTATATAAGCTTTGGTTTTATAAAATTTACCTTTATTTTATAGCATTGTTGTATTGTAAAAAATAAAATCAAATGTTTAAAAAAATCAGTAATCCCTGAAAGTTTGATATTACTTTTACATTGATGTTATATTTGAGAACCAATTTTTTTGGAGGTCGATATACTGCAACATTTTTTAATACTTTAGGTTTATATTACATCCATTTAAATTCGATATATATATCTCCTGAACCTGACAACAGTTAAATTATCTTTTACTAGCTTCTGCCAAAAGCTTCGCCCCCGTGGCCTATAGGAAACGAAGAAGAAATTTTTTCATGGATAATTCCACACTATTTCACCCTCTTAGGTAAAGAATTTCGAAAAACCCTTTCTTAGTGGATACATACACCTTACAAAGAACACACCCTCCAAATTTCAAGTCTCTAGGACCAGCGGTGTAGGCTGTGCGTTGATATATAAGTCAGTCAGTCAGTCAGGACTTAGAATTTTATGTATAGATACACGCATTAAAAGAAAAACACGATAATCTTAGAGGAACAATACCAACACTAATTGCTGCACAAAGAAATGAGCAAACCGTCGTCTGCGCAAGCGACGAAATCTAGTTTCCGAGACAAAGCTTGACCAAATCTAATTAGAGTCGCAGTGAAGGTCGCCGCCGCAGGCCTTGAGGTCCGGCTTGCTTTAAGTCTAGACCAGTTCACTCCCAGACGTATCTGTTTCGATACGATACAGCCTTTTGTGTAAAAACCAGAAACTTAAAGCAAAAGAACAAAAAACGGTCGGGATTTTACACGGATGCAGTTAAGGGCACTAGCGTTATAGGATGATTATATACAGCGCTATAGCTACACATGATCGTAAAATGAAACCGCTGTTGTATTTATAAGGTTGTCAAAGGTGCTGTAGAAGACTTTGAAATCTTCATTTTCAAATTACTTTGTAATAAGCTATTGTTGGCGTCATTTGTATATTATGTCCACTACTAAGCAAAAACAGCCTTTAGTGTGGAATAGGTAGGTTTAGATGTGCTATAAAATTTTAAGAGATTTCACCTTTGATTGCGTTTGTCCACTGTCTCACCTGATGGTAAGTAACGACGAAGATAGCGGTTCACTCTTTTCTTGAAAACTCCCAAATTATATTTTTCATGAAACAGAGACGCACAGAGTTGAGCGGTGGTAAAAAGGACAAAGGGAAAGAGAAAATAATAAGGAATAAGCTGTGGCAAGCATTTTCAACATTACTAAATAAAACATCGATGTACATCATTATAACAAACGCAAAGCGTAAAAAACCGACATCAGACTTATATGGTTTTCTCATGGATCCAATTGTCAGAACTGGACCACTAATCATTATAATGGGACTACACGGGAAGCGCCAGCTTTCAAATAAAAAAGAATAATCAAAAATCGGTTCACCCAGTCGAAAGTTTTATTTTTATTTTATTTTATTTATTTAGGCAAAAATTCTGAGGTAACAAACTTTAAAAAAATACATTCTATTTGAGAACCTTTTTTGGAGTCGTTTAAAAACTAGAAATAATCAAAATAATGTAGTAAAAAGACTAAAAAGATAACAACAATAATGTCAAAACATCACGCGAACATGTTTCGGTAGAAATGAGTTACGCAAACCAGTAAGAATGTTATTGGTGCAGTGTAGATAAAGACAGTAGGCCATTTCAGAAACGTGCCTAATACAGAAAAATGTCTAATACATACGTGATCGTTGGTTAAACTGAAGGTTGTGATAGTGGGCTTGACAACAGTGTGCCAATTATACTCATGTAATTATTGTGTGAAATTTTTAATAACAACAATTTAAAAATTAAATAATCTGACATAGATAGTACGTTGACAAAGAATGTCATAACACTGGGCTTAAGTGATTGTACTTTTATTCTTTCAACTAAATACTACAATGATATAATAACTACTACAAAAAAAAACATTTGGGCTATATACTAGCCACGATGACCCATAGACAGTCCAAATGCTCTACCTCACTGATTGTATAATTTCTCATAATATTAGACGTCGCTATTTATCAAAATCTGTATTAATGCATAACTTTTTTGTTCGACGAATTTGTGCTCGTCAATTTTTGACAAAACTGTGTGAATACGTGTCTTATCTTTGCTCCTAAATCATATATTGCTAAAAGTTGCTGCTAGTGGCATTGTGCTGGATTTCATAACAATATTTTAATATACTAGATAGCGAGTACTGTAAGCGTTTTAATAAACTTGTAATATATGTTTTTTGCTCTTTCTACAAATTTTTTGTATGTAAAAATAAGGTAGTATCATTAAAAAAAACGAGTGTGCTTTAGACAACACGACTGAAGTAAAACTTCTTTAGTTTAGCTCCATCTATCGGCCGGTATAACTTTGTTTTTGGTTTGTTTAATGTTAATTTCGCCATCTTGATAATTGTAAATTATCTTTTTACTGGACATACCACCATAACAATAGAAATTTTCATTTTTTTATGTTAACCATGGAGATCTACGTGAACCAACTTCAACTTCAGTTCGCCTCGCAGTCATCAACGTACTCCCCAAGTCAAGAGTGCGTAAAGAAGTTTCACTTCAAAAACCAGTGGAAACGTCTGTGTTGTTCATTCACTTTTCGTCATACATTAAGTAATATATTTTCGAGTGTGCTATGAACCCGTATGGTCTAACTTTAATGAGTGTTGACTTACTGTTTACCAGAGTTGTGTAACTGTGATGCGTAGTCGCAGTCCGCACGATAAGGTCACGGCTATCCTACGTACGCCCCAGATTCGGCCTTTCGTTGTATGTTCCGATAATGATCTTGTGGTTTAGCTATATATTTAAAAGAAGGCATAGAATTTCAATTGGTAGAAAATTAAATAATTTTTAAATAGTGTTGTCTGGAAGGTTTTTTCAGACAATGGCTGTCTAAAAGGGAGTAAAAGAAAAATATGCAGCTGCAATCTCACGGTGGGAGCAATTTTCAAATGCCTGGACAAAGGTTATCGTTATAATTATGGTGATAATTATAAATAAAAAACATTCCTTTGTTGCAGAGATCGGGTTTATTTTCGCTGCATTTTCCAACGAATAGCTATTGTATTGTTATTGAAAAATGACCCATTATTGAGATAAAAGTATTTGAGTACTTAAACATTTTCTTTTACTTTACACAGTACTTAAACACTTCTGGCTTCATTCTGAATTTTGAGAAACTTTACATATAATATATATACATACATAGATCCTGGATCCTAACTATGATTCCCTGTGTTTAGGGACCCAGGAACGACGTGGACCATGGTCCCTCAACATCCAGACTCAGATCAAGTAATTGCGATCTTTGATGTACACAAATACTTGTCCTGCCGCGGAATCGAACCCGCCGCCTCCGTGTTATGAGCCGATCTGCTCAACCACCACACCACAGAGGCTGGCGGATATATTCAACATCTTCTATCGTATAGTTCAATCTACTATAGAATGAACTAGCTACCGCGCCTTGTGTTAGTTATAAACACAATATTCTAGGATAATAAGACGTATTGTTATACTAGGATGCACTAAATTTCTTTGATAAATTAGATATCCAGGCGTTTCAGTGCTGAACTTGCGCCCAAGATTATAAATTTGCTATAAACAACGGCTTAAACACAATTTAAATAGTTAATTGCAAAACCTGAACAAATTTGCTTATTCACCATTTTAAAAGTATTTTACTCATTTTCTTAGAATCCGTTACTTTGAATTACCCTATTAATAAACAAGATTAATTTGATAAAGTACTTGATATTTTTACAAAGCTGTATCTAAACTTAATTTATATTCAAAGAGTATGGTTTCGTAGCAACGCGGAGCATCTACGCCCGCCCGGCTCGAAAGCCCTACGCCTACGCGCGTATCGGGTCCCTTACGCGACCTACGTCATTCGTAGAGGATCTACGACCAAATTTTTATACCCACGCATTTAATTTTTCTACACACAACTTTTGGAACAAACTACACAGATAGAATCGCTTGAAATTATTCTTACGAAGTGACTTTAAATTGACTTAAAGCGAATTATTCAAGGTCAAGCTTTATTACTTTTTCTACAAATTATTGAAATCGCATAACTTGTTGAATCCAAAACGATAACGCGATCGGCTCGCACTCGGGAGGTAAGAATACTTTTAATCAAACAACTAGGTGTCATGTTATTAGTGAGTGGGACGCGTATATGGTATCGGCAGGAGAACGAGTGCGATGCGAGATGTAGCAACAAGTCGTGGTCGCGGGGGCCGCGTTATCGTGCGTGACGTCATGACCCTTTCACTGCGGCTCGCGGCTGGCGGCGGCGACGGCAGTCCGCGCGGCTCGGTCACGGCGTGAGTACGTCTCGCGCATAGTGTTCCTAAAATAAACCGACTCTCGCGTCACTCGATAAGAAATTTTAAATTCACTTCACTTCAACTGACTTTCAACGGGATCCAGTATAAACGCGTGCAAAGACCCGCTCGGTCCTCCGTGTATTACTGCTCCCGTGACCACTTCACTTTCGCCCTTTCTTCCGCGCCAGCGATCCACCGGACCTCAGCATGGGCGTCATTAAAGTGACTCCGGACACGATGTCCATGATTTCTGCCTGCGATTTGCTCGATGACATGAAGGTAAGTGTGTGTATGGGAGAAAATCATGTGACGGTCAGCGGTGTATGGCGACACTCCAAGCACCAGTTCCGCATTAACAAAAAAAAATTACAATGCGTGGGTGCCGCGGCGTTCTCGTCTCGCCGGTACTATATTTACGACACGCCGTTTCGCGCATTTCGTGGCACGTAATGCGTTTTTACGCGACGAAGCCGTTCGGAGTGGCAGACACGCGATTATATGCAGATTGGACGTTTCTACTCGTGATATGTTGCTGCAGCGCGTGCGGTGAACGCGCACGGTCAGCGGAAGCGGTTGCCCTTATCAGTTATTTGTGACATGATTGCTATAACTACAATAGGTGCGCTACGTGAGAACATTCACACAGCTGCAAAGTAAAGCCGATGCTATTTCAAAATCGCATTAGCGTTTAATTAGTCGATCTGCCGCCGAAATTATCGTTATCGCGGCGATAAGATGAAAGTCAATCGGATTACCGAGGAAAGTTCTGGAAAATGTAATTGCGTAAATGCAATCTAAGTACGAGATTCCCATACGGGATGATTCACGGTTGTAAAACTCGTGAGGCTATCCGATAGTGTTTTATTAGGCGGTACGTGATGTGAGGATGTGTCCGCGGTGATACGTCATTCTATTCTGATTACGATCTGTATTGCGTCTCGGCGACATGTGCGCGGCGAACTCGTGATATTTGTGTAGCTAACGTTTTGCGGGGAAGTAAGTAACAACAGCTCTTAACTAATTGTTCTCAATTCGAAATCGATTATCACTCGCATTTGCAGAACTAGCACCGTTTATTCCATTGACCTCCCTTTGCAGCTTGATACTTTGATCGATTATTTAAAAATAAAGGTTTAAATCAGTGAATGTATCGGGTCTGGGGAGGTTTCTGAACTCATACGAAATTTAAATGGGTACAGTACTGTCGTGTATAGAATAGCCATATTTTTCGCCGTTAACGTGAATTATTTTGCCAGTAGACATGTCTAAGTGCCTGCGCACTGCAGTCTCATTACCGCCAGCAATTAATGAAAATTAATTTAAATATATACACAGAAAACACTATAACAAGAGTCGCGAGCGTGGAAACAGCATGTAATGCCAAGAATTCGAGAGTGCATACAATGAATTTTATATCACGTAAAGGCAAAAATGTTTTCAATTCAAATATGCAATTTCTGTTATTTGTATTACCTACTAGCGACGATAGGTAAAGTCTAAAACACATGAATTAAATGAGTGAGCTGTGAGTGTGTGTGTGTTTGAACCACATGACTGAAGTAAAACTTCTTTAGCTCCATCTCTCAGGCCCCTACAGTAATCTTTAGTAGTTTAAAATTGTTTTATAAATATGAATGAAACCCAAAACTGGCTAAATACGCTAGTCGCGTAGTCATAGTATTAAAAAATTACTATTCCTCAGGCAAAATGTGATTTTAACACTGTTTTCTCGCGTGAAAATACAATGTCCTCGTTGAGGTTTCGATACTAATGCACTCTGTAATCTCAGGCAGACACAAATTAAATAATTCAATATGTTCATTAATTCAACCGTATTTTTTTTTTGTTTGGTGTTTTTGCCACTAAACAAAATAGCTGCTGACATAGTAATTATATATATTTTATAATCGGTAATACAAAACTAAACTAGACCTAAAAACAACTATACCTAAGAACTTAAAATAAATAAAAACTAAAAATTTAAAATAATCTGTTGGTGGAGGGGAAAGTGCCCAGAATGCTGGCAGCATTACCACGTTGAATGGCATTGCTGATTTTTGTGCAAAATAAAAGCCAGCATTCTGTCCCCTAATGTCATAGTGAATAAATAAATAATTTGAAATTGTACGGTAAATTAGTAGTTCATATTAGTCTCCGATAGTTTCTAACTAGCAAGCAACGATTGAGTACGAGTAGTCGAGGAAACATGCATTGGTGAAGTGAATACCTAAGCTATGGGTGGTTGCGCCTGCGCATGCAATCGCGGCGCAATGCGTGCGCGGGCACTGCGCAACGCGCATGCGACATTAATCGAAGAATTTACACCTTAATTTTAAAAGCTAATGTTTTACTTTACAGTATTTTAATCAATTCAACTGCTCAAATGTATCTTAGATAAACAAACCATAGAATAAGTTCTCTATTAGGCCCGTATTTTTTCTTTAGAACAACTCTCTACCACACCGATGGTCAAGTCGAAATTTCACTCATGTTTAACCGACTTCTAAAAAGAAGTATTTCAATTTGACTGTAATTTTTGTATGTTTGTTACCTCGGAACTTTCGACTGGGGGAACAGATTTTGATGATTTTTTTTTATTTGAAAGCTAGTGCTTCCCGTGTGGTCACATGTGGTTTCATTTTGGTCCAGTTCTGACAATGGAATCCATTAGAAAACCATACAAGTCTGAAGTAAGGTCCCCTGTGTCTAGGGACCTAGAAACTACGTGGGTACCATAGCCTACAACATAGGTGACTCAAAACAAGTATTTACGCTTTTTTCTGTGCACAAATACTTATCCTGCCGCGGGAATCGAACCCGTCACCTCCGGGTTATGAGCCGGCCTACTCAACCACCACACCACAGAGGCTGTGTAATACATATAGCTCATGAGGTGACGATGACGCGAGTTTCACGCATTTTATTCACCTAAAAAGTACACAACATATATACACGGTATATATACATATATGGAAAGCGTTCGGTGACGACGACGCAAGTACCATGATTTATGATCACCCAAAAAAGTGCCTGAAGAAGTTTTCACTTAAAAAATTATCGATTGATTCATCGCTGTTAAGAACTGTCTAACGCATTCAGTCAGCGGCTAGACTATGTAATGACAAATAAGATTAGATTACCAGCCGAGAAGTCACACCATCATCCACAGACCTTCACTTCAAGAACAATAAACACCACTAAGAACTAATACCCATTTAGATCGCTTTCATGAAAACAATAAGGCCGCGCGCACAACCAGGGCTGCCAACCGCATTATAATATACTAGTTGCGCCCCGCGGTTTCACCCTCGGATAGAAAGTATTTTAATTATTTGCTCATCCCACGGGAGGATTTTAATTTTCCGGGATAAAATGTTGCCTATATATTAATCCAGTGTATAAGCTATCTTGGTACCGAATTTCATCCAAATCCATTCAGCCGTTTGAGTGTGAAGGAGTAACAAACACACACACACACACACACACACACACACACACACACACACACACACACACACACACACACACACACACACACACACACAAACACACACACCCACACACAAACTTCATAGATAATTCAACCACCCATTTCACCCTCTTAGGGGTGGAAATTTCGAAAAACCCTTTCTTAGTGGATACCTACACATTACAAAGAACACATTCTCCAAATTTCAAGTCTCGAGGACCAGCGGTTTAGGCTGTATGTTGATATATAAGTCAGTCAGTCGGGACTTTGAATTGTATATGTATAGACTAAGTTTTTTGTAGCTTATTTTGAATAATACTGTATTTTGCTGAAAAAATGTTAGCAGCCCTACGCACAACGTCAATCATTGCAGCCAATTATTTTTATAGCCTCAAATAGTAGAGTTACAGTCGTGAGCGTCCGATCCTTGGTATTAACAAGTGAAGCGGTGGTTGCGGATGCGCTTGGCTCCAAATATGTGGGTCGCACGATGCGTTTTGAAATCGCTCAATGTCGCTCGTCTGACGCGGCCTCGTGTGCTCTCGCCCTTTTATTTACAAAGTCTTTCCGTAACAAAAAAATGATAATACATCACACTTCACACTATGAAAGTTTGTATGTGTGTATGTGTGTGTGTGTATGTGTATATGTTTGTTATTTCTCACGCTCAAACGGCCGAATGGAATTGGATGAAATTCGGTACCAAGATAGCTTATACACCAGATTAACATATAGGCTACATTTTATCTCGGAAAAGTGAAATTTTCCCGTGGGATGAGTACATAATTAAAATACTTTTTATCCGCTAGTGAAACCGCGGGGCGCAACTAGTTCTTCATATTTTTAAATCAGTTTGAAATGATAAATAGTGAAATGAAATCAAACTTTATTCCTGACTTATAGGTAACATAAATAAATAAATAAATAAAATAAAGAAAATATAAACATTTATACACAATCACACACAATAATATGCGATACTGCGCAATGTTAGGAATGGCTCCCGGCTCAGCATACAACTGAGGCTGCAAACAACCTCGGTTACTGATTTTCAGCCGGCACCCATTACATGATATCACGCAACACACCTTAATAAATAAACAAATAATAAATACATTTCCGTGGACATTTCACACAGCGCCATTTAACCCCAAACTAAGCAAAGCTTGTACTATGGGAACCAGATAGCTGATACAATACTTAGATACTTTTTTGTTTGTAAATACATACATAGAATAACATATAACACCCAGACACAGGACAAACATCGATATTCATCACACATTGATTTGTGTCTGGGTGTTGTGGGACCATGGTCCTCGGAATCCTTGTTAAGGTCCAGGATCTATGTATGTGATTGTTGGGCGTTAATGTTATTATTATTATTATTTAATTTACTTTCTACGAGCTTAGCAGATTGTTTTAGCTTATCGAGTGATATTAATACACCTTGTATTTTTATTTATTTTAATGGGACATAGTTGACTTTATTTACTCTACTGCATTAGCTACCGCTTAACCAACTACTACCATTTAAAACATCGTCAACTAAAAATGCTATGAATATAATATAGACATCGACCCTGACATGGTGTTTTTTAGCACAACGTTGTCAATTTTATCTTATCGGTGCACTTCACTTCACTATCAGCTGTCAGCCCACGGAAAAATGTACCAACACAACAAGTATTAGCGGCCCGCAGGATGCTTGTGTATTTATCACCATAACAACAAACTTAGCAACAGTGCCATCCAAATATCAGTTCACATTGTGAACATGTCACACATCGCCACCTAGCCCCAAACTAAACAAAGCTTGTACTATGGGAACCAGATAACTGATACAATACATATATACTTTTTATTTGTAAATACATAGACACAATACAATATAAAACCCAGACACAGAACAAAAATTGATGTTCATCACACAAATGTTGTCCTGGGTGGGAATTGAACCCATAACCTGCAATTATAAGGCAGGTTTTACTACCAACTGAGCTATCGGATCAGTCACATTAAAAAATAAATTGCTTTAAAAAAGTCTAAAGTCTAAATTGGAATCAAATTATCGGTACTAATAGGTACGCGTAAATACATTTTTAGCGCTTCTTTTTTACATACTAAAATCAACACTGTAACTAATTTTTGTCTCAGGATTTTAGGAATATTTAGGAAAACAGAACAAATTAATTGACACGGCGGGGCCTTCAAAATACTCAGCACAAAAATGGTACGATTGCGCAAAAGCTGAAACAAAAAATGTTTCGTATAATCCGGCATCATTACAGTTCTCATGTAATTACACTCGGAAAACCCATTTCCTGCGGATGTTTGGAAATGTTCTGACTCACTTCATACAGGTGTTATCTTATCATAATGGAAAATAGGAGAAAAGTTTAACAATAACCTGTCACGAAATAAAGAGGTGTTTAAAAATTAATTCGGGAGTACTGTTACAATAATCCTTCCTAACCTGGTTTAACGATTTGTCACTATTTATTTATTGTATGTAAATAATTTTTATATAATTTTATATATCTATTCTCGTTAATTTATATAACACCGCTTTTTTTTGTGTATATTCTTCGATATTTTCGCCAATTGTGAACCGACTTAAAATATTGTTTTTTTTTTAACGTAAAAATTCGTTTTCCTGGTACAATATTATTTCTAATACATACCGACTTATGAACGTTTGCCGTGAAGGAAGGAAGCTGCGGGCGCTGCTTAGAAAACTGGATGCCTATTTAAACTCAGTATGCGTGTATCGTCAATGATAATATCTATTATTCGTACACATTTTTGTTTACATAACACAAGTTTTACATTAATCAAAAACAAATTCATAATCTGTTTACATATGTATATTATGTGTTTTATTATTATTATTTATGTTTATGTGTTATCATAATCGCGTATTCAAGTAAGCTGGTTTCCCCCACATTATACATTTATTCAAGATTATTACAATCATCTCTGATAATAAATGATTAATTTTGATATAAAAGTGCATTAATTTAATTGATAACTCCGCCTCAAGGATTTTTCAAAATGACTAATTTGCACAATGTGCCAGCGTGGTACATTGTGGTAGATCAAACTTTTCTAAAAGAACTCCCTGCCTTTTAGGGATCTTGCATCTTTTTTATATATAACATCTTCTGACTATAATAATAACGCCCAACGATCACATAAGTCCTGGACCCTAACTAGGATTCCCTGTATCTAATGACCCGGGGACTACGAGGACCATGGTCCCACAACACCGAGACTCAGAACAAATATTTGGGCCTTTATTCTTTACACAAACGCTTGTCCTGTCGTGGGAATCGAACACACCGCCGAGGCTATGAGCCGACCTGCTCAACCATCACAGCACAGAAGCTGTAGCTATAATACATTCAACATTAATTAGAAAACCGAAAAACTATGGTTATGTAGGCCTTATAATTCCGTCGCAGATGTACCAGGCTAGCATAGATTACAAAGAGATCAGTTTAGCCACCGACCAATGCGAGTACAAACTCGTTAGATCCGGTTTAATACAATTTATTTTACGAAGCCTGTCAAAAGAATGCGTATTTTAAATTACGTAATCAATTTTAAAAATTATCTCGGAAAAAGCAAACGATAATAAATACAAATTTTTTTAGAGCTCATCGCAGTTTTCAAAATTTATCAGAGTGCATGGTCGATGTTAAGCGTGACCAAAATGCTGGCATTTATTTGGCAAAACGAATCAGCATTTCAATTCAACGAGGCAATGCTATGCAGGCAATGCTGCCAGCATGTTGGGTACGCTACCTACTGGTAGTGGGCTGGAGCATTTGGATCTATAGGTCATCGTGGCCAGTGTGTGTTAGTTATTATGTATGTCAATTTAAAAAAAATATAAAATGTACACGTATGTCTGTGGTATTAAACCCATATTATGTAAGCACCAAGATACATTATATAATTATCATAGACATCCTGTGATAATTGAAGGGTTGAGAATAAAAAGGGTTTAACTGACAAATTGACAGTTTCGAGAAAATTTACTTTAAACGTCAACGGCGTCATTTTAATGTTTAGTGCTTATAAGGTAATAGAATTTTTTTTTAATTCTATTTTAAAATACTATATATAGTACTGATTCATACAATTACTGTAAAAATATAATATAATAAAACAAATATAATAATGTTATTATGCTAAGCGAACTGTATTCCTGTGACAGATAAACCGTTTTTAGACTCAAAATCTCGAAATTTAAGCCTCATTTCGGTATCTTGAGAATGTATTATTGTAGATAATTTCACGCTGAATCCAACGATACCCAGTCAGTAAGTCATTTTGTGAAGAAAATCAGTTAAACCCTTTTTGTTCTCACCCCTTCAATTATAATATCGGCAGATCGTCACGTCGGCGATATATTTGTTTAATGATAATGATATCCAATATACGTAATTGAATAAACAATAAAGATTATACATTAATAAAAGATAGATAAAACCAGATTTTAATCTAATACCCTGCTGTCAAATTTGAAGTATCAATCATATGATTTTTATTGATGACGTATTTAACTATGATTTTATTATATGAAGAAAAGTTAGAAAGCGTATATTCTTAGATATATTCTTTTTTAAGTGAAAACTTCGTTTTGCAGGTCATCCTTGCGCAAGTGCCATGCTAATCTTCGCTGTATCGTTCCATGTTAGTTTATGTACTGCCGAAGCAAGTACAGTGAAAACTTCTTTATGTGCGTTGATCACTTTTTGGGTGAACAAATATCATGGAACTCGCGTCATCATCACCGAACGCTTTCCATGAGCTATATGTATACTGTGTATGTGTGTGTACTTTTTGAGTGAACAAAATCGTGAAACTCGCGTCATAGTCACCGCACGCTTCCCATGAGCTATACAAGGTGGAATTTAAATCGTTCTTTTCCTTTAATGTATGTATTCAGTGCATTCTATAGAATGCTCCCATATAACTAAATAAAAAAAGTACTTTTGACATAAAACTTAAATCTAGGTATTATCAAATTTAAATTCGAAAGAAAAGCCTTGTGACATTGAACAAAGCAGGTGTTTTATTGCCTACGAAACATTTAAAAAGCACTCAGCTGGTTCCCGCGCTGTGTGTACCGTTAAATAGACATTTCGGCTGTCATGCAGTTATTTGAAGCACTAAATACTAAAACATATTTTTTTTATTGGACCGTGTACGAATATTCTATAGCATGTTCTAAATACATACATTTTAAATGCCACCGTGTATGTCACAAGTTACTTAGTTTTCACTTCAATCGACAGTCCCCAAAGTATTACTCGAACTCTGTTACAAATTGGTTCGTCCATAGTATGAGCCATCGCTCTGCCAGTTTTTATGCAGCATAGCATAGCTGGTTATTGCTACCCAATATAAAATCAATAATTTATAATAAATTTAATTATTAAACATTAATTCCCAAATTAAATATTGATAAAATAGATCTAAATAATTATGCAATATATAAACGCTGTTCATCGAATTGTGAAATGCAATCTAATTTATTAATGTAATAAAGTAATTAATATTGTAAAGTTCATCTGATTAATTATTGAATATTATCTCAAACAAGCAGTCTAGATCAGTGGAATTTTACTTCGTACATTAGATTACATGATCCAAAGTGGTTTTGTTACAATCAGCGTGTAGCAGTTTAACAGTAATTGTTGCGTTTTGTTTTTCATATTAAATTCGCTCAGTTTTCATTCATAAATCCATTGTTATTCAGCGCTCCAATGTTTCGCCGATAATAATAATTGCAGGCGTTACAAATCATTACTCAAAACGTTCAAAAAGCATATTGTCTGATTTTTTTTCAGAAAAAATTGTGTCACAGTGCTTGTTGTCATACTCCTCCGAAACGGCTGAACCGATTTTGATGAAATTTAATATTCACACTTGGTAGGTCTGAGAAAAGGTTATTATCTATTTTACATCATCATCACCGTTTTTCGTCACCACGTGGGTAAAACCGCAGGGCGCAGCTAGTAATACCTATAAAAACAAGGCAACTGTTGTTATGCATGTACTTGGATTCTCGCCTCTGTATAATCTGTAATATAGCCGCCCTAGAAACGTCAGCGATATGACAGCTGATTGTGCGTATTAATTTATGTCAATGCCTTTTAACGCCCACACACACCCTTGCTTGTAAATAATATTTAAGAAAAACAGAAATTCAAGCAAGACACTTCAACGGCGCAATTTCAATTAGGAACATTGTTGATTATAATAACACCTAACAAGGAATTTTGGCGGGAAAACGAAAAGGATCGCGTCACCGCATTGTATTATTTTCCGAAACTTGTTTTTTTTTTCAGTGTTAGTGCATAACTGGTTATGCATGGTGGAATTTTATTCGTTAAGTGCTGGATTACATAATTGATAGAATCAGGCGTGACTTCGCGGAAGTTCATCTTAGATACAAAATGAAATAATAATATCTAGTGTAATTCCGCTAAATTCAAGTACTTAGATTATCTATATTGGGGTAAAGGATTATTGTAGGTAAATTAATGAAAAAACCTGAAAAAACCTAAAAATCATGAAATTACTATAACAAATTAAATAAATATTATTATTATCAATTTTATATTAATTATTATTATTTTTACAGATATAAAATTAATTATTACTATTATAATTATAATAAATAAAACTAAGCTTTAAAATATTAAATTATATAAATATTATACAATTATTTATTATTATTACAAATAGAAACCAATACAGATACCCTCCCCTAAAAATCCTGAAATTACAATAACAAATTTAAAAAATATTATTATTGTGAAATTTATATTAATTATTTCTATTTTTATTGATATAAAATTAATTATTACTATTATTATTATAACAAATAAAACTGAAATTTAAAATATACAATTATATAAATATTATACAATTAATTATTATTATTATTACAAATAAACACCGATAACCCTCGACACGTGTTTCGCCTCTTCACGAGGCATCCTCAGGACCGTGTTGACTCGCCGAAGGCTCGCTCGAGAGTGACTGGGTGTTGCAAGTCAGTCGCTTTATATACCATTTCGTACCCTACCCCCACTAAAAATGCGAAGTAATGGTGACGAAACAATATTAGTTTGGTCATTCAATAGTGTATAAGATGGGTTATTATATTTTAAGATTTCTAATTGTTCCAACACACATAATCTGAAGCTTTTATCACAAACATGTAAAACATTAAATTTATTATTGTCGCCTAAAGAATGGCCTGTGTCAATTAGATGCTTCGCAAAATGTGACCTGTCTGGGTGGTTATTCCTATAAGCAGAAATGTGTTCTTTATATCTAGTTTCAAAGTTACGGCCGGTTTGCCCTACATAAACTCCGTTACAATCGTCACAAATTAACCTGTAAACACCGGATTTTTTAGACTTATTTAACCTATCTTTACCGTTACATAGTTGACGTATATTTTGTGTTGTACGAAAAGCAACGTTTACATTGTTTTTCCTAAGCACTCTAGCTATTTTATCTGAGATTGGACCTATGTAACTTAAACTACCCACATATTTTTTAGTATTGTTTGATGGGCATGCACATAGTAGTGAACGAACCCTATTCCTTTGTTTATTTTTGATAAGATTATCTATCATTTGTTTATTGTAACCATTAGAAACCGCAATTTGGTATATTATATTAAGTTCTTTGATGTAGTTTGCTGGAGAAAGTGGTATTGTTACTAATCTATGTACATAACTACGGAACGCTGCTAGTTTATGCTGAAAAGGGTGACATGAAGAAGATGGTATGGTTATGTCAGTATGCGTGGGCTTATGATAAATTTGGAAATCTAAACTGTTATTAACCCTAGTTATGGACAAATCTAAAAAGTTAAGGGTCTTATTATCCTCTATTTCTAACTCAAACTGTATTTTGGGGTGTACATTATTTATTTTATTAAGAAATACATCAATTTGTCGTCTCGTACCTGTCCAACATATTATGACATCATCAACGTATCTGTAATAAAACAAGATTTTGGGTTCGTTCACTATATGTTTACACTCAAAATTGTCCATAAAAATTTCTGCCATGAATGGACTTAATGGTGATCCCATCGCTAATCCTGTTTTCTGACGGTAAAACTGATTATTAAAACTAAAATAATTTTGTTCCATACAAATTTTGGTTAAGTCTAAAAGCTCATTTATCTCGCCAGGTTGTAAACGACGTCTTTCAAAATGATCACCTAAAATTTGCAAGGACTCCTCATAAGGAACATTAGTAAATAAGCTTTTTACGTCTAAAGACATTAACCTGGCAGTGGGAGGAATATGAACATGTTTAACTTTATCGATTAAATCTAAACTGTTTTTTAAACTGTACTGAGGAATAAAAGATGACTTAGTCTTAAGCAAAATATTTAAATGTTTAGCTAGGTTATAGGCGGGGGCACCGACGTGTGAAACTACGGGGCGTATGGGAACATTTTCTTTATGAATTTTAGGCAATCCATATAAAAAAGGTGGACGTGGATTCATTGGAACTATACGCTTACAAGTGTCTGGGGAGATAAAAGATGTAGTTTTAATTGCATTTTTTAAATCTAATGTGTATTTAGCTGTAGGATCATAATTTAAGGGCTCAAAATCTTCCCCTTGTATAACATCATTAATTTTTTGATTATAAGTACCTTTGTCTAAAATTACAATAGAATTGCCTTTGTCTACTTTTGAAAGTACTAAATCATTTTGATTTAAACGGTCACTCAATGATCTACAAATTTGTGATTCTATGTATGGGGAATTATGTGAGGTATTTAATACATCTTTTATTTGAGATGCAACTTGATGTTTTACGGACACATCCTGTTTACCCTTTACGCAAGCTATTTCAGAGTCAACCGCTAGCGACTCAAGGGATTTTTGTGATAATCCGGGATTAATATTATATTTTAACCCTTTCTCTAAGAGAGACATTTCTGAAGGTGGAAATTGAACATTGGTCAAGTTTTTAACACGTGGGAAAAATACATGGGTATTATTAGAATTCTGATCCTCTAAGTTGGTATCATTATTAGTACTATGAGTCTGTCTGTTTGTTAATCGCTCTAATTTCTTAGTCTGGGTTATAAATTTGTCGTGAGCTAACCTGGAGGCTAAATCCCTGGCTTTGCTATCCAATAAATCAAATTCAACATTATGTAAGCTGTAACTTAATTCTGTGTATAGTACTTTAAGATGAAGTTTAAGATTATCTCTAACTGAAAACCAATGTCTAGACTCCTCATCTAACCATGTCGCTTTTGCTTTAGCTAACGCAACCTTGCTAGCTCGGCTATGTGTGTTGGTACGAATATTAATGTAATTCGGTATGACATTTAATCTTTTACACTGTTGATTAAACCAAACATTCTGAGCAGCTAAACGATGAAGCTTAGTCAACCTAATGTAAAGTTTAGCCTGTTCAGCTATACTTGCTGACTTAAGATAATTGATAGCCAACACGGTCCTGAGGATGCCTCGTGAAGAGGCGAAACACGTGTCGAGGGTTATCTGTATTGGTGTTTATTTGTAATAATAATAATAATTAATTGTATAATATTTATATAATTGTATATTTTAAATTTCAGTTTTATTTGTTATAATAATAATAGTAATAATTAATTTTATATCAATAAAAATAGAAATAATTAATATAAATTTCACAATAATAATATTTTTTAAATTTGTTATTGTAATTTCAGGATTTTTAGGGGAGGGTATCTGTATTGGTTTCTATTTGTAATAATAATAAATAATTGTATAATATTTATATAATTTAATATTTTAAAGCTTAGTTTTATTTATTATAATTATAATAGTAATAATTAATTTTATATCTGTAAAAATAATAATAATTAATATAAAATTGATAATAATAATATTTATTTAATTTGTTATAGTAATTTCATGATTTTTAGGTTTTTTCAGGTTTTTTCATTAATTTACCTACAATAATCCTTTACCCCAATATAGATAATCTAAGTACTTGAATTTAGCGGAATTACACTAGATATTATTATTTCATTTTGCTGGATTACAGGCATGAGTGTGGGAAAGTGGTATAATTATGGTGAAACGTTTCTTTTCGTTCGTGTTGTTTCCAAAACTCCATAGAAGCTTCTGGTAAAGTTGCCAACGCTTTACTAGGAGTATGACTTGACTAGACTAGACTATGACATAGACTGTGACTTGACTAGCCTTGCGAGAAATTACCAATTACTTGACACTGGCTAAATACATAAAAGTGTGGAGCCAAACCAAAACAAAAAAAACCCCTAACAATGCGACTTGTAGAGGCGAACAGCCGTGGACATCCTTGGACATACGAAATCATTTTCGCTTCGCTCGCGCTTCATGCTCGCTCGTTCAACAAACACAAACACTATAAATTCTAACAAGAATTTTAAAATTCCACAAATTCTATCCTTATACTTGCGCAACGTCTATCTGTGAGCCAAATCTAATCCATACTGATATTCATCCTTAACCGATTAATCACGTATAGAATTATTTACCGGACCCTCGCACCAGATGCCAACGACTGGCTCACTGGGACGCGGTTAGTATGCGCGTGCGCACCTCACCAGACGTAAGTAACGCTTGGACGCGGGACCTTGCCTAGGGCTACCCTTGATCTACAAGTCGCAAGGTGGTGTTATGCCCTTAGAAAAATTTAGAGAGACTATTATGTAAGTAATTATACACTTTTAATAGGGTCCAGTGGTCATAGTTTTCCCGATCCTCTTATCCCGGCAACGGCCCAAGCCGAGGCTCGCACCCCAGGGATGCCCTTGAGCTAGTTGCCTCCCACTTTTGACGGCTGCCCTCCCGCCTGGTAACGCTGTTAAGATCGGTAGAGACCAACAGCATTACCCCTTTCAAAAAAACCCAGCTAATTCTAAAAAGACGCAGAAAAGATTCTAGAAAGAGACATTGTGTCATCAGAAATATATCAGTGGCTCTTTGAGCTGTAGACCTTATGAGTCCGTCTATCCACAGCTTAAAACTAAAAACTACCTACTTTTATCGTTTTCGCTCCGCCATATTTAAAATCTCTAAAAATTGAATCGATAAAATTCCATATAATTATCGAAACTGCTCATAAAGTTACACGAGTTGAGAAATGCGCTTTTAGAGGAGAACATCCAGACATCCGCTCGACAGACATCTATACTAATATTATACAGAGGAAAAATTTGTATGTACGAATTGGCTCAAAAAGTACTGGACCGAATTCAAAAATTCTTTCACCATTTGAATATCACTGATTATATATTATATATTGAATATAGGCTACATTTACTGTACGTTTATGCCAAAATGTTTAAAAAAATATATGTCCACCCGTGCGAAGCCGGGACGGGCCGCTAGTATGATATAATTTTTGCCCAAACTGAAACAAAGACGCTTCTCTCGCGTTTCGTGCTCGCTCGTTTAATCGTTTAATTATTCCAAACAACTTGTATAAAAACAATAATAAATTAGATCGATTCTTAAAATCTCCTATCAATTTTTAGCTTACGTAAAATGCGACTTGTGTAAATGAGATGGAGCATTTAAACTAATAAGCATTGATTAAATTAGTGTCTATAAATTAGCGGATTCAAGGAAACCCCTAACGAAGTCATTAAGGCCTTTTGAGTAAGGCTGTTGGACAGAGATAGATAGATAGATAGATAAACTCTTTATTGACACCAAGATGATAAAATACAAAAAGGAAAGCTTATAAGTAGGTTACAATGGGCGGTCTTATCGCTAAAAAGCGATCACTTCCAGAAAACCATTAACATTTAAAAAAAAAACCAAATGGCCTCAGAGGGCCGGGCTGAGGAGCTGTATGGGAATAAACCTCTTACCTATCCTTTAGGTACAAGGAAACAGCTAGGTGGAGGCTACTCATGATATGTGTCACTTGAGAACTCGTTTCGTGCATAGGTCAATCGGAAAAATAATAAACGAAATACGTAAAACGGAATAAATTGACATTGAAATGGTTATTAAAAAACAATTAACATTCGTTTCGCATTCTGCTCTACTTTATTATCTCCGCAACTATTTAGTATTTATTCGGTCGACGGCTGAATGGAAATAGCTTCATTTAACAACGGTTTTAAATAAAATCGCAATAAAAAGGTGCATTATAATGCTCTTGTGATGTAGTGGTTACAAAAAAATACAATTTCCTAAAAGTTACAATTGTCCGAACGAAATCGGTCAGATCTTGTCGTTATCTGCGATGACCGTGACACCGGCTTAATTAAGCCATTTTAACAAAAGACAGGGTGACTGACATCACACTTTTTTAAATTGACACAACAATACTGGCGGCTGAATAAAAATAAAAGAGTGAACACTTTATTCGAATTTTAAACATTAAAAGGCTGGCCGGTTGTAAATTGATAACGATTCGTATTTGAAACTTTTACGTAGGTAATTGAAATCTAATTAATAAGTTGCTATTTTCGTTTCGTTTCGTTTCTGTATAATGTTTTATACAGTCTATATTGAAGGCATTATGATTAAAATGTACGAATGTCATAGTAATTTACTTTGTGTTGATAAATTGTAATAAACTAAACCGGATCATTTATAGACACACTTACTGATAATATAAATGTCACTTGACGAACAAACATATAAAAAACTTGTTTTCTCCATTTTAATCAGTTACGACCACGTTTGCTAAGTTTTTAGTTGCTAGTTGGCCTCAAATAACTTAATTGACTGATTCTAAGGTCCGTATTACAGAACGATGCTCAGTCATCGATCGCTGCTCAAGCAGAGATTTCATTCACTAATTGGTCACTTTATGAATGAAATCTCTGCTTGGGCACTGATCGATGACTGAGTATCGTTCTGTAATACGGACCTAAGGCTAAGATAGAATCATTGTAATAGCTTGAATATGTATCTCACTAGGTGGTAGGACTTTGTTGTAAAGTTCGTCTAGGTAGGTACCACCGCTTTGCCAGTTATTTTGCCGCCAAGCAGTAGTGTGCAAGCACTACTGTGTTCCGGTTTGAAGGGCACTGTAGCTAGTGAAATTACTGGGCAATTGAGACTTTATGATCTGATCTCACAGTCGAGTAATCTTATTACCAGACTGTGCTGATGTCTCAGGATGATGTGCGCAGTGCAGTGTCGCTTGAAACTCTATGTTTTAGGGTTCCGAGTGACACTGTTCTGTTATGGGCGGCCGTGGCGCTTAACATCAGGTGAACGACTAGCTCGTCACATCATTCAATAAATAAAAAAAAAATAAAAAAAATAGTGTAGATATTTTTTTACCCTGTTTGTTGTTGTTTGTTTACTACACAGATTTCTGGTAGAGAAATAAAGGGTTTATTAAATTTTTTCTATTTCTAAAGCTCTGTCTCGAGCCTATTTTTTTTTATTGTTTAAGAATTAAATGAGGAGCTAACCGTTTGCCTGATGTTAAGCGACAGGGCCACCCATAACAGAACAGTGTCACTCGGAACTCTAAAATATAAAGTTTCGTGCGACACTGCACTACGCACCTCATCCTGAGACATCAGCACAGTCTGGTAATAAGATTACTCGACTGTGAGATCAGATCGTAAAATAAGTAAAGTCTCAATTGCCCAGTAATTTCACTAGCTACAATGCCCTTCAAACCGGCGACATAATAACTGGCAAAGCGGTGGTACCTACCTAGACGAACTTTGCAAAAAAGCCCCACCACCTAGTAAACATGATAAATACAATGGACATCTAAGAATATTTTGTAACCATCAATATGCGTTCGCGCCTGCTAATTAAATCGGAATTCAATTTAATAACGAATTCGTTGCTCGACGCTCGCTGACGCAAGCTACTGGCTGTTTGTAATATTAATCAGCTGATTCGAATTTAGAACGATGTTCAAATTATTTAAAAGAAAGTGAAAATGGCTTCCTTCGTGACTTCGCGTACGCAAGGCGGTGGCGTCGCGTCGCGTCGCCATCCCGATTCGAAGGCGCGACCGACCAGACATTGTGTGCTCCATAGACACTATAACTACAAAATTCCAGTACCATAATTACACTGCGTTAGATGTCAAATTACAACGAACATACTGTGGTTCCTTGTAACCAAGATGTAATGGTACCTGTGAGTAGCGTCGAGCTAGTTCCGTTCCGTATTACGCACCGCACGTATGCCGAGGCCATGCTAATTACTGGCCTCACGAAATCGAAAGTACGTACTCCGACTGTCTAGATGTAGGTTACGTGCAAAGGAACGCTCCATAATAAACTTAGAATTTTATTAGTGTAGCATAGCTATTCGCAATTTAATTAGATGTTACGGATTCGAAATGTACACTCTTTTTTTAACGGGCAATGCCTTTTTTCTTTAAACTACTACAATATTAACAACTACTACTAAATGCTATTAGCTACACTACGTAATACAAGAAACGTTTGGACTGTATACTAGCCGTGTAAAATTTTACATATAGACAGTCTAAATGATCCAGCGCTCTACCGGTAGGTAGTGTAACGTACTGGCAGCATTGCCCCGTCCAATTGCAATGCTGATTCGTTGTGCCGAATAATGCAGCATTTTTTTCACGCGTCGGGTCAACCAGGTGCTCTGATAAACTTTGATAAACCTGATGAGCTTCCGTACTCCACGGGCCCGGGTTCTCAACACTCTTTGTTTAATTCAGCATCTACTTCTACACTAAACTATAGGCTTCAACTAGGAACGTTTCCAAAAGATGGTGATTCTTTTTGCTATGACGTTACTGAGTTGAAACACCACTTATCTCATTAATATTCGGATTTTATATTTCTGCAACAGGTTTTATTTTGTTGACCGCTATCTAGCAGTTGAAAGTGACGATGCGGTCAAAGATGACACTGTGGTACGACCACACCCGAACTTTAACCGGAACGGCTTCATTTTCGTTTTGCTATCTGACGGAATCCAATCTTTATTATGCTTTTAGAACTGGTATGCTAAACATCACTTTAATTTGCATACAAATTAATAACGCCTAACAATAAGCTCACTACCAGTCTTTGGTTTCGATGATTAGTGGTCCAAAATATACAGAACACATTTTTAAGGTGGTAGGACTTTTCTGTTAAGTTCGTCTAGGTAGGTACCGCCGCTTTGCCAGTTATTCTGCCGCCAAGCAGTAGTGCGCAACCACTACTAGATTACGGTTTGAAAGGCATTGTAGCTAGTGAAATAACTGGGCAATTGAGACTTTGTGATCTGATCTCACAGTAGAGTAATCTTATTACCACACTGTGCTGATGTCTCAGGATGATGTGCGCTGTGCAGTGTCACGCGAAACTTTATAATAGGTCTTTACCTATGAAATTGCCGTATTGCAGTACAGACTTTTTCAAACAAAAAAAAGTTTTGATTGGCTTTGAATTCTAAATTCAAATTAATTTTGTTTTAAAAATATGACATTCTATTTACAATATAAGTCTTTTGTTTATTGATTAGCGTTGTATTTTCATTACATTTCAACATTTTTCCTCATAATGGATACTTTGAAATTTCGTGTAATTATGGAATATGAGTTCCGTCGTGGCACCAACGTGGCACAAACGACACGTAACATCAACGACGTTTACGGAGAGAACTGCACAAACGAACGTACAACCCGTTATTGGTTTGCTCGGTTCCGTTCTGGGAATTTTGACTTGAAAAATGAACCTCGTGGTCGTCCGGAAACTTTGGTCAACAATGATGAATTAAAGGCGATTGTGGAAGCTGATGAATCTCAATCTACAGCTGAGCTGGCAGCAGCTTTTGATGTTAGCATCAAAACAATATTGGTCCATTTGCGACAGATTGGCAAGATAAAAAAGCTTGATAGATGGGTGCCCCACGAACTTAACGATCGCCAACGCAACGTACGCGTCGAGACTTGCCTTGCGCTGCTTAACAGGCACAGAAATGAAGGAATTTTGAACCGAATTGTTACGTGCGACGAAAAATGGATTCTTTTTGACAATCGAAAGCGCTCAGCAAGTTGGTTAGGTCCTGGTTCGGTACCAAAGCAATGTGCAAAACGAAAAATGACCCCTAGAAAGGTGATGGTCACAGTTTGGTGGTCTAGTGCTGGTGTGATTCATCATAGCTTTTTACAAAACGGCGAGTGCATTACTGCAGATGTGTACATTGAAGAACTGACCACAATGATGGCGAAACTCGCACGTCTGCAACCAGCTTTGGTCAATCGGTCGTCTCCACTGCTACTTCACGACAACGCGCGACCCCATACTGCACAACAGACCGTCTCTAAGCTGCATAAGTTGGGTTTGGAAGCTCTCCCTCATCCGCTATACTCACCAGATCTTGCGCTTACCGACTATTACTTTTTCCAAAATTTGGACAACTTTTTAGCGGGAAAAAAATTCAATTCCCGAGAGGCAGTACAAAACGCCTTTGAAGAGTTTGTTGTCTCCCGTCCTGCTGATTTTTTCAAGAAGGGCATCCATAAACTGCCGCAGCGTTGGCAAAGATGCATTGATTGCAGGGGTGATTACTTTGAATAAAAGAAATAAATAAGTTCAAAAAAAAAATACTTTAACTTTTTTCAAACAAAACGGCAATTTCATAGGTAAAGACCTAATATTAGAAGGTGGAATCTAAGATCAAAACTACCAGCACATTAAAATCAGTACGATTATTATGAAGGCTGCTCTGAAATATGAAACTGACCTTTCTTATAACATACGTATTCTAGACAGTACCGATCGTGAGCGGAGTACAAATCGAGACCGCGTTGAAATCGGAAGCATTCATCAATGCTAGCCGCACCATACAATGTCGCGGCGTCGCGTCCTCATGCCGGATTTCCCCGATGATTTGTTACGTAATTTGAATTTTTACGGTCTATTCATATTGGAGACGTTTGATCACGATCTCGCCATCCGTCGCAAGGTCAACAAGGTCTGGTGATAGCTGCTAGCTTCCAACTGGTTTCGATCCAGGTCTAACAACAATTTTCTAGATACGTTATTTTTATTCGTCGAAATGGAACCATTACAACTGGTTGGATCTCGGGATTGGTTACAACTTGACTGGCCCGAAAGCTCAGTTGGTAGTCGTGTTGGTAATCTTGCCTTCTGTGTGGGGTGTGTGTTCGATTCCCATCCAGGACAAACATTTGTGTGATGAACATAGGTGTTTGTTCTGTGTCTGGGTATTATATTGTATCCTATATGTATTTACAAACAAAAAGTATCTAAGTATTGTATTAGTTATCCGGTCCCAATAGTACAAACTTTGCTTAGTTTGGGGCTAGATGGCGCTGTGTGAAATGTCCACAGATATTTATTATTATTATTATAACTAAAACGTACATTTTAAAAAAAACAAGTGTGCTTTAGACCACACGAGTGAAGTAAAACTTCTTTAGTTTAGCTCCATCTATCGGCCGCTATAACTTTGTTTTTGCTTTGTTTAATGTTAATATCTGGGGTTTTTGGCGGGAAAACGAAAAAGATCGCGTCGCCGCATTGTATTATTTTCCAAAACTTGTGTTATTTTCAGTGTTATTGCATAAAATTGTTGGCATTTTATTCGTTAAGTGCTGAATTACAGGCATGAGTGTGGGAAAGTGGTATAATGATGGTGAAACGTTTCTTTTCGTGTTGTTTCCAAAACTCCATAGAAGCTTCAAGTAAAGTTGCCACCACTTTACTAGAAGTATGACTTTGACTCGACTATGACTTGACTATGACTTGACTTGATGACTTCGACTGTGACTTGACACATATTTGCATAAATGTCATTAACTTGAAAAATTATCAATTACTTGACTCTGGCTAAATACACAAAAGTGTGGAGCCAAAACATAAAAAAAAATGTTAATATCGCCATCTTGACAATTATCATTTTACCGGACATACCAACATAATAATACAAATTTTTAACTTTGTTATGTTGAAAATTGAGATCTAAGTGAACCAACTGCAACTTACGTTCGCCTCGCATTTACCAGTTTACTGCCCAAGTCAAGCGTGCGTAAAGAAGTTTTACTTTAGTAATCAGCACGATAAGATTCTCAGAACAGTGATCCAATGTTGCAGACCTAGGTCCAACAACACATGTAATTCAATGAAATATTTTTTTGCTTTCACACCTCCAAATTTGTATTCAATCACACATAATGCCGCTCTAAACTAATATTATAAAGAGGAAAGATATGTTTGTTTGTTTGCATTGAATAGGATCTGAAAGTACTAGACCGATTTGAAAAATTCTTTCACCGTTAGAATCCTACCATATCATTAACATAGGCGATAGAATATGATGAAGCCGAAGCCATGCGAAGCCGAGGCGGGCTACTAGTATATTATAAAACACCTGTCTTCAGCTCACGTGTTGGTTTGCGAGCCTGATTTATAGTATGTAGTGCCTACATTTACACAGTCTGTGATGATAAATGGCTGTGCTTGTAAAGAGGCTTTTAAGAAAATATTTATGAAAACTTAGAACGCATTTTAATTTATCCTGCGCTTTGAATGGCTACCTCTAAGATTAGGTAGAATTCCAGCCTCTGTTTCGCACAACGTCGCTAGTCTTTTGTTTTCTCTATGGTCTGCGTCTCCGCAGTTTGGCGCGACGTAGCTAGTCTTTTGTTTTCTCTGTGATCTGCGTCTCCGCAGTTTGGCGCGACGTCGCTAGTCTTTTGTTTTCTCTATGGTCTGCGTCTTCGCAGCTCCTGGAATGTCTATGGTTTCTAATATCTACCGTGGTTCGGCTGCGACCCGCGTCCAAGCGTGAAGCTAACACGATCTCTGCTCGATTTAACATTAATATTCATACATATTGTTAGCATAAATATTTTAACAGTTGTGCCGATTTCGTTTGCCATGTTTGTATAGTAGGCACCTCCGTACGGCGACGTTTGCACTGTCTCCGGTAGCAATTCAAGGTGTTTTTTTATTTATTGAAATTCTTTAAAATATGTGTTTGTTTCGTTACGTACATAATAATATTAAATGAAAGTTATGAAAAAAAAAAAATTCACAATTTTAGTAAGATATATAATAATTTCTAGAATAGTGTTATGGTGTTTTTTTCTACTTGATTCTCAGAATAGGACATGACGTGATGTGCATATATGAGTTGTAATGTCGAACTGGAATTGGACAGAAAATATACCTTAATAGACCTTACCACCACCTCTTAGAGCGATGCAATTCAAGACTTAAAAGTTAATAGCTACAGTAAAAATTCTATTGTAGCGCTTCTAATTAGGTCTGCAATTGTATCGTAATGTCTATATATATGTCTATTAGAAAAAATAGGTGATCTAGTGAATGTATTGACAGCGTTACTTCGTTATGAACAAAATATTTTCACGTTTACATGATACGTCAACAATAGTAAATAACAATGCCAAACTCACGCGTACAAGTTGTTACATAATTCACATACATAAAGCAAGATAGGTTTATAAAATATCCGCGAACAAAAAATGATTGTTTAACTTGATAGCGACCACATAGTTACGACACAGACTGGCGCATGCACGCTCGTTCCTCTTTCCATACCACCTGTTCAATGTTAACTTTGCATTGTTATTTTCTAGTCTGTGTTAGTCCAGTTTTAAGCGATTGTCTCTTTGTATTTGGTGAATGACGTATTTATGAATTGAATTATAACAATAAGAGGTATTTTGTGAGTAGTATAAGGAAATGGAAGCAAATAACCGGTTGAAAAGGTGTGACGTCAATTAGTTATTGCGATTAAATGCATAAGTTTATAGTCAAACTAAACAATGCGAGGAGTGGGTAAATATAACTTGAAACATACTTGAATATACTGTGCATGGATTATGTGGTGAGAAATATTACCATCGCACATACAATATCTTTGACTTATCAAAAGACGTTTTGCACATATTGCTCTCGGTGTTTTTTGAACGGACTAATGCTGTTAGTCTCTACCGACCTTTACAGCGTCACCGGGCGGGAATATTGCTCTCGTCTTACGTTTAACGGAAAATTTATAATTATAATACTACAAGTTGCGCCCCGCGGTTTCACCCGCGGATAAAAAGTATTTTAATTATTTACTCATCCCCCGGGAAAATTTCACTTTTCCGGGATAAAATGTAGCCTATATGTTAATCTAGTGTATAAGCTATCTTGGTACCGAATTTCATCCAAACCCATTCAGCCGTTTGAGCGTGAAGGAGTAACAAACATATACACATACACACAAACACACATTCATACAGACAAATTTTCGCCTTTACATTTAAATAACAAACTTAAAATTATATATACTCAATATCTAGATGTGGCTACGCGTCATCAATTATGCAATTAATCTAAAAACTTTTCTTATGCTAATTTCATAGAATCTATACATATAAAATCCAAAGTCCTGACTGACTGACTGACTGAATGACTTGTATATATATATCAACGCATAGCCTAAACCGCTGGTCATAGAGACTTGAAATTTGGAGGTCTTCTTTGTAAAGTGTAGGTATCCACTAAAAAAGGGTTTTTCGAAATTCCACCCCTAAGAGGGTGAAATGAGTGGTTGAATTATTTCCTGTAGGCCACGCGGGTGAAGCCATGGGCAGAAGCTAGTTATTTGTAGTTAGTTTACATACTGAATTAAGACGTTAACTGATTTTACTTAAATATCTTAAAACTGTTTGTTCAGTTATGATAACAATGCGTATAAAAAATCCTTTATGATTATATCAGTTGGTTTATTTAGTCACCATACAGTTTCGTGTTCTCTACGAAAGAGACAAAAAACGTGCGGAGCAGTCTTTGAGGACTGCCGATAGAAAACTATGTACTCATAACTTGTGACATATGGCGAAATTATCAGTGAACTTACACAAAAAAATACATGCAGACGAATAATACACGAGTAGAATAGATTACGGCAAATGAGACTTTATGACCTGATCTCACAGTAATCTTACTAAATTGTGCTAATGTCTCAGGATGACGTGCGCAGTGCAGTGTCACGCGAAACTTTATACTTTAGAGTGACACTGTAATTGATATGGGCAGCCGTGTTGCTTAACATCAGGCGAACGGTTAGCTCGTCACGTCAATCCTTACCATTAAAAAAAATATATGACCTCCTCCTTTTTTGGAAGTCGGTTGAAAATATTATAAAATATGTAATCTAAATATATAAAACTCAAAGGTGACTAACTGACTGACTGACATAGTGATCTATCAACGCACAGCCCACACTACTGGACGGATCGGGCTGAAATTTGGCATGCAGGTAGATGTTATGACGTAGACATCCGTTAAGAAAGGGTTTTTCGAAATTCCACCCTTAAAAGGGTGAAATGGGTGGTTGAATTATTTTCGCATAGGGCACGCCGCGGGCAAAGCTGCGGGCAGTAGCTCGTACCTAATAAATTTGAAAAACTAGCAGTAATCAGTATCACTTTGATTTTTTGTTGCCAGTCCGGTTAGTTCAGCAGGTACTTGTGGTGTACACTAAAGTACCTACTTACCATACAATGCTATTACAACGTATTTATCATAGTATTTAACATAATTATGTTTTCAAACTGATAACAAAGACCCATTTCATTAATGAAATCAATATATTTTAATTAAACCATTTCCTCGTTTCATTCAACGATATAAATTTTCTTCAAGTGATATACTCTAAATTAAATATTTAGATGTGAAAGTACGGTATGTACAATAATACCTATTTAGTTTAGTATAGGTACCTATTTAAAAATTTATATTTATATTTTTTATGTTACTTTTTATTTAATTTAAATATTTCCACGTTACACCCAGGTTAACTGGAAGATAATTCTCTTTAGCATTAAGTTCCCCTGTCTATATTTGTTGTTTGTGCAATAAATCATTTTTTATCTATCTATTTAATGTAAATAATATATATCGTATATACTGGCGTTAATAGTGTTCATAGAAAACAAAGTATTGTTTTTCGTTTTGATAATAAAATATTTTCTACTCAAAAAATTTGTTGTAAAAGGTAAAGAACATGAGAGGGCTAGATTCATACAGGTGCAATACCCGCTCATGATTAAAAATTTCCTTTACATTCAAATTAATCTTTTGACTACGCTAAGCAGGCTGCTATAAATCATAAATCTTTAAATTTCCTGGAATCACAGCTGATCAAGTCATTTCACCTTTTAACCAAATAAAAGAAGAAGTAGAAAAATAAGTGTAAGTGTTCGTTTGAGAAATACAAATACAGAAAGAAGTGTTTATCGAAGATGATGTGATACGCAATAAATCAATTTAAAGTGATAATTGTGGCCATCAATACACATTCTTATTGGTCTATGACAACATGCTAGTGTGACAACCAATGAACGCCGGACATTTCATTCAAAGCGCTATTTATAAAATTTACGCGAATTAACTATTATTTATCAATATATATCAATATGACAATTTACAATTTTATCACAAAATTAAGGATACAAATAATAAAAAGTTACAAATAGTAAAACATTATTTACCTTCTAGTAGCATTACCTCGCCAATAATATAATGATGTCATTTTAATTTATATTATAAATCTGAACCCCTTATTTGTTATACGCCAAGAATGTTCTTTCCACACGTTCATTGTTAAATAAGAGCAATTTTTCACGTAATTCCACAAAACATAACACGCAAACGCCGACCTTGCTGACAACAGCTGATTTCTACGAGCTTGTAAAAAGTTATTCTAGTCAGAATCGAGAGAGCACGCGGCAGAAACGATTCGCTTCGGTTGCGCATTCGACCTCAAGCCGTGTCCGATTTCAAATCGACGAGGAAAAACAATATGAATTTCGTATTTTAATCGGTCGCGGTTACGAGGTCACCGTGAGAGTGTCGAGAGCCGTGACAGTGACAATGACACTCTTAACTGTTAAATAGAATGATTGGTCGATGAAGGCTTCGATTGTGAATAGCAAAAATACTCTACATCGATATTTTTGAAGCAAAACATCTATACGCACGCTTGACTTGAGGAGTAACCTGCGGGCAGAAGCTTGTAAAATTATGAACTGCTTATTGTCAAATAAAATAAAGCAAGTATACACATTATATGGGTTTGAAAAAAAAAGTAGTTCTCTTTCTCACTACTGGTGCAAGCAATCCGGCACAATGCAGAACAGAAAACTTCGATCCGCAAAAAGTGCAGTTTTATCCGTAAACTGCCTATTAATGTCTGCTCTGAATGACCGACTAACGCAGAACGTAAACAGTGTTCTAAAAAATTTAGAAAATTCAATCAAAAGCTATGTTAAAAAATATTTGAAGAAATGCGGCTGAAACTTCTTCTAGGAAGAAGTGCAATATAACTTTTGTTATTATAAAATGTTAAAAACGCGGGTACATATACAGGTATCATAATGTAATTGAACTGAACGATAAAAATGTGTACAATTAACCTAATACTTAGCTAGTTTTCCTCATTCTGGGACGGGAAAAAGACTATAATATTCATGCTAACTTTACAGGTCTGTTTGGTTGCAAATAGTGATTATAAAATTAAATTTTACTACACTATAATATAGGTAATGTGTATATTTTATTCACGTTGCTAAAATAGTATGGCCGTGTTATACAAATCGCCTTATCTGCGTTCTGTCAAAGCTCGATATTTCCATATTTCTAAGATCTAAGATAATTGGGTTTATTCACTATGCCGGTTTTGGAATACGATAATTCAAATCTTTAGGAAATCAACATTGACAGTGACTGAGTCTTATAATGCTTGCAAACTACAAACTACAAATAGATAGATTAAAATTATTGTGGGTTCGATGCCCACCCAGGACAATAACAAACATTTGTGTGATGTGAACATAGGTGTTTGTTCTGTGTCTGGGTGTTATATTGTATTATATGTATGTATTTAGACAGCCTCTGTGGTGTGGTAATTGAGCATGGCCTGAAACCCAGCGGGTTCGATTCCCGCGGCAGGACAAGTATTCGTGCACAGAACAAAAAAGCGCAAATACCTGTTCTGTGGCTGGGTGCTTGGTACTTCGTAGGGTAGGGTCCTCGTAGTTCCTGGGTCCCTCGACACAGGGAATCCTAGTTAGGGTCCTTCATCACATCTATGTTCATCACACAAATGTTTGTCCTGAGTGGAAATCGAACCCACAACCCGCAGTTCAGAAGGCAGGGCTATCAAGCCAGACCAACATACTCGCAAAAACAGCTCTGCGTTAGCCTAAACTGTGAGTTATTATCCATCAACCATTAGATATAATTTAAATCCGCAATGTGAGGCCGCCCTTTTAAACAGGATCTTCGAGCAGCGACCGACATACTCATGGAGTTGGTACACAAGTTGACACAGATCATAAAATAGGAAGTTCACAAACAGGATACAGTTTAGCCGGACTAGTATTATATTGAATTACGATAATAGCTGCAATGATCCCGGACCTTGGCCGCTTGGTAATTGATATCGGAGGCGTGGGCTCTAGGATCTTGGTACTTGAATAGGTCAATGACTATTGAGCTAATCCTTATGAAAATGCTTTTTTGATTACGTCTATGTCTTAGAATTAAAAAAATTGTAAACAAAAATGCGTTTATTCTTTTTCGCGTGTAGTGTGGCCCTTCAGAATTTTTAGTCCACCCAAAGGCTTCTGACTTCACTTAACAACTTACGACAACAAAACAGCATTCTGTAGCGGTCACCCATCCAAGCAGGGCCGTCTATATACCCGAGCTATGAGCGCTGCAACGCTACAATAAAACCTAACTTTCTTCTTTCTTCTTTAAATATATATAACTCAAAGGTGACTGACTGATTGACTGACTGCCATAGTGATCTATCAACGCACAGCCCAAACAACTGGACGGATCGGGCTGAAATTTTGCATGCAAGTAGATGTTATGACGTACGCATCCACTAAGAAAGGATTTTTGAAGTTCTACCCTTAAGAGGGTGAAATGGGTGGTTGAATTATTTTCCCATAGGCCAAGCCGCGGGCGAAGCTGCGGGCAGAAGCTCGTATATCATAATTGTTGCAACTTATTTCAGGTATTTCATTTATTTTCATTATGAAATAAAAAAGTTTCGTATTAAAAAGTAGATACTCCTTATAAAATCAACAACACAACTATTTATGCCACATGTTGTGAATCTATTTGCTATTCAAACATCAACTAATCTAATTAACAAGTCTTGAACTTTGTCAGTAACCTAATTTAGTAGTCTATCAAAGTAGAATAGGCATGGCAAATGTTCGTGACATTCTCGATATCTCTAAGCATACACCACGTCCGCGCGACTCGTGTGTTTATTAATTAGACCTTGATAAACAAAAAAACGTAATAAAAACGTTGGCGTTATTTACATTACACTTCTCAGAACGTTCAAAACCTTACATCATTTTCGATCGTTTTCCTTTTACCTCGCCACGGAGTAACGAATATCTCTCATTATTCTAACAAAACCCGATTCCTAGAATTTGGAAATCTATTGTTAGAGCTCGGTATCGTGTCGTCTAGCTGTGGTAATCGACACAGTTCTGTTCATTTATAGATAAGTTTGTTGGACACAATTGGAATCAGCTGCAACTATTACTCAACCCGTGGTGGTGCATACCATTCAAAGATCGTTGATTGCGGTCAAAGGTTCCAAGCATTACGACAAACGATGGTTTCAATATTTCCTTTATAATTTCAAGTCATTATCTCCATATTTCTTCAATATGTACAATACACATTGGCGCACTCAGTATGTCGGAATCCCATTACGTGTGACTGGTGCGATACCTGTGTTCGAGACAGCTATACCATCTGAACACTAACTAAATGCCACATCTTAAAACATACAATAGGATCTGTTTTGACTAAATAATGTATCTATAATGTCCACACACATTATGTTGCGTTCGGCGCGTATTCCCAAAGTCAGTCTGGTAAATGTTTCATGAAATCTAACAGAATTTGTTTCTATTGTTACAGAGCGAGTCGAGTTACACCTCTTCGGAGGAGGGAGGGTTCGGCGGTGAAAGGCTGGCCGTGCTGAGCTACGAGCAGGTGCGGCGGCTAAACGACGTGATGGACGAGGTGGTCTCCATCCACGGGCGCGGCAACTTCCCCACGCTGCACGTGCGCCTGCGCGAGCTGGTGGCCGGCGTGCGCGCGCGGCTGGAGGCGGCGCCGGGCGCCGGCGGCGCGGGCGTGTCGGTGCGCGACGTGCGCCTCAACGGCGGCGCCGCCAGCTCCGTGCTGGCCGACCGCGCGCAGCCGTACTCCGACATCGACCTCATCTTCACGGCCGAGCTGCCCACGGCGCGCCACTGCGACCGCGTCAAGGCCGCGGTCCTGTCGCACCTGTCCACCCTGATGCCGCCGGCCACGCCGCGCCGCCGCGCCACGCCCGCCTGTCTCAAGGAGGCCTACGTGTCCAAGATGGTCCGCGTCAACTCGGACGGCGACCGCTGGTCGCTCATATCGCTGGGCCACTCGCGCGGCCACAAGTCTGTCGAGCTCAAGTTCGTGGACACGATGCGCCGCCAGTTCGAGTTCTCCGTGGACTCGTTCCAGATCGCGCTCGACTCGCTGCTAGCGTTCCACGAGTGCGCGGAGCTGCCCATCGGGGAGAACTTCTACCCGACCGTGGTCGGCGAGTCCGTGTTCGGCGACTTCCACGAGGCGCTCATGCACCTCGGCGAGAAGCTGATCGCCACGCGGCAGCCTGAAGAGATCCGCGGCGGTGGCTTACTCAAATACTGCGCACTGCTCGCTAAAGGCTACCGGCCGGCGCGGCCCGACAAGATCAAGATCCTCGAGCGGTACATGTGCTCCAGGTTCTTCATCGACTTCCCGGAGCTGGGCCAGCAGCGCGCCAAGCTCGAGGCTTACCTGCGGAACCACTTCGTGGGCCGAGAGGAGGAGGCGCTAAAACATAGGTACGTGTTCCAATATTATCCTCTCCACCGCCGTGTAACTTTCCTGACTCTTGCATTCTAATCGCATTACCAAAACAATTGTCCACCGTCATGCTTAGAACACACCACCCCTCGGCAGGCGCTGATGTTTATTTCCGTGCGCAGGTACCTGACGCTGCTGCACGGCGTGGTGCGCGAGTCCACGGTGTGCCTGATGGGCCACGAGCGGCGGCAGACGCTGGCGCTGATCGAGGCGCTGGCGTGCCGGGAGCTGTGCGCGCGCGCGCCCGTGCTGCTGGCCCCGCAGTACTACGTGTGCGTGTGCGCCGCGTGCGCCCCGCAGTGCCCCTCGCCGTGCGCCCCGCAGTGCCCCGCCGCCTGCGCCCCGCAGTGCCCCGCGTGCGCCGCGGCGGCGTACTCGGCGTACTGCGAGTGCTGCCGGCCGGCGCTGTGCCCCGCGTGACCGCGCTGCCAGCCGCCTGCCGCCCCGAGAACGCCGATCCGCGAAGAATCAGTGCCAAATGTAAATAATATGTAATGTCGCGCGTCGGGCCCGCTCGGGCCCCAGCGCACGGGACGCGATCCCGTTTCCTCTGCACCGTATCAATTTTGCCAATTATTTTACTGGAGTCGTGCCGGAGTGTATGGGAGTGATCGACGTATCGGAGCCGGGGCTCGGTGGGTCGATGCGTGAGGTAATTTCTAGTCGTACTCCTTTCGTGTTGATCGATTAATATGTTAGCAGTACGAAAATTATTTTTCGCGCGATCGGGACGGACGCGTCGCTTGATAGTAAGTCCGAGTCGATGGTCTGCCTATAAAAAAAGACTAGATAGTTATTTTTAAGCTTTTATGTATATAAATCGTCTCCGTAAATGTAGCGGCATGTCTCTCGCCGTATAAAAGTTATCGCGGTGGACCGAAGCGTGGGGGAGGAAAGTTTCATCGATAAGTAAGTGGGCAAATTAAGTCACCAAGAAGTAGTATCGGTTCCGTAGAAGCTGGAGGGAACGGAACATGCAAATGATTCGTAGGAACAATTGGAACGTAGCAAAAATAACCAGTCTGGCCTTGGAAAAGGCCTTTTAAACGCGAGATTATCAGTTTTATAAAGTAGAGGCGAGTGGCAGCGCTGGCGGCCGCCGTCGGTGACGTCACTGTTGCACGTCGAAAACCGTTCCTTACTAAGAGACCCTGCAAATACCTATTTTACTATGTATATTTATCATGCTAAAGGATGTTACTATTTATACACATCTCGTCTCGTGATCGCTCTAGTATTGTATACGGCTTGGCGTAAAAGTAACAAATTAAGATATAATATAATAATATAAAAAAATACAAAAAAAAATATTTCTAAGGTGTGTACAATATTAAAGTTCACGCTTTTAAAATAATAAATACATAAAATAAAATATTTTAAGAACATTTACAATTAGCGAAGTCAGTTTAGTAACAGAGTACTTAATGAACATGTTTTTATTATTAATGTTTCATCAATTATATAAAGCTGTAGGTCGTATGAAAAAAAATGTGATTTAATTGTTGTAGAAATAAACATGTTGTCGAAAAATATTATATACCATAACATAACATTTGTAGATTAAATCCCATAGAGAGATATATATTATTGTTGTATTTTAATGAGATATAGTTATAAATGAATCGATAAAGTTAACAGTGTCCGGCCAATACGTGCATGTCTTAGATATTTTGCCAGTGCATATTCAGACGTAGGTACTATGTATACAAGACGTCGCATGAAGCTCTTCGTAGTGCTTGGATGAAGCCGTTGTTATAGTCCTTTATTAAGTCAAGTCATCCAGAGTAATCAAGTACAATCAGCTACTAGTGTTATCTTTAATGTAACTTCGGAACAATTATCGAGTTTATGAACGAATTTCCGACTTGCTCACTATCGAACCAAAATTTAAGATCTCATTTTTGTAAACTTTTCGAAATCCCTTCTTTCGGGGCATCCCCCTTTAGCATTTTGTCTCGTATCATTCGACTGTTATCTTTGTAAAACGTCTTATTTGGACTTGAAGAAATGTGTTGATGCAAGTTATATGACTTTGCGTTTCATTTCACTTATATTGGATTTGGGAACGAAATAAATTTTGACGAACATCGAAATAATTTCAAGGCTGGAACGAAATGTTAATCGAAAGTTTATACAATGAAAGTTTATACTATGAGTGAAATGAAACGATAAGCTTTATTTTATAAATCTTGTACTTATAAAATAAATGAAGTACATAAACATTAGTTAACGGAAAGTAAACTATATTCCATTTGTTATAAGAGTGAATGTAAGTTAATAGTTATCACTAGGGTTACTTGCTGTAATGAGACAGGCCTCTAAGTTGTGATTTGTAGTCTTTTCGACAGGTATTTTATTGTCATCTTTATTATTATTGTATTAGAATACATAACTGTTATTGTTATAATCTGTAGTTGGCAAAATCAGTTAAAAACTACCTCCTCGCGTGAATTTGAGTACTACGATTTTTCTATGCTATGTATTTACGATTATCTTTGAACAATTGATGAAAATATATGCTTTTGTATTAATGTTTTGCTCATACTGTTAGTGAATGTAAATTTCTTGTGTAGTTTCACTCATCATACTTAGTGAAGTTACCAGTTTTCACTATTTGTATTAACTGCACGATAAAGTGATTTGTATATTTGAGTTGCCTTACAATCATTATGGATAGTGAAAACGGCATATTTTTACAGATTTAAAAGTTCAATCGATCCTGCTGTGGCATTACCGCCAGAAATCACGGTCTAAAGCGTTATTATCTTAAAACATTGTATTAAAATGAGAGACATTGCAATAATAGTCTAGGTTTGTTTTTCTAAAGTTACCAGCAGTTTTCAGCTAGCCTTATTATTATTTTTAATATTCTAATAGTTATTACTGGTCAATAGAAGCTTGCGTGCTACGGGTTTAAATAATGAAATTAATTGCGACGAAAAATAATGCAGCAAACTTCATTTATGTTCATGGAAATTAATAATAGGTAAGAAATACATATATTATTATACTTACTGTTTATATTTTACATCAATATAATAAAATAATATTTTATGAAACATATTTCTGCAATTTATAATTTCAATCATTATTTTCGTAATGCTTTTAAACAGGTCTTTCAATAATCGTGATGTTAAATAATAAAAGTGTTGATTATGTCACTTTTTGATTTAACGACGTCTAATTCACCGGTAGTTATGTCAGATGACGTTCGCAAAGTTACGTAACATGGAAAGTGCGTTGAATATATAAAAGCCGCATAATGTTGATGTTAGAATCATAATTTGCGATGATGAAAACATTTCTAAGCATTTACTTAATTTAAATGTACTTTTTATGAGATCCAGTAACGAGCTGACTTGACTAAACCGTTAATCAACTAGTGTTGTCCAAAAGTCGAAACGCTCAAACAGTTGTAGTCTTCGTCTTGGTTGCCGTCAGTCTTGTGGTCTTGATTTCATCAGCTTGAGTCTAGATTTGAATCTTGAAGTAACAAACTGAGTATCGTTTCTTAGCTTCAGTGCTTCAAGGTCTTCCGTGGAATAGGGATGTACTCGTACAATATTTATCAAGACTATCGATATCGATTATTGCGCAAATAAAAAAGGTTATTGATTTTATTATTTCGATGACAAGTGATTAAAGTATGTATTTTTCGTTACTGGATCATAATTTCTTTTATATAATCAGGTCAATTAGGAATGCACGCAGGCGCCAGGAAAAAAGTGGTTGATAAGGTTTAAAGGTTAAGTCACAAATCACAGCGATGCGACGTAAACGAATAAATTATATGAAATAACTGAGTTACTAATACTCTAATGTTTTTTTTTTTTTTCAATTTATCTGGTATCGTTATATGCTCATATCAACTTTAAATTTTAATGAAACTCAAATTACCGGTCTAGTAATTAATGTTATATACTTTTAGAATAGAAACAATGAATTTTCTACAAATACAGTTTATATAAACATTTATATAATTATTAGGTTCAATAATCAAGGCCTAAAATAATCAGCTCGACTTCTCCACATACATCCACCAAGAGTTGTGTCCGTTTGGCAAACATTTTAGGCATTTAAATAAGTCAATTACTTAAAAACAACTTTATAACTATGTCCTTAAAATTTACTTTAAGTTTCTCCACTTAGCAACCTTTCTGACTGTTTTAAGGCTATTCCGTTCAAATCATTAAAATTTGATTATAGTATTATGTATTGCAATTGCGTAATAGTATGCAATTTGTTAGAATGGTGTAATGCAATCCTGGTAAGCCAGCAACCTTGAGGATTTATTTAAAAGTACTCAAATAATACTTAAATCAAAAAACTTGCCCTATTTACTATGATAACTGATTTGTAAATTCTTTTCCCCGTATTTTTTCTTCGTTTCTTAAGAAATTTCATTTTACTGTAAAGTTGACTTTGACATTTTGGTCTTAAGACGGCGTCTAAGCACAACTTTCATGTTTTTGAAAAGGGCGTTCTCCTTCGTTATTTCTCTGATTCTTTTGTTTCGTCACGGTGCACTTTCCAAAATATAGATTTTGCACAGTATGAATTGTCATGTTCATAGGTGACCTAAAACTATACGATTAATAAATAAATTCGTTGGGTAATTCTACAAGTGGCCATGTAACTTAATAATACTTATTTTCCTAGATATGCAACATTTTATGCATGGATTACTTAATCATAAATAATAATTAAACCAACACCTTGTGAATTCATAATAGCAGCCAGGAAAGGTTTTAAAATTTCATAGCCATTAATTAAATTAACAATGACTGGTATATTGACAGTCTTTTATAGAAGCTAAATCTATCTTCTATCTATCTATCTAAATGTATATACACTCAAAGGTGACTGACTGACTGACTGACATAGTGATCTATCAACGCACAGCCCAAACCACTGGATGGATCGGGCTGAAATTTTGCATGCTAAGAAAGGATTTTTCGAAATTCCACCTTTAAGAGGGTTAAATGGGTGGTTGAATTATTTTCCCATAGGCCACGCCACGGGTGAAGCTGCGGGCAGAAGCTCGTAATATATAAATATAAAATGTAACGCTGTAAGATAATCGAAATAAATAAAAACTTAATGAGTTTAGTGTATTTCAAAATTTTCGATAAAATTTTAGTAAACTCAATACAGAAAACTTAATTGTTACTGTTAAGTAATGTTTATCGATTTAACAAGATGACGTTTGTAAACTAAATGACTCGTGTAGATTATGTTTTGATACATTTTCCTCGCCTCGCATCGCTGCTGTTTGCACAACCTTTAGCTTGTGGACTACGGGTCGAGTATATCGCTCATATGTTCAAAGCGATCTCTCGACATACCGACTCTCTAGTATAGGGATTGCTAGATCATAACGCCTTACGGTAATTAAGCTTATATTGTTAGGTTTATCAAACATATTACATAGGTTATAAAATAGTTATGTTTTTCTCTTCCAAGTTGCCTGTTTCGTGGTACACAAGGCGAATATTCGCCGTGTTGTGGCGATACATAATTACTATATATCTGAGAGGAGTATTAAGCTATTGTAAATTTTACAGAAAATTAAATAAAAATGTTGTGAAAAATAAATTATAAAAAAGGGATATAAACAATGATGAAAGTCTTTCATTTCCAACCGTCCCAGCCGGTCCTGATAGTCCTAGTGTCAGCCGTCCCAACTGGTCCCGATAGTCCCAGTATCTCTCTGAATCATAATCGATGAGCAGCTATAGAAATAAATTTGATTATGATAATAATAATAAATATTAGATTGACATTTCACACAGCGCCATCTAGCCCCAAACTAAGCAAAGCTTGTACTATGGTAACTAGATAACTGTTACAATACTTAGATAATTTTTGTTTGTAAATACAATATAACATACATATAATACAATATAACACCCTAATTACTTGACACTGGCTAAATACACAAGGGTGGAGACAAAACCAAAACAAAAAAATATAACACTCGGACACAGAACAAACATTTATGTTCATCACACAAATGACTAAATGTTTGTCCTGGGTGGGAATCGAACTCACAACCTGCAGTTCAGAAGATAGGATACTACTAGCTGAGCCATCGGGCCAGTCATTAGACGAGCTAGATTTCCCTGATGCTAAGTGCTACTGCCCATAGTGGCAATACAATAGAGTGGTGCGTGCACCATTGCACTCAACGCTATCAAGCTTAAAGCTTGTGGAAACAATAATATACTTCTTTGTAAATACATACTAAAATTAGGCTTGTTATGTCATCGTGTGACGTCAGTCCACAGCGCACCGCGACTGGTGCCATCCAGGCATGCGCCGACGCAGCAGAAAGTATCTTGTGTCACTTCACGTGCTTTTCAACGGCATAAGATACTCCGGTCCCGGCCTTGGGGCCGGAAGCACCACTTTAGTTTGTAGGACTAGTAAAATACGTACATCGTGTAATATTTGAAAGTCAAATATAGATTAAATTAGCTTTAAAATTTATATCAGTTTCTCTTCTGCATCCTCCACCTGCAGCCTCCGTAACTGGCTTAAGTCTAATTTTAGTATGTATTTACAAAGAAGTAGTATATTATAATGCTGATGCATTGATAGCCTCTGTGGTGTAGTAGTTGAGCTGCACCGGAAAAAAAAGCGAAAATGCTTGTTCTGACCATGGTCATCGTAGTTCCCGGGTACCCTAGACACAAGGAATCCTAGCTAGGGTCCAGGATCTACGTGTGTGATCGTTGGGCGTTATTATTATTGATATTATTAATTTATTTTACGACAGCAGCCTGAAACACCGACCTAACATTTGATACAGATTTTAATACTGCGATCTAGAGAGCGCAGAGGTGTGATGGTACCTACTTATTTATACAATATCGTGTTTTATTTTTTTTAATCGGCTACTACTTATTTTTATTTAATTATTAATGACAATATTACATATAAAGAAACGACTAATCACGAAAACATAAAAAAATAGTAGAATGAGAAAAAAAAATTGTGATTCAGGTCCCATTAAACTGCTTTAGTTTGCTAAAGATTTTTATAACAAGTGTTTGCCATGAATCTATGGCAGACTCTTTTCGAATAACATCGCTTAGATTATATGGTGATACACCCAAAAAGCCACACAGCGCCTCAAACATACAAACACTGTCTCAATTTACAATTAAACAATAATTCGGCGTCTATTGGGCTTCAACAAAATTAGAATCTTTGAGCGTGCCGATAAACATTGGGACGAATCAGAAATTCAAACTGAGATATGAGATATAAACAGTTGAATCTAGAATGACGCGGACCACCAACGGTAAGACACCCTAGATACATACATTCATCCGCCAGAGGTGACTCCAGGTCCCACGTGCACATCAAATGACAGACCGGCCATCGCACTCGGCCGACCCTGCCTCTGCAAATGTCATTGAATAAATGTCCAGACACGGCCGGAAGCTACGTCAATTCCCGCAGGATAATGCATTTTTACTCTACTCTTTATTATAAGTAAATAATATTTTGAAACTGGCAGACACTAATCAATTTAAACTAACTTCTCCAATAATACCAACTGCTACTAGATACTACTAGCGATAAAAAATATTTGGACTATATGGACGCGAGGACGCGATGACCTATATTCAGTCCAAATACTCTAACCCACTACTAGTAGGTAGCGTACGCCCCGTTGAAATATTGCAATGCTGATTAATTGCGCCAAATAAGTGCCAGATCTTGTTACCCATTACTACGATGTACATCTTTGCAATAATAAATAAATAAACAAATAAAATTCATATATGCACATCCAGTTTCCACTATCTTATATCATTGATATATAAACTGGAAGAATATTCTTAAAATATGCGATATCACCGCCAACAAGTACAAATTGGTGGAGATTTCGCGAACAAGCTGACCCATCGAATTTAAGAGTATCCAGAATTTTATACAAATGAGTCGAAATGACTCCTATCAATACCTAAAAAACTATAAAGAACGGTTTGGAAACTTTCTGAATTAATTTGTCTAAAATCTGAATTCTATCTGTATATTTTATAGGTCATGCCCCAACCGTGTCGCAAATCACTCGACAACTACAACGTAAGTTACTTAAGTTGTAGTTGTCGAGTCTTTACTTCCACATTCTACATTCTTTTGAATACTTCTTTATTCTTAATAGAAGTAAGGGTTACCTTATATCAATGGCGTATGTACCTACATGAAAAATTTGTTATGATTTCGCCCATTTTGCAAATCACATGAAATATCTTAAATACTTACCTATTTAATTTAAAAAAAATACTTTTTGTCATATGCAAAATAAGAGGATCATTGTAGCCGCGTCCAGTTTCTCGTAGGACATCTTATTTTTTTTGAAATCCGCTCAAAATGTCATCCAATTCGGTTATTCCAGTTTGAAATTAAAACCAAACAAACGAACAATCCGATACTTTTTGTAAGGAAAATAAAACAGAGTGAACAGTTAACGCCTGGTTCTGAATATGGCATAAATTGAATAGATTCAGTTCAGGTTCAATGTCCGTGTGGAGCAGAAGCTGGCCATATTTATTTAGGACACCTTTACATAATGGAATTCAGAAAACAGATGATAGATGTCCACGAACCCAATATCTTTCAAGGATGATGGATGGATGGGCTGCGAACAAGAATATATTGCTATTTCTAAGTAATATTAGTGTAAACAAGCATCTCTAATTCTGCATCCAGGTGTAGTTATGATCAGCTGGATGCAGACAGCTGAACTCTAAGCTCAGCGGCGTGCCATGCTATTAGAAAAGCATATTTTTTATTTTTTGAACGGGCTAATGCTGTTGGTCTCTACTGACCTTTACAGCGTCACCGGGCGGGATGGCAGGCACTTAAGGCGCCCAGCCAATAAAAATGGGAGGCAACTAGCTCAAGGGCACCCCTTGGGTGCGAGCCTCGGCTTGGGCCGTTGCCGGGATAAGAGGATCGAGGAGACTACGTCCACTGGAAGAGTGGACCCTATTAAAAGTCACGATCGTTATAGCTAACATACGGGGGGTACGTCGACCTCGTCGGTGGGGTCGGTGTCTGATTGTGTTACGCTGGTATCCTATACCGATGCCGAAAGCGGTACCTCAGCCAGAAAGGCTAGCCTGGATGATCCTAGCGCAGCCGATACTACGGCTGCTATAGGATCATCCGGGTCGCTCTACACGTGTCTCGGGCGGCGACGACGGGGTACCTTTAGAAAGGTCTACGTGGACAAGGATAAATTGATGAATATGATGGAGTGTCATATACACTTCTGTATGCAGCTCTCAATAATGTAAATCCATTTAAATGCAGCGCGTCGTCGTTTGACTCGTTAAAACAGTTTTATTTATGTTAACGAATGGCGCTACTCGTCTGATGTTAAACGTCATGGGTGCCCATAACAATTCCAGTGTCACTCTAAAATATAAGGTTATTATTATTTATTTAAGGTTTTGGCTTCACACATTTGTGTATTTAGCCAGTGTCAAGTAGTTAATGATATTTCACGTAAATATGTGTCAAATCACAGTCGAAGTCATCAAGTCAAGTCACAGTCAAGTCTAGTCAAAGTCATACTCCTAGTAAAGTGGGGGCTTTACTTGAAGCTTCTATGGAGTTTTGGAAACAACACGAAAAGAATCGTTTCACCATCATTATACCACTTTCCCACACTCATATCAGTCCAATCCTCAATCCAGCACTTAACGAATAAAATTCCACCAAATTTTTGTACAAACACTGAAAATAACACAAGTTTTAAAAAATAATACAATGGGGTACGCTATCTTTTTCGTTTTCCCGCCAAAACTTCAAATATAAGGTTTGAGAAAGACATTTTTATCGCACATTTAATTATCAATAGTACCATAGGTATACCAAAATCTCTTCATTAAGTCTAAGCCTTAGATCATAATCGTAAAATGGTGTTGTGTTAGTCCAATTATCTACATTCCAAAACTAAACTACAGCGATCTGATTTTAAATTATAATTATAGCCAATCATCATTAACGTTCACAAATTAAGATGTGCCAATCGCAGAGCATCTCAAACGGAGAGCGCACTGGATGACCTTGGACAGGAATGCACTTTGCATTTTTATATCGTTGCCGAGTATCAATGAAACTAAATATAGACTTGAGAGAATGTATTGCGTCGCGGGGTCATATTTAATAAGATATAATTTCATTAGTGTTGTTTTTTATTAGACTGAATAGAGGATGCCTGTATTTTTTAATATGATAGTGAGTGACAAAATTGCTGATGATTTCGACTGGCAACACATCATTAACAGCCTGGAGACGTCCACTACTGAATAGGTCACCCCATAGAGCGCTACTTTGAGTGACTGCATGCCTCTTGCGGGGGATGGGGGGGAAGAGGGGCATTGTTACTAAACAGGAAGAGAGGGGGGGCATTATTACCAAACGGGAAGAGATGGGGTGGTCTTATACTTACGCCGACGCCATATAGGGTTCAGGGTACGATACCCACTACGCCATAAGAGCACTAGAAACTACCCATCAAGCTTTACCATATTTGCACTGAAATTGGCACCTCATTACAGGATTCGAGCCCATGGATCAGAAATCAACGTCAACTAACAACTGGGCTATTATCTTTTTTAGTTTGAAAACGATCATTGTTACACATTTTTTAAGATTAATAACGGCTAAACTCACATCAATCAAAAAGTCGAAATTACTCCGATCAGGTTTCGGACATATTTGGAGCCAGTTACTAACGCAATATAACATTTTGAAAATACAAAATGTTATATTGCGTTAGTAACTGGCTCCCAGAAGAAGGACATCAAATATGTCCGAAACCTGGTCGGAGTAATTTCGACTTTTTAATTGACGTGAGTTTTGCCGTTATTTATCTTACAAAATGAACTATTATCGCTTCAATGGGTATTCCAGAGAAATATAAGAAGTGTGTGGTCGATGGTGATTGATAATGTGCATCTCAAATAATTCCTCTAAGGCTCTCGAATAAGTTTTAGTATAAGTTCTAGTTTTTGAAGACACTGATACGTGCTTAAAGAGACAACGAATTGTAGCTACGTACATGTGCACACACTAAAGTAGAATTTATGTGGACTTAATGGCCAGAATCTTTAAATTCGTGGGGTTAACCGTATTACCTACATCGGTGAAACTGATCTGCAACCGCTTCAAGCATTTCAATAAAATTTAAATTTTTTCTAGGCCATGCTAAGTTTGCCATGAAGCCTGGACAGCAACAAAGGCAACAATGTTGCCCGTAATATAAATAACACGTTTAAAGCTACGTGTTATATATCATTGAATTAATAATATTTGCGTTAGTATTATCATTATAGCATATTTTGTGTCAGTCTCGAACACACGTAGTGCCTCTACCTATGTTTGATTTTTCACGAATTTTGCTTTTTTGAATCTAGAGTGTGACGAATAATTTGATTATTTTTAATTTGTATATTTGCCAAAATATTAATTTTTAGGTCAATTTTTATACGCACTCTTATCTCTTCGAGAGCTTTTTGATGTTTCAAAATGTCAGACTACAATACTCGGGGATGTTCTACTCCAAAAATCTAAGATCTGGATCGATCGGTATCGATACTATATAATCTATGACTCTCGTTGGGTACGTACCCAACGAGAGTCATAGATTATTTTTACATTGACTATAAATCCACGGGGCTTTATTACCTTTGGGTACGCATAATGTCGGTAGACCTTGGCACCACTCCTTGATTATCTCTGTTATATTATATACTTACAATTAATTCTAAAAAAGTGCAAATACTTGTTGTGTCTGGGTGTTGTGGAACCATGGTCCGCGAAGTTCCCTAGACACAGGGAATCCTACTTAGAGTTCAGGATCTATATGTGTGATCGTTGGTTATTATTATTAATCATACTACCATCAAATTGTAGGTCTTTTTCCTGAATAAATTGGAATGTTCTTTTGTTAGCTTAAACGCTTTTTATTTCGGATCTTTTTATTTAAGTGTCTAATAATTTAGGTGTTTTTTCATTTTTATTGTAAAAATCTTTGATCTTAGAGATAATAGTACCATTAAATAGACATTGAAGTCCTCAAAGTGAAGCCAGACTAGCCTTTCTTAGCAGATCGGTAAAGTTAGGCGTTTGCTGCGGTCACTATTTGGATGGGTGACCACTATAAACGCTGTATACGCAACTGAGCGATAGTCATCAAGCCCAGTCAGAATCCTACGGGCGGCCTAATTAACTAGACCACTTGCCTACACGAGGAGGCCTATAAACATAATAATAAATCTATGGTCGCAGAATGCAATGTTTATTGGTAAAGAAGGATCACTAAAACGTTAGTATTCGTTAATCATCAGAATATTGCTAAAAATTTGTTTTTATTTTTATTTGAACAAAATTGTTAATGTTTGGTAATGAACTGTAAATGAATGTCAATTTCAAAGTACCCTCACGTTCTGTACGTAGTTTTCAGCTATGTAACATGCCGCCTACCTACAATAACGTTTCACGGAACAGTCATTTAATAAGGATGTGCCGCACATATTGTGATGAAATAAGTGATTCCAGTGATGTTTTCATGTAGTTTTGCATCCTTCAAACTTGCTATCAATAATTTGATTTAATTAAGTAACTAATATTGTACAAATTTACTTGCATTTAGAATAATTGTTTATTTATATAGCGTCAAAGATTTCTTATTTTAAGTTGTGTACGGTTATAATTGGACTTTAGGTTTATGTAGCTGTATCATGTTGATTCTGTACTAATGTATGTAATGGCCTATTGTCAGTTACCGAACCTATTTCAATAAAATAAAATTATTCCACCAAACTTGAAAGCCCCGTCGGCTTTCATGTTTGGTAGAGTTATAATTCCCAACCCGGTAAACTACTAGATACTTATTTTTCAACATCCAATCTCCATAATTTAAATTTCTATTTATAGATAGAAAAAAGCAAATTGCTTTATTTTCACTTGAGCTTTGATATAATAAGTTGGGAGGGAAGTGGGCGCCACGTAGGCGGCGTGTGGCGAAGGTAGATTGAACTTTTTCAATTTACCACCAGAGGTAAGCGGGACACGACGCTGTGGCTACAGTAAGGACAAAAGTAAGGAATAAGTTCTGTCTTAAAATTGTATGTACCAATATTCTCTTGAATAAACTAATTGATTGTTCAAGGTTCTGCTGAAACAATTAATGCCAATACTCTTGGTAGAGAGTTGTTAAGTTCCTTGAGCCAATGATACACATGGTTATAATCGGAATTGGAAGTCAGTTTTTCACAATTCTCTGCACAGTATTTGTCAATCAGTGTTTTTTCAAACACAATTTTCATAATTGAGTACTATTATTTATTCTGTGGTAGAATCTGTGGCGTTTGTGCAAATAAACTTGAAGCCGCTGTCGTTACTGTTTAAGCTATACTCGAGCAAGTGAGTAACTGCTTTATTCTATCTAGCAACTCTACCATATAGATTTGTTAGGATTTTGAAAGAAATGCACTTATTCATCCCCAAAAATCGTTGATTGTTAAACCGTAACCGAAATTAAGGATACAATTTACAAAAAAATAAAAATAATCTGGACCTAACTAACTAAACTACACCTAAAAACTAAAAATGAATTTTAAAAAAGGGTGCGGGCCAGCCGTAACATTATCCTAAATGCACTTGCTGATCGGTTCGACTGTCAGTATGTGTAACATTGTAACAAGATACACCTACTAAACGGAGTTAAAATAACTTTTTAATCTTTCAATTTTAATTTTAATTTAATGTCTATTTCAATTTGTGGTATTTTAATTTTAGTTGATGATTTAGTTATTTCCAAATTTTATGATTATGATCCTAGTTGGTCTAATAAATAAATAAAAAAACTTATGGTGATAAATAGATAGATTTAAAACAAAACAAATGCTGGCAGTAATACCACGTTGAATGGCAATGCGTGACTGAAAGAATTGTATCCAGGTCAAGAAATAAATTTATAAAAAATACCCATATTTTTATGCAAAATAAAAGCCAGCACTCTGGTCACCTGATGAGTCCACCAAACGCTTGGACGCACGTTAAATAAATAAATAAAAATTCACCAACCAGACTTGCACTGATAAAACATAGACGGCTTGGTTACCAAAATCTTCACAAATTAAATAATATCGAATAACAAAAACATTGAATAGTCCCCACGTGGGATCGCTGAAATGTAATTATCATTAATAACCATATCGAGAGGTGATGAGGGCAAGCTTCAGTCAACGCCCCCCACCCGAGACTTGTTATTCAAACGGTATCGATCATAATTAATCAGTAATCAAAATAATAATTATTTATATACAGTTACTTATAGCCTTTCCATGACGTTCTTGACACGCCTGATATAAGTAGGCAGATAAGAGAATTTGATTGGTTTATTCCACAGATATTTGGTAATTGACTTATCTCTAATCTATCTATAAGTATTTAAATATATAAAACAAAGTTGGGTTTGTTCAAAAAAATAATGATGAATTATCATCATTATTTTTTGGATTTTTCATCATTATTATTATTATTATTAATAATAATATAATAATAATTATTATTAATAATAATAACGCCCGATGATAATAATGATGCACATACGTAGATCCTAAACCCTAACTAGGATTCCCTGTATCTAGGGACCCAGACTCAGAACAAGTATTTGCGCTTTTTTTCTGTGTACAAATACTTGTCCTGTCGCGGGAATCGAACCCGCTGCCTCCGGGCTGTGAGTCAACCTGCTCAACCACCACACCGCAGAAGCTGTCATACATGGACATTCGGCGAACATTGACTGTTAGGCGGAACGAAGTTCGCCGGGTCATCCAGTAAATAATATAAGTTTGAAAACTATCGTGAGTCAGACACATTTTATAAGATAAATAACGGCTAAAACTAACGTCAATTAAAAGTCGAAATTACTCCGACCAGGTTTCGGACATATTCGATGTCCTTCTGGGAGCCAGTTACTAACGCAAGCCGCGGCGGCTTTCGCGAGCGTCAGCACGTAACTACGCTGACGTTATTTATCTTACAATAATATAAGTAAATAAATGTTCATTTCCAGAATCAGTAACTAAATTATAATAAATTGCGCTACACGGTTAATATATAAAAATTCACCAGTGATTTCCAGACAGAATATATTACCTAGTCAATCTGTCACTTGTTGTTGGTGTAGTCACTGATTAAGTGATTATATAATACTATTCTAGTAGTGTGGTCATGGACGGCGAGCATTATCCAAATAGTAGAAAACAAATTAATGAATGACCCATAGCTTTGATATTCTACCTCACAATCAACCAATCAATGTAAAAAAAAAAGCTTCGTCTTTTCCTCAATCAGTCTCAGTCACAGTCAGACAGAGTTGTTATGTACGGAAAGTCGGTCAGTAGAAACATGCCAAAGCCAACGTACAGCCCAACTTGCTGTAAGTTTGACAGTAAGCTTAAATCTCGCAATGAGTTATGCAGAGAGCTATGCGATTATTTCCCTGCGAGATAAGATCCGAAATGAGAAGAAGGTATATTACAATACAATACAAAAAATATTTATTGTACACCAGACATAAAAAAAACAGATAGATACAAATGACGAAACCTAATGCTACTCGTATAGTACAATAGCAGGACTTTTGCTAAAAGCGACCTCTTCCAACTTTTGGATGGAAATAATTGTTGGAGAGATAGAGGTCGGTGGTGTAAAAAAAATTAAGTAAAATTGAGTTAAGTAAATAAAAATAATTTAAAATAAAATAATAAATACGACGTACGTAGAATAAAGTAACTGAGTAAGATAGTATAGCAAGTTGAAATGGCAATGGGCAGGCTGCATCGCTCGTTGAACTGACAATTGATGGGGAAGAAAGGTTCTCGAGTGGTGACTACAAACTGGAAAACACAGTGTAGGCCCCCAGTTGGTGGACCGACAACCTGGTCAAACCCACGAGGAGCTGATGGACGCAGGAGGCAAGCAGCCGCTCCAAGTGGCGCTCTACTGTGTCTGGGTGTTGTGAGATTCCATGGTCCTCGTAGTTCCTGGGTCCCTAGACACAAAGAATCCTAGTTAAGGTCCAGGATCTATGTATGTGATCGTTGGGCGTTATTATTATTATTATATTCAGCATCTGGACGTTTTCAGGCTGTTGATGACGATAATGATGAATTTTTGTTGAAAACCTTAACTAATTTTACTTTGAAAACTGTCGTGAGTATGACACATTTTTTTTAAGATAAATAAGGGCTAACCTCACGTCAACGTTTCGTGCTGACGCTCGCGAAAGCCGCCGCAGCTTACATTAGTAACTGGCTCCCAGAAGAAGGACATCGAATATGTCCAAAACCTGGTCGGAGTAATTTCGACTTTTTAATTGACGTGAGTTTAGCCGTTATTTATCTTACAAAAACCTTAACTAAGATCTCCCCGAAAATTCTAGAAGCCTATGATATTCTATACGACTATTATTAACTTCAATGTAATTAATATCAGTTCATTGAATAACAACTGGGGTTATTAGACTTGAATAACAGATCACGCATATTGTAATTAAGCATGTTTATGCAATTATTCTGTATTATTAAGATCTTCCTCAGGTAATCGAGGTCTGTAATTGGCACGATTTACGAAATTAAATTTTTTAATCTATCAATTAATGATTTCGCTTAAAAAATTGTGTAAATAAGCTGATAGAAGCTGAATCTGTAAACCTGTGGTTTGAAAATTTTAACATATACCTCGTTCTTAATAGATCTAGCAAAACTAGACAATAATGATGATTTAGGTGGCTGCAGCCACATAACCATGGTTATGTGCGTCTAGGCCCCGAGTCTACTATCAAAATTGCAATTAAATTCTTCTGAAACTTTTACTTTTTTTTCAGATTTTCTATACAAATTCTGTCAGAAATATACATTTGTGAAGCAATGCAATCGCAATTTTGGGGCCCTGGTATAATGCGTCGAGGTGGTTCCATGATTGTAAGTCCGCATTTTACAAGTTCACGCAACCACATTAAGATTTTACAGTGTAACTAAATAAAAAGTAGACATAAACCAGAAATAAATACCTAATATACCTAATGTAATATATTAATTAATTTTAATTTAACTAAATTTACTTATTTTGTTTACACCACCGACCTCTATACATCTACACTCTCTCCAATATTCCATAATTCTTTCCATCCAAACGTTGACTGGAAAAGATCGCTTTTAGCGATAAGTCCGCTCATTGTACTATAGCTTTAAGTTTTTTTTTATACTGCATTTCCACAGTCACCTGGGACCGTGCTTTTTGTTAAATTATTTTTTATATTTATTAATTAAGCCTATTATTAACATGAACAATATATAATACAGGGATAGTTTTAAGTTTCATCATCTGTAACTTTTTTTGTGGTGTACAATAAAGACTTTTTGTATTGTGTATAATATATATATATATATATATATATATATATACCAAAAGTTAACGATATGCCCTTATAGTAAGTAATATCACTTACTCGCCAAAATCACACGTTCCTTACAATAGAACCCAATTCAACCATGCAATTACGACAAACCAAAGACCCAATTAATTAATTTAATGAGACCAAAGTTTTCAAATAATAAAGTTTGATGAATTCCTGTTATTCCTTCGTTCCGTCGGAGGAATCACAAACACTCTAAAAAGAAATCCAGAGCGTTTTGTGTGGGTTTCTGGAAACTTTATTTCTGCTTCAAAGCACATATTTAATTAAATGAATAGGTACCTAAATAGTAAAGCCAAATAAAATATTATATCTGTAAACTTACAGGCGTAGAAGTCTTTTTAGGCTAACTTATGTAGTATATAATAGGTCTTTACCTATGAAATTGCCGTATTACAGTACAGACTTTTTCAAACAAAAAAAAGTTTTGTTTGGCTATGAATTCTAAATTCAAATTAATTTTGTTTTAAAAATATGACATTCTATTTACAATATAAGTCTTTTGTTTATTGATTAGCGTTGTATTTTCATTACATTTCAACAATTTTCCTCATAATGGATACTTTGAAATTTCGTGTAATTATGGAATATGAGTTCCGTCGTGGCACCAACGCGGCACAAACGACACGTAACATCAACGACGTTTACGGAGAGAACTGTACAAACGAACGTACAACCCGTTATTGGTTTGCTCGGTTCCGTTCTGGGAATTTTGACTTGAAAAATGAACCTCGTGGTCGTCCGGAAACTTTGGTCAACAATGATGAATTAAAGGCGATTGTGGAAGCTGATGAATCTCAATCTACAGCTGAGCTGGCAGCAGCTTTTGATGTTAGCATCAAAACAATATTGGTCCATTTGCGACAGATTGGCAAGATAAAAAAGCTTGATAGATGGGTGCCCCACGAACTTAACGATCGCCAGCGCAACGTACGCGTCGAGACTTGCCTTGCGCTGCTTAACAGGCACAGAATGAAGGAATTTTGAACCGAATTGTTACGTGCGACGAAAAATGGATTCTTTTTGACAATCGAAAGCGCTCAGCAAGTTGGTTAGATCCTGGTTCAGTACCAAAGCAATGTGCAAAACGAAAAATGACCCCTAGAAAGGTGATGGTCACAGTTTGGTGGTCTAGTGCTGGTGTGATTCATCATAGCTTTTTACAAAACGGCGAGAGCATTACTGCAGATGTGTACAATGAAGAACTGACCACAATGATGGCGAAACTCGCACGTCTGCAACCAGCTTTGGTCAATCGGTCGTCTCCAATGCTACTTCACGACAACGCGCGACCCCATACTGCACAACAGACCGTCTCTAAGCTGCATGAGTTGGGTTTGGAAGCTCTCCCTCATCCGCCATACTCACCAGATCTTGCGCCTACCGACTATTACTTTTTCCAAAATTTGGACAACTTTTTAGCGGGAAAAAAATTCAATTCCCGAGAGGCAGTACAAAACGCCTTTGAAGAGTTTGTTGTCTCCCGTCCTGCTGATTTTTTCAAGAAGGGCATCCATAAACTGCCACAGCGTTGGCAAAGATGCATTGATTGCAGGGGTGATTACTTTGAATAAAAGAAATAAATAAGTTCGAAAAAAAAATACTTTAACTTTTTTTATACAAAACGGCAATTTCATAGGTAAAGACCTAATATTAATATATATGATATAATAGTATTTTAATTATTTGCTCATCCCACGGTAAAATTTCACTTTTCCTAGATAAAACGTAGCCTATATGTTAATCCAGTGTATAAGCTATCTTGGTACTGAATTTCATCCAAATCCATTCAGCCGTTTGAGCGTGAAGGAGTAACAAACATACACACATACACACAAACACACATACAAACTTTCACCTTTATAATATTAGTGTGAAGTGTGATAGTGTGATTATGTCCTGACTAATATGGCCGTAGCTACCTGCGGCCATATTTCTTCGCTATCACAATATAAGAATAAGTTATTTATTTCGTCTCAATGACAGAATTGTTCGGTACCTGAGTGTGTACCTGAGGCAGCTGGGTCCAAAGCTACAGAGCACACTGGCTAGTCGTTTGGTGTTCAGATCCTGGCTCTATGGGGACCGGAAGCTAATCACGTTTTCCAAAGTTGATCAGAGCGGCTGGTCGATTCGGCGCGTAACCAAAATGGCACTTATTAGGGACAACGAATCATCATTGTAATTCATAGGGGTAATGCTGCCTGCATGTTGGGTACGCTACCTACTGGTAGTAGGCTGGAGCATTTGGACTGTCTGTAGATCATCGTAGCTAGTATATAGTAATTTTTATTGTAGTAGCTAGATTAGCTAGTAGTAATTAGTAGCATTTAGTTAAAACACAGATTATATAATTCTATACTAGTACTAATTTACTACTAGTAGTAAAAGAATAAAGGTACTTTAATAACTTGTAAAACCAGAGCTTCCCTTCTCTACGTCTCATGCCGTGTACGTGTTCCTAACTAAATTGATGAATTAACACTCAGTCGTTATACTCAGTAAATATTGTACAAAGCTACAAAGCGATCAAGCTGCGGCCCGAGCTGTGCAAGGCCATCGGAAAGTATCTCTGGGCGATATTCGGCACGAGAGAGCGGCTGCGTTCCCACGTGCGCGTGCGCCGCCGCCTGCCTTGAACGGCCTTGCCGCGCCTGCTGGCGAGCCTGCAGTCACTGCGCTGCGACTTCAAGAGATCTTTATAATAATAACGCCCAACGATCACATACATAGATCCTGGACCCTAACGAGGATTCCATGTGGCTAGGGACCCTGGAACTACGAGGACCATGGTCCCACAAACACCCAGACACAGAACAAGTATTTGCGCTTTTCTTTGTGCACAAATACTTGTCCTGTCGCGGGAATCGAACCCGCCACGTCAGAGTTATGAGCCAACCTGCTCAACCACCACACCACAGAGGCTTGCTTTATAAAGCAAGTGTTTAAAGCAATGTAACGATCTAACCGTTTGCCTGATTATAGTGACACGCTTATCCATATCAGTTGCAATGTCACTCAGAACTCTAAAGTATAAAGTTTTGCGTGACCCTGCACGTGCACGTCATCCTGAGACATCAGATTCCCTGGATATTCCTTATTCCCTTAGCCAGCTCCTACTGTACCCGCGGATGGGGATGAAACTATTCTCACTCCAAGACTACAAAGCTAACAATACTATTCCTATTCCTAATGCAATAATTAGTATTTTTCGCAACAAAGGATGAGTTTTTTGGTATATTTGACGCTCTTCTATCCACTTACTGACAAACTTTTAAGTCAATTAAATTGCAATCGCGCCTAGCGAATGGGTTTTATTGCAGCCGCTAATGGAAAATAACTGCCTCGACACCGTTTCTGTAGTTTAATTCTTTTTCTGGGCAGGTTGCTCATTACCAGAGGACAATGAGTTTTTATGATCAATAACTTAATATTTTATTAATCAAGTACCGACGTATCTAAATCTGTATCATATTGCTTATACTTAACTAAAGGTATTTCATCCAATTTTTATTATTTATTAAAGGCCCGCATTGAATTAGTTCGTCACACACTAACTTCGCTCACGTTTTTATCCTTTCTTCAGCAGAGGTAAAAAATTACTTCCAAAGCCATTACAATAAACCAGGATATGCTATACTTAACGTAAAAGTAATCTCATGTCCAAACTTATCCTTCATGATACAACCAACTTACAGAGCTACAAATTAAATAAACATGCTATTTAATTATATTATTATTACGAGTGATTCTTCCAGCAGAGTTAAGCAACGATTAAACTCATAACTCAACGCATTCCGATCTCTTTGTAGTAAACTAAATGAGAACATCGCAGTGATTGCAATTAAGATAAGACCAGTTGCAAAACATTAGGGAATGAACATTGCACTTATAATCTGTAGATACAATTGCATAACTGAAATTATATATTTCGTTTACTTGTGGCTGGTGCTGTTTGGTTCCGATGTAGACCGAACGGAGAATAGGAATCATCTCGCTGTTTTTTTTTAACGGGCTATTGCTGTTGGTCTTTGCCGATATTTACAGCGTCACCGGGCGGGAGGGCAGGTGCTTAAGGCCGTCAAAAGTGGGAGGCAACTAGCTGCCGGGCACTCCTGCCTGGGATGGTGTTCCTGGGGGTCCCAGGGATGTGGTTCGAATATAATTGTGGCTTTCACAATGTAGTTTTGCGCTTAGATGGCTGTATACCTGAGACCAACTGCAAGTAGGTTTTTTCTTCTCGAAAAATTAATAATAATATAATATGTGTGGACATATCACACAACGCCTAGATCCAAACTAAGCAAAGCTTGTGTTATGGGAACCAGATAACTGATACAATACTTTTATACTTTTTGTTTGTAAATACATACATATGTATAATACAATATAACACCCAGACAGAGAACAAACACCTATGCTCATCACACAAATGTTTATCATGGGTGGGAATCGAACCCACAACCCACAGTTCAGAAGGCAGGGTTACTACCAATTGAGCTCGATAGCTCAATCCATCAGGGCCATCAGGGCCATCGTGGCAATTTTAGGAATTGCCACGATGTTAAGAGAAATTGTGGATAAAACTACTGCGCGCTTCCAGTATACAATTAGGTACCTATTATATTACATTGTATGTTAGGTCTAGTAGGTATACCAATAGGCGCGACACGATTTCACCAGTCATTTTCTCATTTTCCCACGGGAACTCTTAATTATCTAATTTTGATCTCGATAGTATTAGCAATCCGTTTTCTTAATTTCACCCAAATCGGTTCAGCCGGATTAGTGTGCAAGTCACACAAACATACAATTAAAAATACAAATAAAATAGACTCCGTTATAAAAATAAGTAGGATAAATGCGTTGTAAATAATCAAAACAATATTTTTTATTACAACACAGCCTCTGTGGTAACTTATTAAAACTCCAAGCCCTTCGGTAGCTAAAACTATGCCACAATTAGACCTACATTCACTGATTGATAAAGTTGTTAGAAGGCCGAAACAATCGGTACACGCGCCATCGACGCACAATTTAACACATTTCTGCTAAGTGCTATACTTTATTAAATTATACAATTATGCTTTTATATAAATCATACATTTTAACAGCGCAATGTTTGATTTATGTAAGCGTACTAGCTGACTCGCCCCGGCTACGCACGGGTCAATAGTTTTACACCCTAACCCTGTCCAAGAGAATACTTCTTCTTCTCTCACCTTTTAAACCTTCCCTAGACTACGACAAACATTTTAAAATCAAAATCAGCTAAATCGGCCCAGCTATTCTCGAGTTTTAGCGAGACTAACGAACAGCAATTTTTTTATATATATAAATGTGCGTACGTCGTGAGAGACAACAATTTATCAACCGCTTAAATAATTGTAATTGTTTTAATTCGTTTCCATCAAGCCGTTACATAATATTACAAATGTGACCCATATAATTTTTATTTTATTTTATTTTATTTTTATATTATAGTTTTAGTAGGCAAGTTTGAGCCAGTTCGTATAACAACCAAGGAGAAAAATTATAGCTTTCGGGTGGGGACAGTTTGGAAGACGAAGCTCTAGAACGACCTTCCAAAGTTGACTGATGACTTTGTTAAAGTTATAGAAGTTTTTTACAATACTTTGAATGCTAACGGCTTGTAAAATGTTTATGTCATTTAATGAGGTAGGTCTGTCAGCCATGGAGGTATTCTGGATGATGAAGTTTTAATACTTGTTTCATTACTGATTATGATTATAGATCTTTCAACAGTATTGTTCATTTTATATGGCTCCGTGAATTGTGTTATTTTATTGCCAAATGCGTCATCTACAAAAGCTCCACTAGTTACTTCATTCTTTTGTTTGATTTTTTCCGTCGTTTCTAGTGTAACATTTGTTGATACTGTAGCATTAGAATTATTGTCATTATTGAGAACTGTTTTATTATCCGTCGCTGTGAAAAGTGTAATCTTCTGTGTGTCATAATTACTAGTATTTAACGAATCCTTGTCTTTATAATCAGTGTTATTTTTTAAATAATTTACTGTTTTAATATCGTTGCGTACAGTTGTGATGTTTAAGAAAGCATCATATACTACATCTAAAACAAAGTTTTTATAATCAGTTGTGAATTTTTCTTTATCTTTGGATTGAATAAGAATAACACTTTGTTTTGTACTACCATTAGAAGAGCTCGTATCATTAATGGTCTCTGTTTTATTCTCTCTGACAACTCTTTTGACTTTTTCAGAAATGTTGGCCTTTAAGCCATCCGTTGTAATGTTTTTGAAGTCAGGTATCACTGTTTCTTTGACTTCGAAGTTTTCATCTCTGTATTTTGTAGATTTAATTTGCTTATATTTGTTTGTAGTATACATATCTAAATTCGGTGCGATACTTGGTTGTGTTTGATGTTTTATAGTTGGAATAAGTTCCTTAATGACTTCAGTAGATGTGTTTACTGTTTTCACATCTATAATCAAGCTATCACCTTCAATTTTTGCTCGAGGCATGTCGTCATATTTAGATTTGAGAACATTTTTTATTTCTCTTGTCATATTTGAAATTCCCTTTTGATGAATGAAATTTGTGCTGTTTTTAGTTGCGCTAGTGATATTGACTGGTAGATCCTTTGCGGCTACTAAACTATTGTTTTTGAAATCAGGTTTGGTGTTTGTCGTATTGATCAATTTAACTGATATATTTGTTTTCTTTTTTACGTTCTTCATAGTCTTAGTATTAATATGTCCAGATTTATTTTGAATAATTGTATTTTCGTTCAATATAGGTTTCGTCTGTTTGTTATCTGTTATTTCAACTAGTATATTTTGTTCATTTGTTATATTCTTTATTTTATTTTTATCTTTGAAAGTAAAGTAAAGTAAGGCAGTATCTGTTTTATTGGGAATAATGGTAGAAAATGCGTGGTTTTGCGAATAAAGTTTTGTTTCTGTATTATCTTTCAGTTCAGTGAGCACAGTATTCGTTTTCTCTGTTAAATTATGCAAATCCTTGATATCATTAAACCCAGGATCTGTCTTGTTTAGTGCGATGGTAAAATGTAAGTTATTTCTCAAATTAGGCTTTGTTTTTGTGTGAGACTTTAGTTGAACCATCGTATCTGTGTTCTTGGTTGCATTATGCAAACTCATCATATTATTGTGCATAATATCTGTTTTATTTGATATCATCGTCGAAAGTGCGTTATGCGTGTTATTTGCCAGTTGTTTAAATACCGTTCCTCTTTTTTCTATTGGTATTTTGTCAGATAACTTTACCGTTTCTATTTCTTTTTTTTGAATACTATGTATGGTACCGTCGCTATCAACAATGACTGATTGATTAGGAAGTATTTTTATGACAGTATTGTGTCCTAGCTCACTCATGCCATCTAGAGCATTATTTCTTTGCACGTCCATTTTAGAATTAGATGTAGTTTTACCATCACTTGGAAAATCACGGTTATGTAGCTTTATTTCAATCGTAGATTGACCATTGTTATCTATTATTTGTATATTAATAAATCTTGAGTTTTCGTCCACAATCTCATTTTTAAAACTTTTTATTGATCTTCGAAGATCTTTAACTAGCTCTATTTTGTTGTTTGAGTCTATATTTGAGACATGTCGATATGCATCAATTTTTGATTTTAAAGATTGATATTGTTGATCATCTGTATTAGCTATTTTTCTTTCGTCACTAAAATCCGCTGGTTGAATTGTTTTGTGTGGGGGATATATTGGAGGATATACAAACCTTCTAAAATTATTAAAAGCGCTTGAGGAAGTGTTTACTGCTTTAGAAAAGTTGGCTGTTATATTTGCTGCGGCGTAGCGATAAAATGGAGCAAATGATTTCCAGGGGTTATCTATTGGGTCTGCGATGTCGGATTCGTCGTCTTCTTCTTCGGTAGGGATCATTGAAACCTGAAAGAAACAAGCTTGTTTGTTACCTTAATCTTATGAATTAACACAAGAATTCCGAACCATGTGAATATGGCTAATTCTTTATTATTTTCACAAATTCACAATAAAGTACAAATTTGCAGGCTTATGCCTTGCCCATTCAGATGCTCTATGCTGAATAGTATAATTATTCCGATTAATGATGAGTCAACACATTATTAGCCCAGTACACAGTTGTTCTCTCACGAGGAGAACGATATGCAGATCCACCACACTGCACGCTGTTCAAGTGCAAATGATGATCGTTGACATAAATTCTTAATGAGTAACTACATACCCACCTCCAAGTTTTCTGATAATTCATGTTGTCCTGGATCAGGCATCTTCAAAGGTGGCGGATTCACAGTACTCATGAGATAGAGTGATAAAGCAAATGAAACCATGATTATTACTGAACACACCACAGCGCATATTTTACTTTTAGACATAATTCAAAAAACTAATAAAACATATAATAAAAAGTTCAAAGACATATTTTCAAAACATCCTACACAATTCTACAATAGTATTCTGTGCATTCTGTGATTCTACCAAAGAGCATATAACTATATATAAAAATGTGCTCTATGATATAACTTCTTATCCACTATCCTATGTAATGTATAACATCTAGGAACAAGGAAATCTGACATCATAATTATTGACTACCCCACGGAGCTACAGAAACCTTCGAGCAATAACAATACAGAACAACTTCGTAGATTCCACAGAGAATTATGGTAGAGATAGAGTCAAGCAAGTAGTTTATAGGCACTTTAGTCGGTGTTACATAGCTAGATATTAAAGTGATTTTTTTTGTTATATTTAGCCAGTGTCAAGTAGTTTTTAATTTCCCAAGTTAATTACTATTATATAATGTGTCAAGTCAAGTCACAGTCCAAGTCATCAAGTGTCGTCATAGTCTAGTCTAGTCAAGTCATACTCCTGGTAAAGTGGTGGCAACTTTACCAGAAGCTTCTATGTAGTTTTGGAAACAACACGAAAAGAAACGTTTCACCATCATTATACCACTTTCCCACACTCATGCCTGTAATTCAGCACTTAACGAATAAAATGCCACCAAATTTGTGCACTAACACTGAAAATAACACTAGTTTTGGAAAATAATACAATGCGGCGACGCGATCTTTTTCGTTTTCCCGCCAAAAACCCTAAAGTAATTTATGTAGCGAAAACAAGCATGCAGAGGTCACCGTAGCTAATGGACAAAATCGTCAGTGAGCAAAGCACTTTCCCTTAAGGCTTTCATTATATATTTCTTTAATTGGCTTCCAAATGTGTAACATGTTTCTACAATGTAAGAAAAGCTGTTGGTCTTCCCAAAAATAAATAAATAAATAAAAATATAATAAAGCTTGTTTTTTTTAATTGTGGTAATATGGGCAATATGGGCATGCGTTTGAGAACAACTTACCGGATAGTAAGTGACGAAATTGTCTAAGGTGGAGCACGATTGCCCATATAGTGCTTATAGTGTTGCATTACCACAGTATTCTGGATCAGTGCTCTTTTTAAATATATAACATCAAATTTTTTTTTAATATTGTGCTCAGTCTCAGTAACGTTGATAATAATCAGACTCTCCTACCCCACAGCACAATACTTCAGGGTATTGCTATCAAAGAACTTTTTTTAGTCTATTTAAAATCTCTAAACCATCACTTAGCTTTTGAAAATCCTTTTTTCGTATTACAGACAAAAATAATTATATATAAATTAAATCCTTTTTTGTATTTATAAATATAGTGACTTCAATCACAAGTTGTATCGAGCTAGATCAAAGGGGAAAGTGAAACTTTTCTCTCCCCGTTCTTGTGTTTAGGGACAGATAATACAAAAATGTTCACGTGCCCACAAACGAGTACAGGCACATGGTAAGATGAGAATACACCATGCTCTTCTAGTCAGGGTACTAAGGTCAAGGAAAGGAAGTCAGGGAAGGAAGAGTCAAATAAAAATTAATTGTACTGTCTACCATAATCTATAATTAATATATTTTGGGCACTTAGGTATTAAAATCACTGCTTATTATTGTCACGCTTCTTCGACGCCTTGACGGACTCTTCGTAATCGATATATTGTGCGGGAGGCTGGAAATAAAGTTATTATATCAGAATTCATCATAATTCACCACAATGTCGCCAATTATGGCGAGTAGTAATGTACTGACAGCCTCTGTGGTGTGGTGGTTGAGCAGGTCGGCTTATAACCCGGAGGCGGAGGGTTCAATTCCCGCGGCAGGACAAGTATTTGTGGGCGAATACTACAGCGCAAATACTTGTTCAGAGCCTGGCTGTTGTTGGACCATGGTCCTCGTAGTTTCTAGGTCTCTAGACACAAGGAATCCTAGTAAGGGTCCAGGATCTATGTGATCGTTGTGCATTATTTATACTAATTATTATATTATTACTAAAATCGGACGCCTATACCGTGCTTCGGAGAGCACGCTAAGCCATCGCTCTGGGGTGTTCTAAATCTTTTACATCATCATCAGCTGAAAAATGTCCACTGTAACCCTACAGTGGCCGGAACCCACCGGCCTTCGTCTTCTGGTTCGTGGACGCCGTTTCCGGTTCTGCGAGCAATGTTGTCCATAGCTATTTCAACTTGAATTTTGAAACCTGTGTCCAGCTTGCAAAATTATTAATTCCAAATTTTATTACGCAAGGAAATCTCTCCACATGCTGCACGACTTTTAGCTTTCTGATCAGAATTACGACGACTGACTGGATCATTATTTCGAAAAAGAATAAAGCTGCAAAATCAACTAAAAATCTTACAAGCATCGTTGATCCCCGTGCCCTCATGTAAGGCTCTTTTCTCATCATCTTCGCAGCTTTAAGAGGAAGCTCCTTCAGACCAGGGTCCACGAAGGTTAGCAAATACAAGAACGTAAACAGCAGGGTCATAGTAGCGCACGTCCAAATGACGAAGTATATCATGACACGCATCCTATATCAGATAGTAGAGAGTAATTATATTCTTTGATCAGGTAGGTATTTCGCAGGATTTGCCCTATTTATATATATCAGTCAGCTATGTATGATATTTCTATCACAGAATACTATTATTTCTCCCGAGACTTCTATTTTTCTACAAATATTATAGGTAATATCTTTTTGTTTTGTTACCAGAGAGTATATAACACAAACTACTAAGAAAAACGGGGGGTGGAGAGCCAGTCTAAATCTTCCACTGATTTCAAGTATGGGTGTTCGTTTATTTTTTGCTTTATATACGTAAATAATTAATGAATAATCAAAAAACTAATATTTTATAGCACTCTTACTTATTATTATATACTTATTTAATCTTCATCATATAGAATCTATATAATGAAGATTAATGAGTAAGGATTAAAAGGCCCCTTCGTCATGATTCTATTTTATTTTATTTTATTTCGTCAAGATTCTAATCCTCTATGTTGTCAACTCGTTGCTTTGATACTTTGACACATACTTTGACGAAGAATCCACAGAGCAGAGTAATTTGTTATTGGAAGAATCTGAAGAATTGGTAAAGTTTTTAAGAGTTATTACTTATTTTGACAATGTTTACTGTTTTGTAACTATATTTCCAATATTGGAAATAAAGAAGGTAAATGTCTCGACAAATAATATTATATGCTCATGGTGACCCACACAACGCGCTAAAACTACTGCAATCTAGGTATCATTAATAGATTAAAGACGTACATTGCTGAACATAAGCCTCCCCCATTAAGCGCAACTGTGGACGCTTATCATAGAGGGAGATTTGCCATGATGACCACGCGCGCTTCGCAGGCGGCTTAGTGATCGCAAAAGATTTTAATGTACTGAGGAAAATGATACTGCCCATTCTGAAAATGATATTCCCTTAGCCCGCTCTTACGGCACCCACGGGAAGAGTCGGGGTGTTCCTATTCGCAAAACAGGACCACATAGTGGGATCAGAGTTTGAGTATATTTTGTACCAAAGGCTATTTGGTACAAAATATACTCAAACTAGTATTTAAAACACTGGAAACTTTGATTATCTTTGATGATTAGATGATCTAAAAATGGAAAACATTAAATATTTTATCTCGTAGTTCCTGGGTCCCTAGACACAGGGAATCCTACCTACTATCCTAGTCCTTACATGACAGGAATTGTGGGCCGCTTCATTTATAAATTTACTAGGTGGTAGGACTTTTCTGGAAAAATCGTCTAGGTAGGTACCACCGCTTTACCAGTTATTCTGCCGCCAAACAGTAGTGCTTGCACACTAGTGTGTTCCGGTTTGAAGGGCATTGTAGCTAGTGAAATTACTGGGCAATTGTAACTTTACGACGTGATCTCACGGTCGAGTAATCTTATTACCAGACTGTGCTGATGTCTCAGGATGACGTGCGCAGTGCAGTGTCGGGCGAAACTTTATATTTTAGAGTTCTGAGTGGCACTGTTGCGTTATGGGTGGCCGCGTCGCTTAACATCAGGTGAAGGACTAGCTCGTCACATCATACATTAACATAAAAAACACAAAGTTACTTATAATAATAATAATACATTTATTAATAATTAATCATCTTTTTTCAGTTATGACCAAAACCTCAGCACAGCACAGCGCGACAGACTCTGAGCTGGGCTCAGTGGTGTCCGATCGCGCGAGCCGCATCAGCGCCATCCTGTGCCCAGCGGTCTGCGCACTACTGCTTATCTGCGTGTTCACTGTCTCGTTTGTGGGCGCTAAACTAGCCTACGAACGTTACGACGCCTTCTGCGCCAGCCGTCACTTCGACGTAGCCAAGCTGTACATTTTCCCAAACCTTACTGTCACACAGTAGCGTATGAGCTGCTTGTTTGTCATGCGTCTACCAGTTCCGCATGATGTTGTGTGGCGGCACGTTTATCGTAAATACGTTGTGATTTTCCCTAATGTCTCTGTTACCATAGTTTAATAAACATAAACCATGTACATATAACTTTAATTTTCCCAATTTTCTTTGAGATTTATAATTTCTATAGCAATAAACATAATCATCACTCTCACTCACTCCCTCCCCATACATCACGTCTCTTGGAGCCTGAACCTCTTCTCAACTGATGCTCGACTGTGATTTGACACATATTTGCGTAAATATCATTAACTTGAGAAATTATCAATTATTTGACACTGACTAAATAAACAAAAGTGTGGAGCGGAGATTACGATTTAAAGTACAAACAACCTTACATTTTACATTTGTTAGACTTGCATTTGACCACTGTCTGTCTCATCTGAGGGTTCTGACGGACCTATTTTAATAAATGAGTTTCTTGAAAAGAAAATCTCTTTCCTACATAGTTCACTGGTGCAAGCAATCAATATGCTTTTAGAACAATATCATAAATTAAGTATTTTATGTTCTCTGATTTTTTGACTTGTAAAAGTGCTAATATTGCCAATAAATTGTATGATTTGAGTTTGAATTAGACCTATCTATCTGATCTAACAAGAATCAGCCTAGGTAAGTACCTGCTAAAATGTGTAACAATAAATACACATAACAGTAAACTCAAACTAACACCATAAAATGTTTCATAGATCAATGGCAAATCTCAGCGTCGGATACACTGCTTTGCTGAAAGTCGTCGCTTCTAAGATTTTTAATGTGTCTTTGTGGAGTTGTGGACCTTACTATCGAACAAATAAATAAACCCGTTGTGAAGTCGTCTTTAGTAAAACTAAAGTAGCCATTAGGAAAGTGTCGACGTTACTCGACCCAATATTTGCCTAATCTTGTAATAGAAGTTTTAGAATTTGAATAGCGACATCTATGGAGTTTGTTTCGTATTTTATGAACAGTTCATCACACTGTCTGTAGAGGGCAATAGTATAACATTAATACGCTGCACTCGTTTTATACTGATTATAAAAGTTCGTTCTATAGCAGATAGATGGCAGGGATAACCAATTCGCAAAACTTACTACAACCCGTTCTGACTCAGATTAAATATCTTTACTAATACTGCACTAAAGTACACTATCACAAAAGTACCATAATATACGAGGCTAGTGCATAATTATGTGGAAATTTCAGCGGAATTACAGTAAATGTTTCCATAATATCATTTTGTATATAATACGGGCCAAAACTTTGATGACGTGTAAAATGTATCTTGCTTAGCTGCGTGACGCTGCTTGCTTGGCTAAATAAAATATTGGCGTAGAATCAACTTAAAAAACCTTTGAAAGTAAAAACCAAGGCAGTCCTATGGTATATTTATTTGCGTATTACAGAACTACGCTCAGCCGTAAAGCTGTGCTCAAGATGAAATTTCATTCAGAACATGATCAAATTGGAAACGAAATCTGTATTAATCAATCTATAACTCAGCTCAGCATATAATTTCTGTAATACGGACTTACGTATTACAGAACGATGCTCAGTCATTGATCGGTGCTCAAGCAGAGATTCCATTAATAAAGTGATCAATTAGTGAATGAAATCTCTGCTTGAGTACCGATCGCCGACTGAGCATTGTTCTGTAATAGGGACCTTATACGCCAAGTCAAGTCTATAAACTTTCTTGGTAACAATATCAACACAGTAAAATAAAAATTAAAAACTATAAAGTACGAAGGTTACATCCTTAATGGTTATATTTTTTTATGCAAATTATTGATTTTTCGGACCTAGTAGTTTTATATATATATATTTGGCTCCACATTTTTGTTTATTTAGCCAGTGTCAAGTAATTGAAAATTTTTCATGTTAATGATATTTACGCAAATATGTGTCAAGTCACAGTCATTGTTTCATCAAGTCAAGTCATAGTCTAGTCAAAGTCATACTCCTAGTAAAGTGGTGGCAACTTTACTTCAAGCTTCTATGGATTTTGGAAACAACACGAAAATAAACGTTTCACCATTATTATACCACTTTCCCATACTCATGCCTGTAATCCAGCACTTAACGAATAGAATGCCACCAATTTTATGCACTAACACTGTAAATAACACAAGTTTTGGAAAATAATACAATGCGGCGACGCGATCTTTTTCGTTTTCCCGCCAAAACTCTTTCAGTTACTTTCTCACTTCGTGTCAAAGTGCTGGCAGCACCGACCTAGAAGTGTCAAAGTAACTATCAACGCCATACATAGGCTAATGTCAAATGTCAATTGGCCAAAACAAAAACCTAAAAAAATGGAAGGTTGTAATACTTTTTTTCGGCACTTTTTTACATGATTCTTTTAGAAAGAACTTAATAGTTTACAATTTTATAGTCAGTGTAAACCTGCTATCTTCTTCGTCTTTCCTGTTATAATAGGTAAGTTATAGTAATACAATTTCTACAAATTGCACCTTACTCCAGTCTCCAAGTGTTGTATCGATTGTGTAGATGTAGGTACCATGGTTTGTAGTTCTACATCTACACGTTGAAAGAAAGGCCAATGTCAGCTTCCACGTACGCTGCAGTTAACGTATATTGTGCAGACATAGTACTACATGGTTGGACCGTCTTTTACAATTTATATAATTTAATACTGCTACTAGCACTGCTTGACTAAACGTAAAATCAATGGTGAAGATGCTGTTTTTAATTAATTTTGAAACGAGCTATCGTTATAAATAGGCTGCGTTGTTTCATTTAGTAGCCCAATTTTATTTCTTATACCTTAGTGTAGCGTTTTTCAAAGTTTTTGATGATTCTTTTGATTCCTCTAATTTAATATTGAGTAGTTACTAATACAGTTCCCAACCGCAAATGATGTATGTAAGTACTAGACTTACAGTAATTAAAATATCTAAGTATCTATGGTGTTTCATTTGATAATAACCTCTATTATCACACCAAATACTGATTGACAAAAGAAAGAGCTTTAAAAATAAAATTAATTGCTCATAAAAAGACTGATTTCCTAATAAAATACCTTATTACTCTTGAGAGTATGTACTTCATTAGATGAGCTAAAGTTAAAATTGCTTTGAGGCAAATTTCATTTCATTGACACATTACCACTTTAGAGTATCTCCTGAATACTGCAAGTTTATGTTATGTATTGAATAGAAATATTGTATACTTTAAATCAAAAATATTTATCTTCAACATCATACCATGATACATGATAAGAAATCTAGTGATCAAATTCAAGCCTATATAAAATATGATGCTAAATCCAAGCAAGCTTTTACAATGCAAGGTGGTACTTAACGCTGTATCTTAGAATTAGAAGAACTAATTTCCAAAAATGTCTTTTTTGTAACTGAAGAAAAAGTACTGATAAGAGAAATTTCCTTGTATGAGCAATAAATAATTATGAAAAATAAAAGTTTCCTAACATTTATGCTATATACCATCATGGTCAATAAATTTATAATTATAATTTGATAAATAAAAGAAATGATTGAAGTTTTATTGAAAACACCTCATTACTGGAACTGTATGTAGGTAATCAAAAATCTAATATAACCATTAACCCTCTAATCACATAGGTCTCCTCTTTTATAATGCATTATTTAAAGCTAAAACAAATCTAAATATCTGTCTTTGTTATTTATTTTTTATCAGAAGAGTACCACTGTTATTTTAACTTCAGGTTAGCTTTAATAGACATCAGTAACATTTGCAACATACCTCAACAAGATCAATTTGACTTATTGAATCAACTAATTGTTTGGCAAATTATATGGATGTAGAGGTTATTAATGTCTGACTCCTGAGCTTGAGATAAAAGGACTTAATATTTTATACACAAATATTAATTAATAAAATGACAATAAGCTAACTGGATGTAGAAGGCAAGCAGCTGCTCAAAGTACCACTCTGTGGAGGAGGCCTATGTTCTGCAGTGTATATATGTATATATATGCGTATTATTATTTTTTATTATTATTATTATTAGACCAACTAGGATCACAATCAGCACCAGATAAAAACATATAGAATAGCATATAGAAAGCATATGTAGAAGGCTGTTGATGATGAACTAAAAAAAATATTTAGATAGGTACATGAATATTCTGCAATCACAGCCAAAAACAATATCTCACTGAGATGTGTGCAGACCCTACTAATTCTTGTTTCATCTCTAGCCACATATTCAGTGCAGTCATTCTTTTGTGTGGAGTTGGCGGCCTCATTTCGGCTGGCCTCATCAACCCTGGCATGTATTAACTGGCACCTTTTATAAACACATGGCTTTGCAGCTTTGCACCTTTCTCTTACAAAATGGGTGACCTAGTTGCTTTGATATTTTTTTTTATCACTGAGAGCACTGTATCTTCAGTGTGATAGCCAATGTTGATCTTCCAAATATAAAATGCTTTTTGAGATAAAGAACTCAATATCAGTGTGTTTATTTCCATGCAAATTTAAAATAATAATAATATGTGTGAGGACATTACACACAGCGCCATCTAGCCCTAAACTAAGCAAAGTTTGTACTATGGGAACCAGATAACTGATACAATACTAAGATACTTTTTGTTTGTAAATACATACATAGAATACAATATAACACCCAGACACAGAACAAACACCTATGTTCATCACACAAATATTTGTCCTGGGTGGGAATCGAACCCACAACCCACAGTTCAGAAGGGGTTACTACCAACTGAGCTATCGGGCCAGTCACATAAGTCTCCAAAACAAAAAAAGAACAACCAAGTGCATGATATGCCCATCTGTAGGTACTTAAGTTTGAAAGCTCCAAAGTTTGCACATATTTCTCTGGGACGTACCCAAATGTATTGCAGTAGGTATGTCATAGAGGGATAAGTGCAAACTTGCAAGCTGTTAAACTTTGGTACAAACAGGCATAAGTCTTTCACCATAGACACCAAAGCCCACAACAATCTTATTGGATTTATGTCGGGATCGTTAAGTCCCACACTCGCCTTATATTAGATAACTACAACATGACTTGACTTGATAAACTAACTTGAAAAATTATCAATTGCTTGACACTGGCTAAATACACAGAAGTGTGGAGCCAAACCCAAAACAAAAAACTACAACTAGTAAACACGCACATATTATAGTCACATATATAATATACATACAGTCGAGATACATCGTTTACTAGCTGTAGTTATGAGTACTACTCACGTCAGTTCCTATAATATTACCCGCGTTAGAGTTACGAGCAAAGATAATAAAGCCCGTGGATTTATAGTCAATGGTTACGAGTGACAATGGGAGTCTCTTAACATCAGGCGAACGACCAGCTCGTAGTGTTAATTAAAATGAAAAGATGGCCGGTTTTTAGCCAGTATATGTTGCTAAAATACATGATATATATAACAAATCTTATATATTAATAGCTCATTTAGTATCGACCCCATATGGAACAAATAAGATCTATAATAAAACTACGACGTATGTACCCTTATTTCTTTATTTTTGAATATAAAGATATATATATAACTTACTAGCTGCGCCCCGCGGTTTCACCCGAGTGGTGAACAATTTCTAAACTTTCTTAATTTTTTTCTTTCATAAGAACCTCCTGACAATAATAAATACAACAAAAAAAGAATTAGCGAAAATGTTCCATCTGTTCAGGTGTGATGCGATGCCGAAGGGAAATAGAGATTGATTTTTATTATATAGATGTTTGTACTCTCAAGCTCATAGCTGTGAATGGACCCCACGACTCCCACAAGCCTGGGTTAGAATTTAATTACTAATTTGAAAATGTCAGTAGTAACTATGCACATAAACTATGTATTGATTCTGTCAAATCCATACAAATTTTTGTTCCAATTGGTTACAACCAAGTTCCATGATAGCCTAGCTATGCATGACTATATGCATAGACGATGACGCTACTCGATAGAAGGCTACGTTCGCCCTCAGGGGTACAACACAAAAGAACCCTTATAGCTTACTAGTTGCGCCCCGGGGATAAAAAGTATTTTCATTATTTACTCATCCCACGGGAAAATTTCACTTTTCCGGGATAAAATGTAGCCTATATGTCTAATCTAGTGTATAAGCTATCTTGGTACCGAATTTCATCTAAATCCATTCAGCCGTTTGAGCGTGAAGGAGTAACAAACATACACACATACAAACTTTCGCCTTTATGATATTAGTGTGACTATTACTTACTACTTACTTTGATATCCAATGGTCTGTTTCGTTTCGGCTTAGTTAAAACCCCCATAGATTGAAATGGTAATGGCTCAATTTGGTCGTAAACTGTTCATAGAACGAATCGATAACCTTCTTACATCGATCACTGTACTTTTTAACTGGCTCGATGACCTTGAACTTTTAGGTCAGCCTAATTTAGACCTTGGTGTCGTGTCGTAGTCTACAAAATGTAGTGCTGCTCAAGTGGTGTGAATATAAGTTTCCTAAAATGCCTCTTAGGACTATTTTTCTGTGGGTCCTTCCTACACGTCCATCGGTTATTGCCCATTAGGACCACAAACCGTCCCATTCGTTCAATATGAAAGAAATGCCCACTTCCGCAGCTTTGACCTATTTTCCCAGATTTTACCTGCGCTTGTGACGTTAGTACGCGTGACGTCACCGTTGACACAGTGCCCTATTTACAAGGGGGCGGGAGGGGGTGTGTCCCATTCAGGTTTGATCACTTGCACATTGCGAATCTATTTTTAGATCTACTATATTCATTGAAGGCCGGGCGACAGTGCGGAAGCTGCATGGAGGCTGATAGATGGAGGGATATAGTTTCGTCCCCACTATGGCTGGACTGGCCCGATAGCTCAGTTGGTAGTGACCCTGCCTTCTGAACTGCGGGTTGTGGGTTTGATTCCCACCCAGGACAAACAAACGTGTGATGAACATCGATGTTTGTTCTGTGTCTGGGTGTTACGAGTATATTGTATTCTATGTATGTATTTACAAATAAAAAGTATCTAAGTATTTTATCAGTTAGCTGGTTCCCATAGTACAAGTTTTGCTTAGTTTGGGGCTAGATGGCGTTGTGTGAGATGTCCACACATATAATTATTATTGTTATTACTATCATGAAGTAAATTATATTCGATCGCAAGCAGATATGCATTTCAAGGAAAATTCTTAAAGCTATTAAAGCTAAGCTTCAGAGGGTCAAAAATTACAATTTACAAATTATTTCAAGTTTTTAAAGAGCCAAAAATAAAAATCTTGTCAACAATATAATAAATGTACTTGCATAAATGTGGTTTTTATATAAAATATATTAATGTTGTGAATGGAACTAAAGATGGGAGCGTCACATTCAAAAAGCCGCATGTGGCACACGAGCCGCAGGTTGGCGACCCCTGGCCTAAAGGGATGAAACTTTGATCACGTATGATAGAAAGAAACATAGTCTAGGGGAGGAACCCTCCTTTTTTTAAAAGGTCTTGTGTGGTATGTATAATGCATATATCAGCAATTTTTTATATAATCAATTCCATTTTTCTCTTTCTTTTCTCAAATTGCGTGCATCCGTCTTTGTTATTTATTATATATTTATTTATTAATAATATTTATTAGTGAAAACTGTTAATTGGCCTTCGATAATTTGCTTATTTACTTGTATTGTTACCGAGCTGTTAGTTTACCAAAAATTTAAAATAAATAATAATTTTACATTTTGACATATTATATTTAAAACTATGATTTAATATCAATTTCAGCCTAATGCTTTCACCCATTGCTGTGAAAAAGGGTTTCGACATGACATCCCCGTTTTTCGATGTCGGTGGGTTAAAAATAAGGTCCGATATCGTCCTTAGTAGATCAAACCGGTGAGGTGTAATTGTGTTTTGTGCTGCAATATTGGTACTTTCATGAGATATATATATATCGGGAAACAGATAACCATGTTTGCTGTTGTAAGGTGTTTATATTATTTGCATAAGCCGGTGTCTCGATGTACTGAAATGGAAATATGTACTGGGTGGCTGGGTGATCACGTAACTCGATTAGAAACACAAATTTGTATGGATTTGACAGTTCCAATACGCAGTTTATGTGCATAGTTAGTATGGAAATTTCTCCTGTTGCATTGCAATCAAAGTTTCGTGATCATCCCCCTGATCACACCAATATTTGGGATTATTAAACTGACTAAATAAGTTGGGTGCTGGTTGGCGGTTTTGATGTTTTGCGGTGTAGAAAGAAGTAGTCCGATTTTAAAATACTTGTAGAGAAGATTCCTACTTCGATGCCTTTGTTATAATAATAATAATGTCCAACGATCACATACATAGATCTTGGACCCTAACTAGGATTCCATGTACTACGAGGATCTCACAACACCCAGACTCAGAACAAATATTTGCGCTTTTTTCGATGTACAAATACTTGTACTGCCGCGGGGATCGAACCCGCCGCCTTCGGGCTATGAGCAAACCTGCTCAACCACCACACCACAAAGGCGGTCAATAAGTGTTATTTTTCTTGATCAAATGCTTCTCAGCTAGTAACGGTCAACAGCCATCCATTAAAATTTTCTTGGTCCAGAGCTCGCCTAAACACATTTTCAACTCTAAGCACACCGTTCTGTTGTTTCTGAACGAGTGTTTCCGACCCAGGTCAATTTTATTTTTGCTGTAGTAACATTCCTTGTGCTTATTTCATAGTTTTACACCCGGGTATTCATAGCTATTTTTTTTGTCCAGGATCAGCCTTAGCAGATTTTCCACCCTCTGTAAGTCCGTCTATTGTCGAATGGTTTGGATCCAAGTAAATCTTATTTGGCTGTAGTATAACTCCATACATTCCATGTGCTTATTTCATAGTTTTCCATTCGGGTATTCACTGATTTTTCTTGGACAGAAGATTGTCTTGTTGTTTTCATATTTTTCTTGGACAGAAGATTGTCTTGTTGTTTTCATATTTTTTGTTATTTCTGATCTCTTTACGTAGAAACAGTATACTTGAAGTAAAAAATCAGTAAGTACTTAATAGTTCTGCGTAAAATACTAAATGGATTATATTTTTCTCTTCGATATTCCTATTGTAAATGCGATAAAATCCTGCATTGATATCTCGCTTGAAGTGCGTTGCAGTGGCTGCAGTTCCAGTGATGGTGATAGGGGTTTTGATAAATTTGATTATTCGGATATATTCAAATGTGATAAGCTATTTTTGGATGAAACACCTTTTTTTTGTGATGTTCAGGAATGGTGACGGGGCTAATGGTAGCAGGTCATATGCATATGTTGGAACTTAATAATCGCGTATTGTAATAATATTCTCTGTATTGTTCTTAATAAGCCCCGGGGACGGAGAAGACCTTATATTGCCTTCTAAGATGGTTTTCATAAGTTATTCGTGCGTGTCGTATCAAATTAAGCGACCAAAGCGCTTGGTATAAGTAGGTACCAATTTTTTCATGTTGGCTGTGTTAAAGGCACGCTACGCCATTGTTAGTAAGCAATGAACTCGTAAAAAATATATGCCTTGAATACTGACAAATTGCTGTCTTCATAGTTAATATTGAGGTCGACAACAACAAGCCATTACAGAAGCCTTAAATGATAAAAATATATTTTTCTTATTGACTTGTGTGTGTTTTTTGGATTGCATTTGACTTTTGTTAGACGTACCGAATTTAAACGTATCGAATTTAGTTTTTAACATGTAGGCACCTATTCTGTGATGAAGGTAAAACATTTTACAAAATTGATGTATTAATAATCATTCTCTCGTAATATAATCTATACAATATACATAGGTTCATCTTTCATTATATTAACTGGCCCGATAGCTCAGTTGGTAGTAACCCTGCCTTCTGAACTGTGGGTTGAGGGTTCGATTCCTACCCAGGACAAACATTTGTGTGATGAACATAGGTGTTTGTTCTGTGTCTGGGTGTTATATTGTATTATATGTATATATTTACAAACAAAAAGTATTTAAGTATTGTATCAGTTATCTGGTACCCATAATACGAGCTTTGCTTTGTTTGGGGCTAGATGGCGTTGTGTGAGATGTCCGCACATATTATATTATATTATTATTATTATTATAATGATATAACTTATTTGTAAGTTTGGTAAAAAAAAAAAAAAAAAAAAATAACATTACACGTATATACGAATTTTATTTTATTTATATAGACAACGCAATGGAAATACAAATTATAAATGTAGATATGAAATAACCTATTCCCGCGTAATACAGCGAGCGTGGGCAAACTCGCTGGCAAACCTGCAGCTCCGTTGTAGCCTACACATTATTCAACGTGAGTTAGAGTCTGGCGAAACGCTTACATAAATAAATTCTAAACCAGCTGCTCATAAAGCACAATTTCCCTCGACTCTATTGCGAAGGCTGTCATACCTTGTACCGTTGCATCTTGTTTCCCATCATCAGTTCAGTAGCCATTCAACCTTTGAGGGGCGCAGACGTATCGCGTGCGACGATAACTAACTGCGTCCAGTTTTAAAAATTAACCGTGTCAGTAAACTTTTAAGCTTTCCCGCGAGTGAAAGTGACTCGTGTTTCTTGTGTTGTCTATATTATTCACCCTGGATTTCAAAGTTAATGGTAAGTTTATAAACTTGAATCCCATTTAAGAATTTTGCGTTTTCCTTACCGGTTGTTAGTTTGACTCACCAGTTTACTTACGGAGTTTGTATTTATCTCAACATCGTATTTTTCATTATTGTTTGCGTCATGGATGTTTGAAATGCTATCAATGAAAATTCTGACATAGGTACAGACTTAAGGTTTAGCTCGTAATTTTTAGATCTTATCATTTGAGCAATTATAATATGTAAGCCTTGCAATTTGCCAAGAGCGTTAGAATAATTAAAATTATAGTTTAGCTCCCAGTTATAATAATTAAAATTATAGTTCAGCTTCCAGTTAGTTAAATTAAATTTATAGTATAGCTTCCAATTAGTTAGTATTCGTCGTATTGGCTCGGTCCTTGACTTCTCGCTATGGCTAGTGGGTTACATCCGATCATCGCTTCACGCATCATGATTAGGAAGTGTCTTGTATGGTCCTAGAGACTATAATTATGACATATTATTAAGTCATTGCCATCGTAATTTTCGTTCCTAAAAAAATAATGACTACACAAAACTTTAGTCTCTATTGATGTTCGATGTACATTTATCAATGCAGACTAGATGTATACTGTATACGTACTGTAAAACGACCGCTGATAAAAACATAATAGCAGCCGTAAACACGACACCATTTTTTCCCCTGCTATCGCAAATTCCCTAAAGGTCATCATAATATTGAGAACTGACGGTCATCCAATTTTCTTCTTCTTGTTCCAAACTTATTTGTTACAATTATCTTGTTAAAATGTTAAATTAACTACTTCCTTATTCCATAACAACACACGTACTAATTCTCCTAATGGTTTAATAAAACCAAAGAAGCCCTCTACGGTTCAACGTGAAATATGTCATCAAATAAATTAAATCTTCTATGCCGTCTCTTTTATTTTAATAGGCAAAATAAAAATAATGGGTCATTTAGTTTTGAAACTGTATTCATACGGCCGATGAATGGCAGACGTAGCATCGGCACGCCCTGACCTGGTGGAGTTTGTTGACCCAACCCTATCAGCTTTGCCTTTTTATTTAACCAACCATATTTAAAATCTTAATGAAAAAAACTGAAATTATGAGTTGCTAACTGGTCGACTGAATATTTTCGTCGTATTTACATACAAGATCTTGCAAAGTGCTATGTGTTGTATTGCAATTATTGCCAGAAAAGTTGTTCGATAGCGAAAGTTCAATGGGCTGCATGGAAATTCTGGCGTAGTTAATAAAGCTGGCCACTACTGCAAAACGATGGGCTTCAAAATTATTGATAAAATTGCAGTAATTAAAGATACAAGGAAGTGAATAAAGGTTTCAATAACAGGCTTATTTTATAAATGCGACCTCCAAATATACAAGTTACTCATACCAAATTTTTTCAAAAATAGCTGGCGGCCATGAATTTTTTAATATTTTATTTCAACCTCGCAAAATTTGTCATATTTAATGTTCGTGAATTTGATTATCTCATCATTAGGCGATAGAAATGATACTGTTTTACTTCTGTTTCCTATTTATTGCCATCGGAAGGACTTAGTAAGTGTAAATATTGCCTTTAAAATGGCAAGAATCTGAATATGTTTCCTATTTTGTCATTCGAGCGTATCTCTTAATTACTTTATCGTGATACTTCAGCCACTTAAGGTCGGACAGACTGATACAGAATGGTTAGTGTTAAGATCCAAAGGCTACGGAACCCTAAAAAGATTGGTGGTACAAATTATTGTAGTATATTATGTTATCTTGTAAGTTTTTTTAGAGCTCGAAATGTTTAGTCGCGCCGCGCCATTCTGCTGACTCTACCCCAGTTATCTAGTCCAGCAAAATGCGTTGGAGTCTCTTTGTTTCGCCTGCGATTTCTTTTTTATCTGGCTCGCCTTGCTGGAACTAATGGTTTCGTAATGACGCCATGTCGCTTATTCTTTTTACCATTATTTTTACTTGTTTATGTAAAAGACAAATTTTGTGTCAATAGTAACTATAATTATATTTATTGTGGTAGTTGGTTATTTGAAAGAATAACTAGGCACTTTGTCCTTTAATATTATGTTGCACTCATGTGTCGCTCTATGACATTAAATTAAATATTGCTATCACAGACAAATTACAGTCGCCAATAATTTTATATTTATATCGACATGGGTAACCTGAGTTTTGGATTTTTGGGTGGTGTGATATCCATTTCAAGGTAAGGTTGGCAAAAAAAAGTAGAAAACTTTAAGCAAATAGTGTACGTTGACTAAAAATGGCTTAATGAGATAAATTCAGCGATATAGAAAACCAATGATTGATTATCATCATCGGTCTAATGAAGACGTCAACTGCTGAGATCGCCATTTTTGAGCGTCTGCTTGCCTCTTGCATTGGACACCTCTCATGGTTTTGGCCAGGTCCTAGGTCTGCACCTAGTGGAGGGTAGACCTATGTTGTATTTACCGGTTCGTGATCACCTCTTGAGATCCTTTCTTCCTCATCGGTTTTTGTTGCTGCCATCGGTTCTGCGAGCGATGTAGTCCGCTCATTGCAATTTCAACTGGCTATTTAGTGCTATATCGATGACTTTAGTTCTTCCGCGGCATCATCAATCATGTTCCCAAATGATTTATGAGCTGGCGACACCCTGTCTCCAGCTCATAAGTCATGCTTTAGAATTTTTTTATTTTTCTTTTATATTTTATTTGTTTTGTTCCTTGTTGGTTGCATCTTTTATAAATATGTATGTATAGTTAGGGTACAATGGGGCTGGCATAAACTTTGTTTAAAAGCCCCTTTAAAAAAATAGATTTAAAAAAAACAATCGTGTTGAAATATTTACTCTGGAGCTCCGATAAACACAACTCTTCTATAAAGGCAAAATCTAATTGACTGAATAATGTCCTAATATGTTTTTTACTAAAGCCACAGAATAATGAATCGTGGCAGAACGCCAATAGCCTTTTAAGGCTAAGGTGTAAAATTGCGAACCGCATTAAAATTCCTCTTATCGATTAATACCAATTGGATACGGGCACTCCCAGTTTCAGCCGTAGAGCGCTCTTAGCCACTTACTAGATAGCCATCTATTGCGGTCGGTCGCCAATTAGACTCGTGCGCAGAATTTTAATTGCCTTTGACCATCTGAATATTGATTAGATGATTTTACTCTGACCGTAGTGGCTCTTTGAACTGGCTGAGGTAAATGCCACAGAAACAGTACACACATTGCAAATAACAGTAGTTTATGTATGAAAACTGGAGGGAGACAAGAATGCCCGATCAAAATATACACACTAAGAACTATAACACTAATGTACAGCCAGAAATCCGTGTAAAGGTCGTACAATTTCGTCCGCATTTTTATTTTGTCGTGTTTAGTTAATTTGTTTAGTCAAATCCAGTGTGGACTTGAATCACTTAAATAATAATACATAATAGAAAGATCATTTAATGCTTCTGTTGCATTGCATTTGGGGGTCAACGTACTTTATGTCGTTATGTCAGGTTACTCGTGTTTACAAACTTTACCGTGCTATATTATTACGCCTTTGTTTTCACCGTTTTACAACAAACTAAATATTTTTGACAAACATTTGTATACCGTCTCGGTTTTATAGTCCTCAAACAAAACGGAATGTAAAGTTTGTTGAATTATTTGCGTAATCGTATGAGTAATGTTTTTCTCTTGACGCTTTTTTTATTATTAGTCTGGTGTAATCTCTCAAAACACCTTGTTCGTGTAACTTTTTCCATGTTATACATATTTGAGATATGTAACTGTATGTAAATGTAGTATTGCCCGTGGTCCTACATGGTAGTTTTACTGATGATAGTACCAAGGGCATTTTTGTCTTTGATTCTATCAGTAGGGCTACGTACAGGTTTGAACTAGAACTTAACCATCGTCAAGCAAACAACTGTGTTCCGGCAGCCTCGCCGATCTGCAAAGTTCGTCTAGATACCCCCATATTACCAGTTATTCTGCCGCCAAGCAGTAATGTACAAGCACTATTGTGTTCCAATTGGAAGGGCACTGTATCTAATAAAATTACTGCAAATGAGACTTTATGATCTAATCTCAGTAAAGCAATCTTATTACTAAGACTATGCTGATATCTCAGGATGACGTGCGCAGTGCAGCGTCACACGAAACTAGATTTCCGAGTGGTACTGTAACCGTTATGGGCGTCCGTAACATCAGGCCAATGAAACAAAAGAAATTGAAACCCAAATGTAGCCCGGAAAACCCAGTTCCCAAGAAACACAAAAAACAATACGTACTCGAATTCCTGTACTCCAAAGTCGAAATCAGTGGGAATGTAGCCAAAACCTTTTATATTTCACACAGGATATATAGATATCCTGTGTGAAATATAAAAGTATATAGCAGTTTTTCATACATTGACTCTTATGAATTAGTGATAATCTAGTCCACTTTGTATGTAATTATACCTAGTTATGTCGTGTGATCCGTTCCCACAGACGGCTAGATTGCCGGTTTTAGAATTAGTGGCACAGCAATCAGAATGTGCAGCCACTGGCCCGTGAAGTGCACTCGGCTTGTAATACCGTTACATCGTATCATCGCATCGCACGCCCATTGCCTCTGTTATATTATAGCATATGTCGCGTTAAACGTAGGTCCTCGATAAGTGGATTTGAGAACTTAAAGGTTAGTTTTGAATTTACCCGATACGGTGGGCGTATACACTTATAACGATAGTTGTCAATCGTAAGACTATCAAATTAAATAAAAAAAAGAATGCCACTCACCACTACCTTGCGGCTCGAAGCCTCATACAAAACTGAAGTCTATACTTTCATACTCTATACTACATTCTGTCTCTTTCATCTTGAATGTATATGAAGAAGACAATGAGTGTAAATTTCGAATCGAAACCTCTTTTATTGGTTTCAGAAAATGGTAGCTGGGATGGAAAGCGTTAAAGCTATACTGAAATGTCCGTTTTCTACAGTTTTCCCAAATTGACCACTCAGGTTTCCCAGAAGGAATAGTAACCACAAATCCTGCAAGCTTACAAGGCTTCATTCGACCTGAAGCCATTGTAGTGCTGTGACGGCAAACCGCTCACGCAAGTCACGCAGCACGTGTAGAAGAGATTATATTGACGCTCGAACGGATCTGCTGTGAAATAGTATAATTGGACTATCTGCTTAATTTGATCTTTACGACTTCTTCACATTATAATGCTTTTACATACAATTATTATAGAGTTGAAGCATTCAGCATCGGTTTTTTTTATGAAATGAGTAGCAAACAGACATCTTAGGCCTATTGCCGATGCAATACCACCGCAACCCTTAGAGAGGACTCTTAACGCTTTTCTTGAAGTCTGTGTGATCACGCGCAGACTCCAGGTCAGTACTTTGTATTTTATAGCAAAGCTATTGCTTACTTTACTTGAAAAGTTCAAGGCGTCTCGTGGTTTTACTCACTTCACATTTTCCGCGGGTTCTTTTAATTTTCCTTGACAAGGGGTTACCATAGTCTCTGTATAGTGTAAACAAGCTGTATGCAGATTTGCAGCTGTTTTGATTCCAACATTTACCATGACAAGTTGAGAAACATCGCCCATTTCTTGTAAATCACTGTATTCCTTGAATTTCTTTATTATTCGGTGATGTGTACATTAAAGAGTATGTATATCATGGCTTGTTGTCTTGTTGTTTCGGTTGCGCTTCATTCTTTAATGAAACAATCTGTAAAAGTGATAAATCACCACGTAGTTTTAACCCCTGAGTCGGGTGTCCTGTCCTGACCAAACAGAGGAGTGGTAAAATTCAATGTATCTGTGTGTTTGTCTGTGGCTCCCAAACGGATTAACCGATGGTGATTTTTCTTATATATCTGAAAGATAAATTGATCGAGAGTATGCTATAATTCAAGAAAATCGGTTCAATCATTTAAAGATCATCAGCATTTTATTAGTTAATCAAGGAGGGATGTAGGGTTTTTTTTAATATTGAAAAATATTACTTGTTTGAAAGAAGTTATTAAGTGTTAATCATAATAGAGTCGATTTTTTCACTTGTACCCACATAAAAATATGTTATCTACTGTGGAACTCTGTCTAGACAATTAATTTGGTATTGCGTGATGGTATAAAAAATATACGACGACGTTTTGCCGTCGGGTCGGAACTATGGGAATAGTGTCTTTGACATTGATTGACCTTGTATTCACATCCTTCAGAAATGCGAACTACTCACTTAAACAGTTCCAAATTTTACGTCGCCTTTATGAAAGTCGACGATGTAAATGAAAAACTCGTCTAGCATTAAATAGGTAAAGAACACAGAAGTCTAGAGTCTTAAACGTAAAGGGCTCCTAACGCTACGCAATATAAACGCTAAAGGCGTAGTGTCTTTATTGACAATAGAAATATTTTCATCGACACAATCGCTATTATTTTCACCCACTTTCTATGGTTCTCCGTCGTTTAACATGTCTTGGAATGCTTCGCCGATTAGTTCAGTCTCCTTGGCTGCACCTAGGACAATGACATCACTGAATTTGTTTATGCCGTGCAGCAACCATGGTTGGGTGAACCCTTTTATTGCTATGCTGATTGCAACGAACAACCTCGGTATTATTGAGTTCACGTGGTGCTGAACTGTAGCCGTCGCGGTTTGTGGCTGACGGACCGATTTCATTGTCTTCATTAGTGTCTGTCTATATTATTTTCAGTAGATATCATATCGCATTCTGTTATACAGCAATATAGTACTATTGCCTAGTTTACATAATTATGGTACTTAGTTAAAGTTAATGATTCTAATGCATTTGCAAATATGTACATGCAAATACATGTATGTATATGCAAATTAGCGTGTCTCGAATTTATCCTTGCTGTCTGGCAAGTTGTTTTTAATAAGTAGGATATAATCCAAGTCGACATAATTGATTCGATTATAATATTCACGGAAACATTATTTATGCAAATAACAGAATATCGTTTAAATCTTGCTGAACTTGTTTAATATTTGATGCAGTCTATAGGCTTGATTCAAAAATTTGTCAGCGGTAAAATTGAGTAGAGTAGTTCTAGCCATTTTGTGTGTAGAGCTCTCTATACTCACCGCGATAACCAACTACCAAATAATGATTATGTCTGAATCATAATTACGAAGCATTTGGTTGTTTTTTTTAAAATGTAAATTGAAATATAAGGGCGCAGAAGGGTCTAAAAACTACCTAAAATGCAGGAAGCATACGCCTAAATGTATGTGGGATTAGACAGGTGTTCGCTGTTCGTTGTTAGTTTTCTTTATGTTTATTATTTTACGATCGTACACGTATATCAGTGTAGAACCTAGGTACATTTTAAGTTTTTCTTATACTTTGTATAGTCTGTACTTCGTGCTCAAAACCTGTTTCATAAAATATGATGTTATTGTGCTTTATGTACCTATTCAATAGCGAATGATATCGCATCTTACATTGTCTTAGAATTTGCAAAAGCAAATGATTAACTTTGTTTGTGTTTGCATTTCTTGTGCGATGTACTCGTAATTGATAGAGTATTTTTTTTTTTTAAGGAATGACAATGTTCAATGCGGAATATAGGGGCTCCCACATAAAACGCCGCTCTGGACGCTTATCATAGGGAAGAGTTTTCTATAATGACGACGCTAGGCAGACGTGGTGATCACAAAAAAATTTAATGTACCAAAGAAAATACTGTTACTCAGTCCCTGGATAATCCCTTTGCCGGCTCTTATACGGTACCCGCAAGAGGAGATAGCAACATTTAATTTAAAACTGACGTGGAACCATAGTAACCCATGTACCTCCTAATATTAATTTAATAAAGTGTACTTAACGCGCTTCAAAACTAATAATTTATCTCTGTTTCAGTAAATTTTGTAAATTTAAAAAAATATTTTTTTTTATAATCATTCATTAAAGTTCCTCTTGTAAGTTTCTGAGGTAAACTACCTCAGTCAAGAATTTATTTTTTTTGGGTTTGCTTCTTGATCCTAAACATTATCCAAAACCTTATTGCAGTTATACAATATACAAATAATATTTCCATATCTTATACAGCAAAAACATAAATTAATAAGTGTTTTAAGAAGATTTTCATCAGTTTTGGACTTAAATATAAAAATCCAGATTAGTCACTATTTCGAATCCACAGCTGATGTCACTTTTTAGGTGCCGCCCACTTATCTATTTGTCCTACCAGTTAGCTAATGTTAGTTCTGTGGAACCTGTGTCGGGTATAGAACGCAATTGTGTTGTATTGATAGTCATACTGCATTCACAGAATTGTATCATTTATTGGGAGGACCAAATCTAGTACACATTTTGAAGTTGAGCCAAAATCGTTATTTTGTTACAAATTTTGTTGGTCCTGTAATCTCATCTTAATTTAAGTAATATTGTGCCGAAAAGTAGTACGGAATTACTGATATCAATTTCAAAACATATTATGTTACACCACACCAGCCGTGCATGAGTTCTTTACTAATAGTGATCGAATGGTGATTGAGTATCTTATACTTACGTGTGTAGGTAATGCTCACAGCAGTACAGCTAAATTGCCTTTTAAGTATGCAATGACGGAGCATTTAACTCATTATTTATTGGCTTTAAAAGTGGAAGGTTTATTAGCATTCACGATTTCTGGATGTCATGTCAAGGAAATACACGAAAATATGGTAAAGACGGATAATGGCCGTGACATCAATCACCGATCTAATGTTCCACCGAAATTCCTAAACGATTTGTAATACCCAAAGGGCTCTGAACACGCAACCCATGCCTTGGCAATATTTTAACAAGAAAAATCTACCTCTATCTATACGTACCTACCTACTATAAGGTAAGGTGGTATTTTCATTTTCAGATATCTATCTAGATTGTTATGTTTTTGTAGTCACAATCGCATTTGGCTCTTTAATTAAACTGATTTCCAGGACTATTATCTTTTAACAGGTTAAACTATCTTATCATGTTGAGCATAATCTGTTATGTTGAAATAGCAAAGTATATTAAACTTTATGTAGAGCTAGTCCCAAGGATTCCATTTTGGAGTTATAGTGACCTTTATTTTTTTAATTTTTATAATAAACCCCTACGATCACATACATAGATCCTGGACCCTAACTAGGATTCCCTGTGTTTGGGTTCCCGGGAACTACGAGAACTATGGTGCCACAACGCCCAAAGTCAGAACAAGTATTTGCGCTTTTTTTCTGTGCATATACTTGTCCTGCCGCGGGAATCGAACCCGCCGCCTCTGGGCTAAGAGCAGGCCTGCTCAACCACCACACCACTGAGGCTGTCATAAATAAGGATTCCATTTTGGAGTTTTAGTGATTATCCGATATAGGTTATAAACTTCTATTAAAATTACATTTCTTTCTTAGCAATTTTGAAACTCGTCTTGCCACTATTTAATTCATGACGTGTCGGGTCGAATGCACAGTTATCATTCATTCATCCATTGTTAAGCAGCATGTCGACGTTCCACCGGTTAAGTTTTACCAGTCATAATTTTCATATATTAGCTCTCTCACCTGTAGGATCCGTTTCTTTTAGTTTGTGTTGCTGATTTTCTATAAACATCACATCAACAGTCAGAACACGTCTACTGCTGAAGCACAAGCCCCCTCCATAAAACGCTACTTGGACGCTTATGGTTTGGCCGTATGGTTTGTCCTAATTACCACGCTTGGCAGGATTGCAGAACATTTGAATGAACCGAGGAGAATGCTGCCCATTCCCTGGATGTTCCCTTAGCAACGAGAAAAGATGTGCTCCTATTCGCCGGGATCAGAAGGCTAACATATACGAGTACATAGCAAAATATTAAACAGTCTTTGTAAATTATAGTAGTTACGTTTGCAAGGCACAGGTAGGAGAATGTTTCATGTCCTTGAAGTACATGGTTGGTTATAGACCATGCCCGTTTCCTCACAACAGGTTATCGTATTTGCTTTTTTCATCGGCAATCTATACTTTTATATAGGTACTTATAACATTTTATTGTTCAAGGCTTACTAAGATGTATAGATTACTAAAATCTAAATAAGGTGATACGTTAAATACATCTAGATGTTGTAAGTAGAGACTACAATTGGGTCGTTTAAAAACAATAGGGTCGGGTCGCGTGCGTTCATCCGACGCTGTTCATTGTAAACAGTCGGCAAATATTGTCACGTTTCTGCTGCTTGCTTCCACTGGTTCGTAACACGCAAGGTCAAGGTAGCTCCGCGTCAATACTTCTTCAACCAAGGTACATACACTTGGCTGACTATTCTTTTCATGGCCTAAATTCATTATTTTTGGTTATCGTTTTTTGTCTCGTAAACTACAAAGCGTCTAAGACAGTTTCAATTGGTTTGGGCACGCGTTACCTCACGGAAGTTCATTTTAAATACAAATTCACACAAAAATATCTTGTGTTAGGTAATCTGCGTTACTTTTAGCTGTGTTACACTAGATTTTTGTATTGAAGACACTTTGTTCATACCTAATCGTATTTTGATGAAACCTTTTAAAAAGCAGTTAAAAGTTAAAAGCTAATTTAGAACAGGTAATCGTGTTTCGGATGATGTAAACATCAGCCAGGTAGGGTAAATGAAAAATAAATTTCACTGCGCATACCTCGTCTTTGTTTTCACATTAGGGATCGTTTTGTCTAATAGAATGCAAATTATGTATAATACTAGCTTTTACATCATTACATTTGTTCACTAAATCTATCTTATAAATCACGTCATCTATATATGTAACATTACACTTATGTAGCTCTTTTTGTAGTTTTTATACGTCGGTACAGTTTAATTTATATACTTCAAGGTTAGTTATAACTTATGTTGTAATCAACGTTCTGTCTTTAGCACAATGGCATCAAAATAATCTCACTGTTATTTACATTCAAATTAGCATGTAAATCACTTTGACTTTCATAAAAATGTTATATGAAAAAGAAGTCTTCACAACCCGATTGTACATGCTGGCAAAAAATGTAACTAGTGTACATGTAATGTAATGTAATAACAGTGTACATGTAACCCGCTTCTAGTTTATTTTATTGGCTCATTATTTTATTGTCAGACATCTCCAATCCAATTGCATCATAAACTAAGTTAAGAACCTTGCATATCTTATTATAGTCAAGCTGCGTCGCCCCTCTTCTGGGAAAATATCTTTCCTTTCCTTGTTCATAAAATATCACCAAACTTGCACTTTTCAATCTCTTAGTCTTCTATCGAGAAACCGAAATCTGTATCGTGTGACTGTGCGACGCTATTTGACCATTTATGATTCTGCCTATGTTTGTTACCTATTCACTTCATCCAATACATGAGGTCTAGTAACATAGTATAATCATTCAAGCTACACAATTAACTAAGTAGATAGAAATATAGATACCATCGTCACTTTATAGAGAATACTCAAAGCGAATGGTTAGCCAGTGGCCTCTTGATGCCGTTTTTATGTACATTAGTCACCTTTTATGGACTGCTGTTTTCCGTCCGGTGCCAAATCGAGCTACTTTTTGCTACTCTGCTCCACTTTGCCATTATTCGTTCTCGTCGCTAATTGCAATAATTCATAGGCCATGTTTCTCTCGTACCTTTAAGCCTTTATCACCTTTACCGTGAATAAATTATCCTTCTTATCTAATTTATCTGTATATAACTGTAAATTTATGAAGCTACAAACATTTACCCGTTTTGCGTAAGTTTCCACTAACGCGGCTGTTAAAGTTAATATATTTCTATCTGCGACCAGCTATGTTGTATTATTGTATAATGTTGCGTATTGTATTTATAACCTTACTTATCTTGTCAGAAAATTACTTTTCCGTCATCAGAAACGATAGGTAGTCATTAAAATAGCACGTGTTATAATACCTATTCTTGTTACGTAGGTATAACTCATTTACTTTGTACTTTTGTATTAGCTGTCGCTGAAAACTTCTCTAGAAGTATATTGGGTGTTAATTTGCATCCCCGCTACAGAGAGACACACACAGATTGTACAGAAATTGATCTACTAGCACTTATAGAACAAGAATAAACACCTAAAAATATTCTTTATAAAAGACATTGTTTAAATAGAAAACCGTAAGTGTGTGCGACACAAGATTAGTCTTGTGAATATTATGAAATCGCCCCGTCTAACGCGTTCCTTTCAGTGCACACACAAAGAGGCTACTTGAGTTTCATCATAAAATTTATTTATTAAATTTTTGGCTACTAATTAAATGAGGAATCAAAATTTCATTATTAGCTGATTCAGTGTATACATTACAACGAGCCCTACAAATATGCACATGCAATATCAAAGCAACATCCGGTAGTACTTGTGTTCTTTATTCTTTGCTCATTTTTCACGCCGATTCATTTAAAAACAAAATGCCATTTATCTACATGTCATACTGAACTGAAAGTCATTTTCACAGAATGACGACATTTATTACATTTTCAAGAATAAACTTTGCAATCTCTTGCCTTGAACAAATCCTCGTGTAAATTGAGATTATCCTCTAAACCGTCCATTGTTCTGTTCCACACAATGTTTTATGAACCAGCTCTTTGTTTTCTACGCTATCTGTTTGCGTGTATGCTATTTAGAAATTAGGTTAGTGATAGTCATGCGAACGTTATTCTTACCTAACACTATCTGGTTTTTGAAGAAAAGAAGAAATTGGAAATATGTTCTTATTTTCTTCTTGCTTCAGTGGTAGTGATAGGTGGTTTCATCAAAATTTATTTGAAATGATAATGTTTCTGTTAAACGCTTCAATGTTATTTTGAATTGAATATCTTATTCTTTTCTTCTTATAATTTCTTTTATTTGACCAGCTTTAATTCTTTGTTTGAGCTTTGAACTCAATTCCAGTTACCAATTTACTTTTAAATTTAATCCTACTTTCATTCCATCGCCTTCAATATTTGGAATTGAATTTTTCCACCTTCTCAATATTTGTTTTACCTTGGAGCGTATTTACTATTTACCAGTTAGTTAACAAGCGACGTAGCACTTGGTAAGTGTCAAACGCACACATACAACCATCTCCAAGTATTGTCACAACTTGTACCAGAGTCTTGTAGACATGTGCAATCAAAACTTGGATAATGCTAAAGTTAAATAGGAAATTCCAAGTTTAACCTGGTATACTGAGTTCCTGTTAGAATTCACGCTGTGAATCGACGTGCCTTTTCGTTTGGCAAAGTTACTGTGCAACATTTACCTTGTTTCTTCGTATCTATGTAGGTTTATTTTCGTTTTGTTATTTTCTATTACGGTTAACATATGTATACCGAATTAACTATATACAAACAGTGTTAGTTGAACATTATGTTCATAATTATATATTACAGTAATCATTGACACCAAATCGTTTAAGAGCATTGTGTATGTTTATGGTATATTGTATCCTGATTTAAACTTGTATAAATATGAATTATCACCACAATTCATGTTTCATTCATGAAACAGAACACCAATGAATGAAAAACTACGACTTGCGAAGCTGCTAATGACTGCACACTAAAGTCAGATTAGGGTAAATTATGTAACGCTACGAGCATTACACAAAGGCTTTATTGCTGCGAACCGGCATCAGCGCTGGATCGGGCAGCCCGATGACCCACTTCGCAGGTCGACGACCGTGTGACGTCACCGCCTCCACCCCCCACGGTCACGTCACCCTCGGGGGTGTGTTCCCTTCCTGCTCGTTCGAGGTCACACGCTGTTCAGATTCCGTCGCGGACGAACGTGCGCTGCTCGTCCCGAAGTTGCATATCACATTTTACAAGTGGAAAGAGTTGTGAGCAAATTTTCCGGAATGACTATCTTAGGTAGGTGGTAAACTTTACCCGGTACCTTTTGATGTGCTTTTGTATTTATTTATCACGCATTATCATGTTGACACAAAAAGTAAGCTACTTTGTCAGCTGTCACGAATATTATACCCCTAGGTAATATGTGAAGTTTATTGTCTCGCAGCTTTTTCGTATCATGCTTACGTAGCATTATTTACCATAAAGGTGACCTTCAGACTTGCGTACCAGCGCCAGGTTATATAAACTAAAGCGTACGTTAAAGATATTCTGCATCTGCAAGGGATTTAGGTAACAAGGAATTATAAGCGTTGTAGATTCCTATAACTTGGAATTTTAATCGAGCTAGTTCTAATTAAAGGCTTTGATATATCACCAGCTATGTTAATTGTTGAAGGCTGCTCAAATGCACGCTTCATCCGGCGAAGGTGACTCAGTTCTTTATATTTTTCTTCAATTTCAACCTGCGTTTCATGAAGACATAAACGTGTGAGCTCCTTTGCCTTTACAAGTTTTATTATATTTTTACAACCACAGCTCCAGTTTAAATTTTTATTTGCATGTGATGAAAAAGGAACTTTATTCTTATTTGATTTATTCCTCAGATTTTGTTAACAAAACATCTTTCCACAATTTGTATAATATATCGATACGGACCAGACGTATGAATAATTAAGAAAATGAAGAACAAACATAGTTTAAATATATTTCACAGTGTTAAATGTGAGTACTGTGACCAGATAGTTATTAGTTCAGTGTAGGAAACGATACGCTAAATCGCCTTTTGTTTTATGATGCTTTGAGAACAGATATATAATTTAAACAGCACAATGATCTTTTGTGCATTGTCTTTTCTCACCAAATCCAAAGAATATATCATCAGTTTTTTTAGCTCGGCCTTCGCTTGTTGTTATTTTATTCTATGTATTTTGATTTATCAAACATCAATTTCCAGTCGGTAAGTTGTTTAAACCATGTAATGTAATATTTAAAAAGTTTAAAGCCGTAAGAACTAAGTAAGTTATAACTGGTTACTTGTATCTACTATTTAGCTTTATTTTCATCAAGGACACGAAGGCTCATTGTGAGTCATTTCTTGGATTTACTTTGTTTTCTTTTCATTAGTTTGTATAGTAGTGATGTTTGGTGTTGGTATCTAAAAATCTAGCTGTTTCTAAAAATGATTCTTCGTTTAAATGGCAAAAAGGTAACTTTGTATTGAAGTATCAAGTAAAATCGATATGTAATTCTAAAGATATACTATAACTGTAGAATAAGTTACGCCCGAGCGCTAACCTAATACTTTATGCAGCGCTACTGCGTTAACAACCCTTCTTGTCTGAAATTTCAATGAATGGTCGCTCTCCTTCTGAAAATTTGTATATGACAGAGAGGGAATATGCATCGTCACAGGATTATAAAGCATGCTCCAGTTATCTGTATCGCTTGTACTTGTACTGTCATTGTATTATACTGTATATGTGTTAAGAGTAGGTATTTAATATGCTTTACTCGTATTAATCTTTAAACTGTTGGTTGTCAAAAAAAAATCAATACTCCTTCGTTTTGCTTTACCGTAGTATGTGATTGTAGTGGTTCTGGTAGAAAGGGGTCTGAAGTTTAGCGACTGCGAACTGGAAGTATTCGATGTGAATTCTAATTGATTACAACACCACATTATTTTCATAGTTTAAAAGATAAAACTAACTCCTTTTACTGTATTCTCAGTTAATAATTACTAAAAATCAAAGCAAAACTCGCTGGTAAAAATAAATCATTAGGTCATCCAAATAAATAGAAAAACATACTCTTACAACCTTTTTATTGGATTTCCTCATCACATCTCGGTGAAGTTTACATAATACCGCTGCCTATAAAAGATAAAACAAAAAATATTGGTCCGGTAGGTCGGTAGAAAAATTTAAGTCGTGTTTTAGTACTCGCCTCGACGTAGTATGTAGGTCAATTTTCACGTGAATTGCTCTACTGAATTATAAATCTGATTTATGGGAGTTAAATATTTAAAGGAATAAGATTTGTCGGAAGCGGGAACTGTAAGCCTCGACCTTGCCGTGTTTTTCTTCTGCGTGCGGAATTCTGAAGGTTTTATTTAAAAAAATGCTATTTAGAATTATAATGAGCTAAACTGGGTCATCCCGGTACTTGAATTTATTTAAATTATCTGCGTGTATACTAAATTTTATTTTTATGACTTAAGCATGAGTTTGGAGTAAAATTTGCCGTCGTATCTAAGGCAAACACATTGTCTGAGCTTTTTAATAAATGAATATTTTAAATGTCAAAAAAATGGTCGTAGTAAATAGTAATAATTTTATGTTTTATTATATTATGTGGCGTGCTAGCCCACGAAAAAGTTTCAATACCAGTCTAATAGAGAACTTTTCCAGCTAGTTGCTAGGGGCAACGAATGTTGTTGATAGAGACTACACATTAGAGAAAATTTTATTTTCCGCATTTTGGTTTTTGTAAATATCTTTTTAATTAATATATCTTATACAAAGTCAATCGGCATATCATTAATTCAGCAAACCTATGGACCTCCTTCTATTACAACAAAAGTGTATCGAACTTCGCTTTACTGGTGACCTGTTTTGAACCGAAAGTCCACGTTTGCAGTAAATGTGTGTGATTTTGATTTTGTTGCTGATTGCGATAATTCTGATACTGATTCACATAAAGATGTCGCTCTCAACCGATAAGAACGAAGATATTTGTCGTGTGGGCGTGCGCATTCCGCCGTTTTGGCCTGAAAAGCCGGCCATTTGGTTCGCGCAGATCGAGGGCCAATTCGCGATATCGAACATTACTACGGACAATACGAAGTTTTTCTACGTTATCGGCCAACTAGACCCGCAGTATGCTTCTGAGGTGGAAGATATAATCATCAACCCGCCCGACACCAACAGGTATGAAAAATTGAAGTCGGAACTTATCAAACGACTGTCCGCGTCACGAGAAAAGAAGGTCAAGCAATTACTTATGCACGCAGAACTTGGAGACCGTAAGCCATCTCAGTTTCTAAGACATTTGCAACATTTGGCTGGACCTGGAGTTCCCGAAGATTTTCTACGTACTATATGGACCAGTCGCCTACCAAGTAGCACGCAAACGATAATCGCTTCGCAGATGATGTCTTCACTGGAAGCGCTCGCAGATCTCGCTGACCGCATCCATGACGTTGTTTCGCCTACAGCGCACGTAGCATCAACATCAAGTGCCATACCAGGAAGCTCTTTAGCAGCCATGAACCAACAGATTGCTGAACTTACCAAACAAGTGCAAGCTCTAACTGCGCAGGTGAACCGGCATTCACGTGCACCGAATCGTTCAAACAAGAAAACGCGCGGTCGTTCTAGCTCCACACGATCACAGTCGAACTATAGAAAATTTCCTGTGTGCTGGTATCATAATAAGTTCGGCAATGAAGCAAGTAAGTGCGTAAAACCGTGCGACTACCATGCGGGAAACGCGAACAGCAGTCGGTAATGGCGACGACCGATTGCCAAACTTCCGGTCGCCTATTTGTCACGGACGGCGCTACGAAGATGCAGTTTCTCATCGATACTGGCAGTGACGTATGTGTCTTCCCCCGATCGGCACTCAAGGAACGTCGTGAGAAAACAAATTATGAGCTGTGTGCGGCAAACGGTACACCCATTTCTACTTACGGCTACGCTCATTTAGTGCTGAACCTAGGCTTGCGCCGTGACTTCACTTGGCGATTCATCGTAGCGGACGTTACAAAGGCCATAATAGGTGTAGATTTTTTATCATTTTACAACCTCATCGTGGATTGTCGAAATCAACGTTTAATCGACAACACTACAAGCCTTACGTCCCCAGCTTCACCTGCACAGTCAACTGGGAACATTTCATCGGTAAAAGTTATTTCTGGAAATTCCGTATATCATAACATACTAAGCGAATACCCTGAGATTACTAGACCTTCCGGTGTCCACCGTGTTCCGAAGCATAATACCATGCATCATATACAAACTACTGCAGGACCGCCAATAAGCAGCACACCACGAAGACTAGCACCGGATAAATTAAAAATTGCAAAAGACGAGTTTGCAGATATGTTGAGGAACGGAACAGCCAGACCTTCAAAGTCACCATGGTCATCACCACTTCATCTTGCGCCTAAAAAAGATAACGGCTGGCGTCCATGCGGTGACTACAGAATGCTCAACGCTAGAACCGTACCAGACAGCTATCCCATTCGACACATACATGACTTTGCACATTGTCTCTCCGGCTGTCAAGTATACTCGGTTATCGATCTCGTAAAAGCTTATAATCAAATTCCTGTCTGCCCTGAGGATATTCCGAAGACCGCAATCACGACGCCGTTTGGTTTATACGAATTTCCGTTCATGACGTTCGGACTACGTAATGCCAGTCAAACGTTTCAACGATTTGTGGACGAGATGCTTAGGGGCCTTGAGGAGTTCTGCTTCCCGTTTCTGGACGATTTTTTGATCTTCTCACCTGATCAGGAATCACACAAGAAGCACCTTCATCTGCTCTTCAACAGACTCAAGGAATACGGCATGGTAATCAACACGAACAAGTGCATATTCGGTGTATCAGAGGTAACGTTTTTAGGACACAGCATCTCAGCAGCTGGCACTAAGCCGTTACCATCGAAGGTAGAAGCAGTTGCGAATTACCCTCCACCGAAAACCGTTAGAGAACTGCGAAGATTCCTAGGAATGGTGAACTTTTACAGAAGGTTTATTCCTGACGCAGCGCGGCATCAAGCGCCTCTGAATGCACTGCTCACAGGATCAGTTAAAGGTTCACATCCCGTGCATTTATCAGAAGAAGCTAATAAAGCATTCATCGCCTGCAAGGAAAGTCTCTGCCAAGCAGCACTACTCGCTCATCCAGACTGCCAAGCGAAGCTCGCTATAGTCACCGATGCTTCAGACACAGCAATGGGCGCAGCTTTACAACAGCATAGAGACGGCCTGTGGGAACCTTTAGCATTTTTCTCTCGAAAACTTTCGCCATGTCAACAGAAATACTCGCCTTACGACAGGGAACTTCTCGCCATCTACGAAGCAATAAAATACTTTCGTCACATGGTGGAGGCGAGAGATTTCATTATTTACACTGACCATAAGCCCATAACTTTCGCATTTCATTCACGAAAAGAAAAGTGCTCACCAAGACAGTTCAGACATCTGGATTTTATTTCACAGTTTTCCACAGATATCAGGCATATTTCAGGAAAGGATAACGTTGTGGCTGACAGTTTATCACGCATCGAAGAGATTACTCAGCCCATCGATCTATCCAAGCTTGCTCAAGCACAAAGCACAGATCCTGAACTAGAACAACTTTTGGATAGCGATACTTCTCTGCGCTTGACAAAAATCAAACTGCCTGGATCTCACACAGAAATCTATTGTGACAAGAGCAGCAATGTGGCCAGACCTTATGTGACCAAAGACATGCGACGGCAAGTGTTCGAAAACTTGCATTCTTTTAGCCACCCTGGCATAAATGCGACGACGAAACTGATATCGGAACGCTATGTATGGCCTAGTATGCGAAAAGATTGTAGAGAGTGGACTCGTTCCTGCCTAGCATGCCAACGATCAAAAATAACACGTCATGTCTCATCTCCATTAGCATCATTCAGCTTACCTCGAGCCAGATTCATGAAAATCCACATAGATTTGATCGGACCTTTACCTCTTTCACAAGGGTATCGTTACTGTCTCACATGTGTAGATCGCTTCACACGATGGCCCGAAGCTATACCATTACAGGAGATAACAGCTGAAACAGTGGCAAAAGCTTTAGTTCACGGATGGATATCCAGATTCGGCTGCCCTGAAGATATCGTCACTGATCGTGGTCGACAGTTTGAATCAGAACTTTTTAAGCATTTGTCCCACATCATCGGATTTCAACGCAGACGAACTACAGCCTACCATCCAGCATGCAATGGACTCGTCGAAAGATTCCACAGACAGCTTAAAGCCGCCATTACATGTCATGCGACCAGCAGCTGGCTTGAAACACTTCCACTTGTACTACTGGGAATCCGGGCGGCATTTAAGGAAGACTTACAAGCGACTCCAGCTGAACTCGTATATGGAGAGACACTACGACTCCCAGGTGACATTTTTTGTCAATCGGCTGATGGCACAGAGGACTTGACAGTATACACTGAAAGACTGCGCACATTCGCCAAAAATTTGTTGCCATTACCAACTTCTCACCATGGGAATAACCGCTCCATATTCATTTTCAAAGATTTAGCAACAGCATCCCACGTCTTTCTAAGAGATGACACCTCGCACCCATCTTTTCAAGCAGCTTACACAGGCCCGCATGAGGTGATAGAACGAGGGGATAAAGTTTTCAAGCTCCGCATAAAAGGCAAAGAAGTCACTGTATCAGTCGACCGCATTAAACCTGCCTACATACTTCGTGAGTTGGACCATTCTCCCGCCGTGGCAGCACCCGAGACCCGAGACGCTCCAGTGACCACCACTCGATCAGGACGAACAGTGCGTTTTCCAGAATATTATCGCCCGTAGGACGGTCTCTGGAGGGGAGTGATGTGGCGTGCTAGCCCACGAAAAAGTTTCAATACCAGTCTAATAGAGAACTTTTCCAGCTAGTTGCTAGGGGCAACGAATGTTGTTGATAGAGACTACACATTAGAGAAAATTTTATTTTCCGCATTTTGGTTTTTGTAAATATCTTTTTAATTAATATATCTTATACAAAGTCAATCGGCATATCATTAATTCAGCAAACCTATGGACCTCCTTCTATTACAACAAAAGTGTATCGAACTTCGCTTTAATCCTTTAATAGTGCATCGATCGATTATCCTAGTATTCTTGTGTAAAGTAAACATTACTTGCTTTTGTTGCGCTCTATGCATGTTGTACTCGACCAGAAACTACTAAAACGTATATAACCTATACCTCTCTCTGAGTAATTTGATTCTGTGCGGCCTTTGGTTCTGATTTTCTGAGACTACAGTAACTGTTGTATAGAACTTTTTGACTCACTTTCACACTTTTTTTTTTCGTCCGCCAGAAGTTGACAGATCTTTTTATGGTATACTTTAATTTATATCAAATATACTACCAAACCATCTTTTCCTGCGGGAAATATCCAAGTAATGGGCAGCAGCATTCTCCACGGTACATTAAATCTTCTGCGACCACCAAGATCCTTGCCAAACGTTGTGATTATGCCGAAACCCTCCTTTTTTATGTAAGCGAAGGCATGACAAGCTAGTCTATGAGATCAAATCGTAAAGTCTCATTTACCCAGTAATTTCACTAGCTAAAATGCCCTTCCTACCAGAAAACACTACTGCTTGTCAGCAGAATAACTGGCAAAGCGATGGTACCTACTTAGACGAACTTTGCAAAAAAATCCTAACATATAAGCGTCCCCCCCAAGAATACGTTTCCAAAGCGGTGTTTTACAGGAGAAACCTATGAACGTATTCCGGCATATGATGTGAAAGACTGCCAATATCAGGTACCTATCTTAATATTGTGCAAGCCATAAAATGGTAGTCACTTGTGTCGATACTTTATGCTAATTCTCAGCTTGCGATGTCGGCGAGATGGGCGGCCACTAATTGCTCATTTCCGTCTAATGGTATTAATAACGTCGTATCCATCGCAACACCGATTCAGCAATTCCGAGCTAATCATAGCCGAGGATGTCATTATGGGGCTCATGAGCACTTTCATGTTCATGGATCGACGTAGAGCAATTTCCGGCCGACAGCATCGACGGGTCGGAAGAGTCCCTTCGTGGAAACGCAGTTCTATAGCCACTTACTTACACTACAGTTGTAGGACCCGGCATCGATTGGACCAGTCTCGAAATAGTCCCCCCAGTAAATTGAGCTTCCTCAGATATTAATAAGTCGGTCATCGCGACACGGTTGTTGGTGAATTTCAAATAGGTTGGATACCTTCGTGATTAAGTATATTGTGCCTTTCATATTACATGCTCGACAGAAACATGTTGGAACCTTGGTCTATAATAAGGTTTCTATAATTATTCTCTCTAATTAATTCACATGTAAAGAAACACATGTCTATTTTCTTTGTTTTTCCGTCATTTTAAATTAATACATTTTGATCAGCAGTCCTATTGTCCCACTGTAGTCAATCCGGAACTGATAAAATTACCAAATTAAAAAACGCCATCTGTTACGAATGTTGAATGTGAAAATTTTAACTAAGTGTCTATTTTGTGTAAGAAGAAAGCTGCTCTATCAGAGATTTGCATACTTACTCTTACCGACGGTTCAAGACAGGTACTTAGTATTCATATCTATACATATTATTTATACATTAAAAAAAATGGAGATCGTACGCGCTGCGGAACAAATTCATTGTAAGTATAATCACCGTTGGGAAAGAAATGCTTGCGTGATCTAGAAAAAGCCGCATTCGGTACATTGAGTAAGCACCTCCATAGAAACTATGCGTTATCAGTTAAGATGACAAATCGAAAATATTGGCGGTAGAAATCTCAATATTTCTCAGTAACAACCAAACATTTGTAACTAATATTTATGTATTTCATTCATCATGATATGTACGTCATTTTTGTAATTGATTTTCATGATTGGTTAACTTTCATAGCAGCTATAAAATTATGTAAATATACAATATGTTTCTTATATAATTCTTAAATTAAGGCGTCAGTGTTCCTACTGAAATGGGGAGACAGAGTGCGTGGGACATTCCACTCATAAAATTAACCCATTCGGTTTTATTGGATCAGGTGACAGATGATGCAGATCGAGCACGTCTCCTAGCTTCATCGGAAGTAGAGTCAGGTCACTGGCTCCGTGCCCTTCCCTCCGACAATTTGGCGACTGTATTAGACCCCAGCAGCTTACGTGTAGCCGTGGGTTTACGTTTGGGGGTTAAGCTGTGCGAGCCTCATCACTGCCAATGCGGGCAAGGCGTGGACCGACTCGGACGACATGGGCTCTCATGTGTGAAGAGTGCCGGCCGGCTATTTCGTCATTGGGCGATCAATGATTTAGTCAGGCGGGCACTCTCCACAGCATTCGTGCCCTCTACGCTGGAGCCGACTGGGTTGCTGAGAGACGACGGCAAGAGACCGGATGGTGCCACCTTAGTCCCGTGGTGTCTTGGACGCACACTTGTCTGGGACGCTACGTGTGTGGATACCTTGGCACCTTCTCACGTCTCCAGCACGGCTCAAAGCGTCGGGGCCGCGGCGGAACAGGCGCAAATAAAAAAACGGCGCAAATACGCACAGGTCAGCGCAAATCACGAGTTTGTGGCGCTGGCCGTAGAAACATTATGCCCGTGGTCGTCCGACACAAAAAAATTTATTAAACAAGTTTCGACTCGTTTGGTTCTCGCATCGGGGGATCCCAGAGCTGGCACATACTTCGCTCAGAAGCTAAGTCTTCTAATTCAGCGAGGTAATGCTGCCAGTATTCTGGGAACCTTACCGCGCGGTGGTGAGTTGGATAGCGTATTTATTTTGTAAATAATGTTTTATTAGTTGTAACTTTTTATTTATAGAGTGCCTGTAAATATTAATGTTTATAGTGATTTTTGTGATATACATTTTTAATAGTAGTCAAATAGCCTAATAAATTCTAAGGTATAATTCTTAAATATAATTCTTTTTTGTATGTTTTGGCTCTACGTGTTTTGCGTATTTAGCCAGTGACAAGTAATTGATAATTTATCAAGTTAATGATATTTCACGCAGATATATTTCAAGTCACAGTCCAAGTCATCGAGTCGAGTCATAGTCTAGTCTAAGTCATACTTCTAGAAAAGTGGTAGAAGAAAAGTGGTGGCAAGTTTACTAGAAGCTTCTATGTAGTTTTGGAAACAACACGATAAGAAACGTTTCACCATCATTATACCACTTTCCTACACTCACGCCTGTAATCCAGCACTTAACGAATAAACCGCCACCAATTTTATACACTAACACTGAAAATAACACAAGCTTTTTTTAAATGTTATTGAATGATGTGACGAGCTAGTCGTTCATCTGATGTTAAGCGATACGGCCACCCATAACAGAACAGTGTCTACAATGCGCACATCATCCTGAGATATCAGCACAGTCTGGTAATGGATTACTCGACTGTGAGATCAGATCATAAAGTCTCATTTGCCTAGTAATTTCACTAGCTACATTTCCCTTTAAACCGGAACACAGTAGTGCGTGCACATTACTGCTTGGCGGCAGAATAACTGGTAAAGCGGTGGTATTAGACGAATTTTGCAGAAAAGCCTACCTACCTAAGTATTGGAAAATAATACAGTGCGGTGAAGGATATTTCTCGTTTTCCCGACAAAGACTCCAAATATAATAGTTATGAGGATGTGTATGCTACAGAGCCGGCGGCGTGCGCGATGCGCGCGCCGGGCGGCGTGGCGACGCTGGCGCGCTGGGCGCACTCGCCGCCGCCGCCGCTCGCGCCGGACGCCTGCGCCGCGCCGCACGCGCTGCCCGTGTTCCCTCACGATGACGTCATCAACTCCAGGCTCGCTATATGGTCAGTACCAGGGCCCCTACATGCGTGGCGACGCTGGCGCGCTGGGCGCACTCGCCGCCGCCGCCGCTCGCGCCGGACGCCTGCGCCGCGCCGCACGCGCTGCCCGTGTTCCCTCACGATGACGTCATCAACTCCAGGCTCGCTATATGGTCAGTACCAGGGCCCCTACATAGCGAGTGCAGTATAAACTCATACACAGTTTTATATCTATCTGTGAATAGATATAAAACTAGAGTAAACTATAGAGTATCTGTAAAGAGTTCTCTATCTATCTATAGATCGAAAACTCTTTAGTATGTCACTCTTTGATATGGTGGAGAACGGCCTATACTTCCCGTATTTAATAACGTTTGTTTGGGAACGTTGTGAGCTGATAATGCACCAGGTCACCAGCACAATCAGAAGAGTGTTTTTTGAGAGCAACTCTACTACTTCTACTACTACTACTTCTACTACTACTACTCTAGTACTTCGTACACTTCGTTGGCCTATCGATCCGTATCCGTAGATCATGGGTTTGAAATCGAATCCTACAAGATTATCTGGTAAATCGGATGTCTTTATGCATTTTGTAGGCTAACTTTAGCTTTTCATTTGAGAGCTTGTTCCTAATCTAGGCGTAGCGTATATACCTATTATAAAAAAATATGGTTAATGGTGAACTTGACGTAATCGGAAACCGCACCTTTGACAGCGTACATTTTCTGTCAGTCTGACGAATTTATGGTAATGCAGGCTGCTCTAGTCTAATTTTAGATTTCTACCTAGGTTGAATAACTCATTATATTAGCAATTTACATTTTGACTTGTAGCATAATAATATACCAGTTTTTTTCATTGTTTGATAGGTTTGCGTTTATATACTATCTCACCTGATGGTAAGAGACACGCTTGCCTAGAATATACCTGTTCACTCTCGATTTGAAGACTCCAAGGTTATAGTTTTGCAACGTGGAGCCAAATCTCGAATCACAACTAAAATCCATGTTGCCACTTTAACATAACAGTATTGTCAAACCAATTCCAGGCATGGTGACATATCAACATTGGACGCGGACGTGATCACCAACACGACAGATGAAACCCTAATGGAATGCAATGCCGTCAGCGAACGCATCATGCACAACGCTGGGCCTGACCTTAAGGAAGAAATTATAACCCGAGGGCACGGTAATTACCTTGGTCACAGTTGACTACACGACTCATGCCTCGGTAAAACGACTTACATGGAACATTAACGTCATTTGAACATACACGCCCTTAAGGTAGTTCAGTGTGAACCTCCTCGTATACCCTGGTCTATCAATAGTAAGATAAATAACGGCTAAACTCACGTCAATCAAACAGTCGAAATTACTCCGACCAGGTTTCTAAAATATTTGATGTCCTTTTTTGAGAGCCAGTTACTAACGCACGCTTTCGCGACGGTCATCACGTAACGGGAGTAATTACGACTTTTTCATTGACATGAGTTTAGCCGTTATTTATATTACAAAATGTGTCATACTCACGATAGTTTTTAAAATAAAAAAGGCCAATAGTAAATTAAAGAGATGTTTAATTGTGATTGCTGATTGGCTGCGCTCCGAACATATTCCTCTCAACAGATTTAAACACCCAATGAAAAAGGCGTACTTCCTTAATCGTGATACGTGGAGATTCCATACAGGATGTTTATCATCTGTTTGTGGAATGTGTTCGGAGTCAGCAAATGAGACAACGTATGAGTAGCCAGTATGGCCTGAATCTAATGAACACCGGTGAGCTACAAATCCATTAGTCTATGCCATTAGGCGAAGCAGCCAAGACGTTCTTCGCAATGGTCTATGACTTAGTCAACTAAGCCTGATTTTATATTTAATGACAGAACTGACATCGACGCTCAGCGATTTTAAGTTCCAAAAAAAGAACATACCCACACCCATACACCCTACTCAACCTTATTCGAATTCAACACATTCAGTGACTACACACTTTGCTCAACATATCTTGAGTTCAATATACCGGTTATGTGATGTTTAATGATACACAACCTTCCAAATCAAATTTGAGCGTTAAACACTCGATTGAATGATAAACATACTACATAATCTTATTAGACTGCAACACACCCGTCGCAAACATTACATCCTTCTCAAAATTTTAAAATCTCAACACCTGGCTAAGTGACACACTCTTTTTAACTTCGTTTAAGCATAACACACGCCGAAGTAATCGCCCACTCTACCTAATGGGGAGGCCTATTTTCAGCAGTGGACGCAAAAAGGCTGATGTACACGATAACGTGCAACATCAAATTTAATACTAACGAAAACAATGTATTGTAGTGACAAATAACTACTACTAGTAGCCCTGTGAGCTGTAGACTTGAAATATGAAGATTTTCAAAAGACAAACTAACAAAATTCACGAGAATCGGTTGAGAAAGACCGCAGAGAAGAACAGCAGGATAGCCGGCTTGGACCGTTGCCGGGATACGAGAATCGAGACGACTACGTCCACTGGAAGATTGGACCCTATTGAAAGTTGCGACCGTTCTAGCTAACCTACGGGGGGTATAGCTCGTGCAAAACTATGAGCTCTCGGAAGTTAGGCCCGAGTACCAAACCGCGCATGGTACAGTTGAGTGCATTGTAAAAGCGGCCATACAGTAACTATAATATACGTACTGCGCAGCCATCCGCGATAACTTTCGAGAGCTCATCAATTTTTGCGCGGGCGTTCACCTCGCCGGTGGGGTCGGTGTTAATAATAAATTGTGTTACGCTGGTATCCTATACCGGTGCCGGGCGCGGTACCCGAGTCGGTACGGTTAGACTGGTCTGGTGATCCTAGCGCAGCCGGTACTAGGAGCGTCCGGGGGGCGGCGCTTGCTCAGACGGTGCACGTTGCAGAGTGCGGCGCGGGCGCGGCGCTGGTGACGCCGGGGTTCGGGCTGCGCGCGCGGCACGTGGCGCACACCGTGTGCCCGCAGTACGCGCCCGCGCACCGCTCCGCCGCCGAGACCGCGCTGCACGCCTGCTACAGGTGGGTGCGGGGGGCCGCTGGTGACGCCGGGGTTCGGGCTGCGCGCGCGGCACGTGGCGCACACCGTGTGCCCGCAGTACGCGCCCGCGCACCGCTCCGCCGCCGAGACCGCGCTGCACGCCTGCTACAGGTGGGTGCGGGGGGCCGCTGGTGACGCCGGGGTTCGGGCTGCGCGCGCGGCACGTGGCGCACACCGTGTGCCCGCAGTACGCGCCCGCGCACCGCTCCGCCGCCGAGACCGCGCTGCACGCCTGCTACAGGTGGGTGCGGGGGGCCGCTGGTGACGCCGGGGTTCGGGCTGCGCGCGCGGCACGTGGCGCACACCGTGTGCCCGCAGTACGCGCCCGCGCACCGCTCCGCCGCCGAGACCGCGCTGCACGCCTGCTACAGGTGGGTGCGGGGGGCCGCTGGTGACGCCGTAAAACACGTTTCGCCATCATTATACCACTTTCCCGCACTCGTGCCTGTAATCCAGCACTTAATGAATAAAATGCCACAACCTGCAATTCAGAAGGCCGGGATGCTACCGACTGAGTTAACGGGCCAATCGAATGAATGTATCCGTGACTGAGCGCGTGTTTCCATTCCAGGAGCGTGCTGTGCGCGGCGAGCGAGCTGGGCGCGCGCTCGCTGGCGCTGTGCGTCATCAACACGCCGCGCCGGAACTTCCCGCCGGACGTCGCCGCGCACATCGCACTACGTAAGTATCCCGGCGCCGAGCGCGCTCCCGCTCCAGGAGCGTGCTGTGCGCGGCGAGCGGAACCAATTCCGTTTGCCTCGCTAAGTCAAGCGTGCGTAAAGAAATTTTACATAAAAAAATACGATCGCATTTCATTTGAAGGGGTGAGAGGGGTTTAAATTGATAGTTTCGAGAAAATTGACTTTAAACTTCAACCGCTTTATTTTAATGTAGAGTGCGTATCAAGTAATAGATAAAGTTTTTGTAAGTTTCAGTTGTTTGAAAATGTAATAATTCTATTTTAAAAACAAAATATAGTACTAATTCGTACAATTGCTGTAAAAGTATAATAAAATATAATAATGTTTTTATGCCAAGCGAACTATATTACTGTGTCAAATAAACCGTTTCTAGACAGAAAATCTCAAAATTTAAGCCTAATTTCGGTATTTTGAGAATGTATTATTGTAGATAATTTCACGCTAAATCCAACGATACCCATAAATCATTTTGTGAAAAAAAACAGTTTCCAAAAAACCCTTTTGATGTCATTCCTTAATTTCGACGGAAGGCGTAGAACAAGCGAGGCATGCGCAGGCACGGTCCGGCGGTTCCTGGAGCAGCACCGGCGGCCGCAGCTGGTGGTGGTGGCGAGCGCGAGCGCGGCGGAGGTGGCGCTGCTGGCGGCGCTGGCGGCGCTGTACTTCCCGCGGGACGCGCGCGAGGCGCTCGGGCCGCGGGCGGCGGCGGGCGCGGCCGGCGAGCCGCTGCACCCCGAGCGCCGCATCCGCATCATACACAACCCGCACGAGCACAAGGGCGCCGGTGAGCTGCTGCTTGTTTCTTTTGGAACGAACTTCCGTGTCGCGCGTGGCGAGAGGGGACCCCTCGCCCCGGTACGGCGGACGAGGGCTCACGGGGGGTTTTAGTGGGTTCGAGGCCCACATACCCCCTGCCACCACCCCCATGGTGGCAGGGAAGTGCGAGGGCAATCCCCCCCTCAAAAAAGGGGGGGCTAGATGAAAATAATTAAGACCAAAATTATAACGACACTTTTTGCTATATATGTAGTTGTAAGCCGTGCGGCATGCGCGTTTCTCTCTCTATCTCTCTCCTCTCTCCCTCTCTCATAGAAAGCAAGCCATTTATTTTATAAAATATAATTATAGCGTCGCAATTGGGATTTTTTACGGATAAATTGCAAGACATTTATACACATCATTCGTCAGACGCATTCATTATAGTAGGCGATTTTAATCTCCCCTCTATTCAATGGGCTCAACAAGCTGGTCCACCTGCACTTACAGTACCGACCGTATCGGGCGATTCACTTAGAATATTTACTGATATTTTAATTCTATGCAATTTATCACAATTCAATGTTATTGAAAATCAAAATAAACGCATTCTTGACTTAGTTTTTCTAATTTTTCATTAAATATTAATAACTGTGTTGACCCACTTGTCCCTGAGGACGCGCACCACCCTTCATTACTTGTCGAGTTAGATCTCTCAGTTCAACAACGTTGCCCCAATAAGCCAAGGGTAAAATATTTTTATGAATCTGGTGACTACGCTAATTTATGTAAAGATCTCGATAACTAACTGGCAATACAATTTAAATTTAAAATCAATTGATGAAGCTCTTGAATTATTTTATAAAACTTTATATACATTGCGAGACAAGTATGTTCGCCATAAAACAGTATCTGTAAGTAGCAAGCATCCTCCCTGGTTCACCGCAAGTCTCAAGAAGATACTATCTGAGAAATATAAACATATTTGCAAATATAGACGATATGGAAATAGGTCCGATTACGTTTCTTTCTGTACGCTGCGGGACCGTGCGAAGGTCTATGAGAAAGAGTGTTATAACTCGTATATCAATAAGATTAAAACCTCAATTACTCATTCACCTAAAGCACTCTGGTCTTATGTCAAAAATAAAACTTGTAATTCATCTTTTCCTTCCACTATGACGTATGGCAATGACACCGCAGATACGGGTGAGGGCTTATGTGAACTATTTTCAAAGTTTTTCAAATCAACTTTCCGTCAATCAACTTGTAATAGTCCTTCAACCTCCACTAGCCACGTGGCTCATCATACGGATAATCCAGTGAACATTGGTTCCATTGAAATCTCATTGGAGGTTTTAGAGAAATTATTAAAATCTCTCGACACAAATAAATCAGCTGGGTCAGATGACCTTCCACCCATCTTTATTGTTAAATGCTCGCAAAGTCTTACTCTTCCGCTTGGTATAATTTACACCAGGTCAGTTCGGGAGGGCGTCGTCCCCCGCATGTGGAATCTGCACTAGTGTCGCCTATTCACAAAAAAGGGTCTAAGTCTCAAGTTGAGAATTACCGCCCTATATCGAAACTATGCATTTTTGCGAAACTGCTTGAGAAGATAGTTTATTCACAAACATACGCAGCTTTAAAACCAATATTTATACAGGACCAACACGGGTTTCTTAAAGGGCGCTCCACAACGTCCAATCTACTTCTCACAAATGAATTTATAGTGGACCACATGGCGTTGGGGCACCAGGTTGATGGCATATTTACAGATTATAGCAAAGCGTTCGACAAATCACACCACTCATTGCTTTTAGCTAAATTACAATCAGCAGGAATACACGGTGATCTTTATAGATGGTACTCCTCCTACATAGAACGTCGATCTCAGGCTGTTGTTCTCAATGGATTTAGATCATCATGTACTAATATAACATCTGGAGTTCCCCAGGGTTCCTTACTAGGACGTCTGCTCTTTCTCTTTATCATTTTCATAAATGACATTAACTCCTGTTTTTTGCACTCAAAATTCTATTTATTTGCAGATGATATGAAAATTCTTAAACCAATCAGTACTTTAGTTGATTCAATCGAACTTCAAGAAGATCTCGATAGGTTTAGTGATTACTGCTTAACAAATAAATTAGACCTCAATGTTGATAAATGTTATACAATTACTTTCTCGAGGAAAAAGAACGTTATTGAAACAAAATATTACTTAAAAGGTAAAAAAATTAAGCCGAGTAGAGATCATGAGAGATTTAGGTGTGCTGCAAGATTCTAAGTTAATGTACAATCAACACATAGATAATATCGTTACAAAATCTTTGAAAGCACTTGGATTTATCATGAGGGTATCTACACCATTCAATAATATTAAAACACTAAAAATTTTGTACAGTAAAGTTTCTTTACTGTACAAAAATTTTGTACAGTAAAGAAACTTTACTTTCGACAGTAAAGTTTCTTTACTGTCGAAAGAGTACAGCGGAAGTTTTTAAGATTTTTACAGTTTCGCTCTAAAACATTTGACGTCAGCTATGAGCAGCGCTGTAGACGTCATCATTTTCTGCCACTCAAAACAAGGCGGATTATGGCAGATGTAACATACTATTTGAATATCTTAAATAATAAAGTCGATAGTGCCGAGTTACTCAGCAAAATTTCCCTTCGAACTCCAACATTTAATTTCCGGCATACACCGCTCCTTTCTGTTCCTTTGGCGAGAACAAACTATAAGCAAAATACCTTCTTCTGGAGAACCTCTTCATTTCTTAATGACTTTTTAAAGATTAATAATGCTTATGACATTTTCTTTGGCGGGGAGCGTTCCATAAGGCAAAAATTGGCATCTGAATTTTTTGTTTCTCAAACTCAATTACATTACTGAATAGGTCTCACGCTAACTCCATGAGCTACCTACTACGAGCTTATTTCTTTATATACTAATGTTTCTATAGGTGGAAACTTGTAACTGGCCTAGTTTCTTTTACTGTAAGTTTACGTTTTTATATGTATTTTGGCTGTAAGTTTTCCTAATATGAATAAATAAATAAATATATAATAATTTTTTATTTATTTATTTTTTTTTGATTCGATAATTTCTAATTGAAACTGTTTTAAAAACAAAAAAAAATATTTTGTTTTAACTTCGTTCCATCCGGGTGTCCCTTGACACCTCTCAAGTTTTTTTGTTTTTATTTTGCCTCCACACTTTTGTGTATTTATATTTTTACCCGGCTCGAAGGACCAAAATGTAGGTTGTTGCTCGCAACCCTACATAGGTTTTGATAATTGAAGGAATGAGATCAAAAACTGATTTTTTTTACATAATGACCTATAGGTATCGTTGGATACGGCGTGAAATTATCTACGACCAGTTACGCCCCGCGGTTTCACCCACAGATAAAAAGTATTTTAATTTTTTAAATACTTACTCATCCCACGGGTGAATTAGTAAAACACGGTCGAACGGAATAAAAAGTCCTATGTCCGTCTCCTGGTTCTAAGCTACCTCCCCACCAATTTTCAGCCAAATCGGTTCAGTCGTTCTGGATTTATAAATAGTGTAATTGACACGACTTTCTTTTATATATATAGATGTAATAATGTGATAGACATATGTAACTCTATTGGACCAACCACCTGCACGTCTGTTTATATGTATCGCATTTAGTTGCATCGAATCCATCGCACAAAAAAAATTAACGCAATGACTTTCTACGTATTGCCATGAGTCATGGTTTCCTTAATTTTAATTAATGGCCCAGTCATTTATGATTATTGATAATGAGCATATCGTTACATTTCTGCAGATAGATACAGTGGCGGAATTAGAAAGCACGTCAATTTTGCAAATACATTTATTTAGTATGTAGCGAGCACATGTTAATTACCTTACAAATTGGATCACAGAACAAACCGTTGTTGCATAGAAAATTATGTTTAACTGTTGGACAACAAAGTCCAAATTCAATCGGTCCAAGGTTGTTTAACTTACCTTCTCAAAGGTTTTTACTTGTGTATTTGACATTTGACATTGCACATATGCGTAGCTACATCTTTTTAAATTCAACTACAACTCTTTTGTGGAGAGGTAACCATATTTTTGCCAATTTTGCGTAGAATGGTAACACAATGAAAAATGTTCACTGGGAAATGACTTTCTTCTTCTCCTTGTTTAATGGCTTGCTTTTTTAGCGATAATTCTGCCAGTGTCAAGTGAGGAATTTCGTACGGTTATGTCATGGCAACGTCTTATTTTGTCAGTCAAAATGCCACAGTAAAACGGTGGATATTTTAATGAAGGCGATAGAAAGCCTTGAATAGAAAACGAAAAGGCATGGTTTAAAACCTGTAACAGTTTGCCAACACTAGTGCACGTTCACAAACACTTAACGTATAATAATCCACCCATCCATTACACATTAAAATTAAAAAATACGCGGGTAAAATTCACAACCGCCATTTTTGGATTCTTTTAAACGACCGGAAATTATTTTTCTTAAATTATTTGAATATATAAGTAATTGTTAGTTTAGCAACGTTTACATACTGGAGGTTTTTGATGTCGTTGTTATACGAGTAATAGAGTCGGTAAAACAGACGTTTGACATCAGCGAGTGGGCTCTATCGTTACAAACCTTTTTGTTCTGCGAGTGTGCATCAAAAAAGCGTAACATCTTGATTTTACTTGGTTTATCTATGTATTTAGTTCACATTTGAGTAGCCTTATAGTGATTCTTATCTAATCGACAGAAGTAACCCACTTAAATCTGTAACTGATAAGACTATATAGACACACTAATAGTAATTTAGGTATATTTAATAAAAATTGACAAACAAAATTTATTTTTATTAGTTACTAGTTGCACCCTGCGGATAAAAAGTATTCTATGTGTTAATTGAGGCTATAAACTATCTGTGTTCCAAATTTCATTCAAATCCGTTCAGTAGTTTTTGCGTGAAAGAGTAACAAACATACATCCCTACTCACAAACTATCGCATTTATAATATTAGTAGGACAGCCAAAGCATTTGACCTTTGTCTCGCCTATTATTAAGCAATGATGTGGTCTAAGATAGGACATGCTTCCCAAAGTCCCAGGTTATAGTTAACTAGAAACAAGGACGCCGGCAAGCTGTTCCATTCATTAGCTGTTCGCACTATAAAGTTAGTAGCGAAACGCTTAGTGCGGGTTGAAGGAATTTCAACCATATATGGATGCCGAGTTTCTGTGCGTCTTGTACTCCAATGAAACAAAGATGGGGAAATTAGGTCCTTTAATTCCTGCGCACACTCCAAAAATCAATATATATACTGATATATTGATCTAATAGATAAGACCGATAAGCCAGCAACTTTACGACGGTCCACATTTACACCGTTACATGATCCAAGCTCTGAAGCTTTTGGCCCGTTTCTGATTGGAGTCCAAGGTTTGGAGCTGAGATGGCTACAGAGGAAGTACTAACGTCTTACACTACTACACTACACTAATATTATAAAGGCGAAAGTTTGTATGTGTGTATGTTTGTTACTCTACACGCTCAAAAGGCTAAATGGATTTAGATGAAATTCGGTACCAGGATAGCTTATACACTGGATTAACACATAGGCTACATTTTATCCCGGAAAAGTAAAATGCTACCGTGGGATGAGCAAATAATAAAAATACTTTTATCGACGTGTGAAACCGCGGGGCGCAACCAATGATTGTATAAAGAAAAGAGGGGCGCCGTTAGATAACAAAAAAATCAGCACATTTTCAGGCGACGATTCAACAATTACAAATGAAAACTAGACTAAACGTAATCTTCCATAATATCAATAACCGTTCAGTCGTTATCACCGATACCTCCGCATATAACAGGTTATCAGTCCATGACGCATTTAGTTATATCGCCAATTGCAGTGCTGTGCAGACTAGAACCTTTAGTTCTAGAAGCTATTACATTCTTACAAATGCTTTACAAAAATATTGGCTTTTAATATCTACTACGCTGAAGTTTGTTTCCTTTAAAAACTTTGATTGGTGATTTATAACGAGTGTTAGTGAAATGGAGATTGCGTCGGTGTCCGTTAATATGGAGTTGAAAGCGAGACCTACGGTTTCTGGTAATATTTTATTTATTTACTTCTTTACCCTGCAATTACATGAAATAAAATTAAGGCCGTGAACACGAAGTGAACGCGCGACCATAATTGAAGGGTTGAGAATAAAAAGGGTTTAACTGTCTAATTGACAGTTTCGAGAAAATTGACTTTAAACTTCAACGTCTTCATTTTAATGTAGAGTTCTTATGAGGTAATAGTAAAGGTTTATGTAAGTTTCAGTTGCTTGAAAATGTATTATTTATATTTTAAAATACTAAATATAGTACTGATTCATACAATTACTGTAAAAATATAATATAATAAAATAATTATAATAATGTTTTTATGCTAAGCGAACTGTATTCCTGTGAAAACCCTTTTTAGACTCAAAATCTCGATTTTTTATGCTTCGTTTTGGTATTTTGAGAATGTATTATTGTAGATAATTTCACGCTGAATCCAACGATATTGATAAGTCATTTTGTGAAAAAAATTAGTTAAACCTTTTTTGTTCTTACCCCTTCAAATATGCCTGGGCCGCACCGACACCCCTTTTTGGATTAAAAAATAAATGAAAAGGCATGTCGAGGAGCCAGTGGATGCAGAAAGGCTGGATAAAAGTGTTCCGTTATCTGCACGAATTGTAATAGTACCTGTGACAACTCGCACATTCTACTATAAGATATCGATAAGGGGCAAGAAACAGGACTTTTTTTTTTTTTTTTTTACTTCAAACTTGTTTAGCATTTGACCACGCTCTCACCTGATGGGAAGTGACGATGCGATCGAAGGTGTAGCATGCTAGCCAAGTAAATACCTATTCACTCTTTTCTTGAACACGCCCGGGTCATATTTCGCCGGAAACACAGACGCTGGCAGGGCATTCCATTCCTTAGCCGTTCTAATTAAGAACGTTGAGTCAAATCGCTTGGTACGAATGGGTGGTATTTCGACCACGAAAGGATGGCGCTTAGCCGAGCGTCTAGTAGTCCGGTAGTGGAATGGTGATGGGAGAATGAGATCATGCAGATCATTCATCAACTTATTCTGGAGCAAACATATAACAAAATCGAGGAACTAGAGGATTACGACGAAGCATCAGCTTATTAAAATTAGCTATTAGCTTTATTAAATTAGCTTATCAAAGTTCATCGCGAATGACATGGAAGAAATTTATTTCAAATCACATGTAGGCTTGAGTCGTAATGAGAAGGCTGATTAACTAGCTAGAGAAGCAATATCAAATGGAATAGAAGTTCTTATGAAACCAGCTGGGCGATCACGTAACTTGATTGCAACCAATAGAAACACAAATTTGTATGGATTTGACAGTTTGAATACGCAGTTTATGTCTATAGTTGGTATGGAAATTGCTCCTGTTGCATTGCAATCAAAGTTTCGTAATCACCCTCCAGAACACTTGTGACTCACTCATCAAATACAAATGATCCATCCTAAAAAAATTGCAAGAAGTTTTGTACTTTTTTATCCAGAAAAGGGCATATGGTATCAAACAATGAAAAGTGAGTCGCTCATAGACTTCGATTCGGACACATCCCTTCAAACACTTTTCATTTGGGATATATCACTTTTTTTAAGTGTGTTCGGAATGCTCCCTGAGAAATAATTTTTCGTTTTTTACTAAAAGTACATATACTCTATCAATTCTCTGCTGGGCGATCACGTAACTCTATTATACAACACACATTTAATATATAATAGATAGAAACACAAATTTGTATGGATTTGAGTTTTAATACGCAGTTTATGGGCATAGCTAGTATGGAAATTACTCCTGTTGCATTGCAATCAAAGTTTCGAGATCCCCCTGGTTTACATCGCACAAGCTTTCCTTAGTTTTTGACTAGATGGCGCTGTGTGTAATGTCCATAAATATTTATTTATTTGTTTATTATTGTTGGAGGCCAAGACTCTCTCAGGGTCGCTGCACCATCCTTGTACTATTATTTATTACTAGTATTCCTTGCTTACATTTAGTTTATTGTAAACATTTCGACGTTGGTCTACAGACTAGAAAACTTTACATTTAAGAAATAGCAATGTGTAGAGAGAAAAATTGCTTGTCGCGTAAATTCAGGTAACAGACGAAAAACGTGATTACAAAACCATGATAGTTTTTATGTAGACATCATTTTTTTTAATAACTAATAGTGAAGAAGGACCTTATTTTCATACCTATAGTTATGCGCTTGCTATATTGACATTAAACACATTTTTTTTTATTTTTGAGAATTTATTTAAGTTATTAATAGTGTTCGAGTAAAGTTTTTATGTAGATTATAATAGTTGAGGGCTTTTAATGAAATATTGAAAATAATTGGGTACGTACAGTAAATTGTAAATAAATATCGACAGAAAAAATATTTACCATTCTTAATCTAGTTTAGTCGTCAGATTTTAAGAATAATTTAAATGTTTTGTCTTTAGAAGAAAAACCGCAATCGTAGCTATTAATTACCCTAGTTTAATAAATAGTAATTTAAAAAAAAAGATTAAATTCATCACAAGTTTTTTTTTTCAATTCAATCGTTTTCTAATACTTAACCAATTATAATATACAGTTGGTGGATCGTTTGTTACGGTAAGGTATCTTATGTAAATGAAGTTTATTTACATCATTCATCCTAAATTGTGTTTAAACTTCCAAAATTAGTTAGCTGTACCACGTTCGCCAAAGCGCACACTCGCTCGTTCATAACGAAATTTATCTAAAATATCTTCAAAAAAATTAGTGAATGTTCCAGTAAATACATACATAACAAAACATGTGGAATTATAAATATCAAATATCAAAATATGAAAAACGAATTCTATTGTGTGTAATTTTGTTGTTTTTTCTATAATCTGTTGTGTAAATAACCCAAATAGGTCCAATAGGCCTCAGTGTAAGGCCATAGCACCCAAATCTGAAATTATAAAATTATTTTTATATTGAGTGAAACAATTTACTTCTACTTTGTTCGATTATTTTTGAACGCTGCATTGTTTTTACAGCGATGTAGCTAGCTATACTGTTATCTTTCTCGCCTGACATACTTTAAGGCAATGTGTGAAGCTCGTAGTGTTATTGACTGTGTTAATTTTGCCAAGAATACAGTATCACTTCGTCTTTTTAGTGTAAAACTGTTGAATGTAAATAGTGGTAGGTGGTGTCCGCCATCTTGTGTTGTCTATGGACGTTGGATAATCCAGTGCTATGTTGAACGTAGCTTTTGAATATGACCGTGAGTACCATAGACTTAATAAATGTAGGCACACGCATAGTTATGTAGCATGAGGCGCCGGCAACATGCAGCTGCTGATGATGGTTGGTTATGCAGCGAACTATATCTCTCGTAGTCTAAGCATCGAACTACCCACCCCGTCGTCGCCGCCCGAGACACGTGTAGAGCGATCCGGGCGATCCTATAGCAGCCGTAGTATCGGCTGCGCTAGGATCACCGGACCAGTCTAGCCCTTCTGGCTCAGGTACCGCGCCCGGCACCGGTATAGGATACCAGCGTAACACAATCAGACACCGACCCCCCGGCGAGGTCGACGAACCCTCGTAGGTTAGCTAGAACGGTCACGACTTTTCATAGGGTCCACTCTTCCAGTGGACGTAGTCTTCTCGATTCTCGTATCCCGGCAACGGCCCAAGCCGAAGCTCGCACCCCAGGGGTGCCCTTGAGCTAGTTGCCTCCCACTTCTGACGGCTGGGCGCCTGCACTCCCGCCACGTGACGCTGTAAAGGTCGGTAGAGACCAGCAGCATTAGTCCGTTAAAAAAACTATAATAGTCGATATGTGCAACATAACGCACGGTGTCGCCATCTGTATATTTAAAATACGAGTAATCCATTTTCTCCACGATCTGTGTTTAGCATATAAATATATTGTACCTATCAGTAAGACTACTACAGATTTTCAGAGAACTACTAACCACAATATCGAAGTAAAAATAAAAAATAAAACTCTTTAAAACTAATTTGTTAGGAAAATGTTCAACAAATTGCAAATAACTAGAAATGCGATTGCTAAATTACAAATGAACTGTTCAAAAATCGTCTGTAATATAGGTTTTATAGCAAAGAGAATATCCCAAATTAAAATGAAGAATATAGCTCTCTCTTTCCAACGATGATATCGAAGAATGAATAAGAAAAAGATAGAAAATATCCGATCTCTCTGAAGCTATTCTATATTGTACCGAGTTTAACATATAAATGTCCGCATTGCGGTATTTTTTATCTTTATTGTATAACAAGTTTGGTGTTGTAATCCACAGTTTTCTATTAACATAGTTTAATGACTTCATGTTTAAAGTTTTGAGCAATTATTTGTTTGGCAAATATTTCTCGTTATGCAACGTAGTTTTGTTTATTATGATGTAAAGTTGGGCTGAACGTTCGACTCTGTGTATATGTTCTGAGAAGTAAAAAATTGCCGCTAGAGTATATTTTCTCAGCGTGAGATTTATTTTTTTACAGCCTTTGTGGTGTGGTGGTTGAGCAGGTTGGCTCATAACCCGGAGGCGGCGGGTTCAATTCCCGCGGCAGGACAAGTATTTGTGCACAGAAAAAAAGCGCATATACTTGTTCTGAGTCTGGGTGTTGTGGGGCCATGGTCTTCGTAGTTCCTGGGTCCCTAGACACAGGGAATCCTAGTTAGGGTCGAGGATATATGTATGTTATCGTTGGGCGTTATTATTATTCTTTAGGAACAGCCCGTGTCGTCCTTATTGATCACAAAAATGTAACATTCTTTAAAATTATTTGATCCGTCCTTCGTTGTACATGATAAACTTTTGAAAATCTGAAAATATTGAATTGAAAGGAATAGGAAATGCGAAAAACAGTCAATGGTGCCTCGAGTCACGAGGTTGATTGAAGTGGAAAATAAAACTGCATCATAAGTATTTATGGCTGAGAAACTATTTAAAATACTGGAAATTCTCTAAATTGGTAGACTTATTTACGACGAGGCAAAATATTTTCATAAACATAATTTTCAGTGAATTTTTTGACCAGAATTATTCTGTTACTACATAAGTAACAACCGATATAATTTACGGATGAATCTTATAATAATAATCATAATAATATAATCTAAACTTATCAATAACTTAATACTTGCGTTTAAAATATTACTCTTACCTTATATTTATATGGCTTTGATGATAATAGTTTTCCTCTTGTTTAAATGTTACAAACAATATGTTGAGCTAAGTACTTACATTTTCATTGTACTAATTACCTACTTATTAGTTCTAAGAGTGATAACCTGTATTTGGTTTTGGAATATTTATTATCCTGTATTCATATTATTTTGTAAGAAAGCTGCTGGTTGTCCAAATAAAATAAAATAAAAATAAAATAAAATTTATTTCCAACTTTCCACTTTCTGATATTGTAGTTTATAATCAAATTCTGGGAAGCAATTACTAAGTCACACATCGCCTACAAAAATAATAAGTTTACACAAGGTGGAATTTAATTCGTTCTTTTTCCTTAATGTGTGTGTTCAGTCCATACTATAGAACGCTCCCATACAACTAAATAAAAAGTACTTATGAAATAAACTGAAATCTGGGTATTATAAAATTACTGTATTATTTTTCATTGTTTATTCATGTTTCCTTGTACCTTGTTGCAGCGGAAGACGACACATCTGTGTACGACGAAGACGCGGCGGCGGAGGCGGCGGCCGCGTTCGCCCGCGCGTGCGCGCCCGACACGCAGCGCCTGCTGGCGCCCGCGCGCGCGCCGCCCGGCGCCCGGAGGCTGCTCGACGACCGCGGCCAGTGAGTACACAGCACATGTATACATAACGTTCGCCCGCGCGTGCGCGCCCGACACGCAGCGCCTGCTGGCGCCCGCGCGCGCGCCGCCCGGCGCCCGGAGGCTGCTCGACGACCGCGGCCAGTGAGTACACAGCACATGTATACATAACGTTCGCCCGCGCGTGCGCGCCCGACACGCAGCGCCTGCTGGCGCCCGCGCGCGCGCCGCCCGGCGCCCGGAGGCTGCTCGACGACCGCGGCCAGTGAGTACACAGCACATGTATACATAACGTTCGCCCGCGCGTGCGCGCCCGACACGCAGCGCCTGCTGGCGCCCGCGCGCGCGCCGCCCGGCGCCCGGAGGCTGCTCGACGACCGCGGCCAGTGAGTACACAGCACATGTATACATAACGTTCGCCCGCGCGTGCGCGCCCGACACGCAGCGCCTGCTGGCGCCCGCGCGCGCGCCGCCCGGCGCCCGGAGGCTGCTCGACGACCGCGGCCTGTGAGTACACAGCACATGTATACATAACGTTCGCCCGCGCGTGCGCGCCCGACACGCAGCGCCTGCTGGCGCCCGCGCGCGCGCCGCCCGGCGCCCGGAGGCTGCTCGACGACCGCGGCCAGTGAGTACACAGCACATGTATACATATTTGACTGTCTATAGGTCATCGCGGCCAGTATATAGTCCAAATGATTTTTTTTTTCTGTAGTAGTAGTAGGTCCGTATTACAGATATACGGGGATTAGTAGGTAGTTTTTAGTATTAGTTATTAAATCATTTTAGTATTTAGAATATATAAATAATTGTACACAACAAATAAGTTTACAGTTTTAAGAAAAGTATCCAATCATAATCACAAAATGTCCTTTTTCAATGTCTCTTGCATAGATTTTCCTATTTTGCCCTCTATATGGTTGAGTATGCAGAATACACATTACTAATAGCTATACCTACAGGGGACGAAATAGTAAATCGCGATACGTAAGGTACCAGCCACGGAACGGTTGCTGGCGCCCGCGCAAGCACCGCTCGTTTCTAGGAGAAATCTGACCAATGAGTACCGTAGAAACATTTAATAAATTGTGTGTGTCTGCTACAACGCAATAAAGTATAGTTCAGCTTGCACAGTGCTGCCCTACCCTAAACAGTTGACACTTTATATCGCTATAGCGCTGCTCTTCTGGCGCGCTACAAGCAACGCACCGACCCGATAAGATGGGCCGGTCCCAAGTACTTGTAGCTTAGTACCTAAGGCTAGTAAGTTTATTTAAGTGGGAGTTTTTGGCGGGAAAACGAAAAAGATCACGTTACCGCATTATATTATTTTCCAAAACTTGTGTTATTTTCAGTGTTAGTGCATAAAATTGGTGGCATTTTATTCGTTAAATGCTGGATTACAAGCATGAGTGTAGGAAAGTGGTATAATGATGGTGAAACGTTTTTTTCGTGTTGATTTCAAAACTCCATAGAAGCTTCTGGTAAAGTTGCCACCACCTTACTAGGAGTATGACTTGACTAGACTAGACTATGACTTGACTCTGACTTGACTTGATGACTTCGACTGTGACCTGGCATTATTTACGTGAAATATCATTAACTTGCTAAATTATCAATTACTTGACAATGGCTAAATACACAAAAGTGTGGATTTAAAACACTTTAAAAAAAAAGTGCATAATGTAATATATGGAAAATATCCGTTTTACCAAAATGGTATTCTATACAAAATTGTTCCTTTCACAATATGATGTCCCTTTCTAAAATGTACCATTCCCATGCCCCTTACTCAATATGTCTCCTTCCTAGATTTTCCTTTTTTTATCAAGTTGTGTGTTGAGGTGTTGTCTAAGGGAATCTCGCCAGGACGCTTCGCTATATCTAAGATGACAAATCTTACATGTATTTTTTTAAATGCGACGTTTTTTATTTTATCTTATCGTATCTTATCTATCTTATCGCGTGAACGGATGGAACCTTCTCGCTAATTCTTTTTTTTGTTGTTTATTATTGTCAGGAGAAGGTTCTTCTTCTATTCTATTACTGTTCTATTTCTAATAGAATTTTCAAGGTACATAAAACTGCACACAGTGTGCTATGTGCAGTTTTATGTAACTTGAAAGATACGATATTTTATATCTCCATTTATAATAGATAAAATACCCATGCGTAGCTAGGGTGGGTCGCTGGTATATATATAGACAACAAAATAATAGTTCGTATTGCCAAGTATTCATCAATAAGTTTTCTCTGTTTGTAGGTACACTTATTTATAAATACCCACTAATTTCCGCACGAATCAAAGTTCAAAGTTATACACCCAGCGGAAGTAAACAGAGTCGTGAATGACAGACGGGATGCTCTCTAAATGTACTCAAAGCTAAGAGGGATGTATTCGCTGGAATTACAAACGGATGCTATTAACAAAAAATTCTTTGAAAACCGTAGTTAGTCCGAACAATGCCAAGAATCTCGCAGGATTTCCGACTCGGTTGAAAATAAACAATATTTTCACTGTAATATGGTGTTTTTTGGTTGTTAGGATTGGTGTTTGATAAAAAAAAACATGAAAATGTATGTTTACGTTACATGTAACATAAATTTTTATAGTTTTTTTTTTATTTCAATCAGTTTAAATTTTTTAACAATGGATTTACAGTTAAAAGCTGTACCTACACACGGCGTGCGTCCGACATGTCTTAAGCAAATATTCCTTTACTAACAACACATTAAATAAATATATTACAAAGAATCAAAATATACCTACGTCTCACACGGGGACGATGACATCGAGACATGCTATGTTATTTACAAAGATTTCTCAAGGAGACTTAAAAGACAAATCTATAAGTACCTAATAATATTCAATTCCCCATCATAGAATTCGAAACAATTCCCGATAGTCCCCCTAAACAGTAGTTTATAAAATCACATTTAATATGGAAGCTTAACCATATTTTGTCCGTCGAATCTATATAGTCTATGACTAGCGGCCCGTCCCGGCTTCGGGTGGACGTTTATTAATGTATTTAGCAGTAGTGTATCGCTGGCTATAAGTAACTGAAATAAACAAAGATATAAATAACTTGGTCTGATTTTAGTTGGAATTCTATTAAATTTTAAAAAGAGTCATAGTGACATAACTACAATAGTCAGACACATGCTATCGCGACATTTTTTGTAGATATTGATATGTTCTTTATTATTGTGGAACATTTTTTGTTGTATATCAAAAGTTATCGCAGCGCATGTGATGAAAGATATTTTATAGGCATTTTTTTAACCCTTGGGTAACATTATTGTAGTTTTAGTATAGATCCTTATGTTTTTCTTGCAATTAAAATAGCCTATATTAATCAGTGATAATGTAGCATTCAAATGGTGAAAGAATTTTTTAAATCGGTCCAGTACTTTTCGTTACAAACATACTGAAATACAAATTTTTCCTCTTTATAATATTAGTATAGATGAAACATCGCACCCACTTAAATACTAAGCCTGAAATTTAAATGAATACCAAGACAATGTTGTGACCATGACAACGATAGGCAATAGCTAAGGCTGTGAAATTATATGTCTGATGATTCTTATTGCATATGGACCTTCTACATTATTATGCTTGAACAATTGAGTTTTAAATGAAATTGGTCCCCATATACCTTTCTCTTAAAATGGCGATAGTATCGTTAAACAATTAAAAGTGAACGACTGTCGTACGTATAACATTCAAAAGCATAAAAATCTAATCGTCTGAGCGCTTAAAACGCACAAAACTTACAAATGATCAAGTTAAAGGCGAATTATGGGAATTTACTGAAAGTGATTAGCTTTCAAATAAAGCTAAATTTGCCAACATACTATGGGTCTTAAATCGGTAGGTATACGGTCCTGTAGCGCTAGATTTCCGTTGATCCACTTATCAAGTTACACCCTTTATAAAGGCTTTGCATACAAAACCAAGTTTTATAACACCCAGCATCTGTGTCACGCCATTTTCAGCGGATTCTTATATATGACCGATACGAAAATGAATGCACTTTAAATAGAGTGCGAAAGATAACAAACATGTTTACGTTCCGTTCCACAGTCGCAACCAGATGATAATATATCTTTATTTATAACTCTGTTCGATCGATTTGGAGTAATTTCGGAGTTAATTTAGGTCAAGCCTTTTGACAGCTAATGAGTGGAACTCTACCAGCGTCTGTTTCTGAGTACTAAAACAATCCATGCGATCCAGTATTCGAATATTTGTATTAAATTGATACCCCAGGCCCTCCAACGTAAGTCCTATGAAGATAATAATAATATCGCCCAACGATCACATAGATCCTGGACCCTAACTAGGATTCCCTGTCTAGGGACCAAGGAACTACGAGGACCATGGTCCCACAACACCCAGACTCAGAACAAGTATTTGCGCTTTTTTATGTGCACAAGTACTTGTTGTGCCATGGGACTCAAACCCGCCGCCTCCGGGTTATGAGCCGACCTGCTCAACCACTACACCGGGAACACTGCACAGGGAAAAAGTGCAAATACCTGTTCTGAGTCTGGGTGTTGTGGGACCATGGTCCTCGTAGTTCCTGGGTCCCTAGACACAGGGAATCCTAGTTAGAGTCCAAGATCTATGTATGTGATCGTTGGGTGCTATTATTATTATATTGGTGGAGTAGCTGTCGCCTAAAACCTCATCCAAACAAGAATATCAACGTTCGTGACGCATGGCGTTGCGTCAACATATCCGCAGTGTGACGACACCCTTATCTTCTCAGTTTACAAGTTGTCACGTGCTGTATGAAACATTTTAAAACTTTGCCGATATTATATTTTACAAAAGCAGTAATATTATAAATGTTCATTTTTAGACATAATGACGGTTAGTAAACATGTAAGACAGTTTTGACCTTGTAATTTACTTACTTTACAATTAACGTCAATGATTCCAGAACAATTCTTGTTTTGTATTATACGTCCGCTGTACTTTATTAGTGTTGTAGCATACACGTAAACGCAAAGATAATGCTCACATTGCTAAAATAACCTACAAATAAACTAAAAACAAACAATAAAAAACATAGACGCTAGTAATAATAACAGGTACTAAAAGAACTAGTAATGAAAGCAAAGTGAAGTATAATAAGAATAAAGAATATATAGGGATGTACGAAGTAGGTCCCGGTGGTAAGAAGAATATAAGAAAAATATCGCCCAATAATGGCGCTGTGTGAAATGCCCACAGATATTTATTATTATTTATTTATTTCTTTTGAAACCCCCTTGTGGAAGAGGCCTGTGTTCAACAGTGGCGTCTTCCGACTGCTGATGTGAAGAAAACCTCAGACTTAAACGATACAAGATTTACTAAACGCATTTAAAAACTCTTAAAAACATTTCTTGGGTTCCAAAGATAAACTTCCACCCATATTTTGACTGGCCCGATAGCTCAGTTGGTAGTAACCCTGCCTTCTGGACTGTGGGTTGCGGGTTCGATCCCCACCCAGGACAAACATTTGTATGATGAACATTGATGTTTGTTCTGTGTCCGGGTGTTATATTGTATTCTATGTATGTATTTACAAACAAAAGTATCTAATTATTGTATCAGTTATCTAGTTCCTGTAGTACAAGCTTTGCTTAGTTTGGGGCTAGATGGCGCTGTGTGAAATGTCCACAGATACTTATTTATATTTTATTTTATTTTTTTACATAAATATTAGGTCTTTACCTATGAAATTGCCGTTTTGTTTGAAAAAAGTTAAAGTATTTTTTTTTTCGAATTTATTTATTTCTTTTATTCAAAGTAATCACCCCTGCAATCAATGCATCTTGGCCAACGCTGTGGCAGTTTATGGATGCCCTTCTTGAAAAAATCAGCAGGACGGGAGACAACAAACTCTTCAAAGGCGTTTTGTACTGCCTCTCGGGAATTGAATTTTTTTCCCGCTAAAAAGTTGTCCAAATTTTGGAAAAAGTAATAGTCGGTAGGCGCAAGATCTGGTGAGTATGGCGGATGAGGGAGAGCTTCCAAACCCAACTCATGCAGCTTAAAGACGGTCTGTTGTGCAGTATGGGGTCGCGCGTTGTCGTGAAGTAGCAGTGGAGACGACCGATTGACCAAAGCTGGTTGCAGACGTGCGAGTTTCGCCATCATTGTGGTCAGTTCTTCAATGTACACATCTGCAGTAATGCTCTCGCCGTTTTGTAAAAAGCTATGATGAATCACACCAGCACTAGACCACCAAACTGTGACCATCACCTTTCTAGGGGTCATTTTTCGTTTTGCACATTGCTTTGGTACCGAACCAGGATCTAACCAACTTGCTGAGCGCTTTCGATTGTCAAAAAGAATCCATTTTTCGTCGCACGTAACAATTCGGTTCAAAATTCCTTCATTTCTGTGCCTGTTAAGCAGCGCAAGGCAAGTCTCGACGCGTACGTTGCGCTGGCGATCGTTAAGTTCGTGGGGCACCCATCTATCAAGCTTTTTTATCTTGCCAATCTATCGCAAATGGACCAATATTGTTTTGATGCTAACATCAAAAGCTGCTGCCAGCTCAGCTGTAGATTGAGATTCATCAGCTTCCACAATCGCCTTTAATTCATCATTGTTGACCAAAGTTTCCGGACGACCACGAGGTTCATTTTTCAAGTCAAAATTCCCAGAACGGAACCGAGCAAACCAATAACGGGTTGTACGTTCGTTTGTACAGTTCTCTCCGTAAACGTCGTTGATGTTACGTGTCGTTTGTGCCGCGTTGGTGCCACGACGGAACTCATATTCCATAATTACACGAAATTTCAAAGTATCCATTATGAGGAAAAATGTTGAAATTTAATGAAAATACAACGCTAATCAATAAACAAAAGACTTATATTGTAAATAGAATGTCATATTTTTAAAACAAAATTAATTTGAATTTAGAATTCATAGCCAATCAAAATTTTTTTTTGTTTGAAAAAGTCTGTACTGCAATACGGCAATTTCATAGGTAAAGACCTATTATTTGCTATCCGCATGAGATGACACATATTATTCTGATAGCGTAACCAAATGTTTGGACAAGTTAATACCCGTATATTCTTTAGTGCGTTGAATGAAAGCGTGTCCTATAAATGTCATTCACAGCCAGTGTGGGCTTATTGGCTTTAGTATTTCCATCTTATCAAAAATAGAACATAAGTGTTCCATACCCTTGAGTTACATTGTTCTATTTAGCCTTAACACTAATTAATCCCACTAATATTATTAATGCGAAAGTTTATGAGTATGGATGTATGTTTGTTACTCTTTCACGCAAAAACTACTGAACGGATTTGGATGAAATTCGGAACATATAGTTTATGACCTGGATATAACATATAGGCTACTTATTATTCCAATTCATCCCTTAAAGTGGTGAAAAGGGTTAGTAAAGTTTCTGTGAAGAGATTTTTGCTGCAAATTTACTAAAACAAAAAAAAATAGCCCGTATTTCACAGTTTGTGAAAAATCAATCCTTAAAAGGCTGAATGAAATGTGGTGTTAAGAGAAACATTTTATTCAATTTTATTATTATGTTAAGCAAATGGCTATGAAACTTTTTTTTAGTCCAGTTCTACACATTTATAAATAAATAAATAAAACCTATTTTTAATCCGCGGGTGAAACCACGGGGCGCAGCTAATCTGATATAAGTAGAGAAAAGTCTTTGTTATCGGTTGACTGATAGGTCTTTACTTAATATTCAAATGGTCTTTATGATACGATGTATGTAGTAGGTGCAATGTAGTTGGGTTTATTTTAAACATATACTGGCCTTATAGCTCAGTTGGTAGTAACCCTGCCTTCTGAACTGTATGTTGTGGGTTCGATTCCTACCCAGGACAAACATTTGTGTGATGAACATCGATGTTTGTTCTGAGTCTGGGTGTTATATTGTATTCTACGTATGTATTTACAAACATAAAAGTATCCAAGTATTGTATCATTTATCTGGTTCTCATAGTACAAGCTTTGCTTAGTTTGGTGCTAGATGGCGCTGTGCGGAACGTAACACATATTTATTATTATTATATCGATAATATGTCAATTTTGGTCATTTGGTCCGATTATCTGAATAATAATTGAGTGCAAGAGGGTGGTATTTCAAACTGAACGTCCCAATTATTGTCATAAGATAGCTTTACGTTATTTCACACATTCTGTTGAAAGTCCAAATTATCCATTAAAAATTTATCAAACCCATCTTTTTTCTTTGTCGATTGTTATTAAAACTTTTGTTTTGCATGTAATAAATACAGACTAGGAATTTGTTTTGAATCCAAATTATTTCCGATGGTTTCTTTTTGTATATCCGCTAAATATTTGTTAATCTTCAAAGTTAGTTATTTATCAAACTATAACATCGTATAACATACTATGCCAAAACTAGCAAACTAAGCTACATATTTCCTGAGCATACCTTATTATAATTACTTAGCAACAGTTGACGTGGTGTATAACAAACAGAATTCTTTAAAACTACTCTGACGATATGAAACCTTTACACGTTCGACCGATAACATGCATAATTCGCTAATTACTTTGTATTTTGCTCATTTGAACAATCCAGTTCTCAGTGCTCAAGCATAAGTACAGTATTAGCTGGCAATGCCTGATCCTTACTTTGAGTAAACATGCAAGTAGGAAATAAATGCAACTATAAATTCATACAACATAAACCAAACTAAACAGCCTCTGTGGTGTGGTGGTTAAGCAGGCCGGCTCATAACCCGGAGGCGGGTTCGATTCCCGCGGCAGGACTTGTTTTTTTCGTTTAGGACTTGTTTTTTAGTGTTTGAGTTTTTCTGTGCACAAATACAAGTATTTGTGCACAGAAAAAAAAACAAACACTTGTTCTGAGTTTGGGTTTTGTGGGACCATAGTACACAGTCTAATCTGCTGCCACCTACTGCTATACAATAACAGTCCGATCCAGATACTCTACTCTATATAGACCAGATAGTCATATAGCTCAATAAATGTATAGGATTAAACTATAGGAATTTACGCGCCGCTGGGACATCCGGCACCACTGCCCTAATGGATAAATATGGATCTGTCATATTGATAATACTGTCTATTGTCTAATTAATTAAACGTCTTGGCTGCTATCACTATTTGCCTTCAGTCATCAAACGATATTACTAAAATTAATATAGTATGTCCGCCAATCATAACGCTGAAATTCGAATTTGCCGTTAGCAATCGTCAAATTGTCCAATCAAAGCCGTGCATTTTACAGCGACCCCGAAGAGGACCGGTGAGCGGTGGCGAGGACTTCTCGTTAAAACAAAAGCTAAATGACTAACTAGGTGGTAGGACGTTTCTGCAAAGATGTAGGTACCACCGCTCTGCCAGTTATTCTGCCGCCAAGCTTTAGTGCGCAAGCATTGCTTGTTCCGGTTTGAAGGGCAATGTGGCTAGTGAAATTACAGGGCAATAGAGACATTATGACCTGATCTCACAGTCTAGTAATATTATCACTAAATTGTGCTGATCTCTGAGAATGACGTGCGCAGTGCAGTGTCACGCGAAACTCTATATTTAGAGTTCCGAGTGACACGGCAGCTGATATGGGCAGCCGTGTCACATCAGGTGAACGGTTAGCTCGTCACGTCATTCTTTAATATAAAAAAAGCTACCGCTCACTGATCACCACTGGTGCTCCATTGTTTACTTGCTCATTTACGAGTTATATGGGACGTGTCCCCGTGATCAATCATCGTTCAAGGTAAACATGTCTGCATCATAGACATGTTTACCTTGAACGATGATGGAGCGGCTTTTATGCAACTTGTAAACAATCTTGGAAAAAACCCCCGTGGTACAGAAGTATTATCAAAAGACCGTAATGGCTTAATATTTTATTCTTGTGAAGAATGATATACTTGGGAAAACAAAAAAGATCGCCGCCGGCCGGTCACCGCATTGTATTATTTTCCAAGACTTGTTATTTTCAGTGTTAGTATGTACTAAATTGGTGGCATTTTATTCGTTAAGTGTTGGATCACAGGCATGAGTGTGGAAAGTGGTATAATGATGGTGAAACGTTTCTTTTCGTGTTGTTTCCAAAACTACATAGAAGCTTCTGGTAAAGATGCCACCACTTTACTAGGAGTATGACTTGACTAGACTAGACTATTGCTTGACTTGATGAATTGACTTGACACATAAATATGATATTAATTAACTTGAGGAATTTATTACTTTACACTGGCTAAATATACAAAAGGGTGGAACCAAAACCAAAACAAAAAGAAAAATAATAATATACTTCATGAGCAAAGAATTTAAGTAAGTGAAATAATGACAACATTTGGACCAGCAAGAAATAATGACAACATTTGGACCAGCAAGAAATAATGACAACATTTGGACCAGCAAGAAATAATGACAACATTTGGACCAGCAAGAAATAATGACAACATTTGGACCAGCAAGAAATAATGACAACATTTGGACCAGCAAGAAATAATGACAACATTTGGACCAGCAAGAAATAATGACAACATTTGGACCAGCAAGAAATAATGACAACATTTGGACCAGCAAGAAATAATGACAACATTTGGACCAGCAAGAAATAATGACAACATTTGGACCAGCAAGAAATAATGACAACATTTGGACCAGCAAGAAATAATGACAACATTTGGACCAGCAAGAAATAATGACAACATTTGGACCAGCAAGAAATAATGACAACATTTGGACCAGCAAGAAATAAGCTTGTCCCTAATTTTTAAATATTACAAAACCATGTCAAGTCAAATAGTTTTATGCCAACAGTCCCGAGATCCTTGAATTACGAATCTGTATTTGTTATTATACGACACACATTGAATTTTATGTTACACTCAATGACTACACCGAATAGTACTTCAAGCGAGGGTTCAAAATAGCCACATCTGTCTAATTGGCAACTTGAAACAGCACCATTAATAAGTATGTTAATTACTCGAGGTTCTCCATAGTATTTGGGGCATGAAGCTTAGTAAACTAGCAAACAAGGCTAACAGAGTAGTTATGCAGTCACGTGTTCAAGCTTTGTGCTTTTCATCCACTCTCGTGTCATTTGCTAAGTGTTTTTATAAACTAACTTCTCTATGTCCTTTCTTAGTACGTATATGACCCTACGTGGTGTTCTAAAGGTTGGTAGTAAAAGACACGCTTCGTAAAAGCTTATTGACTTTAGTAGTTAGTAGTAGCACCTTCCCTGTATCAGAGTGTATTTGAAATCGGAGCCTAAAGATACAAAAATCTTTGACTAAAAATTTTAGTCTATCAATACGACGTGTATACATGGTACATCCGAGTGAGCTTTCAGTCTCATGTCATCCAACAGTTCTGTGATACTCAGTTAAACAATGATAAAACCTGTCTCTCCATGCCACACTGCCTGTCTACCATTGAAACCGACCCTTTTGTTTAAACCTTTGAAACAAATGCTTTGAAACCTTCGTCATTGGAGTAGCTCCCTATAACGGCTCATCATCCTGACAGCTTTGTATATTGTCACCGCTTATACACGCATGTTGCCTAAGAACAATAGGGACCTTGGGTGGGGAAATTAGTTTTAAATCGATTTCGTGTCGGCACGTCACCTCGTCCACCCACAGGCTCTGGGGAAATAAGATTCCCTCACGTCTAAACTGGATGTGTTCGTGCTAGCGCGAGATTATTTTAATTGTATAAGCTGGAAGAAATTTAAAAAAATATCCTGAAAGTTTGAGAGTGTATGAGATTGTGAGAAACAATTTATAGGCTAATTCAAGTAGATTGTTGATAGGAAATCTTGTCTTGATGACTGCGGGTGAATCTCGCAGTTATTAGGTACATATGGGTTATACCTAATAACCCTACTTTTTAAGTAATAAGTTGGATCACAAACAAACATCTAATATGCTTTGCTCATCTGCTGTGGAATCAACAGACTTCTACTTAAGTAGATTAGATACATAAGCTCTTTAACCTTTAAGGTTCTAATATAGTTCTATCTCTTTGCTAGTTCCGAATGTCGAAGAAGGTCAAAGTAAGTTGCGTAAACCCGAAATTTATTCAATATAGACCTTTATCGATGCGTTGCGACACTTAATCTGTTCTAGACTGGTTTCTTTACGTAGTTGCCTTCACATCTAAGCAAGTCATTAATCCATTCTGATGTATACTTATCAGCCTTACAAACGTTAGTTAAATTCAAGCAATGCTTAAAATGTCTTGTTACTTTTCGCTGACGTGAAATGTGAAGAGCGAAAACGAGATAGAGTATATCCATCAAACTAATAGGAGCAAATCTGGACTTAATCTACTCTATAGAACGTTAGGTTGACGAAAATTGTTTGCTGGATAATTCTGCCAAACTGGTTTGGTCATAAGAGTTCCGTTTACACTTACCTCTAAAGATAAATATCAAGAAAACGAATAATTTTGTTTTATACAATAAATTTGACATCAGGCATCAAAATCTAAGTAGCAAAAACTCTTTAATCACCAACACCGGACTTTTGAATGTCACTCGACAAAACAATCAAAATGGAGGTACGCAAGCTACTCTAACACGCGAATATCGATGATGTTGTGTCCCAACTGGGCGACCGACGGCGGTGGCGACTGGCTGCCATTCCTCGGAGGAATCTAAAGACTAGTTTGCCGATCGATCGGGCATCCGTCCGCCCCGAGTCGGAGCGTGGGCGGGCGCGGCCCAACCCCCGAGCGGTTCTTTACTTTTATTTCTTCAATAAACCTCCGGTGTTGCCAGCCTGCTATGTACAGTTTACTTTCTTTTGCTTATTTTACCTGGTTTCCGTTTCGTATTTTCCACTCATTGGATGTTCTTCGCTAAAGTAATAGGCTTAAAGTTATTTGTTTCATTGAGTTTTTACCTGATATGACTGAAATAGGGTTAATTAAAAAAAATGACGAATGAATAACTTAGTACAAATCTCACACTCACATCAGTATATAACAGCAGGAATCGGCTAATCTACAAAAGATATTCCAAATTCAGATTTTCTACAGTAACAAACGACTCTTGTCGTTGACACCGTGCCAAAATTGTATCAACAAGTTGCTTTCAATGCAATACTATTTACTACTCTTCTAAATAGAGAATCAACATGTATCAGACCTCTTTGATATTGAAGATAAGGTCAGTCAAAAAATATTGAGGAAAGAGAGTGATTACCCATATGATCTGGTAATTTACCCCATGTGACGAGGGTGTCGGTGCGCGGATCGGCCCCGCGCTTCTCAGTTCTCTCGCGACTGTTGAGCGAAGCGCGCGCTCCTATCGCTCGGCTACCGATCGCAAACAACTATTCATGTGCAGATATATCAACCACTGCTAGCAGTGTTTGTGCACAGTGCATAATAAATAGTTCTTTGATTAAATTGTGAATATACCAACGCAATTTGAAAAAATACTTCTCGCAATTAATCTCATCCAAGAGTCGTTACCGACAACACGTAAAGTATCCCATCAGTTGCTACGAATTTTTGCGTTGAAACTTTGGTATTGATCTCAGGATCGTTTACAAAATAGCTTCATTGAAAATTCGGTTGCAGTGTGACCTCTCTCGCAGTGAATGAACTGTCGTCGATGTATTTTTAGCATTGTTTTTGCAGTTCCATTGTACAATCGAGTCCGTGTTATTGTTTTGCACTCGTTCTATGTACAGAAAGAAGTGTTTTCACACCTGCTATATTTTGCATCGTATCATATTCTTCTCTTTTTCAAATATTTTTTTAATATCGGCGTTTCACAAATACCGGTTTTATGCGTAAAAATGATATGTTTCAAACTTCCCATCGTTAAACATTGGGTTGAGACATGTTTTAGAAATTGACTTTAACAACAAAAAAGTTAAAACAAAAGGATCAGGGAAAAAATTAAATGCTCGTCAATAACTTTAGAATGCTGCACTAGTAAATAAATTTATAGTAAGCTAGGTAATGATAATGAGACAACATTAACATAGAAACAAGAAATTAAGACAATGCTGAGAGTTTCCGCACATTTCTATTGGAAACCAGCATAGTAAACATCCTATTGTCGCGATGTACCTTCGTTTTCTTATTTTCAAGGTGCTGCATGTTGCGATACAAGGCAATTTATTGCTATTTTATGTCGACCCATTCCTTCCTCAGCTTCCACTACAATTGGGATTCCACACCGGTTTTACGAGAAACACCCGTGAGACTGAAAGTTATATTCTAGCCACAACTTCAATAAATCCTAACCGAACACATCGAAGTCTTCCAAATTTTATTGTACTTTTTACTTTTGCTATCTATAATAAAATCCCTGCTAATTTTCATATAAAAGTGTAACTTTTCAATTTGTTTGTATAGCTTTCATGTCAAAGCCATCGAGTCGACAGTCGACTGAGTGAGATTATGAGATTTCTTGAATTACCGAAAAATTATTATGGGGATTTTTGTATGGAATTTTTTTTGGGTTATATCAGTCGGGTCATCTTGTTTTTTATAATATAATAAAGTAAAGTAATGACTTCGTGTATCTTTTAGTATGTAATTCGCAATGATAGAATAAATAAAATAATATGACAATGGTTCTTTATTTCCATGAAGACATAATTGCTAGTACTTTTTTGTTTTACATGAGTCATTTTATTACCAGCTGCATTATGACATCAATGCTGATCCATTTTTTTTACTTTTACAGAACTCAATTACGAGTATAATTTTACATTAAATGAACGCATACTATATCATTTTTTTACCTCTCATGAAACATTTCACCACCTCTTACAAACTTGTAGTAGTTTCATCTCTTTTGGCCTTATGATTTTTGGCCTATTTTGACAGTCTCTTCGTGCGGTGGTTGAGCAGGTCAACTCATAGACCAGAAGCGGCGAGTTCTATTCCCGTGAAAGGACAAATATTTATGCACAGAAAAAATACGCAAATCCTTTCTGAGTCGGGGTGTTTTGGACCATGATCCTTGTCGATCTATGTATGTGATCGTTGGGCGCTATTATTATATATAATATAGTAATTGTCTTAGTCATTATTGATATTATGACTATCTCTCTGTGACTCAGTCCTATACACTGTCATAATAGGTTAGGTAGTTGGTAGTAATAATATTTTCTTCGTTCTAGAAGCTACTTGGCTTTCAATAAACGGTATCCTTGTTACAGTTTAATGTATTATCACAGACGTCCTTTCAACTCAACTACGTTTTAAACAATTACATCCCAACGAATATTGCTTTTCACAGTAAAAATTTCAACATGAAGGCCGCTTCGCTTATATAATTCGATACAGTTTTAAATTGTCTATCATTAAATTTATGTTATTGAAACTCTGCGTTACGCTCATTCGATACAATCGCTGCTTTTGCTTTGTCAGTATTACACGCATTATTATTCAAATTTTGTTCACCGTTGACTTGTATCTGGTCCAGTGTTGATTCCATAGCCAGGACTGAAAATCTAACCTCATTTCCTATTACTGTCTTTACCGAGTTACAGTATCAAAACATTTCAACGGACCTTATGTTACATTCGATGTAATTTACCCAAGTTTTAAAGTTTATATTGGTTCTGATTAGACGTCTATTTTGTCTGTTTTACAACCTCACGCATTGAGCCTGCTCTGTATGGACAACATCTCACAGCTGGCAGTGTACCGCATCAGTCTGTGTTATACCAAAGGCATACATTAGTTCAAGCACGCCGCATCGCATGCCGCGTTATTCACGCCACTGTAAACAGTCGTATTTTAAACTAATTTGCATCTAATGGCGACGCTTGGTGCAAAAAAATTACATCTGCATGCGTTTTACTAGCAACACTTTCCTTACTCGCAGAATACATTACCTCTGTCGTAAAGTCACTTTCTTTATAATAACTTGATGTTACTGGAGTACTGTTTCCATTTTTGTTTGAATCTAATAAGAACTTATTCGAAAATTTTCTAGACTCGCTTGTAAAATAAACAAGTCTACCAGTAGTTTCACTTTTTAATTAACAACTGGTTCATGTAACATGTGCAATCCAGTTAAAACATTGATGGATATTATTACTTTTTACGATCTAGTAGGATTTTACGAAATATATAGGTTTTATTGCAAATTGTTGCAACATTAGCTGATGGAATTTTTTATGGATCGTTAATGTTTCAAAAGTGTATGCGCATGTGCAAATTACGAGTCAAAAAAGTTAATCGCTCGATGATTATTTTATAAAAGTCACTTCTGTCTTATAACACTTCACTCAAAAATCCACTACTACCTAATCACTACATTTTGCATTGCATGGTGTGATATCGCAAGATCAATATTATATTATAGTCATCAATTTTACGATTTCAAGTTTCTAAGTAAAGTTGGTTTCAACTTGCTGTGACAAGGGCGCATTATATAGTCTACGATTTTGTTTTGTTGATTACACATCTCATGATTCATTGACAAAGCTGTGACGTCAGCATAATATATATGCAATTATCCGCTGCTTCCTCGCGATAATACATGTATGCTTAGTTTTATGTTTGCCGTGAATATTCGTAGTACCTACGTATTTTTATTAATATTATAATTATTACATAATGATACTATTTACGTTTACTGATTAATTGACCATAATATTAATTTGCTTTAAAACAGCAGTATTATCCTCAATCATCTTTGAAACAATTGTTATTATTGTTCTACCGTTACAAATCGCAGAGTTTGGTAACATATCCCTATAAGATTACTTAGTTTTTGTGTGCTTAGATTAATCATTGACATTTAATACTATTCAACGTGCTTTGATTATATTTGGTCCGGTCTCGTAACATTATAATTGAAGAAAATAAATCTTGTGTCAAAGTAACCCCTTTTTGTCGTTTTTAATTAAATTTTGATATATTTGTTATAGCAAACGTTCAAGTCCGCAGCTTATTCGCAGTCTATTTATGATGCAAATAGTCAGCCTTGTAAGAAAAACTTGGATTACAATCTCGGACCTTTATAATGCCCTATATTTAGCTTCAGCAAGATATTGTATTAACCGTGGAAACTCGATTGTCTACAGATTTTAGATGTAACTGATATCATTGTCCACTTGCCATCAAGCTGCCACAATCCATCTTCCTCGCCTTCACTGTTAAAGGCACGCTTGGTAATTGTTCCGAAGGGTTCATTTACTTCATCGCGTTTGTCAGATTCAGGTTTATCATTATGTTTGATATTACGATCATTGGGTTCAAACTTCGTCTTAGGTTTCACCTCTAACAAGTATATGATCTAACAAACATGGGCGACGTTTAAATTATCTTCTGATTAAATTTTACTCTTGCACATTTCGATACTATTTACACTTTACTATTTCCATGCTTAACTTAACTTTACTTTTACTTCCTTATCGTTTACGGTCTGCGTATCATCAATTACACCATTATCGTGCATTTCCTCATTAACCGACGGTAGCTGCTTTTTCGTGTACGTACATTAGATAACACTGATGCACGTCTGTTTGAAAGCCAATACAATAAATGTATTAGGAACGCGTTTATTCTGAACCAGTCATTTATCTGCTCACACCTGGAACAGAAGTAATTTGGATATGCAGTAAACAACTGCGATGTGTTTACGTTCTGAATAATTTTACGCAAATCTCATGCGTAAATGTTTATTTTGCGAATGTAACGTGTTTAGAATTGAGGAAGCGTTTTCTTCTATATCGGTAAATAATACGGATCAGACATGGGATATTTTAACCTTCCCATAATTATATTCCGTGTCCTTACATTACATTCTTTTCCAATTTTCAGTTACAATATATTGATCAATACGATAGACAGTAACTCTTCTTTAAGAATATTCCAACCAAAATAAACCAAATCATACAGGAAAAATCATATTTAATAATTATAAACAGTGCTGCACATATAAATACCTGCACCAAACGCCCATGTGTTTAAAGGAACATAATAATAATTTAAATCAACGGACATAAGTGATAAATAGTGTAAGATGGCGATGGATACGATGGCAGTTGAACTGCCCGATCTTACAACTCATGCGCCCCAAATACCTGTGGAAGAAACTGCTGAAGAGAAGTAAGTTGGCATATTATTTACAGCATTTTTGTGTTCCATTTTTAGTCAGCAGAGTCACAGCTGGAATACGTCCACTGCTGCTTCCCCCAAAACTTCACTTTAGACGCTTTAAATACATATCGCAAATTTTGCTTTACTTTTGCATATAATTAACAGTTTTTAGTAGCTTCCGTTACAAGTAGCTAACTAAATTTGATCAAACTAAACCGGGTGGCTGTTCTTGTTAATCGGTTGTTTTAAAGGTCTCATTAGCCATCCAGACCCAGGTATTTGTTGAATGTGCGAGTGCAAGCGCTTGCTCGTACAAGGTTTATTGCCAGTATGGCTACGCTCCAAAGGAAAGTTTGATGAAAGAAACTTTGTTAGCAAGGACGTTTAAAATGATTTAGTTACACTTTATGACGATTTTAGTACTTAAATCATGGGTAATTATGTTTGTGATTGTGGATATTACCTACTAAAACTGTACACTACTTCACTTTAACTCTCATAGTGGTACCTATAAAAACCAAAAAGTCATAGTTGATTATGTAGGTAATATGTAAATAATCAAGCCCTATTTTGGTACATCTCTCTGTCTCCTCTCTCTTCCTCTCTCTCCTCCTCTCTTTCTTTTAGCCTTTTATAAACATAAAAAAGCTAAAAATAAAAATAATAATTAAAATTACATTTCAATCATCATCGGCATCATCACCTGTATTAGTACTCTACTGGACATTGGCATTCAATTGCTGCCAACCGCTGTAATTAGTCGGTTCACCTAGTTTCAGGAAGTCATACATTAATATGATTGCCAAGTTGTGGTACATTACCCTTTCAATAAGTGTGAGCTAATGTTTAAATATGACCATTTTCACTTCATAGTGTTTTTTTTGACAACCTATACTATCCCACTGTATGGCAAAGGTCTCCCCAATTTCTTTCCATGTGTCCCTAACTTCAGCAATGTGAACCCAGCTGGCTACAAAGGTGCCATCTCTATCGAGGTAGGTCGCCGTCTGTACATGCTCCCAACCCAATGAGTAGTAATTTCTGGCCACTGCTGAATGCATGCGGAATGCGTAATATGTAATATATCAAGTTTATATTCCATGTGGTTGATTCTAACGACATTATGGTATTAATAGAACATCAATTTACCAACACAGTGGTTATCAGTTTAACAGTCATCGTGTATTGTTCTCAAATAACAGCGTATTTCGAGTCTGCGTAGGATCTTTATTGATATCGCCGATGGAATATTTCTTGGTATTTTGTAGCAATAGCACAATGACTGTCGATTATTCTGTGAAAACTGTTTATTTATTATTTATGTATCAACATCTACATTGATTGATTTAGTTTTTAATCATCTATGAAAAGGTTAAACTAGGCCCTCGCGTTGGCAAGGTGACTAGCAAGGTAGGGCTTGAAAAATGAAATTGATTACAAAATAAAAGTATAAATATATATCCAACGTTTATTTGGCTTGGATGATGCTTCGCAAAATTATCTTTATTTTGCTAGGAAAATTTCTCAATTAAATGTACCTTTGGTTGAGTGGTGTTTAGTTTAATAATATTTGGTTCAAATAATTATATTATATGTTTGCAGCGATTACAAATAGCAAATTATTATTACAAAACTGCTGTATGAATGTCATGTAATCATTAATGTAACAATTGGCAACCTTTTATCGCAAACTATTTCAAACAAAATTCATTTTATCAGTCCATTCGTTTCAAGCACGTAAAGCAGGCACTGAAATATTCAGACAGGAGACGTAATAACAAATTGTAATGACGACAAAAACAACCGATGTAGTTTCGGTGCGGGTTGATGACAACCGACACGAAACCAATTATCGCGCTTAATTGTAAGGCCTTTGTTACCACTACCTGTTAATTAAGTGTAACATGGAGGAAAATGTGAAAACAAAAGAACAATTGGACACTGGGTGCAATAGTGGACATATCATTCATTATGCGCTTAGTCTTCCTAGTTTCTTGTATTCGCTTTGTTGCAGTAGAATTTTAGACATTGAATAATATAATAAAACGTGTATTTGGGTCGTTGGATTACTAATGTAAATAAGGTGGTAGTTTCAGGTCTTTATTTTATTTTTTTTGTAGGTACAAGTACATACATATTATTTAAAACTTTTTCTCCAGCTAGGTTAGTCATTTTTGTTTTAAGCTTGTTTACTTAATCCTTTATTATTAGACCTATATGGTGTCGTCGCTTTAAAAGTAATTTTTCTTTTATTTTAATTTTGTTTTCACCTTGAATTGAATTCATAAATAAATGAACAGAGTTTGTATATATCTAGTGATTATGTGTTTTCACCAATTATCTTTCCTTCCATAACATCATGCATACTCTACTTCTACTTATTTTTTTTTATATTAAGGGATGACGCGACGAGCTAACCGTTCGCCTGATGTTAAGCGACACGGCTGCCCATATCAGTTACAGTGTCACTTGGAACTCTAAAGTATAGAGTTTCGCGTGACACTGCACTGCGCACGTCTTCCTGAGACATCAACACAATCTAGTAACAAGATTACTAGACTGTGAGATCAGGTCTTAATGTCTCATTTGCCCAGTAATTTCACTAGCTACAGTGCCCTTCAAACCGGAACACAGTAGTGCTTGCACACTACTGCTTGGCGGCAGAATAACTAGCAAAGCGGTGGTACCTACCTAGACGTACTTTGCAAGAAAAGTCCTACCACCTACTTGATGTAATTTGGAATATCCACTTATCTCCAACACTGGTACTGGAAACAGATTTTCAAAACCAACGTGTTTTGTGAACTATGACGGATGAATCAATACAAACTATTATACATCATAGTAAAACAATTTAACTTTCAATACACCCATAGCAATAGTTATAAAGACGGGATGATTTATAAATTTAATATTAATGCTATCGTCCCGAAACTCCAATAACTGCCGAACTTGACCCGAATATTGGAGCCATATAATAAACGTACGTTAATAGTTTCTCCGTCCTTTCTCGTAGAACATCTGTAGTATAGAAAAAGGTCACCCCGAGGTTTTGTTCTTTTCATATTCCGAGATATAAAGTAACCAATTGATTTTGGTGCCTAGTATAAGCAAACCGTGTACAAAATTCCATCTAAATGATTCAGCTGTTTTATAATACTTCTAGAAGTATACTAATGGGCTGAATTGATGTCTGGGTAAATTTTATACAGATTAACTTAGTGTGTAGTAATGTTTTTGTACTAGGTAGTGTTTAGTATTATATCATTGTAGTATTTAGTTGAAAGAATAAATAATAATTTGCCGGTTTAAAAAAACTTGGCATAAAAAATATATCTAATTCAATTGGACAATTATGGCACTAGTACCATTAATGGTACTAGTACCATTAATGGTACTAGTGCCATAATAATGACGGAGCGTGTGAAATCTCTGCTTCAACTCGCGAACTTTGCTATCATCTGTTCGGATGTTGCCACTCGCGTACAGGTAGTATTCAACTAATCTTCACGAAACTCCGTATACAGATATAGAATTTTATTGTTGGTGGCGATTTTTGGCAGGTATGTTTCCATAAAAAGCAGGAAGTTTGCTACGGTGCCTTTTACCTAGGCATACCAATGGGTATACATAGGTATACCGTGCCTTTTACCTAGGTATACCTATTTACCTATTGGTAAACCTAAGTAAAAGGCACCGCAGCAAATATGACGGAGGCTCAATTCAAACATTAGTCACGAAATGCATATACGAAACATCCTATCCTTGAGTTACCTAAATTATATCATTTGTACTGTATATAAGCTGCGAGGTACCTAGGTATTTAGGTATAATCAAAGTAATCCTTGAAACAGCCGTCATAGTCGTTAAACTTTTTATGATCATTTGCATACTGTAAAAAGTAAATCTATGACAATTATTGAGTAGACGAAATGAACACTGCCCGTGCCGTAGAATGTAATATAATGCGGATGATATTTTTATCTTCTTTTTATAAGAAAAACCTTATCAATAAATTAAACATACGCGAGTTTAATTCCTCAACCCGCCATTCTCTGATAGACAGAATGAATAACCCATAAAAAAGCATATACACGTGTCATAAGTACCAACAAACACGCCATCCCATTACCGGAACAAATCAAATCAAGCGCTTCTCTAATGCAGAAGCCGTCCTCGCTCCGAAACGCGAAGTCGGCATTACGTACCTACCGTTTGGATTACGACCGTCTCCGCCCGGAATGCCGTCAGGGCGGGCGGGTGACGTCACACGTCAATGGGCGGGCGGCGAAGCGGAGCCAGACGACAGGCCCCCGCCCAACGACGGAGCAATTTCAACAAGAAATGTTTTGTCCGTTCATATGTAAAATGGTTATGTTACCTTCTCAATAAGGTATCGTGGTGAGAAGGTAACGTAACCAAACGTATGTTTGTCGTAGGTATTCAAAAATAGTTGTGACGCTATTTCAATTATTTTAGAGCAAGGTCAAGCCGATGAACTTGTTTGCTTATGGGTATTGGATCATTTATATGCGTGATTATGTGATCATGTGGCTCAATAGGCTAAGAATTTAAACTGCGCGTGTATATAAATCTAATGTAGAGCATAGCATTACAAGTTAGAATACAAGTTCTGTGGTAATGTAGTAATATACATACACTGCCAGCTTTTGGGGTGCGATGGTTGAGCAGGTCGGCTCATAACCCAGAGGTGGCGGTTTCGATGCCCGCGGCAAGACATGTATTTGTGTACAGAAAAAAGCGCAAATATCTGTTCTGTTTCTGGTTGTTGTGGGACTATGTGGTCCTCGTAGTTCCTGGGTCCCGAGATACAGGGATCCTAGTTAGGGTCCATGATCTATATGTGTGATCGTTATTATTATTATTATTCCCAATACCACAGAACTCTTATTAGTAGGTAGTTACTTACATCCGGTATTATTGATATTGACGTCTGCTCTCCAAATCCTATTCCATACAAGTTTTCTGACACACACCACAGAGTGTGTTTACTATATTTAGTCCTGTTCTGTGACGTATGGCTCTCGAGCTTACGTCAGTAGAGTATTTTGCCCACGGTTGTATATTTTGGGGTAAGTCGAAAATACACACGAGTATATCGAATGTAGTACAATAAATAACGCTACATTCCATACTGAACACTCATGCTCATCTGATCAGATAAATCCAAAATAAGCCTTTTTGCTATTTTTATGGCGTCTTGCTCAGTAAATACATTTACAATAGAAAAAAAAATCTTGTTTGGTTAATTTATTATCATCATCAACAGGCAGAAAACGTATACTATATGCTATATGCTAAACATATAATAATAATAAATAATAATATTTGTGGACATTTCACGCAGCGCCGTCTAGCCCCAAACTAAGCAGAGCTTGTACTATGGGAACCAGATAACTGATATAATACTCGGATACTTTCTGTTTGTAAATATATACATAGAATACAATACAACACCCAGACAGAACAAACATCGATGTTCATCACACAAATGTTTGTCCTGGGTGAGAATCGAACCCACAACCTATACAGCTTAAAAGGCAGGGTTATTACGAACTGAGCTGTCGGTCCTGTCAAACATAGGCTCCCACAGAGCGCTAAGAGCTATATCGGTCACCTTAGCTCTCCTGCGGATCTCCTCATTTCGGATTTTATCTCACACTCAGCCTTCTCCATAGCTCGTTGCGCGACTTTGAGCTTTCTAATGAGGCCAACAGTGAAAAAAGAGGTAAAAATATATTTTTTACCGTAACCCGACGCACCAACCCGGGTCAGCGTTCACCACTGTACCGCATGACTAAATAAGATTTACGATCATTTTAATAGTACCGACATATTTCATGTACGTATTGGCGATTTTCAGAGGATTGTGTTGGAGGTCTGGAGTGGTTATGGTGGAAAGCATTCCACCTGATAATTTGTTTGTCTTATACGTGCCTGCCTTGGCTACTTTGTCATGGATATATTTGCCTCATCACTGCTCTTGGCCCACCGACTACGACAACTGTCTTTGGTTACTGTATAATATGCTTACCTGGCGATTCTACAAGTAGTGGTAGGTATTATGCCTGCTAAATATATTTTTACCTCTGAAATGTAGAATGTTAGAAACGCCTTTTTTATAGTATACACTTACTATATTATTTTTATACTAGGTGGTAGGACTTTGTTGCAAAGTTCGTCTAGGTGGTACCTAACCACCGCTTTGCCAGTTATTCTGCCGCCAAGCAGTAAAGTGCAAGCCACTACTGAGTTTCGGTTTGAAAGGTACCGTAGCTAGTGAAATTACTGGGCAATTGAGACTTTACTATCTGATCTCACAGTAGAGTAATCTTATTACCAGACTGTGCTGATGTCTCAAGATGATGTGCGCAATGCAGTGTCGTTCTAAGACATGTTTTAGAGTTCCGAGTGACACTGTTCTGTTATGGGCAGCCGTGTCGCTTTACATCAGGTGAACGACTAGCTCGTCACATCATTCACTATCATAAAAAAAATACAATTAGATACTCAATTGAGTTCTAAATTTTCCTAACTATCGCCTTAAAGTTAAGGCGATAGTCAGGAATCATTTACTAAATATCTTAAGTTAAAGAGAGATTTCATTTCAAGCAGAGATTTCATTCATAAAGTGATCAATTAGTGAATGAAATCTCTGCTTAAGCACCGATCGATGACTGAGTATCGTTCTGTAATACGGACCTTAGAATGTAAGTAGTTTATGTACCAACAACGCAGACCACAGATTGATAAGAAATATAACGAAAACAGAACGGAGATACGTAACTTAAGATATTTAGTAACTGATTCCTACTTCAGCTTTTGTCCTTTTTTTGCTACTGGAATATTTAGCTGGATCGAAAGAGACAAAAGATGGTGTAACTAATCTAAAGCTAGTTCGTGTTTATTAATAAGGCTGTAAGAGACCACTTGTGGGAGTAATTATTAATGTTGAATAGGCATTCGTCGACTAATAATTTCATTCCGTGGTATCCTCTTTAAATACATTGCGGTAATGGAATTCACAGCATGTAATTTTTTATATTTATTTTCCTTATAAATACATTCATTACCCAATAACAGAGGATTCCAAGAAAATATTTGTGTAATTAAACACAACAAAAATTTATATGTACTGCGATCGTGGGACTGTGAAATAACAAACGCAACTCAAATATTAGATGAATCTCTGCGAATTATCTACAATGTATATTAGTATTCCATTATATAATTATTATAGTTTTGTCGCGGCAAATAGGTATATTTCCTGTTATGTCTAACCGAAGCAATACAGACTCTATTCTGCTAAATTTAAAATATACATTCCAAGGTGAGGTTAAATCAATTGGTTTGTTTACCTGAGACAATCCACGGCTATTTAGTAGATTTTATTTTACTGAAATTATAGGTACCTACTGCTCAAACACGAGTTTATTGTTATCAAAGCCGCTTAGAGATAATAATTACAGTTACGAATGAAACGCTGTGATGTAGGTACTTAAGTAAAATGTGCGTATCTGCGATTTCACCGACCGTATAATAAGGAGATTCTCAAGTCTTACATACAAATAAAGTATTTAAATTTGTCTAGGACTTGCTATGAACGGTATTCAAGCTACCGTCTAAAAAAGTAGCGTAGGTATATAAATGATATTTTTTGCTTTTCATTAAAGACTTTATTTATTTGACTACGTTACGTTGTAGTCATGAAAATAATGACTCCTGAAGCGTTTTATGCGGTTTATGATTTCTGAATCTATCAAAAAATACTAATCGGCTGAAGTTTGCAGTCAGTCAAGGTAATAGTTAAACTACCTTTCTTCTAACACATCACATATATGTGATTGATGTTACACCAAGAAATAGAATCCTTGTTTGCTCCCATGATAAACTACCAATTAAACTTGACCTGCTTTGCTTACAAACGTCAATACGAAATTGGGACAATCTCGAGTATCTTCGGAATGTGGCTGCATGGATGGATTTACGGGAGCTTTCCAGGCCAAGGCCGGTGTTAACGCATAACAGAGAACAGCAATAAATTGTATTTTCGACGATTTAATTGGATTAAGTAATCCCATTTTTTATTTTTTAACGTCTTCTATATTCAAATATTTTTTTGTAGCCAGTCCATGTATATTTAGTTTTCAATCGGGATTTTCAATATAAGCATGGTGCCATTGGTAGCTGTTAGTGTGCCTCGGACAATTATTTGTGCACAAAAAAAGTGCACATACCTATTTAAACTTTCGCGACTTGAACTCATATTGTAAAGATAAAACGGGCGAGCGAATAGACCCGTTTTATCTTTACAATATGCGCACATACCTACTTGTTCTGAATCTGGCTGTTGTAGGATCATGATCAGAGGACCCAAAAACTACTCGTAGTTCACTACTAGATACAGGGAATCCTAGTTAGTGTACAGGATCTATGTATAACTACAACTAGTACACGGCTAACACTCACGTAATATAGTCGAACAAATTGTCGAAACTAGATGCCCGAACACCGGTCGATTACTGTATTTCGTGAGTGTTAGCCGTGTACTAGTTGTAGTTATGAATGATACTCACGTCAGTTTCTATATTATAGGATCTATGTATGTGATCGTTGGACGTTATTATTGTTATTATCCTGAATTTACACAAACGACGTACGTACCTAATTGATGTGATAAGTTGAAGATCATAGCTCTCTCTGTAACTCTATTTCTCGTATTGTCCACAGATACGAGAGGCTGCTAAGGCGAGCGCGCAGCGAGGACCTCAGCGAAGTGTCCGGCATCGGGTGCCTGTATCAGAGCGGCGTCGACCGGCTCGGCCGGCCGGTCGTCGTCTTCATCGGGAAGTGGTTCCCCATCGGGGACATTGACTTGGACAAGGTGACCACTTTTACTGTTACTTTTTAGAAGTAAAACTTCTTTACGCACGCTTGACTTGGGGAGTAAGCCGGTGAATGCGTAACGAGGCGAAAGGAAGTTGAAAGTTGTTGGTTAACATAGATCTCCATTGTCAACTTAATAAAGTTAAAATTTTATTTTATTATGTTTGTATGTCCGGTAAAATGACAGTTTACAATTGTCAAGATGGCAACATTGACATTAAACAAAGCAAAAACAAAGTTATACCGACCGATAGATGAAGCTAAACTAAAGAAGTTTTACTTCATGGTCGTTTTTTTTATTATAGCTTTATCTAGCCAATAAGAAACGTGTACTTTTTCCGGTAGAAATTTTTCATTTTTATCTTGGGGCCTTAATGAAATTCTAGCATACACGGGATTCCGAAAGAATGCGAAGAATCTAAAATATGCCATTCAATCTTTTTGGTCTTATCATGTATTTTCCTGCTACAAGTTATAAATTCGATTAATAATTGTACATTTAATTTATTTTAACAATATGCTTTAGTAGCCTTAACCGAGAAAGAGGATCAAATCAAACGCGCGTCTCTGATTGGCCAGCGCACCGCTGTCATTGGTCAACAAGAAGCTAATGCCAAACTTATTTTCTCCTACGATTTTCAGAATATAATAATAGAATAGAGTTTTGGCGGGAAAACGAGAAAGATCGCGTCACCCAATTATACTATTTTCCAAAACTAGTGTTATTTTCAGTGTTAGTGGATAAAATTGGTGGCGTTGTCTTCTGAATTACAGGCGTGAAACATTTATTTTCGTGTTGTTTCCAAACTCAATAGAAGCTTCTAGTAAAGTTGCCACCACTTTACTAGGAGTATGACTTAGACTAGACTATGACTTGATGACTTGGACTGTGACTTGACACATATCTGCGTGAAATATCATTAATTTGATAAATTAATATATCACATTGTAAAGATAAAACGGGTCTATTCGCGTACAAAAGTTATCAAAAGCATTATTTTGACTAACCTCGAGTGATGTAAAAAAAAACTAATATACAATACAATACAATACAAAACGCTTTATTGACACCAAAAATAAACATGTAGAAAAGAGAATCACATAATTATTCGAGCCCTGGGCTCCACACTCGGAGTCCCTGTGTTGTGGAGGCCAGTTTTACAAACATTTAATGCAGGCATTTAGCATGTGACCTTAAATAATGTTTGCTTAATCAATTCCAGGCCCTATTGTACCTGATCAAGCTGCTGGACCCGATCGTGCGCGGCGACTATGTGATCGCTTACTTCCACACACTGGCTGCTTCCGGGAATCACCCGCCGTTCTCCTGGCTCAAGGAGGTCTACACCGTGCTGCCTTACAAGTTAGTACCTAATATAATAAAAAAACGACCGTGCTTAGACCACGCGAGTGAACTAAAACTTCTTTAGTTTAGCTCCATCTATCGGCCGGTATAACTTTGTTTTTGCTTTGTGTAATGTTAATGTCGCCATCTTGACAATTGTAAATTGTCATTTTACCAGACATACCAACATAATAATACAAATTTTAAGTAATTATTAACTTTGTTATGTTGACAATGGAGATCTACGTTAACTAACAACTTTCAATTTCCGTTCGCCTCGTCACCAGCTTACTCCCCAAGCATATAATCAGAATTCCGTTGTCAAATTAAAATTTAAATAAAGAAGCTTATGTAAAACACTGGAGAATGTAATGGAAGCAAGGAAATGTAGCCACGAATGACGTTGTTTACGTTTTTCATCCCTTTCGGATCCAGATATCACGTTACCCATAATACTCGTTCAATTTGACAGCTTCTGTGGTGTGGTGGTTGAGCATGACGGCTCATAACCCGGAGACGGCGGGTTCGATTCCCGCGGCAAAACAAGTATTTGTACACAAAAAAAAGCGTTAATACTTTTTCTGAGTCTGGGTGTTGTGGGACCGTGGTCCTCGTAGTTCCTGGGTCCCTAGACACAGGGGATCCTAGTTAGGGTATGTATGTCATCGTTGGGCGTTGTTGTTATTATTATTATTAATCTCTGCTTTATTATATTATCTTTTTGATGTAATCAGTAATCCGTTGTGAAATCCAACATTTTGCAAAATGTTCACGTGATCTAGAATGACGGATCAGTTGGCGCTCGAGTCGAAATTTTATCCAAAGGATGACCATTTTTCATAATACCGTTCAAGAATATAGGCCTAATTTCCATTTTCAACAACAAACCCTACATTTAGTGGACTTAAAAATAAAGACTCGATATCCGACATCTTATGATGTCACAGGACGGAATCGCGGGACGTCACGTTGTTTGCGCCACAAACATGGCTTTGTAGTTATCCCCACATAAACCATAAAATATTATATATTTTGGTATTAAAATATTGATATTGACATAAGAAAAATTAGAAAAATAATTGATACTATACTATTTTTACATTGATAAACCTATCAAACAAAAAATGGCATTATTTTCGTATACTTAATTATTTTTTTTACATTTCAGATATAAGAAGAACCTGAAAGCGTTTTATATCGTTCACCCCACATTTTGGACAAAGGTAAGATTTTCGTCCGTCTGCACTCAAGTTTGAAAGTTCGCACCACAGACCTTCATCAAATTTCTGTGCTTTGCACTTATCCCTCTTTGATGTACCTAATCCAACATCCTAGAGAGATAAGTGCGAACTTAAGAATTTACAACTTTAAGTGCAGACTTGCATAAGACTGACACATGCTTAAAACATAAGCTTTGCTTAGTTTTGGGGCTAGATGGCGTCGTGTGATTTGTCCACATATATTTATATTTATTTATATATATATTGAAATAGTGTAGCATGTAAATACATGCATGCAAGCATGTAAATACATGCACTCTTATCTGTGCAGAAGTTTAACAGAGCTCTTAAGTACGCACTTATCGCTCTAAGACATACCTACTGCAATGCATTTGGGTATGTCATAATAAGTAATAGGAATACGTGCGAACTGAGGAGCTGCCAAACTTTAGTACAGATGAGCTTTAGAGATGTGATGTTCGATAATCATCGTTGTTCAATAAAGTCAAAGTCAAAAGATTTATTACAAATAGGCTAATTTTAGCACTTTTACAAGTCAAAATTGTATTAGGTACTTAAAATTAAGTTATTTCACTAAGCATATAAAATTACAAAGTGCTTATTGTCAAATAATATATAGCAAGCCCATTACAATATATGAGTTTGAAAAAAAAAGCAGTTCTCTTTCTCACCACTGGTGCAAGCAATCCGGCACAATGCAGAATTGAAAACTTTGATCCGAAGCTTCGATTACAACTGTAAAGAAGAAGCTACAAGAAACTTTACAGTGATAAATAATAGTCGATATATAGATATCGTGAAAGGGAGTCTATTGTTATACATTGACATCTTCCGGCTGATAATGGTCATGATCGAAATCATCTGGGCGATCACGTAACTTGATTGCAACCGATAGAAACACAAATTTGTATGAATTTGACAGTTTCACTACGCAGCTTACGTGCATAGTTACTCTGGAAATTTACAAATTAGGAATGTAATTTCACTTGTTGCATTGCAAACAAAGTTACGTGATCGCCTCCCCTGGACTAAACTGTTATAACAAATAGATGTAATGTAATGTAATTTGACTGGCTCTATAGCTCAGTTGGTAGTAACCCTGCCTTCTGAACAGTGGGTTGTGGGTTCGATTCCCACCCAGGACAAACATTTGTGTGATGAACATAGGTGTTTTTCTGAGTCTGGGTGTTATATTGTATTCTATGTATGTATTTACAAACAAAAAGTATCTAAGTATTGTATCAGTTATCTGGTTCCCATAGTACAAGCTTTGCTTAGTTTGGGGCTAGATGGCGTTGTGTGAGATGTCCACATATATTTAAAAAAAAAAAAAAAAAAAAAAAAAATCTGGTTAAGATGTCGATGGTTACTAATATGTGTACACTATTTCCAGATGATGACATGGTGGTTCACGACCTTCATGGCGCCTGCGATAAAGGCGAAGGTTCACAACCTGCCGGGCGTCGAATACTTGTACTCAGTAATGGCGCGCGATCAGCTGGAAGTGCCCGCTTTTGTCACAGAGTATGATATGACGGTGAGTTTTGTCTCTTTCCCTTTTTTAAATTTCACTCTACACCTATTTAGGGTCCAGGTTACTTTTTTTAACCGACTTCAAAAAAGGTGGAGGTTTTCCATTCGATAATATTTTTTTACATTTGTTACCTCAGTACTTTCGACTGGGTTTATCCATTTTGATGATTATTTTTTATTTGAAAACTAATGCTTCCCGTGTGGTCCCATTTCATTTGGTCCAATCCAATGGCAATCATGAGAAAATCATATGTCTTGCAAGTCGGTTTTTTACGCTTTGCGTTTGTTATTTATTTAGCCGGTGTTATTATGTATTATATATTTTTTACTTATACTATATTGTGGTGTTTTATTTTTCAGATAAACGGCCTGCACTACTTCCAGCCGGACACAAACAATACGTAAGGGGGCCGAGCTTCTTCGCAGCTATTACTTATCTTTAGTCTATATTATATATGCCTCGCGTTGCTGGCATGTCTAACTTTATCCCTGCGGAATATAAAGTGTACTTATATAATCCATAGTCTAATAATTGCCAACTCTAATAATTGTCTAGAATTGTTTATTTTATATTAATTGATTAATTATTAATACAATTTCATTAAACAGTTTAATAAAACAAGCTCCTGAAGATTGTTTGATAGTTCCCAATTTGGCCGGCAGTGGCGGTATTGTGTAGGAACATTTTTATTGAAACATAATTTTTAATTTGTCATTTGTTTCCTTTGAGGAAAAATTTTTGAACTACACTTTTGGATAGTTTGGAGACATGCTAGTAATGTAAAAATCAATTGATCTTTGTCATCAAACGCTTGCTGACATTGTCCTTTGAATTTAACTGAGGCGCTGTTAATTTTTATCGTGGGTTTTAGATTCAACATTTCAAGGGAAAAAAAGGATTGCAAATGTAAAGGATTTTATATGGAAATGTAGTACGCTTAATAGAAGTACAGTAATACCGGAGTGGTATCATGTTTCAAGCTTAGAATTATGATTGAAATTTGAACAAATTGTTAAAATAATTCGCCGCATTTCCGACAATTTTATGGCAAAGGCACTTTAAAAAGTAAATGCATGACAAAAAATGTATGTCAAAACGGCGATATTAAAACTGTATTTAAAGACTTTATCGTTTAAGTTAATACAGAGTCTCACTTACGAACGTTGGCCAAATTTAATCAATGTATCAAATGCTCCTAATTAAACCTATTACAATTTTAAGTTTATATAAAATAAAATATTGAATGATTGTTGACTCCGTTGTGCTAATATTCGTTTTTAAGACCTATTTGTACACAGTTTCTGCAATAAATAATTTATTCATTAATTCTCGGGTCTTGTTTTCTCTCGTGACATCCGGGCGAAGTTGACAGGAAATTTTAAGCATTGATTAAATGTAACTAACGTTTATAAGTAAGGCTTGATAGATCATATAATCTTCCAACTACAAAATGAATGCAGTGTTGTTTATAAAATCCACCATAAAAAGTTTGTTAACAAAATGTATGTAATTGAGTATTAGAGGTGCATTTTTATATTCTATTAAATAAGATATATTATCAGTCATTAGAATGTTATTGTAAGTCTGTACTTTATCTCTCGCTATGCTACTTGTGAATTCCACCTAATTTTGTTTAGCTTTATTATGTAAAGCAATCAAAGAGCAAGAAAAAAATTACCCTCGCTTCCCGATAGACACTCCTTTTCAATACTTTTCATAAAGCGTGTCACGTTTTATATAAAACTTCTATGGTTTACCTGCGCAGATGTTACGCAAATGACTATAATGTATCCAGTCTTGTCACTAATGTAAGCGCTCGGCGCCTATGTTTGGCACGAATATCGTTATTACTCTATCGAGGCGTGGGCTTCATTTTTCCTGCTCTCTGAAAGCAACGCGTGTGTTATTTACGAAGATAATGTATATAGATTCGATCTCTGAAATCAATTTTCAAATCAGCTTTATGCTTGGACGCGTTCTTCATCTATTGCTTTAAATGATCGAATCCAGAGAACCTTTTCAAAATGAGCTTGACAGATTTATAGTTACTATTTGAGATGTTTCACGTGATTTAAATTGCACCTACTTACTTAAAAACTAGATTTTGGTACAAATAATTGGTTCTAGGCCTATATTTCCACCGATCTTAGTTCTGCGAACGCTCCTTAGATGCAGATTGCAGACATTATGTATAAGTACATAAAGTTGTGGTTTCAGATGTTGATGTATCTATTCATCTCAAACGATATCAGTGATTTTATAAAAACACGAGACACAATACTAAATCACTTTCAGATTTATATCGGTTTAAAAAGACCATTGTATTGGGCAATTATTTGACAAAAACGTTACTTTGGCTTTCCACATCTTCAATCCTGCAGACAGGGTATTCGGTTAGCGCATAGCGACGACAAAACGCTTTACAATATTGATTGTAACCAGACAACCGCGTAGTGTTGGAACATATAGTTTAGGGGTTAATTCGAGTTTCATTGACACCCATTTAATTATTTTAATATCAACGGTGCTTGATAAATGCGTGTTGAGATTTTATTTTCTAGATTTAAATTAGGCTTAGTTTATAACGTAAAGTTGTAAATAAATGCTGTTGAAATTTCCGCAAGTATTCGGCATTCGCCCTCGCACGATTGTATAGGGTTTTTTTAAAGGTATCGCCGGACCAGCGCGGCGCAACCTCACGCGATGTTTAGGATAGTGTCATTACTTTCGTAGAAGACGGGTACAAATTGTAGTGTGGTCTCATAAGAGTGTTGCCAATAAAAAAGTACTGCCACATTGTTGCTTCTTACATAAAATGTGGGAAAATGTAGTACCGATATATTTTTAATAAAAACTCATTGTATTTTTTTATACCGTTGGAGTGCTGAGTAGATTTTCATAAAATGATAGGAACATGTTTTTTATTCAGTTTATCAGTGTGCCACATTGTTGATTAGCTGTGTAGATACCTAATACAGATAATCAATGCTATCGCTGGAATTTTATCAAAATTACGCCCTTAATTGTGGAAGTACAACACCTAAGAAATAAATTAGGTAATTTGTCTGTCAAAGAATCTGAATTGAATATTTGAGTGATAGTGTCGTCACTATCTCTACTCACTCACCATATAATCGTTTATATGATCAGAAATAAAGTCCAATTTATGATTTTAATCTTGTAATATGAAGTATGCGCCTTAATACAGCATCAACTAATACAAAATCAAGCAATAAACATCATATTTCTGATCTCTAGAGTTTGAAGTAATCTGTGTTATAAACTCAAAGTTATATTTAGGTCATTAGGTGTATCAATTAACAATTTTTATTACAGTTGTATCATTTGGAAATCTTATCCCATGAATAATATTATATTCGAAATCTGTAGCAATTCGTAGTGGTATAGTGGTGCACACACATATTGGCTAGGGGTAGTCTAGACTGAAGGAATACTATAAGGTACTATGCTGTATGTTAAAGAACTATGTCAGTATGTGTGCGGTTTGTGAATGTGTGGTTAGAGGTTTGTGTATAAATAGCGATTTGGAATGTGTTCTACTGTCTTGGAAGTTGCACAATCAAAAAACGGGTGATATTGAAACAAAACATAAGCCATGTCTATCCAAATAATCCCATCATGCCACTATTTTGACCCACTTGTCCCATCACACTATTTTGACCCATTAGTCCCATGGGACAAGTGACATAAATATCAAGTGGATAGCTAAATCAATTAATCTATCACATGAACATGTTAGTTTTGTGCACTTTCCAAAACGGTAAAATGTCATATATCAACAAGGCCTTAGATGTGTTAACTATTGTTGATTCTTATTGTGTGTTATGTTGCAAATTATATTAAAATGTTATGAGACAAGTCACAGGAAACTGGCTACATAGGAGTTATGTGAAAATTGTGATCCAGCATTAGAACTAGTTAAGTTTCATATTTTATTAAATATAATGTTAAATAGATTATGTGAATATTTAACAGAAAAAAATAAAATTATTAATTTACTAACATGTGGTTTAAGTTCCAACCTATTCTTACCAAATTTGTTTAACTAAAACTTCTCTAGTATAAAGAACTAGGTATACAGATAAAATTTTATACTATTGTTAAATATTACTTACATAATTAAAATAAATAAAACCATTTTTTTATTACTTTCATCATGACTTGATAAATAAATCATAATATATCATATGGATGTACTGTGGTACAACAATATCTACCTAAACAGGAAATTGATTCAAATGCTTACTTACTAGTATTCATTTAAAAATAAAAGTATATCATTTGCTCAAATTGAGCACAAATTAAAATACAATGCAAGAATTACTAAATTTTGTAAAAAATTGTAAATAGTGTAAAATTGCGATTTTTCTAATATTATAAAGGCGAAAATTTGTATGATTGTTTGTGTGTATGTGTGTATGTTTGATACTCCTTCACACTCAAATGGCTGAATATATTTGAATGAAATTCGGTACCAAGATAGCGTATTCACCGGATTAACATATAGGCTACATTTTATCCCGGAAAAGTGAAATGTTCCCGTGGGATGAGCAAATAATTAAAAAACTTTTTATCCACAGGTGGGGCGCAACTAGTAAACCTATAAAAGCTATGAAGCAATGTTGAGCTGATACAGCATAATAGTAGGTTTAAATTAATAAAGAATTCTCATAAAAGGTTTTTAATAATAAATTTACACTGCCAATACTAATACTGTAGCATTCTACTTTGAAATCCTGAACTTATTGAGAACATTTAATATTAAATTCAATGCTGGGTACTTGTATGCTGCTGTCATCAGTGTAACTTTAAAAACTGTCAGTACGTTGGAGAGTACAAATCCTCCGATAGCCCCGAGGTAGCATGGTATAGGCCACTGCTGCCACGGCGTGTTCCAGTCAAGAGGTATAACAACAGCGCCCAGCCATGCACCACAAACCGTCAATAAAGCATTGTTCACAAGCATCTCAATTACAGTGTCTTTTGAGTATGTCTTTACTCCGAACAATAGTTGCATTGAAGTCTCCACTCCAGAATGAGCTATCAATGGGAACACAGTCAACAATGTCAGCAAGGTTGACAACATCAATGTCTCTTCATGATAATCCAGTACAGGAGCCCCAAATAGTATTATTCCAATGAAAAAACTGCACATGACACCAAGCAGAAATATAAATGATTTCAATATATCACCTGCTCTGCTCTTGCTAGGTTTGGCTTTCTTAGCGTGTATATCATTGCTAGCGCTTAAGTAGAACGATTTCAGCAGTTCAGCTATAAAAATGAGGACTAAGACATAAAATGAAGATCCATTGCCAACTGAGTATAGTAATCCTTTGTAAGATATCACTGTTATGATGCTTGGTAAGTAAATACATGTTACTAAGCTGGATATGGTTACTCGTCTTAGTTCCAATTGGTTGTTAAGAGAAAACATATTTGGCACTCAATAGTAAGTAAAGGTAATATAGATCCCAGCTGCAAGACCGTATTTACTCCCAGTTCTCCTATTATCGCCGCTGCAGAAGCACTTCAAGATCATCTGCAAGATGTATATTTATCACCACAACTTCTGGCAGATCCTCCACACTGCCGAGAAAAGCTCTACCTGCTTCAAATTATATACTTCTTCTGCCACTTTCAAATAAATTAGATTTTTATTGAAATAAATTCCTATTAAATTAAAATCTTATGAACAGACGAGTCAAGTTGAAGCCAGCGGCAGCCAGCTGACAACATCAACTCTTTGTAAATGGCCTTTGTGGAGAGGTTACCACAATTTTGCCAATATCACGTAGAAAGACAGCACATCAAACGAAGATTAGCCAGCTGACAAATTAACAATATGAATGTCACTGAACTGTCAATCTGTCAAAACAGACTGACAGCGACAGCTACTTCTCTGTCAAATGCAGTTGCGTGTTTTGTTTCATAATCGAGGTAATATATCTGTACATTTTGAGCATTCTCAACTGCAGGCTTATTTCCAATCAAGGTTATAGGTTCGTGTAGCAATTAGGGACTTTAACAGGTCAAAATAGCATTATTCTATTCTAGTGCTACTACGCTATTATATTATAATCGGTCTGAGCTACCCTGGCTGCGCACGGGTTAATTAGTTATACACCCTAACCCTGTCCAAGAAAAAAGAAAATGGAGAGGGAAAAAGATAAATGCATGTACGTCTTCATCCATTTATAGCAAACACACCAAGACAAAAAAAACGTTCATGGATGTAATTAAATTCATTCAGTGGCTTTTTTTGATAATTGATTTGATTTGATTGGTTCTCAAGCAGATAGTCATTGCAGGCAACACTTTAGCTTAAACTTTGACGCATTTACCGCATAATACAAGCTCCAGAAAAGCGATGACAAAAAATATATTGAATTGTATGCTACTACGTTGTTTTGCAGAAAACACTTAAATACCCATTTTGCTTTGTAAACCCACCTTATAAGACACGTAGATATTAAATATAATACTAAGTTAATAATAATATTAGCTTTTATAGGACCTAGGACTTCTATTTTTTTATTGTTGATCTGTTAACAGTTGCCAGTCTAGAAAAAAAAACAAGCCGTCTCTGTCTAATGCTATCTAGCAGGGCTGCCAATAAATAAAGTAATTTTTGACAGTGCAACAAATTCATTGCGAAATGGAATGGAAACAAAATAAAAATTTTACGTGAACGTAACGACGGAATCGATATGACGACAGCAACTTTATAAATGAAAGGAGCCGTCGCGAGAGCCACCAGTTGATCTGAAGCTGTGCAACGTTCGGCTACAGTGAGAGCCAACGTTATCAAATACTTCGCTAAAGTAACAACAAGTAGAACGGTCGTTTGTGTCGCAAGTGTTTTGTGTCATCGATTACATAAAAATGCCTTGTCCGTTCTTGGGAACCCTGAGCCCCGCCTTCGTAAGGAACTACGGGGCAAACCTAATGAAGCAGTACGGGAATTACTGCCCGATCATATCACGAGGGTTCCGCTCTCTGGGAAACGATGAAACGAAGTGCCCTTTCATTCAACAGAACCCGATTATCTCCGATGCGCCGAAAGAAATGAACGAAGACATCTCGGAGCGGACCCCGCCGTACCCTTACGAGAGTTTCTTCAATCAGCAGATCAGCGCTAAGAAGAGGGACTACTCGTACCGGGTGTTCAGAAAGGTGTCGCGTCTGGCGGCCGAGGGAGTGTACCCTCAGGGCCTGGAGGGCGCCGACAACCAGCGCGTGACCGTGTGGTGCGCAAACGATTACCTCGGCACGTCGCGTCACCCCTCCGTGCAGGACGCAGCGGTCAACGCCATCCGCGCGTACGGCACCGGCGCCGGCGGAACTAGGAACATCGCTGGGAACTCGCAGATGACCGAGAAACTCGAAGCAGAAATCGCCAAGCTGCACAAGAAACCCGCAGCCCTAATATTCAGCTCTTGCTTTGTTGCCAACGATGCCACACTCTCTACCTTAGCAAGAATTCTGCCTGATTGCATTGTCTACTCCGATGCGGGGAACCACGCATCTATGATCCAGGGTATAAGGAACAGTCGGGCCCCCAAGCATATATTCCGGCACAATGATCCTAATCACCTTAGAAAATTACTGGCAGAGTCGCCTGCCGGTGTGCCAAAGCTAGTCGTATTTGAGACTGTCCACTCTATGAGTGGAGCTATTTGTCCCTTAGAGGAAATGTGTGATATTGCTCACGAATATGGAGCGCTGACCTTCGTAGACGAAGTTCACGCTGTCGGGTTGTACGGAGAACACGGGGCTGGCATCGCTGAAGAGAGAGGGCTTCAGAACAAAATAGATATAGTGTCGGGGACTTTGGGAAAGGCGTACGGGAACGTGGGAGGGTATGTAGCCGGATCGAAGCTACTGATCGACACCATACGGTCGCTGGCGCCCGGCTTCATCTTCACCACGGCGCTGCCGCCGCCGACCTTAGCGGGCTCGTTGGCGTCCATCAGACTCCTGGCGAGCGAGGAGGGCAAGACGTTGCGAGTGAAGCACCAGGCCATGGTGCGGTACCTGAAGCTGTCGCTGCTGGTGGCGGGGCTGCCGCAGCTGCCGTCCGTGAGCCACATCGTGCCGGTGCCGGTGCGCGGCGCGGCGCGGGTGGCGCGCGTGGCCGACGCCCTGATGCGGCGCGGCCACTACGTGCAGGCCATCAACTACCCCACGGTGGCGCGCGGCGAGGAGCGCCTGCGGCTCGCGCCCGGGCCCTACCACACGCCCGAAATGATCGACAACCTCATCACTGCCCTGACGGAAGCATTCCACGAAAACGATATAAGTTTCAACGAGTTCATGAAGAACGGCACTTGCCGCGAGTGCAGCATGGAGTACAAGGTCTACTTCATCCCGGAGGACTATAACTATAAGTACCGAGTGCCGATGCAGGCGGCTTAGCTCCTACTGTGACAATCGGGAAAAAGGCTTTAATTTAAAAAAAATGTTATTGGATGTATAGTTTATTTCGGTTACTCTCTATTTATGGTTTATGGATTTTTTAGGGGTATTAAATTGTGGCATCGCATTTCTGTCTTTTCTTTTACTAATCCCAGTATTTGATGAGGCCGTCCCAGCCCGCCGTCAGCAGCTTGCTCGGCTCGTGAGGGTGCCACAGCGAGGTGATGCACACGCCGTCGTGTGCCTTCCATTTCTTGTACAGTTTCGTCGTCTTCCAGTCCCAAACGTAACATTTGCCGTCAGCGTCGCCTGACACGAGGTAACTGTAACAAAAGAAAATCGTAATTAAAAAAACCATTAAAGAGACTTGACGTAGGTAGAGTGTTGTAGATAATTATGAGGAAACCTTACAACATTGCGACATAATAAGGCTAAAAGCCATGTTGGGGCTGACCCAACACAAAATTGATTCATTTGTGTCAATTCCTACCCAAAATACATAGTATATAGATAGTGAAAACTACATAATTTATAAACATGTTTTAAAATTTTCAGTCATTAACAGCGTAACCACAAAATATTTAAACAAGCCTTAAACTAGTATTTAACCGCTGTTTTGTATTGTTAAACACGCGTTTGACGTTTGTCTAAGGCGTGTTTATGTATTTGTAGTAACAAGTTTTTAATTTTCTACTGATAAATAAATAAATATTTGTAGCTATTTCACACAGCGCCATCTAACCACAATTTAAGCAATGTTTTTACAATGGGAACCAGATAACTGATAGAATACTTAAATACTTTTTTTGTTTATAAATACATACTTATAATACAATATAACACCTAGACACAAACCAAAATGTTTGTCCTGGATGGGTATCCACAACCTACAGTTCAGAAGGTGGAAGGAGATGAACTGAGCTATCAGGTCAGTCACAAATATGTTTGTTTTACCGTTCTAATACTAGGTCATTCACTCCAGTAGGTCACACCGCGCCGGTTCGTACTTTGTATACTTACCCTCCCTACCTCTAGCATACATCTTTAAGAACTTTGATTATAATTCTCTGAGCAACATTTACCAAATAAAGCCAACTTTAAAAACAACTTTAAAATTTGCCAATAAAGGTCAAAATACTATTATTGATTCTGTGGGTTACGTATAAAATTAGATAATCGGGTTACCTCTTTAATTATCTTCTCTATAGCTGATTCCACTACATCTGGTTCAAATTGGTAATGAGGATGCTATCAAAAATGGTATTGATGATTATATGCTGAAGGAACTGTTTATTGCTGACTGTCAATATCATTTCATCACTTATTCTGTGGTATTAACACGTAAATCATGCAGTTGTTTATTAACTATCATTAAAAATAGAAACTAGTTGTCGAGGTTGCTGAATTAATGCTGACAACAACTCTTGAACTTTTTGCATAACGGGTAATTACTATGCTCCACCTAACACTTATCTACTGTGCGACGCATTTAGTTTTTGACTATCAAAACTAAATATAACAAATAAATTAATAACCTGAATAAATTAAAAAGCCTCTGTGGTGTGGTGGTTGAGCAGGTCGGCTCATAACCCGGAGGCGGCGGGTTCAATTCCCGCGGCAGGCAAGTGCACAGAAAAAAGCGCAAATACTAGTTTTGACTCTGGGTGTTGTGGGATCATGGTCCTCGTAGTTCTTGGGTCCCTAGACACAAGACCTATGTATGTGATCGTTGAGCGAGTTGATTAAATGTTCAATATCTTGATGATAAAATGTTGGACCGCTATTAGGATATATGCTTAGCTATAGCTATAGCTTATAGCTTTGCTTAGTTTGGGGCTAGATGGCGTTGTGTGAGATGTCTACACATATTATTATTATTATACAGCCATCACGTCATAAACAAGAAGAGTCAGAGTAAGAAGTAATGTATTGTTGACGCATTTCTGTGGTATTCATTCGGCCTTACAGGATAAAACGCAATTTTTCTTGCGCTACTTTGCGCCACACTTTCGCTGCAGCGTTTTCAGTGCGATATCTTACACGTTACAAACCATATCTCAGTTCTCAAATATCACAATGTGATGAGACATACAACAAATTTTAAATTGAAACCTGCTAGGCGATCACGTAACTTGATTGGAACCAATAGAAACAAATTTGTATGGGTTTGACAGTTTCACTACGCAGCGTATTTGCATAGTTACTAATATGGAAATTATCTAATTAGGAATGAAATTTCAGCTGTTGCATTGCAATCATAGTTCCGTGATAACCCTAATATAGCACCGAAATCCTTCCAGGATTTGGATACGGTTTTCATGTCCGAGCAGAGTCAACAGACAAACACGCGAACTGGCAAAAATTCTAATAACTATGGATTAACAATTTAGTGCTCTTTAAGCAATTAGTCGAACCCAGTTAATTTTTACAAAAATATTCTTCAATTCAATATTACATTTGTGTTTTTAAGTAAACTACCGGTAAGTCTTCCGTGGTATTACTTATAGACGTTACAAGCACTTAAATAACATAAAAGAAGCTGCACTAACTCATCCTAGGTACAGCATATAAAGGTCTAAAGGATTATCAAAATTAACTAGTTGCTATACGGAACTTTTCATATAATCAGAAATACACTACATTTGTATTTCTGATTATATGATTACATGAAAACATTGTTTAGTAGGTATTTATTCGTGTTGCCCGTGAAGTAGTTTTGGTAGGTAACGGAAAATAACAAACTAAACTTAGTTTGTTGGTTATATTCCGTCATCAAAATCAACTAGTTGCTATCAGGAACAGTTCATGTAATCAGAAATACACTATTGTATTCCTCCAGCTATCATGTAATACATCCACGATAAAGCACCAATCAGCTGAATCACATCAATACCATCCATATCTGGATTATATTTGACGGCCTTCTATCTCGCATAATTCGCTTCTATCTATAGATTACCTATTATCGCCTCTGTCGCCAAAACTACTTCACCGGCACCACGAATAGATACTAAACAATGTTTTCATGTCACGAGTCGATGGAGTTACAGTCACGAGTACGAGGTACTAAAACTATATCAACTATATGGGTACTATATGTAGGTGCAGACAGCTGTGTTACCTAACAAACCCTGGTTACCTGTACTATTATCACGGGGTAACCTAGTACGGATGCTAAAGTGCTCAGATATCTTATGTTTGTAACTTACCTACCTATGTTTAAATAGTTACCAACTGCTTTTTTTTTAAAGATGTTTTCCTTTTAAATATATCATATTTATTTGAAAACTATACCTAATAATTATAAGCCACTAGCATAAGATTGTTATTTAGTTATTGACAAATAAATAAATTACTAAATTACTAAAAATTACTAAAAAAAAAATAATATATGATGATATTATTTACCAGCCAGACCCCGCGGTTTCCTGCGGATATAAAAGTAACCTATGTGTTAATTCAGTATTAACACATAGGTTAGCTGAATAGCTTGTCCTGAAACTCAACGTCAAACGGGCACGTCGCAATTGTCATACCAAGTCCGGGGAAATATTCCGGAAAATCGACGCCAAGATCACAATATCTCTGGGTATTGTGACCTCGACTTTCACTATTTTAGTGTTTTAAAATATACTTTAGCGTACATAATTATACAGCTATGACAAATCAAGCAAAAAAAGATTGGTAAACTTTTAAAACTAAAGTAATTTCTTTGAGTTATAGTGGAAAAAGTAATTTCACCATTGCCAGTTACAATCGACCAACTGATATGGCTTTTTTCCCGGAACTGTATGTCCTCCTTCTCACTCCGCGCTATGGTCTATCAGGAAAAACGTGACATTGGTGACATTGTGGCACCTCTACACAAGAGTTGAAGTTGATGTTGAATTTTGGGATAGCCTGTATAATTAAGCTATCTCTGTTCCAAATTTCATCTAGCCTTTGCATCGTGAAGAGGGAACAAACACAACTAACAGTTTTGCGTATTTCATAATATTAGTGTGAATGTGTGACCTGCCGCTAGTAAATAAGCAAGCTTTTATGTAAACGAATGACCTGATGAGCTATGTTGTCCACCTGGGGATGACAGAACTTTGATTACAAATTGCAATGGAACAGGGGTAATTTCATTCCTAATTTAAAATAGTTCCTATGCAAATAAGCTACGTATTGAGATTTGGCGGGAACGCGGAAAAGATTGCGTCACCGCATTGTATTATTTTCCAAAACTTGTGTTATTATCAGTGTTGGTGCATAAAATTGGTGGCATTCTATTCGTTAAGTGCTGGATTACAGGCGTGAGTGTGGAAAAATGGTATAATGATGGTGAAACGTTTCATTTCGTGTTGTTTCCTAAACTCCATAGTAGCTTCAAGTAAATTTGCCACCACTTTACTAGGAGTAATGACTTTGACTAGACTATGACTTGACTTGATGACTTCGACCGTGACTTGACACATATTTGCTTGAAATATCATTAACTTGATAAATTATCAATTACTTGACACTGGCTAAATACACAAAAGTGTGGAGCCAAAACATAAAAAAAGCTACTTATTGAAAATCACAATTTCATACTTTATGTTTCTATTGGTTGCAATCGAATTACGTGATCGACTAGCAGATGCGGCGTAGTGAATCAGCAGTAGCTTGCCGGCATAAGTGTAGCTACTGTGAGCAAGCACTGCCAAGGAATAAACAATGGTACCACGTATAGCAGTCTACAGTGTTACACGTACGCACTACTTAATTACTGAGTACATATAGACTGTTCCGATCGCAAAGCCTATAGAAATATTCGCATTAGACATGCTGACGTCTCGTGCTCGGCGCAATTACACAGAATGACGTGCGCATTGCTACACAGGACTTTTTGCAACTGATTCAGGCGAGCGACTGGCTCGTTACGTCATTTGTTATAATATATATAAAAACAAGTGTGCACTGCTGTGTTCCGGTTTGAAGGGCACTGTAGCTAGTGGAATTACTGGCCAAATGAGACTTTATGATCTGATCTCACAGTTTAGTAATCTTATTACTAGATTGTGCTGATGTCTCTGGACGACGTGCGCAGTGCAGTGTCACGCGAACCTCTAAACTTTAGAGTTCCGAGTGACACTGCAGCTGATATGGGCAGCCGTGTCGTTTAACACCAGGCGAACGGCTAGCTCGTCACGTCATTCCTTAACATAAAAAAAAGGTGTGTTTAAGACCACACGACTGAGTAAAATTTTAGCTCCATCTCTCTTGCCCCTACAGTAATATACGAAACGTTCTTTCTTTCTATCTTCACGTACAGGGGGAGATACAAGTATATCTCCCTCTCAACTTCCGTTCGCCACAACAGCTTACCCCCAAGTCAAGCCTGCCTAAAGAAGTTTTACTTCAAAAAACGGTGGTTCATTAGTCACACTATCACACTAATATTGTAAAGGCGAAATTTTGTATGTGTGTATGTTTGTTACTCCTTCACGCTTAAACGGCTGAATGGATTTGGATGAAATTCGGAACCATAATAGCTTATACACTGGTTTAACATATAGGTTACATATTATACCGGAAAAGTGAAATTTTCCCGTGGGATGAGCAAATAATTAAAATACTTTTCAACCGCGGGTGAAACCGCGGGGCGCAACTAGTCTTCAATAAAAATATACTGTGTTGTTTGCAGACTTTATCGCGCTTTCTCAATTATCGACAGCATCTGTGGTGTGGTGGTTGAGTGTGGTTAGCTCACAATCCGGAGGTGACCGAAAAAAAAGTGCAAATACTTATTCTGAGTCGTGAGACCATGGTCCTCGTAGTTCCTGGGTCCATAGATACAGGGAATTCTAAGGGTACAGGGTCTATGTATGTGATAGTTTATTTTTATTTTAATTTTTTTTTTAATGTTTTGGCTCCACACTTTTGTGTATTTAGCCAGTGTCAAGTAATTGATAATTTTATAAGTTATCAATATTTCACGCAAATATGTGTCAAGTCACAGTCGCAGTGGTCAGTCAAGTCATAGTCTAGTCAAAGTAATCTATGTGATAGTTGGGCGTTATTATTATTATTATTTTCTTAGTCTTTAGATATACAATATCTCTCTACCTCGTTGCTTGAGTTCGAAGGAACCTTGATCGCTGTTACGTTATAGCCGATTCTCTGGCACGAAACGAATACGAACATGCGAGTACTCGCTACGTTGCCCTGCACCAAGGGTAAGTGGAATTTATTCGAATGTTATCCACACATTTACACAAAATAAGGATACACGAAGTGCTTAGTGATGTATTTAGTGCTTGGTGATGTATTCAAATGTTAAAAAAATACATTACCGATACAAAAAACGAGTTTGCTGAAGTAAAACTTCTTTAGTTTATCTATCGGCCGGTATAACTTTATTTTTTCTTCGTTTTATGTTATTGTCACCATCTTGTCAATTTTACCGGACATACCAACATAATGATACTTTAACTTTGTTATGTTGACAATGGAGATCTACGTTAACCAACCACTTTCAACTTCCGTTCGGCTCGCCAGCATACTCCCCAAGTCAAAAAGATTTACTTCAATAACTAAATTTTCTGTTTGTGGGAAGTGAAAGAAACCTTAATTGAGTTTGACGCACTCGAATAATAACATCCATTGCCAACCGCCATTGCCAAGGAAATGATCGGTTAAAATAAACTAGGGTGCCGATAGAAACTATAATTGATACTGCGGCGGCGTTGTCAAAACACCCGCAAAGGTCGACCGGTAGGACGACGATTGCAAAACATTTGGGCAAGGAATACGCTTGGAAAATGAACCTTATTGTGTTTCACAAGAAGCTGTTATTTTGGGAGGTAGAGGCGCGGATTATTGTGATAACATTTTGGCCTGTCTTCTGATCGGTGTAATGGAAGCGGTAGAGTTTATCTACCGGTGACACACTTATAGTAACCTGAAAACGTGGATGTATATTTTTTTAGTGAATTATGTGACGTCGTTCACCTGATGTTAAGCGATACGGCCGCCCATTACAGAACAGTGTCACTCGGAACTCCAAAATATAAAGTTTCGCGCGACACTGCACTGCGCACATTATCCTGAGACATCAGCACAGTCTAGTAATTACTCGACTCTTGACTGTGAGATCAGATCATAAAGTCTCAACTGCCCAGTAATTTCACTAGCTACAGTGATATACCCTTCAAACCGGAACACAGTAGTGCTGTGTTCTGCTTGGCGGCAGAATAACTGGCAATGCGGTGGTACCTACCTACCTTGTAAAATTGGCAATTAACATGAGTATTATCGTCATAGGAATAAATGATAACAAGATAGACCAATATTGCATTTACTTTAACGATCACCTTTCACCTTTCAATTGATTTGTAATTTAAAAGTAATCTAATTAAAATGAGAAGAGATAAGAAGATTCGATATCAATGAGTGTGATATAAACAATAGTTATTAATGAATTAAGGAAAGTTTGTCATAAGTGACGTCATTTTATTCACACACATTTTTTTTTAATATTTGTGTGATGAACATAATGCATGTTTTGACACAGAATATGCATCTATGTTCATCACACAAATGTCCTGGGTAGGAATCGAACCCACAACCTACAGTTCAGAAGGCAGAGCTACTACCAACTGAGCTATCAGGCCCGTCAATTATGAAATGAAAACCGGATTATATTTATTTATGAATAAGTAGATCTTACATTTACTGGTGTAGTACCAATTACAACGGCAAAAGTTACTACACGAACGTAATGAACATAGGTGTTTGTTCTGTGTCTGGGTGTTATATTGTATTCTATGTATTTACAAACAAAAAGTATCTAAGTATTGTATCAGTTATCTGGTTCCCATAGCAGAAGCTTTGCTTAGTTTGGGGCTAGCGCTTTGTGAAGTGTCCAAACATATTATTATTATATAATAAATTATATATTATTATATCAAGTTACATTATGGAAAAAAAAGTTTTTTATTGGAAATGAATAACGCGACGAGTTTTTCACCTTTTGCTAAGCGACACGGCCGTTGCAGTGTCACTCCAATGTAAAGTTTCACGTGACACTGCACTGCGCTCGTCATCCTGAGACAACAGCACAGTTTAGTAATAAGATTACTACACTATGAGATCAAGTCATAGTCTCATTATTCAGTGATTTCACTGGCTACAGTGCCCTTCAAACCGGAACACATTGTGTTTGCACATTGCTTGGCGGCAGAATAACTGGCAAAGCGGTGGTACCTACCTAGAAGAACTTAGCAGAAATATCCTACCACCTATTAAAAGAATATATCTGTACATATAAAATTCAAAGTCCTGACCTGACTTATATATCAACGCACCGCCTAAACCGCTGATCCTAGAGACTTGAAATTTGGAGGGTGTGTTCTTTGTAAAGTGTAGGTATCCACTAAGAAAGGGTATTTTCAAAATTCCATCCCTAAGAGGGTGAAGTGGGTGGTTGAATTATCTATGAAAAAAAAATCTTCGTTTCCTATAGGCCACGCGGACGAAGCCGCGGGCAGAAGCTAGTTATGTATAAGAGAAGATCAGTTAATTTCACTCCCTTTTTATCTCTTCAAGCATTTCACAATATTCATAAGTGACATATACAATGTCCAATCGGCGGTGTCGGAGCCTCTAGGGGGATAAAATGCGATAAAGTTTATCAACGAATAACCCTCATAAGTAGATTTTTCCCGACCATAATAAAATAGCAGCCATATTTTTTTAAATCGAAACATGTGTGTTGTACTAATTTAGCCATAGCTACCCATATCGACGTCCTAGAAACACAAAATTCCCAAATTTTATTTCATAAGTGGACAAAAAAAATGGTAAAAGATAGAAAGTAAGTTTTTTTTTGTAGTGATTTTTGTTATTATTCGCTTTTTCGTAAAATTTAAGTTGGTAACCTAAATTTTTTTAGTATCTAAACGATAGTACAAGATATTTGCTAAAATACAGTTTTTACATTTGGACATTTTTTTTTTACACATACACATACATTTTCGGACTCATTGCATACTAAAGTATACAGTCATTTAAAAAAACGACTCTTTAACGTAATAGTAACTGGCACCAGTTTAAAGACACGTATTTAAATAGGTTCTGAATTTCTGAGTTCGTGCGTCATTGCATCACATCACAAACACGTTCAATATGGAAAATGGGAAGTTGAATCCGCTTCAGTACGAAGTTGTAATCAGAGTGAGGTTTCATTTGATGCAATATGTATTCCTTATTTGATTCTCGAGCATATATACTGTAGACTAGACTACTATTAGAACAGACATTCTATTTGGTAATTATTACATTATGTACCGGCACTGCGTCGACATAATAATAGGTCTTTACCTATGAAATTGCCGTATTGCAGTACAGACTTTTTCAAACAAAAAAAAGTTTTGATTGGCTATGAATTCTAAATTCAAATTAATTTTGTTTTACAAATATGACATTCTATTTACAATATAAGTCTTTTGTTTATTGATTAGCGTTGTATTTTCATTACATTTCAACATTTTTCCTCATAATGGATACTTTGAAATTTCGTGTAATTATGGAATATGAGTTCCGTCGTGGCACCAACGCGGCACAAACGACACGTAACATCAACGACGTTTACGGAGAGAACTGTACAAACGAACGTACAACCCGTTATTGGTTTGCTCGGTTCCGTTCTGGGAATTTTGACTTGAAAAATGAACCTCGTGGTCGTCCGGAAACTTTGGTCAACAATGATGAATTAAAGGCGATTGTGGAAGCTGATGAATCTCAATCTACAGCTGAGCTGGCAGCAGCTTTTGATGTTAGCATCAAAACAATATTGGTCCATTTGCGACAGATTGGCAAGATAAAAAAGCGTGCCCCACGAACTTAACGATCGCCAGCGCAACGTACGCGTCGAGACTTGCCTTGAATTTTGAACCGAATTGTTACGTGCGACGAAAAATGGATTCTTTTTGACAATCGAAAGCGCTCAGCAAGTTGGTTAGATCCTGGTTCGGTACCAAAGCAATGTGCAAAACGAAAAATGACCCCTAGAAAGGTGATGGTCACAGTTTGGTGGTCTAGTACTGGTGTGATTCATCATAGCTTTTTACAAAACGGCGAGAGCATTACTGCAAATGTGTACATTGAAGAACTGACCACAATGTTGGCGAAACTCGCACGTCTGCAACCAGCTTTGGTCAATCGGTCGTCTCCACTGCTACTTCACGACAACGCGCGACCCCATACTGCACAACAGACCGTCTCTAAGCTGCATGAGTTAGGTTTGGAAGCTCTCCCTCATCCGCCATACTCACCAGATCTTGCGCCTACCGACTATTACTTTTTCCAAAATTTAGACAACTTTTTAGCGGGAAAAAAATTCAATTCCCGAGAGGCAGTACAAAACGCCTTTGAAGAGTTTGTTGTCTCCCGTCCTGCTGATTTTTTCAAGAAGGGCATCCATAAACTGCCACAGCGTTGGCAAAGATGCATTGATTGCAGGGGTGATTACTTTGAATAAAAGAAATAAATAAGTTCGAAAAAAAATACTTTAACTTTTTTCAAACAAAACGGCAATTTCATAGGTAAAGACCTAATATATATGTAATAAAATAATATATAAAACAATCTAAGCCAATTTTCAACCGACTTAAAAAACGGGAAAAATACTTAATAAAATGAGTATTTTTTAACATTTTATACATCTACGATACCTAAAAACTAAAAATATATATTTGGTTTGGTCAACCCCACATTTTTTTTTTCTCTTACGACTTGAACTCATATTGTAAAGATAAAGCGGATCTATTCGCGCACAAAAATTATCAAAACATAATTTTGACTAACCTCGACGTTTCGACCAAGTTACATTGGCCGGGGTCACGAGGGGAGGAATCGGTCAGGAGCCAATGTAACTTGGTCGAAACGTCGAGGTTAGTCAAAATTATGTTTTGATGAATTTTGTGCGCGAATAGACCCGTTTTATTTATAAAATATGACCACAATCTTTAAATTAATAGTCATGATTATTGATTATATAATATATCTGCAAACAATTTTGCGTAGATAAGATAATAACAAAAGGTTTCGTCTTTATTTACACCGATCGGATGTACACGCTACTTACATTTATCGCAAGATGCCAGATATAAATAAAATCCGATAAAGTTGAATTATAATAAATAAAACATTGTCAAATGAAGACAAGAAATCGTTGCAAGCTAGATATTATGATTGTTTTCTTCAATAAAATTCGTCGTTAAAAATCGTACTCATTATTCAAAAACTATCGCCAACCGTTAGAAGAAAAAAAATTATTGCAATCATTAGTATGGTATGTAAATTCTCTGATTGATTGGAAAACGCGATGAGCTCTCGGTCCCCACGGAACCAGGGTCTTAACACCAAACGGCTAAAATTGTTTAGACAGGCTCTATGGTGTGGTGATTGAGCGGGACGGTTCATAGCCCGTAGGCAGCGAGTTCGATTCCTACGATAAGATATAGCATAGTGTTAGTGCACAAAAAAAACCGCAAATCCTTGTTCTGTGTCTGTGTGTTGGACCGTACGGTCCTCGTAGTTCCCGAGTGCCTGGATACAGTGAGTCCTAGTTAGGGCCCTGGATCTATGTATGTATGTAGGATATGTATGTTTTTACTAGGTGGTAGGACTTTACTGCAAAGTTCGTCTAGGTAGGTACCACCGCTTTGCCAGTTATTCTGCCGCCAAGCAGTAGTGCGCAAGCACTGCTGTGTTCCGGTTTGAAGGGCACTGTAGCTACTGAAATTACTGGGCAAATGAGACTTTATGATCTGATCTCACAGTTTAGTAATCTTATTAGTAGATTGTGCTGACGTCTCTGGATGACGTGCGCAGTGCAGTGTCACGCGAACCTCTATACTTTAGAGTTCCGAGTGACACTGCAGCTGGTATGGGCAGCCGTGTCGTTTAACATCAGGCGAACGGCTAGCTCGTCACGTCATTCCTTAACATAAAAAAAAAAAAAAAAAAAAAAAAAAAAAAAAAAATATGTATGTATGTAGGATATCACATGTAGGATATGTGATCGTTGGGCGTTATGATTATTATTATTATTGTAGGATAACTTATTGTAATAGTTTTTAGTTCATTTTGTTTTACCTGTACACCCTGTGAGCCCAAAATTCTAATCTCGCTCTAAGCGATAAGACCGCCTATTGTACTAGTGCTAGTTTATTATGTAAGTTTTTCTTTTTGTCAATTGTTTTCTTTTTTACGGTGTACAATAAAGTGTTGATCTATCTATCTAACCTAATTTAGTTGATTGTTAAGTAGGTACATGAGTTTGTAACAACAGTTAGTAACAACTAACGGTAACGATAACAACAAGACAAGACAACAACTTACGGTTGCAAAAAATGTAACAAAAAACAATACATTTATCAGTGCCAGTGAGACAGTCAAAAGGTTATAATTTCAAAAACAAATATATGTGAAAAAAGTTATCATAACTTTGAGAAGTAAAAAATGTTGGCAGACTTTAAACAACAGAATTTAAAGAAATAACCACCTAAAGCAGGGATCGGCAACCTTTTGAATCGGAAAAGTAAAAATTTACAATTTAAAATTTCAAATATTTAATAATATTTCAAATATTATTTTAAAAATATTTCTTGCCAACAATAAATAGTACTTAAAATTGTGATTTTTTTATTACAATAAATAATATTCGTGTATGGAACTAAAGAGCCGCAGCTTCACATCCAAAGAGCCGCAAGGTTGCCGACCCCCTGACCTAAAGCAACGTTCAATGGAATTACTTAAAACTACTCAACAATTACAATGACAATGAATTGATTTTAATGAATATATTTTGAAAGTTCCAGAACAAAAAGTATTTTTTTAAACAATGTCCTCATTAATCTTTAGTTTGAATAATATAATTATTATTTTCTATTATACGAGCGAGATTTGAGCTGTTGGCGAACGGGCCAACAGCTCAAATCTCTGGGCGTTGAAATTTGGAGAGTGGCTTTTAACTAACAAAATATTATTATATAGATACAGGTCTTGGATATTTTTGAAACCTAATACAATCTCATTTTCGCAAATATATCACACTAATATTATAAAGCCGAAAGTTTGTATGTGTGTTTGTGTGTATGTTTGTTACTCCTTCACGCTCAAACAGCTGAATGGATTTGGATGAAATTCGGTACCTAGATAGCTTATACACTGGATTAACATATAGGCTACATTTTAAATTAATTACATACATAAATTAACTATATTTTAATTTTTTTTCCCGGAAAAGTTACATTGTGCCGTGGGATGAGCAAATAATTAAAATACTTTTTATCCACGGGTGAAACCGTGGGGCGCAACTAGTATTTATTATTTGAAAAACATGTTAAAGTCATCATTAACAGGCGTTTTGTAATCGTGCCACAATCACGTGAACTACGCCTCAACATCATGACTGCGCATGTCATACCTTACAAAAGCAATAGAAAGAAACACACGATATAGACATTATCATAAAGTTTAGATAATAGGACCACACGACTGAAGTAAAACTTCTTTAGTTTAGCTCCATCTATCGGCCGGTATAGCATTGTTTTTGCTTTGTTTAACGTCGCCATCTCGACAATTGTAAATTGACATTTCACCAGAAATACCAACTTCGCGTTTTATTATTTTCTAAAACTTTTGTCATTTTAAGCGTTAGTGCATAAAAATGGTGGCATTTTATTCGTTAAGTGCTGAATTATAGGCATGAGCGGTGGAAAATGGTATAATGATGGTGAACGTTTCTTTTCATAAAATAATGTAAATAGAATAATGGTAATGTTGCCACCACTCTACTAGGAGTATGACTTGACTAGACTACACTATGATTTGACTTGACTTGACGACTTGGACTGTGACTTGATTTGACACATATATATATATTAGGGCGTTTTTGTCTTATTGTAATTAGGATAACTTAATTACTTAATTGTGATTTAACTTTGACCTCGAATAACTTTTGAATGAGTTGATTTTTCAAAAAATGTTATCAGTACTTTTTTGTAGAGCGTTCAATTCTCTACAAAAATATTCAATGGGATTTGCAGAAAAATTTATGGTTCAGTAGTTACAAAATACAGAAAAAAAAAAATATTTTCCTGTGTTATTCTTATGGGAAATCGAAAAGTGCGATGCGGAACACCTTAATATTGATATTAAGGGCTCATATTTTCAGAGGCCTATTTTGGCATCTAAACGAAACTTTTGGCCCTGGTTCCAAGAAGAAAAAAAATTTATTTTTTTTGATACCCCCTAATATATATATATTAATTAACTTCAGACCTTTATCAATTACTTGACACTGGCTAAATGCACAAGTGTGGAGGCAAAAAACACACCTTTTTATCTTCCTCAAGTCAAGAGTGGGAAAAAAGTTTTACTTCAATAAAAGGGTTAACTTAACATAATCTGTTAGAATTTTGTGATCACATAAACATGTATTCTAATCAAACGAGGGCGCCAGCGCGGCGGCTATACTGACGAATAGTTTCTATATACATACATATAAAACTCAAATTACAATTTCAATGCCTTTTGCAACACAAAACCTAAGCGTGCTGTTAATTTTCACAGCTAAAACAAAAAAAAACAGATAAATTTAACAGCAAAAATATGAGCAAAAAAATTAAGGTCAAATGTCTCACAATAACCTATTTAACATAATCTACACGTAAGTTAATCAAGACTTTATTTTTCAAAATGGTGTCAGTTCAACTCAGTTGGTGGATATTTTTGTCGAATAGAAAATTTTACAAAAATGTGTTTGTAACAGGCAAAGTGCTTTTTTTCTTTAAGCTAACTACTACAATAATATGAACTACTTAGAAGTACAATAGTACATTGGCTACATTAGCTCACTACAAAAAACATTGGGACTGTATACTAGCTGCGATGACCTATAGACAGTCCAAACGTGAACTCATGAACGCTCATTGGTTGCCTGTTGATGATCGACTGTCTTCAACCAATGACCGTACAGTATTTGGTGTGATGACTTGACACGAGTTTGACAAACGTGCATGAATCCGGGGGAAAGTGTTGCTTAACTAAGTTGTATTTTTAGACTTCATTGCAAACGGGCATTGGTATGTAGTTATTGCCAGCTGAATTAAAAAAATATTTTTTTATAAGAATTACAGAAGTAGGTATAAATTATATGATTACTAGCTGCGCTTCGCGGTTTAACCCGCGTGGTGACGTAAAGCTTTATTATTTATTTCTTATTTTCTTTCTTATAATAAGAAGCACAACAAAAAAATATTTAGCGAAAATGTTCCATCCGTTCACGCGTGATGCAATGACCAAGGGAAATAAAGATCCATTTTTATAATATAGATTATGATTTTACTGAAACGTTTTATCAGTACTTATAAATATATTTATAAATACACACACAGGTGTTCTTTGCGAAATAATTAAGATTGTTCAAATAATGCTTCAGAAATATTTATAAGTAATTTACTTGGTTTTGGTAATAACGCTTAAAACGAACAGGTATACATATACATATTTCATGATTATGCGCATAATAACTGTGGTATTCGCATACGAGAAACATGCCAGATACATATTATCCAAGATATAAAATATACCTAATTGTTCAAATAAGATTGAGTTAGGCAGTAGGACTTTTCTGCAAAGTTCATCTAGGTGGGTACCACCGTTTTGCCAGTTATTCTACCGCCTAGCAGTAGTGCACAAGCACTACTGTGTTCCGGTTTGAAGGGCACTGTAGCTAGTGAAATTACTGGGGCAATTGAGACTTTATCTTCTGATCTCACAGTCGAGTGATGTTATTACCAGACTGTGCTGATGTCTCAGGATAATGTGCGCAGTGTAGTGTCACGCGAAACTTTATATTTTGGAGTTCCGAGTGACACTGTCCTGTTATGGGCAGCCGTGTCGCTTAACATCAGATGAACGATTAGCTCGTCACATCATTGAATAATATAAAAAAAAATAGTTAATAGCGGAAACCGAATGGGAGTATATTTGAATGTATATGATACAAGTTCTTAAAAAATAAATTTACAGTACAATAGAAATAAATTCAGATGTAATGAGAACAAAGGCTTTGTTTGTCGATGCAACTAGGGAATTAGGTAGTAGGTAAGATTACAGACAATTGATACAGCACGTATTTATGACCTTTGGAAACGTTGTGCTTCCAAACTATTGATTGCTTTAAAATTGACCTTTATGGCGTTTTGCCATCGCAGAAATGAATCTGGCTGGATTTCTATAAGCTGCATGCTGGGTCAGCGTTAAACTGTCTAATCAGAACCAGCGGTGGAATGTGACCGATGGCCAAAACGTTGTTTTTCTTTGTTCAATACTGAAAGTAAGATATTTATAATATTTTCTCTTAGTCTTAGTCTATCTATGTTTATATTAAATTGAATTAAAATGAAATGAAGTAAAAGCATCTACCGCATAAGCGGTACATATATTTTTACCTTGGATATATTAATCTATACATATTAAATTCGAAGTCCTGACTGATTTGTCATGCACAGCCTAAACCGCTTGAGACTTGAAATTTGGAGGGTGTGTTCTTTGTAAAGTGTGGGTATCCACTAAGAAAGGGTTTTTCGAAATTCTACCCCTAAGAGGGTGAAATGAGTGGTTGAATTATTCCTATAGGTCGCGCGGGCGAAGCCGTTTACGATGGTTTATGCTAGTACTTGTATAAAGCATTCGTGTAAGAAGTCGAACAGAAGTAGACTTTATTGTATATTCAATAACAAGGGGTAATTGTTTGGTCACCTGTATTAATGAAACAGGTATGCAAATGAAGAGGCAATGTCGAGCCTTGACCTCGGCTTAATTTGCTTAATCAACGCCATTACAACAAATAATATTAATGTTGGTGTAAGTAATTTACGTCACCTTTTGAATTAGAACAAGATCATTCTTGTGTTTTTATAAGAGTTCTGGCTTTTGGAAATGTTAATTCATAGATCAGATAATAATCCAATGGTCATGTCGGTCAATTGTTTGGTAACAAAACAATATACAACTAATTTACAAGTCATGTAATCTGGAAAATTTAGTTTAATTCTACCATAAATGAATGTCGTGGATAGCGTTTGGCTATAACCAAAAAAAAAACGAGTGTGCTTTTGACCACAGGACTGAAGTAAAATTTATTTAGTTTAGCTCCATCTGTCGGCCGGTATAACTTTGTTTTTGCTTTGTTAATGTCGCCATCTTGACAATTGTAAATTGTCATTTTACCGGATATACCAACATAATTACCCAATTTTTTTTTTTAACTTTGTTATGGGAGTAGGTCAAAACGGAGGTGCTAGACGACACGTGTGTCAGTGAGATAATCGTTATTAAAATTCTTTTTCACTAGTGAAACCCTCTTTTTCAAGCGGATTTGTTTACATCTAACTGTATATAATCATTTAAACTTGGTGAAGGTGGTAAGTTTTATGTATTAATACAGTTGTTTGTTTCGCCGCTTACTAACCTTTTTTTAGACAAGATGGAGGTGGAGGAGGTCCCTCCGAAACCCCCTGATCCCCCTCATGCTCCAATGAGTAAGGATACGCAATCTGGCTCCAAACGTCGTTTGGAAGTAGATTCTGCTGAACAAGTCAGTGCCAAAAAAACGGTTACTAGTGTGGATATGGCCGCGGCTTCTATCCAGACTATATACATTCATCCGAGTGTTGTAGTAGGCTCTCAGGCCTACTCTAATATGGACAAAGGTCCTTTTATTGTCCATGTTTCTCGCGTCGAACCAGATCCCGCTGCAGGACTGTCAATCCGCCCAATCAAATTTGGGCAGTTTTTGTCGAAACATAGGATTATCAACATCTGCCCAGATGGTGTTAAGCGAGTCGGCAGAAACAAAATAGCTGTCGAGTTTCGCTCTCATTTGGATGCCAATGACTTCATTACGAATCCACTTCTGAGTCAGAACAAGTATGTGGCTATAATTCCTAGCTACAACATAACCCGTATGGGCCTTGTCCGTGATGTCCCTGTAGACATTTCCATGGAGGAGTTTGCAGAGAGCGTTGTTCTCCCTAATGGCTGTGGGCATATTTTGAAAGCTCGCCGATTAAATAGAAAAGTCATTAATGATGGTAAGACATCCTGGATACCCACCCAAACGGTGGTCCTAACTTTCCGTGGACAAATGCTGCCTGAGAGGATTTTCTCATTCCATACCTCTATGCGCGTGGAGATATACCAGTATCCTACCATTCAATGTCTTAACTGCTGCCGGTTTGGGCACACCAAAGTCCAGTGTAGGTCTAAGCCTAGATGCTACCGATGCACCCAACCCCATACAGGAGAAGCATGCGAAGTCACAGAGGCAAACTCTACCTGTCTGTACTGTTCAGGACGCCACTTTGCTTCAAATAAGTGCTGCCCTGAACATAGCCGACAGATATCTATTAAGAAGTTTATGGCTGAAGAAGGTATCTCTTATGAGGAAGCTGCACTTCAGTTTCCGCAAGTGTACAAACGTTACACAGAGGTAACCCAGGCTCAGGTTACTTCTTCGCCACAAGCTCAAAGCTCTATCGCCACAAATCCTACCCCTCCCTCCCAGTCGCATACAAAGACAGTCTATGCCACCCGTACCCCTAGAGCCCCACTCGGTAAATCCTACGATAAGGCGGCACACCAGGCAATTGTAGCGGATGTCCCATCTGCTATGCCTAATGGCTGTGCATTACAAAACTCCTCTCTACCTGTATTCTCCCACAATGATAATCTTATTCAATTACTCCTCAAGATCATTATTGATCTGATTTCACACAATAACTCTTCTCTACCGCCCAACGTTGCCAGTACACTTTCTACTCTTACTTCTCTTTTAGGTCAATATGGATCAGGTGACCGTTCTGCAATGGAACAGCCAAAGTCTGCGTCCAAAGACGCATGAATTAATTCACCTCATTTCCAAGTTCCACCCGTCAGTCATTGCCGTCTCGGAGACATGGCTTGTGCCCGGTTCTCGTTTCAGAGTCTCGGGCTACTCCTGCCTACGGGACGACAGGGCTGACGGGTATGGAGGTTGTGCACTTTTAATAAGACGCAACCTTCCCTTTTCCCAAATTTCTCTCCCTACCTATTCCCCAGACATAAATATCTCTGCTGTAAGAGCTTTTGATATTTCCTTTGTTTCTCTTTACATTCCCCACCCTAATGGCTCTTTAATTCCCGATCTTCTGTTTGTTATTTCTTCTATTCCATCTCCCATTCTCTTGATGGGGGATTTTAACGCTCACCATACCTCTTGGGGCTCCAGTCATTCTGATTCTTTTGGTCATCTCTTGATAGAGTTATTGGATGAGGCTAACCTCTGCATAATAAATGATGGTTTGCCTACTCGAAGAGTTCGGCCTTCTCAGAATCCTAGAAGTGCAGTTGACCTATCAATATGCTCTTCTACTCTTTCGTCCCTTTTGACATGGCGGACATTAAATTCCTCACACGGCAGTGATCACTTTCCTATTTTAATTACTATTCCAAACAGATCATTACCAAGGTGTAATTTCACCCCTACCCTTAAATATAGACTGAATGATGCAGATTGGTCTGCATATTCTTCTTCTCTTGATCTTAAAATTGAACACATTCCCCCTGTGAACCCTCTTGACCCTCTCCAATCTTATGCAAATTTTGTTGATGCGATCACTTTAACTGCTGATGGACTATTTCCGCTTAAAAAGTCTCCTAAATTCTATGTCTCCACTCCTTGGTGGGGTTCTGAATGTTCCAGAGTTGTTAGAGAAAGATATGAGGCTGAGCTTAACTACAATTCATCCATGACCATGGACAACTTTCTGATATACCAACAGAAGGCAGCAAAAGCCAGGCGGATTCTTTCATCTAAGAAGAAGCGAGGCTGGATTAAATACTGCGAAGACTTATCCCCAAGAACTCCTTCTTCCTTGGTATGGAAACAAATTCGTCGCTTCAGGGGTTCATACACTGATCAAAATCTAACATCAAATGACCCATCATCATGGGTTGAATCTTTCGCTGACAAACTAGCCCCTCCTTCAGTCCCTTCGATTGACTCTTTTCCAACTCCTCCTTGTTATCTTCCTTCACAAGGTTGTCTAGATGGAGAGTTTTCATTTCCTGAACTACAACTAGCTCTGGACGGGCTGGTTGATTCTTCCCCTGGAATAGATGGGATTCCTTACTCTTTCTTGCTCAATGCTTCACTTAAGTGTCAACAGTTCCTTTTAGATGTAATTAACTCATTTTACAATTCAGGTATCATTCCTGACACATGGAAAACTCAAATTATAATTCCAATTCCTAAACCCGGTAAAAATTTATCTGATACCAATAGTAGGAGACCTATCGCTTTGTCGTCAGTTCTGGCTAAAATAACAGAGCATCTGATCAAGCATCGTCTTGAGTGGATTGCGGAAAGCAAGGGATTTATCGCGGAAACGCAGAATGGCTTTCGTAAAGGTTATAGCACTTATGACAGCCTTGGCATGTTAACAACAAACATCCATATTAGCTACCGCAAAAAAGAATATTTAGTTGGAGCTTTCTTGGATATAGTTTCGGCCTACGACAACGTTTGTCTTCCGGTGCTCAGGAACAAATTGTTCAAGCTGAATATACCAGTGAAGATAGTACGATTTATTTGTAACCTTTTAATGGAAAGGACAATAAAAATCAAATGTCAAGGTGAATATCTTCCTAATAAAACGGTTTGGAAGGGTCTTCCCCAAGGTTCCGTTTTAAGTCCGCTCCTCTACAGCCTTTACACCCATGATCTTGAGCATTCAGTTCTACCATTCTGTAAAATTCTCCAATACGCTGACGACTTGGCTCTTTACGTTTCCGCTAAAACCACTGACGAGGCAGCATCCCAATTAAATACTGCCCTTTTTCATTTGAATGATTGGCTAACGGAACATGGACTATCACTTTCGGCTCCCAAGTGCAAAGTCGTAGTATTTACTAGAAAAAAAATTATTCCTCCCATAGTATTAGTCGTCAATGACCAAATTATTCCTCAAGATAATCATGTCAAATTCTTGGGGATTATTCTGGACTCAAGAATGAACGGCGTGCCTCACTGTGATTATATCTCGAAAAAATGTGAAGGGACCGTTAATATTTTACGATCATTATCAGGTGTTTGGTGGGGTGCTCATCCTTATACCCAAAAGTTACTATATAACGCCATTACGCGCAGTCATTTGGATTATGGAACTTTTTTCTTAGACCCTTGTAATAAAATGTCTCTAGCAAAACTATGTAAAATACAATCTAAATGTTTAAGAATAATCTTAGGTGCGATGAAGTCCTCCCCAATTAATGCGATGCAGGTTGAGTGTGTCGATCCCCCCCTCCATCTAAGACGACAATTTATGTCAGATAGATTCTTTTATAAACTTGCTCAAAATTCCTGCCATCCTATTCTCCCAATGCTTAGACACTTATTGACCCTAGTTGAGTCCCAAGGTTACCGCTCTTTACATGACTTGCCGCGTCTTCTTCGTAGCTACAAAAAGCTCTTCTCTTTGCCTTTTCCTATTACACAGTTACCCTCTTCCCCCCTTTTTCTTTTACCATATGATGCCCTAGTTTTCCAACCTCCAGTTCTTCTAGACTTTGGAATAAATAAAGATTCTTTAGAGTCTGATAAAATATTTAGGATAAATATGTCCACTTCATATGATGGTTGGCTCCCCATATTTACAGACGCTTCTAAAATGGACAAAAATAGCCCGGTAGGTGCAGCTGTTTGGGTCCCTTCGTCTCGAGTTATATTAAGTTTTAAATGTCCTCCTGTTACTTCCGTATTTACCGCAGAATCTATAGCTATCCTCGAAGCTATTATTTTCATTAAAACCCATAATTTAAATAACATAATAATTTTCTCTGACTCAAAATCTTGCCTTCAAGCCGTTCTTTCAAATCCTTTTCGATCCAAATCTAGGTTTCCATTGATTTTAAAAATTAGACAAGAATTATTTAACTGTCATCAATCAAGGATTAATATTATTCTAGCGTGGATACCAGGTCACAAGGGAATTGCAGGTAATGAATCCGCAGACGCTTGCGCCAGACAGGCTATTCATGTGGGTACTCTAGAACATTTTAAAATTTATCTCCACGATTTATGTGCGTCGGTTAAGCTACAAATGAAAGATGCCTGGACAAAAGAATGGCAAATCTCTAAAACGGTAAAGGGTAGATTTTACGGCGAAATACAACCAGAAATACCGATTAAGCCATGGTTTTTTAAATTCAGGAAGGCGGATAAGCTTCCCACCTCAGTAGTATGTCGACTTCGACTCGGACACGCAAGTACTCCTGTTCATTTAACAAAAATTCGGGTTAGGGATCACTCGTTGTGTGAATGTGGTTTAGACGAGGGAAACATGGACCATCTCTTTTTTGAGTGTCAGAAACTGCAGATGTCACTATATGATATTCTCCCCCCTAAGATCCCCCGTCCCACCTCTCTGAAGTCCCTCCTATCACTTTCCCATACCCCTTTTGTTTATTTTTTATGTAAATTCATTGTAAATAATAAATTAAAATTATAATTTTTTTTTTTTTTTAAACGATATCGATAAATAACTTTAAATCTTTATATTTGTTATGCCCTGAGTGTATATATTTTTTTTTATGTAGATTGTGTTGTGCTTATGTGATGTTCTATTTGTTGTAGATAAAAATCCCTTGAATCTGAAGGCCGGAGTTTGATTCTCCCATATCATACACCGTACTTACTACGTACACACAGATTATTCTCCATCACTTGTTATCCTAGTATAGTACGCGACACTGGCAAAATTGCGACGTCTGTTAGTCGCAGAGGCCAAAACCAAGAAGTCAAGTCAACTTTGTTATGTTCACAATGGAGATCTACGTTAATTAACAACTTTCAACTTCCATTCGCTTCGCCAGCTTAACTCCCCAAGTCAAGCGTGCGTAAAGAACTTTTACTTAAAAAATCTGGTAATACAGTGATGGGATTATAGGTCGTGCGTGTGGTTATTGAATTACTGTCCGTAATGCAACCTGTAGATACATATAAAAAGGATGGCAGTATCGTAACCAAAGCATAATATCCATTAGGACTTTTTTGACATGTATTTCGATTAGATGCAAAGCTGCCAGCTGACAATTGACAGAGACTCGCCCAAAATGTATCAGCAAAGTAACGAACCAATTATTGGAGGGGATTTAAATTTCGAAGCTGGCCCAGTGAATATAGAACCTTGGGACACAATACCAACCTTGCGATGGATGCAAGAGGCATACTGTCGCTCCATAGGGGAGGCCTATGTTTAGTAGTGGCCGTCTTCCGGCGTATGATGATAAGATATTTGAGCAATATCACCTGTAAATTTAAATGTAAATTTCCTAATATAAAAGCTGTTTCATATTTACTACCGCATCATTTTTTTAAAATATACGCCATTAAACGGTTTCGTGTTTCGTACGCCTTCTAAGGAGAAACTTCTTTGTTTGTTGTTAAAAAGTCACGTTATACTAGAACTCAATATCCAAGTCTCCAATGTCAAACATCTACATTATGACGCTTGCGTATAAAACAAACCATCGTGAAGCGAGGTCGCATAACCAACGAGAGAAAGTCTACTCGACCCGTACTGTACACCACAGGATTTGTGTGATAATATTATAAGCTATTGGAAAATAAGCCTTACAGCCACAAACTAAAGGCTTACAGGACCTTCAATTTTTATACAACAGATCGAAGTATTATCAGCAACATGAAAAAAAAAAAAACTTAAATATATGACGTTAGAGTCTAGGACTATGAAATGATGTTTAAGCAAACCAAGTTTTGTGGTGCAAAATAAATCTTATAACTCTGTGACGTAAAGTTCCATGTAACTTTGAAGTTACGTACAAGTCAGATCGGTTTTGTAGGGGAAAATAAGCTCTATGTCATAATAGTTGAACGTACAACAGCTAAAAGGTAGACCAAGTTCATACAAGGTGAACAGAGGATGCCAGTTCGTGATGCGTGAGGTTTGACTTGTAGTGTAGCGATTAACGTACAAGGTAAGTAAGTACATAATTGGGTTTAATAGATTTTGTTGAGAGTTAGTAAAACAGTATAAATTAAGAAACTAAATAATTTGGCACCTTAAAACTTATCTACAAAAATATTACGATACTCGATAGACAAGTAGACATACTCGTATATAAGGTAAAATGTCACCAAAGATTAATGATGTAGCTTAGAGGAGCGTTATATTTCTATGTGATGAGGCTTATACCCAAAGATAATAAAGCCCGTTGATAGCTCGTGAACATAATTTCTCCTACAAACACGACTCACTAGCGGAGGCAGAGGGCGAGGTAACAGCAGTGTACTACATATTACTTATTCTGTACGCATTTTCTATGCTTGCGATTGGCTGATCACGATAATGACGCAAGAGCAAGGATAAAACGAGACAACGTGATACGAAATTACAAAGAACAGAGTAGGACGGAGCAAAAGACATCAATGGGTTCCCGCTTCTTCTTCTTCATAATGTTCGTTTTTAATTTCAAAATAGATGTACTAAGTTTTGTCTAATTACCATATGAAAATTGCTTACTTGTGGAATGATATGCCGTCCTTTGCACAGCCAGACGTCTTGCTATTTTCCCCGCACAATTTCACTGAGCAATAACTTATTTTCTAATATTCTGTGATTTTTTCGTTAACTGTTTCTCCGCGGAAATCCATAACGAAACTGACGTACTCGCAAAGGCTAGTAGTGTAAATCAACTACTATTTTTTGTATATGGGGTTGTATCATTGGTCAAGTTGATTTATAGTCAATGCTTATACCGGACGTCGGGCACAACACCAGACCATGTTAATAATAATATTCCTCCATACAGTTACGCTTAATGTTCGCAAACAACCTTGAAACTGAGTCTTTCATTGAAATACATACAAAATATTTATTTTGTTATTTAAATTTTCATTATTTTATCAACTCGCTCGTGTCATAATTTAAGGTATCTATTTTGTTAGTAAGTTTGTTGTTTTCGGTAATAATTATAGTGGTTATTAATTAGCTGAAAGTATTCTAATTTATTAAATATGATTTCTACCTATTAATAATACGTGCGCAGTGCAGTGTCACGCGAAATTTTACATTTCGAGTTCCGAGTGACGCTGCTACTGTTACGAGCGGCCATATCGCTTAACATTAGGCGAACGACAAGCACGCCTCCGTCATTCATTAACATAAAAATGTATGATTGCACCTTGTACCGATTGTGATCAAAGAAATTTAATAATTAAATAAATTTAATTAGCGAAAAAATTTAATTTACACAAGTAAAACATCCCCCTCACTAATAAACGTTGTATAGCGGAGGAATAGTTATTTTGTGTTTGGTTTCTTCCTATTGAGTTTGAAATAGGCAAAGATAAAACAAGAGAAATAACTGACTTTTGACTGGCCTGATAGCTCAGTTGGTAGAAACTCTGCTTTTTGAACTGTTTGTGGGTTCGATTCCCACCCAGGACAAATATTGTGCGATGAACATCGATGTTTGTTCTGTGTCTGGGTGTTATATTGTATTCTTTGTATGTATTTACAAACAAAAAGTATCTAAGTACTGTATCAGTTATCTGGTTCCCATAGTACAAGGTTTGCTTAATTTGGGGTTAGAAGGCTCCGTGTGAAATATCCACATATATTTATTAATTAATTTTATTATACTGAGTAACCTACTCCACTGTTGTGCAACGTTTATCGGAAGGTTATCATCACAACACAATTATTATTTTGCACCATCACAACGAGTGCATCCTACGTCGTTTATATAACCTTATACAATGTAGTAGGTAGGTATAACCCTGAAATTGTATTCATATCGCACAATCGAAGGCAAACATAGTAGAGATACAACACGCGTGCTGATTGTATCTATTTGTAACTGTAAATATTTATAATTATACGCTTTGTCAAGATGTAAACTAACAGCAGGCTGGATATAAATCAGCTAGTCCACTATGAGTACAATAATACGTACTACCACTAGGACTTTTCTGCAAAGTTCGTCTATGTAGGTACCACCGCTTTGCCATGTTATTCTGCCGCCAAGCAGTAGTACGCAAGCACTACTGTGTCCCAGAAGAGCACTGTAGCTAGTGAAATTGCTGGGCAATTGAGACTATGATCCGATCTCACAGTAGCGTAATCTTATTACCAGACTGTGCTGATGTTTCAGGATGATTTGCGCAGTGCAGTGTTGCGCGAAACTTAGACCATAGCTTAGTAATGAGGTACTATGAAGTAATCATTTGTCACGACACTCCTTATTTCAGCTGACTCTTTTTATTCTTGTATCTTAAAATGATTATAACTTATCAATTTTTGAGATACTTATTTAGATTTTAGTTTCACGACCGCCTGTTTTGAAGAATACTGCAATTCATTTATGCAATAAAAAAATCAGTCAAACATACAACATAATATACATGTATAAGTAAATATATAATAAGATAAATGTATGTAAATGTAAAATTAAAAACTATGCATTAGAAAAAACTTAATCTGCCAAAACGTGCCAAAAATGCTGGCGGCATTGCCCCGTTGCATGGCATTACTTAACCTTTGGGCTATATAGAAATCATCATTTTAGTCCCGTGTTGACACTACCAGTCGTTCCGAAGGATCTTTGTAAATATTGTGTGCACTCGGTCCCCACCGCCCCAACGTCTCGACACCGAAAGGTATATATAAAATTGAAATCCATTTTATTTAACTTTTATTCTTTTGTACGATATAAATTACGTCAAAACTCGTTTATTATTCATTACCTTCCATCTTATACATAACTGCAAGTCATAATGACAGAGATGTCGATGTTTATGGAGCTGGATTCATAGTGACTACAAGTGAGTAAATAACCTGTTAATTTACTAACCAATATAAGACGCTACATCGGACAGATTACATCAGTGATCAACCGTCCGCCCCTATACACACGTAAACCTTGACGGATATAACTATTGGTTTTGAAAAAGCAGTCATAACTAAATAAAAAAGTGATATTATCATACAGTGATTGATAGAATATACTTCGAACAATAAAAGTCCGAGTAAAACAAAAATGAATTTCAAAGACCAAGTGGTGATAGTTACAGGAGCGAGCTCGGGCATAGGTGCCGCGACCGCAATAGCATTCGCATCTGAAGGTGCTAAGGTGGTCATTGTCGCGAGAAACACAACGAAACTGAAGAGTGTAGCTGAGCAATGTGAGCGAAAAGGCAGCAAACCACTGATCGTTGTCGCAGACGTTTCTAATAAAGAAGATGTAAGACGAATCATGGAAGAAACTTTACACCACTTCAAGAAACTGGACATACTTATAAACAACGCTGGAATATATGCCGCCGCTGGTATCCTCTCTCCCAATGCTATGGAAGTGCACGAACAGGTAATGGAAATCAATCTGAACTCTGTCGTGTACTTGACGCATCTCGCGGCCCCTCACCTAGTTGAAACGAAGGGCAATATTGTTAACGTTTCCAGCGTTGCATCTCTGTACGTCGGGATAGATAACAGTTTCTCATATTTAACATCAAAAGCTGGAATTGATCACTTTACAAGAGCAATAGCACTGGAATTGGGTCCTAAAGGTGTAAGAGTGAACACGGTGAATCCCGGAGTCGTAAGAACCGATATAATGGGTAACATCGGCGTCGCACCAGAACAACGAGATGCTGTTTACAAATCTATAGCGGAACAATCTCTTTTAAAAAGGTGTGGCGAGCCTGAAGAGATTGCAGATTTGATTTTGTTCCTAGCCAGTAACAAAGCTAGAAGTATCACAGGATCGTCATTTGTTTCCGATAATGGAGCAGCTATGGTTGGTCCCACGAAGGTACTATAAAAACGGTATATTAAAAATAGTTTAAGCCTGGCGTCTGACATTGTTTGTATTAAATCTTATGTTCCCCTAAAACATTTGATCTTGTTTTATTAATTTGTTTATATTGTTGATGTTATGTAATATAACACTTCATGTTATGTAGATATGCATTTTTAAATTACTGTAAATACATAATTTTGTGAGTGTCACTTGAGTGGAGACCACGACTCGGCAAGCGTAGTGTGGGACGCCCGCCAGCCAGGTGGAGTGATGACCTGCGAAAAGCCGCAGGCAGCAATTGGATGGGAAGGGCTGAAGATCGAGCCCAGTGGCGTTCTTTAGGAGAGGCCTATGTCCAGCAGTGGACTGATACAGGCTAATGATGACATAATTTTGTTAAAGAACTCGTTTTAATCTAAACTGCCAGATCATCAAAATCATCGGTCAAATGTTAACGTTTGTAATGGGTAATAGCTGAGTTGGAAGTAGCTCTGCTTTTTGAATTGTCGGTTGTGGTTTCGATTCCCACTTAGAACAAGCATTTGTGTGATTAACAGTTGAACATAGGTGTTTGTTCTGTGTCTGGAGTCCAAGCTTTGCTTAGTTTGGGACTAGATGGTGTTGAGTGATATGTCCACTAATATTTGTTAAAAATTATCATCGTTTGATAGTAAAAAAAATGACTTCACATTTGTATTATACAATTTATATTTTTTTTATAATTAAACAGGAAGTGGCTTATTTATTTATTTATTCATAATAGGAAACAGCCAAATAAACATAAAAAGGTAAACTTAAAATAAAATAGACCAGTTACAAGTTTCCACTTATAGAAAAGTTGTATAAAGTAAAATGCTTATTTTCCAAGTAAATAATTTTTTTATATTATAATAGGTCTACCTATGAAATTGCCGTATTGCAGTACAGACTTTTTCAAACAAAAAAATTTTTGATTGGCTATGAATTCTAAATTAAAATTAATTTTGTTTTAAAAATATGACATTCTATTTACAATATAAGTCTTTTGTTTATTGATTAGCGTTGTATTTTCATTACATTACAACATTTTTCCTCATAATGGATACTTTGAAATTTCCTGTAATTATGGAATATGAGTTCCGTCGTGGCACCAACGCGGCACAAACGACACGTAACATCAACGACGTTTACGGAGAGAACTGTACAAACGAACGTACAACCCGTTATTGGTTTGCTCGGTTCCGTTCTGGGAATTTTGACTTGAAAAATGAACCTCGTGGTCGTCCGGAAACTTTGGTCAACAATGATGAATTAAAGGCGATTGTGGAAGCTGATCAATCTCAATCTACAGCTGAGCTAGCAGCAGCTTTTGATGTTAGCATCAAAACAATATTGGTCCATTTGCGACAGATTGGCAAGATAAAAAAGCTTGATAGATGGGTGCCCCACGAACTTAACGATCGCCAGCGCAACGTACGCGTCGAGACTTGCCTTGCACTGCTTAACAGGCACAGAAATGAAGGAATTTTGAACCGAATTGTTACGTGCGACGAAGAATGGATTCTTTTTGACCATCGAAAGCGCTCAGCAAGTTGGTTAGATCCTGGTTCGGTACCAAAGCAATGTGCAAAACGAAAAATGACCCCTAGAAAGATGATGGTCACAGTTTGGTGGTCTCGTGCTGGTGTGATTCATCATAGCTTTTTACAAAACGGCGAGAGCATTACTGCAGATGTGTACATTGAAGAACTGACCACAATGATGGCGAAACTCGCACGTCTGCAACCAGCTTTGGTCAATCGGTCGTCTCCACTGCTACTTCACGACAACGCGCGACCCCATACTGCACAACAGACCGTCTCTAAGCTGCATGAGTTGGGTTTGGAAGCTCTCCCTCATCCGCCATACTCACCAGAACTTGCGCCTACCGACTATTACTTTTTCCAAAATTTGGACAACTTTTTAGCGGGATAAAAATTCAATTCCCGAGAGGCAGTACAAAACGCCTTTGAAGAGTTTGTTGTCTCCCGTCCTGCTGATTTTTTCAAGAAGGGCATCCATAAACTGCCACAGCGTTGGCAAAGATGCATTGATTGCAGGGGTGATTACTTTGAATAAAAGAAATAAATAAGTTCGAAAAAAAAATACTTTAACTTTTTTCAAACAAAACGGCAATTTCATAGGTAAAGACCTAATATAAGAGCTTTCTTATAGTAGGAAGCTAAATGACACATGTTGACATGTAACCTATTAACGCTATTAAAATATAAGGTTAAAACAAAAAATTCCGACATGAAGAGCTAGTCGTTCGCTTGATGTTAAGCGACACAGCTGCCTATATTAGTCTGCAACCGAGTAATTAAGTATATCTGATTTCATTTTGTAATTGTAACGTTATCGTACCACAGACCACGCAATAAGACACGATATGACAGATAACATAAGAATAATAAATACAATATTTTTAATGACCAAATTATATTCAAAAAATCATGGTATCCCACCAGCCTATCTATTATGTTCCTTTTCTCAGGATACCGCCGCTGAGACTCTAGCTTTCTTTCAAAGGATATATCGGCGACACGTCATATTATAGCTTTTATTTTTTTTTAATAACCAAGAGATTTACGATTACACCAATGATAAATTATACAACACTTATGCGAGGAAGAAAAACAGATATTAACATTACATATACACGGTGGAATTTAATTCGTTCTTTTCCTTAAATGTATGTACTCAGACCATGCCATAGAATAATAGTACAAGGTCCAATTTTTTAAAAAATGTATCCTTAAATAACCTTATAACAGCCGAAATGTCTATTCAACGCTACACACAGCGCGGGCACCGGCTGGCGCTTTGTAAATGTTTCATAGGTAATAAAACACCTGCTTTGTTCAATGTCGCAAGGGTTTTCTTTAGAATTTGTATTCGCACTCATTTGATTATACTATAATACTAAATTTAAGTTAAGTACCTTTGGTGTTTAGATATATAGAAGCGTTCTATAGCATACATTCAAGGAAAATAATTAAAATTAAAATTAAATTCTACCGTATATTTGATATCTTACATCTGTGGATATTAGTAACTCAAAGGACGTTATACATTAAAAACATTCTAATTTGAATAGACACGTAGTCCCTGTTCTTTACATCTTTACTGGTCCATTCATCAGAGTTCCGTTGTCAGAGAGGAACATAGAACCTGTGATACTTCTAGCTCTATCGCTGGTCAGGAACAAAATTAAATCTGCAATTTCTTCTGGATCAGCAATTCTTTTCAATGGAACTTCATTTCTCATTTTTTCAAATCCAGCGTTAATTACTTCCGCTGGTAGCGTACCCTCCATGAAATCAGTTTTGACAGGTCCTGGATTCACGGTGTTAGCCCTCACGCCTTTAGGAGCAAGTTCAAATGCTATTGCTCTAGTGAAATGATCCATGGCCGCTTTAGAAGTCAAATAGGCAAAAGAATTGTCCGCAATGACTGCTAAAGATGCTACACTGGAAACGTCTTGAGATGCGGTGCAGCAAGGTGTGTCAAATATACGACTGGATCAAGATTAGTGGACATGACTTTTCTGTAAACTTCCATTGCATTAGGAGCCGTGATGCCCGTAAAGTCTCCTATGCCAGCGTTATTTACGAGAATGTCTAGTTTTCCGTAACGCTTTAGAGTTTCTTCTAAAATTCTTTTCACGTCCTCATTATTAGTGATATCGGCTACAACGACCAACGGCTTGCTTCCTGCACGCTCGCATTTTTCAGCAACATTTTTTAATTTGGTCTGGTTTCTCCCGACCATGGTGACGTTAGCGCCTTCAGCGGCGAAGGCTATGGCGGTCGCGGCGCCGATACCCGAACTAGCGCCTGTCACTATCACCACTTTGTCTTTGAAGCTCATTCTTTTGGCTATGAATGACGAACTGAACTGAAGCCAAACTTATGTCGTATTTATGTATTATTGTTATCTAATATAGATAATATCTGCAGGTGGCACACTGATAAAATACATGGAAATTATAGTACCTATCTAATATCGTTAATTTTTCGAAGACATTGTGCAACATTTATACGTAGATGGGTTTTTTTGTCTATAATTTTTCAAATTCACTGGTTCATGACAACATAGATGAAAAATGTGTGTATTTTTCATCTATGTTGTAAAATTATACCCATTTTAGCATTCGCCTATCGTAATGTAACATTACAAATACTAATGTTAACATTACATTATAGGACAATAAAATATTTAATAATTTCATAAATAACGCTGATCCACAGGAGGACAAGAACAATCGAGCTTATCCCACGTCTTTGAACGTGGAGTCGCCTACACGAATATCACTCCGGTTACACACAAACCATCCTTCTCGCTCACAAATCAAAGTTTTGACGTCATCGAGTCTTAAAATGATGCAGTTAAAATATACCAAAAATATCGGTTAAATTCTATAAAAGTTTATCATTTATAACATAGATAATGATTTAGCGAAACTTGCATTTCAAAACTTGGGAAATATTGTGCAATATATGTTCTTTTTAATGTTACGGAAAGACATGACGAGATTGTCGTTTACCTGATTTTAAGCAACCCCACTGCTCATATCAGTTGCAGTGTCACTTGGAACTCTAAAGTTTAGAATTTCGCGTGACACTGCACTACGCACGTTATTCTGAGACATCAGCACAAAATCTCATTTGCCCAGTAATTTCACTAGCTACAGTGCCTTTCAAGCCGGAACACAGTAGTGCTTGCGCACTACTGCTTGGCGGCAGAATAACTACTAAAATAAGCAAAGCGGCGGTGGAATAATAGAGATCCTCGTAAAAGAACGGTTTTATATATTCATACAAACAACGGTAATGCATACAATCCTCCATCTAGATATGATTTATGGTGTATAATCTAATGTATAATGACAGGCTGAAAACCGCACAAATGCAAATAAACCGATAAAGGTTTTCAACCACTTTTTAATTTAGGGAGCCATTTTATTTGGTCTTATCACAAATGTAAGTAAATATACACGGAACCCGCGGTGCTCGAGTCCGACTTTAACTTGGCTTGTTTTATTTTTGAATTTGAGAGGTGAATTAGGTACATAAAGCAGTTGCATGTAAACGTGATTCGAATTTAATGGCGGCTGTGAAGTACGCTGATAGCCCCGCACACTTCGCTCAACGCGATTCGATTCTACGTTCTTAATTAGAACGGCTAAGGAATGGAATGCCCTGCCAAGTGAATATTCACTCTTCTCTTGAACACGCCCGGGTCATATTTCGCTGGAAACACAGATGCTGGCAGAGCATAGCATGCTATACCTACGATCGCATCGTCACTTTGACACACTTTGAACACACAAGACATTTCAAAACACTTCACACAAGTATGAATTTAAAAAATAAAAAAGTTCAGGTATCAGCGCCGTGACCGCCATACCTTTCGCCGCTGAAGGCGCTAAAGTCACCATGGTGGGGAGAAACCAGAAACCCAAAAAGAACCTGAAAAATGTGTCTGAGCAATGCGAGCCCGTAGGAGGAAAGCCTTGGTCGTTGTGGCAGATGTCACTAATAAAGGCGACGAAACTTGACGTGTACGTAAACCGAAACGGCCCCAACGGAAGATCAGCGCTGGTCGTACGACCAGCATTATGCTGAGTTGGGACCGGTTCGTGGCAACTGCCAATTATATTTGTTACAAATTTAGTATAGTGTATTAATTTATTTGTTGAATTGAATAAAAACATTTTTCTTTCTTTTTTTAAACAACGCAGCTACATTGGTTATGGCTAGCATCTTAGCTTCAAATGTTATGAAAGTCTATCAAGAAGCTGGCCACCAATTTTGATGCCGTCGTACCTACTTGACACAACTTACTGGGCAAGGAAACATCGTAAATGTATCTGACATAACATCTATGACAGTTTTGGTATTGAAATTTACATGAGTGCGATTCATTTTAAAATAATATATTTCTAACTGTTAGTGTTACTCACAAATAGTGTGTCGATTTAGTATATACCTTTTGTAAGCGACGTTTGTTACGAAAAAAAAAAATTATTCTATTCTTGTATCTCGACCGGGTTTCGAGGATTTCCCATGCTCTTCTTCAAAGGTAGAGTAGTCATAGGTTTTTTTAGTCAATATTTCTCATATTGAACATCTAAAGCTGGTTTGGATCATTTCACCGGATCAATTGCATTCGAACTGGCTCCTAAAGGCGTGAGAGCTGACACCGTCAACCTTAGTCCCGTCAAGACAGACATGACATCTTTATCAGAGGAACAGCGTAAAGCCATTCTAGAACCCATGAAATGGTTCCATTAGAAAGTTCGGAGAGCCAAGAGAGATTGAAGATTATTATGTTCTTAACCAAAGCAAGAAGCATCACAGGTTCTACGTTCATTTCAGACAACGGAGCGAGAATGATTGGTCCGGTATAAAAGAGTGTCAACTTAATTATGTACGAATTGCTCAGGACCAATATATGCTTCAGCATGAATGTACAAAATTAGTGATTCATAAGCGACATCAGAATAAATTATTATTATATTTTATATAATAATTATTTATGTTTATATAAATTAATTAATTATTTATATAATAATAATTTATTTATTTTAAGATATTCTTCACACAATCATCATAGTATTAATCTTTCAGCGGTTTGAATCTGATATGATTTTTAAAAACAGGCCTTTTGTTTCCAATCTTGTATTAAATAAGTAATAATTTTGAAAATTTACTATCGAACCCGTTCTAAAACTCCATTATCTTCATATTTATCAAGATTATAATTATTAACTAATAAATAATCCGATAAGATAGCTAAATTAAATAAATAGGAGCACCTTCCAGATATTTATTCATAATAAGTGACGAAAATGAGCTTCAGAGACAAAGTGGTGATAGTGACAGGCGCTAGTTCGGGTATCGGCGCCGCGACCGCCATAGCCTTCGCAGCTGAAGGCGCTAACGTCACCATGGTCGGAAGAAACCAGAACAAACTGAAACACGCCGCCGAGAAATGTGAACAGGTGGGAAGCAAGCCACTCATCGTAATAGCTGACGTCACTAACAATGATGACGCTAAAAGGATTTTGGATGACACTCTAAACCATTTCGGGAAACTAGACGTTCTCGTAAACAACGTAGGAAGAGGCGTTGTAGCGAGCATCCTCGCTGCTAACGCCATGGATGTCTATCAACAAACCATGACCACCAATCTTGATTCAGTCGTACATTTGACACACCTTGCTGCGCCGCACCTCATCAAAACCAAAGGCAATATCATCAACGTGTCTGATATAGCAGCCTCAAAAGTGGCCGCAGATAACAGCTTTGCGTATTTAACTTCCAAGGCGGGTTTGGATCACTTCAGCAGATCAATAGCGTTTGAACTGGCTCCGAAAGGCGTGAGAGTTAACACGGTGAACCCTGGACCCGTCAGGACGGACAGCATGGTGGCTGTAGGTCTACCGGTGAACCAGCTTAATGCTATAATAGAAAACATAGCACAAGAAGCTCCTTTGAAAAAAATCGGTGAATCAGAGGAAATTGCAGATCTAATTCTCTTCATGGCCAGCGATAAAGCGAGGGGTATCACAGGTTCTGCGTTTGTGTCCGATAACGGAACGCGTATGTTAGGCCCATTCATTCGGAATACAGTAAAAGTCTTAAGTAATTAATACGATTACGAATTGCTTGCTATATAAATCTAGATCTTTCACTGAATGTGTGTCATATGTGCGTTTTCCACTAGGAAATGAATGGACTCCTCATATGCCAAAATATTTGTGTATCATATTTGTACATTTTGAAAAACGAGTGTGCTTTAGACCACACGATTGAATTAAAACTTCTTTAACTCCATCTATCAGCCGGTATTACTTTATTTTTGCTTTGTTTAATGTTAATGTCGCTATCTTGAAATTTTCATTTACCGGACATACCAACATAATAATACAAATTTTAAGTAATTTTTAACTTTGTTATGTTGACGGTGGAGATCTACTTTAACCAACAACATTCAACTTACGTTCGCTTAGTTACTCATTCACCAGCTTACTCCCCAAGTAAAGCGTGCGTAAAGAAGTTTTACTTCAAAAACTGGATGCTAATTAACCTAAAGCAGGTTAATTAGCATCCAGTTTTTGATCCAGTTTAGAGAACAAGGTACGCTTTGTATCAGTAAACTATAACTGTTCCCAAGGACTTGTGTGAATCCGTTTTCTACCAATGTTTCAGTTGTGCGTAATCATAATGAATAGCAACTTCCCATTGTAATGATACCTGCGAGGAATTTATGTAAATCGTACGATAACTATAATCAGTTATCCACACTAATATTATCATAGATAGATTGTATGAAATGTTCTGTAGACAGTATTAGTTACACAATAAATTATTATCTTTGTAGGTCTAAGCTGCAATCTTTAAATATGAGTTTTAGTTTTATTAGGGTTCTGCATTGTACATCATAATAATACACAAGTTAGTTTCTCGTGTATGTTTAATTGTTTACTGTATTTATGCATTTTTTGGTACCACGAAGCGATGAAGGATGAGCAGTTTTTCAAATTCTTCAATAAAAAGAGTAACAAAGAAGGATCCTCAATAAATAGAACACTACCAATTTCCAATTGCCTCTGTGGTGTGGTGGTTGAGGAGGTCGGCTCATACCCCGGAAGCAGCGGGTTCGATTCCCACGACAGGACATTCATTTGTGCATATAAAAAAGCGCTAATACTTGTTCTGAGTCTGAGTGTTGTGCGACCATGGTCCTCGTAGTTCCTGAGTCCCTAGACACAGGAAATCCTAGTTACGTTCTAGGATCTATGTATGTGATAGGTGGGCGTTATTATTGTTATGATTATTATTCAGTATATCACAATAATTTGTTGAGATCGTGATCTAAAAAAAATTATTCTGTCATTACACCTGTCCGACTTACTGAGCACTCTAGGACTAGAGACAAATAAATGGACTATCTTTGAACGTAAATCATGCATGTTCGATAACAATATAAATATCTTATCGCAAGTAAAAGAATCGTGATTACTCGTGTACAATAATTTTAATACATATTGAAATAATCTATGAAGGATCTTTGAAGGAATGATCTAGGGCATGATTTTCCGTTGAAAGAAAACGTTTTTAATTCCTTTACAAAATTGTCAGAAGCGTGATAGTTTTGTACAGTTTCAGAAATCTGTGGCATACCGATTGGAATGTTTGAAGGTAAAGCGGGTTGAGGGGTAGTAAAAACTTCAAAAGTTTGATTGGTTCCAGATATAGGTAGTGTTTGAAAATTCGAGGAAGTACTTGGTTGAGTCTGTAGACAAGGGTTGTGTACTTGAACCACCACTTCTTCAGAAGTTGCATAATCTGAAGTTAAAGCTTCAAGCCGTTTATGGAGTGTAAAGAAGCGAGATCGTATATTAGAGCATGGCTCAACAAACGGTGGAACTGCATTAAGGCGTTCAAGGCGATAATATAGATGGTTCACGAAAGTTTCAACTTTCTTCACACTGCTTTTGTCATTAGTCGATTCAATATGTGAGATTTTACTCTCGACGTAATTGAGGGTGATCTCTGCTTGGGAGAGCTCATGTTTGAGAGGTATTGGCGAAGATTTTATGTCTTCCGGTTGAATATGACTAAGTTTCGCCACCTGATCTTTAAGAGTCGTCAAAGTTTCTGCTGGTTTTCCACCTCTGATAGTAACTTCATATTCGAGTTCGAGTTTATTCAGGAACGAATATTTAATTTGTCTAGCCATAGTCACAAGTTCAAGTCAATATATTCAAGAAAAAGTCAAGTTTAAGTTTAATAAAATGAAGTTAATAAGTAGCAATATTTATGCACCAATTCCGCAAAAGTATGAATATGGTGAATGTATGCGATGTAGAATGTATAAATAACTGTTGTAACTGTCCTGCAAGCGTAAAACGTTGTATGAAGTCCAGTACCTAATTGAGATTCAATTAAAACCAAAAGTCTATAATCAAAAAATTAGCCTACTTGAGTAAGTATTATTTTAGAATTTAGGAGAATGTTTAGAAGGTTCAATTTAGTTGGGCGCCAAACTGTCACGTTACGTCCTTCCTCTTGTGGAGAGGTAGAATTAAACGTCACAAGTTATCGAGTAGCTCCTCACCTACCTAACTTATTCCTAAATTGGCAGGATCCTAAGAGCTTAATAAAAGAGGAAAATAAGTTAAAGAATTATATTTGAAGAATAATTACAGAAAATAAAAAAAGTAAAGGCTGCGGTGAAATATAAAAAAAATTACAAGTCTCAATTTAGAGGAATTAGTAGTTTAAGAACTTCGGCCAACAGGGCCCACTAATGCAGTACAGAGAGACTGAAGAACTCTGTAGGTCCAGGATTTAGGCCGACAAGGCAGACTTTTGTAGTTGGGCCGACTTGTATGCTCAGCGGCAAACTCGATCAGTTGTCAGCGACTGAGACGGTGACAGCAGATGCAGTTTTAGCGATAGATTCTCGTCAATAGATTCGCCGTAACTCAGCGACTGGCGCTCGGCGATAGATTCGCCGTAACTCGGCGACTGGCGCTCGGCGATAGATTCGCCGTAACTTGGCGACTGGCGCTCGGCGATAGATTCGCCGTAACTCGTCGTCTGGCGCTCGGCGATAGATGCGTTGTATCACGGCGATTGGCGAAAAATTAAGCGATTGGCACTTGCAATTTTGGAGTATTATAGCCAAATATTTTTGAAGGCGTTCTTGAGTTCCCGGGCCTTGCCTGGCCCGGGAATGGCCTTATATCAATTTAGTGTTCCTCGTTTGAGGAGTAAACTGAGACTGCCATTTCTTAGCGACAGCCCTTCTAACGAAAACTCCGTCAGCGTTCCATGCTTCAGACTTTTAAATATTTCAAAATTTTGGATACAGAACGATAAAAAAAAAAAAATTTAGAGTCTAAATACATAAAATCTTGGCCAAACTATGAAAAACCTTGCCGAAATTGACAATAAAAAAGAAAAACGAATCGATTTGAATAGAAACAAAATTCCAGTCGTAAAACAATTGTAAACTATGACAGTCATATTTTCAGTGAAAATCGAGAAAATTGTGAAATGAAACCAAGATTTTTATGTATAAAGAGCAAAAATGTGGTGAAATAATAGATAATATGTGATGTGTTATGTGCAGTGATGTGATAAAAAGCAAACATAAGGTAATAACATTACATATTTCCCCCACGACCCCAGAAAATTTTCAACTCCATTGAAAATTTTGAAGGTTAGGAATAAAACCTTGTCCTTTCACACACAAATCTTCCACTTCTTCAACCACTCGCTCACTAACATACTTAGGGGATATGGTTCACAAATTTAATGACGCATACTCCACAAGGAAATATTCATTGTAATAACGAAGGCTTTTTTTTTTAAATTAGGTGTCGTTACCCGCACCTATTTGAAAACCCGTAAAGATAATAAATATTTACAACACATAGGCTTATTTTACGAGTTGTGTACCGCTCTTAAAGAATATTATGCCCTTATGTATTAAGGATTTCAAGAAAATAAGTAATCCAGAACCTTGTATTTTTAGAAATTTCAAGGTAGTTAAGATTATAGTAATCCAGCGCAACGTATGCATCAAGGAAACTATAGAAAATTAAGAAAAAAAAAACAATGGTTTTTTTAACCACATGTGATAGATAGGAATAAACAAAAAAGTTAGAAAAATGGATTTAAAAAAAAATAAGCCGAACGAGTTTAGTTTCCTTGTAAAGTAAAAAAAAAGTAAAAGCTTAAGTTATTTACAGCATAAGTATACAAATTTACAAGTATTTAAAAAAAATTAAACATAACACAACCACTAAAATGTATTAAACTTTAAAATCTTTTACATGCCACTTTCCTCTTAAGCCGTTAGGATCCTCCAAAATAAAGACGAGAGGTGAAAGCTTCTCAACAACTGTGCATTTGACATATTTTGGAGCCAACTTGGAGCTAAAGTATGCGCCTGCATTACTCTGTACATAATTTTTACGCCAGACTACATCACCAACGTTAAACTCTTTAAAACTGTGTCTCGTGTTGTAATGAGCAGCATTTCTAATGTGTGCAGTGTGTAATGCAATCTGTACTTTATCGAAGATGTTAGATAGTAATCCTAAATTAGCGGCATAGATGTCTCGAGGAAGAAAAATGACATTATCAAGGTTGGAACAGTTAGTGTATACTGAACCACAAGGTATAGTCTCACGTCCAAAGACAAGAAAAGAAGGAGAAAAACCCGTTGTGGAATTTACAGAACTGTTAAGTGCAAATTGAATTTTATACAAATGTTTGTCCCATGAACGGTGATCATCGCCAACTAACTGTGAGAGGGCAGTAATAATTGTTCTATTATACCGTTCGGTGGGATTAACTTGAGGGCAGTATCTCGGTGAATAAAATATAAAAGGAACTTTATATTTATTCAGAAAGTTTTGGAACTCATTAGATTGAAATTGAGAACCATTGTCCATTATGATGGTTTGAGGCACACCATGTACCAGAAACACATTATTTTCAAGAAATACAATAATATTAGAAGCTGTAGCGCGTTTGATAGGGAATATAAGACAATATTTTGAAAATGAACAAGTAACCACTAAAATAAATTGATTACGTTGTCTTGTCATGGGAAAAGGACCCATTAAATCTAAAGAGATGTTTTGAAAAGGTCTTGAACAAATTTTTGGTTTACCCATAGGACCATAAGGAGAATGATTGGAATGCTTGTAAGAGAGGCATGTTTCACAAGAAGAACACATTTTTGCCACATCTTTAAACATACCAGACCAATAGTATCTTAAAGAAAGCTTCTTGTAAGTTTTGAAAATGCCAGTATGAGGATTACCTTCTGAGTCACCATGACACGATTTAATAATATCTAATCTCTCAGATGGAATTGGAACTTCTTTCCAAGCAAAATCTTCATTTAGATAGTCAGGCGAGTTATTGTAACGATACAATTTATTGTTTAGAATTTTGTAGTTTGGATAAGCATCTGGATTATCCTGACAATTGGTAAAAAGTTTGTTATAATGTTCCAATTGAGAAGCATTGTCTCTAGAAATAGGTTCAACACCACCAATAATAGCGGTGTCAGGTATTTTATGACGCGATAAAAGGTCTGGGACAACATTTTCTTTACCTTTTTTATGTTTTAGATCGAAATTGAAACAAGACAGACGAAGACTCCATCGTGCTAATCTTCCAGAAGGGTTAGACAAATTTTGGAACCATTTTAATGCTGCATGGTCAGTGTAAACTGAAAATCGTTTACCGTTATCAAGATAACAACGCCAGTGTTCAAGTGCAGTAATGACAGCTAAAGTCTCACGTTCAGTAGTTGAATAATTTTGCTCATGCTTATTAAGAGATCTGCTCATATATGCAATAACCACTTCTTTATTGTCTTTTTCTTGAGTCAGCATAGCACCTATTCCAAAGTTAGAAGCGTCACAATGAACAGAAAATGGATAGTCAAAGTCAGGGCAAGCCAGTATTGGTGTTGAAGTCAAGCATTCTTTTAGTTTAGCAAAAGCAGAATCGGCCTCAGCGTTCCATAAAAACTTTTTTGGAGCATTCTTTCCAGAGGAAGTTAATTTGCAGAGTGGTGAAGCAATAGAACTGAAATTAGGAATGAAACGGCGAAACCAACTGCATGTACCTAAAAATTTTCTTACATCCTTTTTAGAGGTAGGAGTAGCGTAAGCTAAAATTGCTTCAATTTTACTAGGATCAGCCCGCAATCCTTGCTCATCTACTATGTAGCCAAGATATTTCAGTTCTTTGCGAAAGAATTGACTCTTTTCAAAGTTAATAGTTAGTCCAGCGTAAGAAAGTTTTTGATGAACTTTAAGTAGGAGTGAAATATGTTCCTCAAATGTCGCACCTATAATTATTATGTCATCTAAGTAACAAAAGACTTTGTTTTCAAATTCTGGAGTGAATAAACTATCCATAAGTCTTTGTTGAGTCGCTGGAGCGTTCGTCAAACCGAAGGGCATAACCGTGAATCTATACATTCCTCTACCAGGTACGTAAAAACCAGTTTTATCTCTGTCATCGGGATGTAAAGGAATTTCCCAAAAAGCTTTTGCTATATCAATACTAGACAAATATTTAGCATTTTTGAGATTATCTAGTATTTCTGAAACAAAAGGAAGGCTATAGGCATCTTTGCGAGTTATTGCATTTAACTTTCTACTATCGACGCAGAAGCGCCATTCTCCGTTCTTTTTAGGAGTGATAAGTACTGGGGATAACCAAGGACTTTCACATTTTTCGATAACGTTTAAATTTAGCATTTTATCGACTTCGTTGATGAGCGCCTTTTGTTTTTCTGGAGATAGACGATAACAACGTTGTTTTATAGGTAAAGCATCGCCAGTATTAATTCGATGGCTAACTAAACTTGTACGGCCTAATACACCTCGTTGTTCAAAAGAAATGCTTTTGAAACGTTCAATTATGTCATTAGCAATTTCTATTTGATTACCAGAAAGATGATCAAATGTTGCTATTTTGTTTTCAACTACACAAGTTGTATGATCTTTACATTCAAGATTGAGTTCAAGAGAAATTATTTTTGGAGAAAGTTCAAATTCTTTCCAAAAATCCCACCCAAGAATCAAAGAAGGGTAAATGTCAGGGAAAACATAAGCTTTGATGACATGTGTCTGATTATTAAATCTCATTGGTAAATGAAAATAACCAGAAGACATTGCTTTTTGTTTATTAGCAACCATAACTTGAGTTGGAGACTTGAATAGTTTAAAGCCTAACTTTTGGATATCTTTATGAGAATCATTGCCTAAAATAGTAATACAACTTCCACTATCTAAAAGACCCGAAAAAGATATATTATTTATAGACACATCAACAAAAGGTCTGTTAAAGTCTTTTTCCTTATTGTAGAAAACAGAAGTTGTTTTGTAGCAAAACATAAAATTTCGAATAGTGTTTAACCATTGGTTCCAGTCGTTAACATCAAAATTATCGTTATGAGATTTAGTGAAACTATTCAAGTCATCAGTTAGTTTTTTTGATTTGTTGGAGCACATTTAGGGCATTCGCTAATTTTTACGCCTTTACGACCACATTTAAAGCAAATTAAGTATCTAGGCTTAGTACAAGTTTGTAGAGAATGACCTGTAATGCGACAACGATAGCAAAACTCTTCTTTAGAGTTTTCATTGGTTCGAGAAGATGAGCATGGTTGTTTGTTATCCTGAATTGCATTAGAGTATCTTATGTTTGGAGAAGCTTTAGAAACTGAAGGGCGATAAGCAAATTCAGCAGCACAAGAAGTGTCTTCAGATCTAGGCTCATGAAAATTTTTATCTCTTTCTGAAATCCGTTCATAGCTTTGACAAGTTGAAATTAAAGAATCTACAGTTTTGATATCTTTAAGTGCAACAAAAACTGAATAGCACGGTCTTATATTGTGGAGCAAAATTTCTAATTGTTCGTTCTCGCTAAGTTTTTTTGAAAGGCGATCAAACATGCCGAACATAATTGACACGTAAACAATAATGGTCTCAGTTGCTCCTTGAGTTCTATTTCTTATAGCCTCTAATAGTTTGTAGTCGTAATCATGTATTCCAAAATCTCTGATTAGCAACGTACAGATATCCTTCCATGACAAAGTAGGGTTTCGATTATATTGAAAACGAAACCAATGAAGGGCATCATCTGTGAAGATTTCGAAGGCATGTTTACAAAGCATTACTTCTGGAATGTTTCGGGAAATCCTAAACTCGTCCAATCTTTGAAGGAATGATCTAGGGCATGATTTTCCGTTGAAAGAAAACGTTTTTAATTCCTTTACAAAATTGTCAGAAGCGTGATAGTTTTGTACAGTTTCAGAAATCTGTGGCATACCGATTGGAATGTTTGAAGGTAAAGCGGGTTGAGGGGTAGTAAAAACTTCAAAAGTTTGATTGGTTCCAGATATAGGTAGTGTTTGAAAATTCGAGGAAGTACTTGGTTGAGTCTGTAGACAAGGGTTGTGTACTTGAACCACCACTTCTTCAGAAGTTGCATAATCTGAAGTTAAAGCTTCAAGCCGTTTATGGAGTGTAAAGAAGCGAGATCGTATATTAGAGCATGGCTCAACAAACGGTGGAACTGCATTAAGGCGTTCAAGGCGATAATATAGATGGTTCACGAAAGTTTCAACTTTCTTCACACTGCTTTTGTCATTAGTCGATTCAATATGTGAGATTTTACTCTCGACGTAATTGAGGGTGATCTCTGCTTGGGAGAGCTCATGTTTGAGAGGTATTGGCGAAGATTTTATGTCTTCCGGTTGAATATGACTAAGTTTCGCCACCTGATCTTTAAGAGTCGTCAAAGTTTCTGCTGGTTTTCCACCTCTGATAGTAACTTCATATTCGAGTTCGAGTTTATTCAGGAACGAATATTTAATTTGTCTAGCCATAGTCACAAGTTCAAGTCAATATATTCAAGAAAAAGTCAAGTTTAAGTTTAATAAAATGAAGTTAATAAGTAGCAATATTTATGCACCAATTCCGCAAAAGTATGAATATGGTGAATGTATGCGATGTAGAATGTATAAATAACTGTTGTAACTGTCCTGCAAGCGTAAAACGTTGTATGAAGTCCAGTACCTAATTGAGATTCAATTAAAACCAAAAGTCTATAATCAAAAAATTAGCCTACTTGAGTAAGTATTATTTTAGAATTTAGGAGAATGTTTAGAAGGTTCAATTTAGTTGGGCGCCAAACTGTCACGTTACGTCCTTCCTCTTGTGGAGAGGTAGAATTAAACGTCACAAGTTATCGAGTAGCTCCTCACCTACCTAACTTATTCCTAAATTGGCAGGATCCTAAGAGCTTAATAAAAGAGGAAAATAAGTTAAAGAATTATATTTGAAGAATAATTACAGAAAATAAAAAAAGTAAAGGCTGCGGTGAAATATAAAAAAAATTACAAGTCTCAATTTAGAGGAATTAGTAGTTTAAGAACTTCGGCCAACAGGGCCCACTAATGCAGTACAGAGAGACTGAAGAACTCTGTAGGTCCAGGATTTAGGCCGACAAGGCAGACTTTTGTAGTTGGGCCGACTTGTATGCTCAGCGGCAAACTCGATCAGTTGTCAGCGACTGAGACGGTGACAGCAGATGCAGTTTTAGCGATAGATTCTCGTCAATAGATTCGCCGTAACTCAGCGACTGGCGCTCGGCGATAGATTCGCCGTAACTCGGCGACTGGCGCTCGCCGATAGATTCGCCGTAACTTGGCGACTGGCGCTCGGCGATAGATTCGCCGTAACTCGTCGTCTGGCGCTCGGCGATAGATGCGTTGTATCACGGCGATTGGCGAAAAATTAAGCGATTGGCACTTGCAATTTTGGAGTATTATAGCCAAATATTTTTGAAGGCGTTCTTGAGTTCCCGGGCCTTGCCTGGCCCGGGAATGGCCTTATACGCTGTAAAGGTCGATAGAGACCAACAGCATTAGCTGGTTCAAAAAAAAAAAAACTACTGATCATTCTTGCTCCGGACACGGCGCGGTGTAGACATGCTGAAGGCGGCGCCCTATATATTAGGTCTTTACCTATGAAATTGCCGTTTTGTTTGAAAAAAGTTAAAGTATTTTTTTTTCGAACTTATTTATTTCTTTTATTCAAAGTAATCACCCCTGCAATCAATACATCTTTGCCAACGCTGTGGCAGTTTATGGATGCCCTTCTTGAAAAAATCAGCAGGACGGGAGACAACAAACTCTTCAGAGGCGTTTTGTACTGCCTCTCGGGAATTGAATTTTTTTCCCGCTAAAAAGTTGTCCAAATTTTGGAAAAAGTAATAGTCGGTAGGCGCAAGATCTGGTGAGTATGGCGGATGAGGGAGAGCTTCCAAACCCAACTCATGCAGCTTAGAGACGGTCTGTTGTGCAGTATGGGGTCGCGCGTTGTCGTGAAGTAGCAGTGGAGACGACCGATTGACCAAAGCTGGTTGCAGACGTGCGAGTTTCGCCATCATTGTGGTCATTTCTTCAATGTACACATCTGCAGTAATGCTCTCGCCGTTTTGTAAAAAGCTATGATGAATCACACCAGCACTAGACCACCAAACTATGACCATCACTTTTCTAGGGGTCATTTTTCGTTTTGCACATTGCTTTGGTACCGAACCAGAATCTAACCAACTTGCTGAGCGCTTTCGATTGTCAAAAAGAATCCATTTTTCGTCGCACGTAACAATTCGGTTCAAAATTCCTTCATTTCTGTGCCTGTTAAGCAGCGCGAGGCAAGTCTCGACGCGTACGTTGCGCTGGCGATCGTTAAGTTCGTGGGGCACCCATCTATCAAGCTTTTTTATCTTGCCAATCTGTCGTAAATGGACCAATATTGTTTTGATGCTAACATCAAAAGCTGCTGCCAGCTCAGCTGTAGATTGAGATTCATCAGCTTCCACAATCGCCTTTAATTCATCATTGTTGACCAAAGTTTCCGGACGACCACGAGGTTCATTTTTCAAGTCAAAATTCCCAGAACGGAACTGAGCAAACCAATAACGGGTTGTACGTTCGTTTGTACAGTTCTCTCCGTAAACGTCGTTGATGTTACGTGTCGTTTGTGCCGCGTTGGTGCCACGACGGAACTCATATTCCATAATTAAACGAAATTTCAAAGTATCCATTATGAGGAAAAATGTTGAAATGTAATGAAAATACAATGCTAATCAATAAACAAAAGACTTATATTGTAAATAGAATGTCATATTTTTAAAACAAAATTAATTTGAATTTAGAATTCATAGCCATACAAAACTTTTTTTTGTTTGAAAAAGTCTGTACTGCAATACGGCAATTTCATAGGTAAAGACCTATTATATAACTGTATAGCATCACATACCTCATGTCGGGCGAGTAGTCCACGGAGCAAGCGTAGCCCGCCACCATGTGGCCGGTGAAGGTCTTCTTGCGGTTCATCTTGAACCGGTTGAGCGCGCTGAACACGATGACCTTGTTGTCCATGGACTGGCACGCGAGCCACTTGCCGTTGGGCGCCGCCGTCACGGCCGGCAGCGAGTGCATGGACGGGTCCGCAATGTACTTCATGTCCACCGGGATGTCCCTGGAAACAATGTGCATTTTTTTTTATGTTATTGAATGATGTGACGAGCTAGTCGTTCACCTGATGTTAAGCGCCACGGCCGCCCATAACAGAACAGTGTCACTCGGAACCCTAAAACATAGAGTTTCAAGCGACACTGCACTGCGCACATCATCCTGAGACATCAGCACAGTCTGGTAATAAGATTACTCGATTGTGAGATCAGATCATAAAGTCTCAATTGCCCAGTAATTTCACTAGCTACAGTGCCCTTCAAACCGGAATACAGTAGAGCTTGCACACTACTGCTTGGCGGCAGAATAAAAAAGCGAAAAGCAAAGCGGTGGTACCTACCTAGACGAACTTTGCAATTGGATTATAGAATTGTTCACTATGTAATTTTTAAATCATGTTGCTTTATAATGTATTTTCTATGATCTGTTATGTGCACCTATAAAATAAAATAAAATAAAATAAAATAAATAAAAATTTCACTAAGTATCTTCATACATTTATAGGTGTCTCATAGAAATGAGAAAAATAGGTATACACAACATAAACATTCAAATCGGAATCAGAAACAAAGATATCCTAGTCCTTCCCAGAGTAAAACTAACAAAAGTGAGGAAGCATGGTGTTTATTATAATAATAACTCCCAACGATCACATACATAAATCCTAAACCCTAACTAGGATTCTGTGTCTAGGAACTCAGGAAATACGAGGACCATGCTCCCACAACACCCAGACTCAGAACAAGTATTTGCGCTTTTTTTTTCGAATCGAACCCGCCGTTTCGGGTTATGAGCCGACCTGCTCAACCATCACAGAGGCTGTCTAAATATATAATAATAATGAATAATAAACTATGTATAATAAATTACTAGAAAAGGCATGGTTTTAAAACTTGGAACCATTTGCGCTTTGATTTTTTTCAACGACATCTGAATAATAATAATATATGTGTGGACACCTCACACAACGCCATCTAGCCCCAAACTTAGCAAAGCTTGTATTATGGGAACCAGATAACTGATACAATACTTAGATACTTTTTGTTTGTAAATACATAGAATACAATATAACACCCAGACACAGAACAAACACCTATGTTCATCACACAAAATGTTTGTCCTGGGTGGGAATCGAACCCACAACCTACAGTTCAGAAGGCAGGGATACTACCAACTAAGCTATCGGGTCAGTCATGAATGAAATTGTTATACTTATCTTATATTTGACATTCGACAATAGTGACGTAAGTAGGTAATGCTTTTTTTTATATATCTTAAGTGTCGAAATGTTTTGACTAATTATTTTAATTGACGTGCTAAATGTAACAAACCACTGTTATAGGGTCAATATAAAATCAGAATCTGAATGTAAGTGGCATTCCATTAATTACGAGATCTGTTTAGGAGGTCATTTTTTATGTTAGTGAATGATATGACGAGCTAGTCGTTCACCTGATGTTAAGCGACACGGCTGCCCATAACAGAACAGTGTCACTCAGATCTTCTAAATATATAGTTTCGTGTGGCACTGCGCACATCGTCCTGAGACATCAGCACAGTCTGGTAACAAGATTACTCGACTGTGAGATCAGATCATAAAGTTTCAATTGCCCAGTAATTTCACTAGTTACAGTGCCCTTCAAACCGGAACACAGTAGTGCTTGCGCACTACTGCTAGGCGGTAGAATAATTGGCCTAGACGAACTTTGCAGAAAAGCCCTACTACCTAGTCAGGTCATGCCGAATCTCACATGGGTGAGAGGGGAGGGGTGGGACATGTAACAAAGTGCCGTATACTGACCACTCCCAAACGCGCAAGCTCTTATCATCGGAGGTGGTGACGAACCGTCGGTTCTCGTCCACGAAGGTGATCGTGTTGACGGCGCCGAGGTGGCGGTCGTACTCCTGCACGATCTCACCGCTGCGGGTGTCCCACTGGAAAATACTAAAGTTTTAAAAAGTCCTGCCTTTATAGCCACGTAGTGATCGTATACTCTTTGTGTCCCAATAGAAAATACAAAAGTTGTAAAAAGTCCTAGCCTTTATAGCCACGTAGTGATTATATACACTTTGTGACCCAATGGAAAATACAAAAGTTGTAAAAAGTCCTAGCCTTTATAGCCACGTAGTGATTATATACACTTTGTGACCCAATGGAAAATACAAAAGTTGTAAAAAGTCCTAGCCTTTATAGCCACGTAGTGATTATATACACTTTGTGACCCAATGGAAAATACAAAAGTTGTAAAAAGTCCTAGCCTTTATAGCCACGTAGTGATTATATACACTTTGTGACCCAATGGAAAATACAAAAGTTGTAAAAAGTCCTAGCCTTTATAGCCACGTAGTGATTATATACACTTTGTGACCCAATGGAAAATACAAAAGTTGTAAAAAGTCCTAGCCTTTATAGCCACGTAGTGATTATATACACTTTGTGACCCAATGGAAAATACAAAAGTTGTAAAAAGTCCTAGCCTTTATAGCCACGTAGTGATTATATACACTTTGTGACCCAATGGAAAATACAAAAGTTGTAAAAAGTCCTAGCCTTTATAGCCACGTAGTGATTATATACACTTTGTGACCCAATGGAAAATACAAAAGTTGTAAAAAGTCCTAGCCTTTATAGCCACGTAGTGATTATATACACTTTGTGACCCAATGGAAAATACAAAAGTTGTAAAAAGTCCTAGCCTTTATAGCCACGTAGTGATTATATACACTTTGTGACCCAATGGAAAATACAAAAGTTGTAAAAAGTCCTAGCCTTTATAGCCACGTAGTGATTATATACACTTTGTGACCCAATGGAAAATACAAAAGTTGTAAAAAGTCCTAGCCTTTATAGCCACCTAGTGATCATGTACTCTTTATTATAGCCTATAGAACCGCGTTGGTTTTGTAGAATACGAAACACCTTGTTGAGTTAATTGAGTTAATAGATTTCTATTTAAATTTTAGCGTCAAAATAATCACTTTAAATATCGTGCGACAAAAGTTTCCGTGTTTTAATGCAGAACAATGCCATCTAGTTTATTTTATTGGAACTAACCGTTCAAATAAGAAAGGCACTAAAAATATACGGTTAGGTTAGGTTTTTAGAAGTTTGAGTTAAACTAATAATATTTGTAAATAATAATTACTTATTAGCCAAATATCTTTGGCTAGATTGTGATTCAATTAGAGTCCCTACCATGACGGTACTCTAGGAATAAGAAAAAAAAACAAAGAAACTGTCTAAGCCTTGTTTATATATTTGTGGTAACACGGTTTATATTGCGTGACGTCATGATATAAGGAAAAGCTATTGTCAATGTCCACAAAACTTAAAAAAAACTAGCCGCAGCGGGTCATTAAGTTTTAAATGCTTGTTCACAATCGCCCTAAATCCTGCAATAACTGATATGAGCAAATTATTTTTTCCTTTCATTTCTAGCATGTACCAGCTACAATACAAAACACCAGGAAATCAACTCACGCAAATGATCTTCTTATCGGATGTGCCGGCGACGAACAGGTGTTGCTTGTCCTCGTCCGGATTGAACTTGGCGCAGTATGGAACCTTCCGCGATGTGAACCGAGATATGCACGCACCTGTTTCCGTGTCCCACAGCTTTATGTAGCGGTCGTATGCTGAGGGTAATAATAAAAATAAAATAAATATTTGTGAAAATTTCACACAACCTCCAAACTAAGCATAGCTTATACTATGGGAACCACATAACTGATACAATAAATAAATAAATAAATAACGCCCAACGAACACATACAAAGAGCTTGGACGCTAACGAGGATTCCCTGTGGCTAGCAACCCAGTAACTACAAGGATCATGATCCCACAACACCCGAACTCAGAACAAGTATTTGCGCTTTTTTGTGCACAAATACTTGTCCTGTCGCAGAATCGAACCCGCCGCCTCCGGGTTTGAGCCGACCTGCTCAACCACAACACTATACAGAGGCAGTCAAATAAAAATCTAAATATAAATATATATAACTCAAAGGTGACTGACTGACATAGTGATCTATCAACGCACAGCCCAAACCACTGGACGGATCGGGCTGAAATTTGGCATGCAGGTAGATGTTATGACGTAGGCATCCGCTAAGAAAGGATTTTTCGAAATTCCACCCTTTAAGAGAGTGAAATGGATGGTTGAATTATTTTCCCATAGCCACGCGGGCGAAGCTGCGGGCAGAAGCTCGTCTTATATACTTTTTTGTTTGCATACACAGAATACAACATAACATTCCGACAGAGCCAACACCTATACACATCACAAAATGTTTTGTCCTGGGTGGGCTTCGAATTCAAAACGAAGTCACAAGTACATTGGACAGGCCCGTCTTATCGGGTCGGTACGTCACTTGTAACGTGTTAGAAGAGTAGCGCTATAGCGATAGAATGAGAGGTAACTGTTTAGGGTAGGGTAGCACTGTGCGAGCTGAACTCTACTTTGTAGCGTAGCAAGAGTCGCTATTAAATTAAGTGACTTCGCGGACTGAAGATTCTGTACCTGTACTACTTTGTGTTGCTCTTGTTTTTATCTATCTAGTAATTTTTGAAGTAAAACTTCTTTACGCACGCTTGGCTTGGGGAATAAGCTGATGAATGTGAGTCAAACGGAAGTTGAAGTTGATTCACGTGGATCTCCATTGTCAGTTTAAAATTTGTATTGTTGTTTTTATGTCCGGTAAAATGACAATTCACAATTATTGTCAAGATGGCGACGTTAACATTAAACAAAGAAAAACGAAGTTATACCGGCCGATAGATGGAGCTAAAGATGTTTTACTTCGGTCGTGTGGTCTAAAGCACACTCGTTTTTTATTATTTGATAGGAAATGCACGGTAGCGCATTTTTTGTGAACATTTCAGCCTTTTCACCTATTACGTTTATACAGCGAACAAATAGGCACTGAAGGCTCCCATTTTTACCCTAGAGTCAAAAACCGATGCGATGATAATGGTACAGAAAGTGCCTTACCAGCGGACAAAAACTGTTTCCCGCAGTTGTTAAAGTTAACATCTCTCACCGCTTGCCGATGGCCGAAGTATGTCCTTATACAACGGCGGTCGCCGTACACCTCCCATATCTGGAAATTGACACTAAGTTATACATAACAATTATAAACGACAAAACTCCGCACCAGCAAAAATAAGAAACCTCCAAAGTGCACTGGAAGAACAGTGGAATTAAAAAAACGCCATGAAGAATGCAGACATCTAATAATAATAATAATGATGCCCAAGGATCACAAGGATCAAGGATACATAGATCCTGGACCCTAACAAGGATTCCCTATATCTGGACTCAGCAAAAAACTACCCGAAAAAACACCCCGTATTTTGACAACATTTTTATATTTTTAATGTCGTAGTGGGCTGTTTATCGGTTTTACATTGACTGCATTTTGGAGTGTGCGAAGGAATTACATGATCTTATTCCTCCATCTCCCTTCTATCACCAGACATTAAGCCGTACAAAAAAACGCATATGGTTGAAATTCCATCAACCAGCACTAAGCGTTTCGCTACTAACTATACAGTATGAACAGCCAATGAATGGAACAGCTTGTCGGCGTCTTTGTTTCCACCTAACTACAATCCGAGTCTTCAACTCAATACCTGTTCACTAGTCTACTGAGACTGTGTCGTCACTTTCCATCTAGTGAGACAGTGGTCAAATTCTTGCTCTAAAACAACTTGTACATGACAAACGATGACGAGCGATTGACGAAATCGTGGTGATATTGCCGCAGAAGCCACTAAGATTCATTTAAAAGAAAAATGATAGATGAAATTATATTTTGTGGAATTGATTATTAATTTTTGAGATTTCTCTTGATCATTTTGTAGGTTTGGAGTTTAATAAAACATCGCAATACACACGGAGAAGAGCCTATCGCTGGTTCTACTATTACGCCTTAGAACGGCTAAGGAATGGAATGCCCTGCCAGCGACTGTTTCCGGCGAAATATGAACTTGGTGTGTTCAAGAAAAGTGTGAATATGTATTTACTTGGATAGCATGCTACACCTTCGATCGCATCGTCACTTCCCATCAGGTGAGAGCGTGGTCCAATGCTAAACAAGTTTGAAGTAAAAAAACGCCAGGCTATGTTTGCTGAACGTGCCGCCCTTTACCTTGACCCGCGCGTCCATCCCGGCCGACAGCAGCAGGTGCGCGGTGCGCGGGAGCCAGCGCGCGGCCGCCACGCCCTTCGTGTGGCCGCGCCACGTGTGGATGTGGGACTGGAATGGTTCTTTACGTCTACACTCACCGTAGGGAAACTTGCAGCACGAAAATACATAATAAAGTAAACCTACTTTGTAACGGGCATCGAGGTCACGTGCCATTAGGGGCGTCCAATAACTACGTAAGGCGTTTATGGGGAGGTCGAGCTAAATCTCACCCACCTCACGTGGAGAAGAAAGGGTCTCGTCAAATCTCGCCACAAAGTAGCACTGAATCTCTTCGAATTTGTAGAGGTCAATGGCCAACCAAGCGTAAAAACAATACGTAAGATTTGGGTAGGATGAAAACTATAAAGACAGGTGGTCCCAGTGGAGACCCCTGAGGAACTCCGGGTATCATATCAGTCCAAGATGATCTAAACCCGTTGAGAACAAGAGCTTGACGTTCTATTGAGATGTAGAATATACCTAAGTCTACATGTTTTAGTTTGATCTATTCATTTTTATTTATTCATTTTTTATTCAATATAATTAGTACTTAAACAGATCTGTCGTTTCACATGTCTCCCAAAACACCCGTTCTTGTGATCCAACGTGTCAAAGGCCTTGCTATAATCTGTCGAGATTATAGCAAGATATAGATATATAACATTCATGGGGAACTGTATACGCTTTTACAACAAGTTGCCTGACGGTATCGTACAATTGTCAAAGCGTAAATTTAAATTATTCATAAAGTCAAACTTAATGAAAAAAGCTTATTACACAATAAATGATTATGTGTCGGACAAAAAAGCTTGAAATCTTAGGTACTTTGCCTATTGCCTGTTCCTGTCTATAATTTCAGTTTCTATTTGTAATGTCTATTAAGATAATCACGGTATGAAAAATACCGGCGCCGGTGTGACGTGGTGGTTACTTTTGTAACATATACATTATCTCAACTGTAAAAAATTATATACATTGTAAAAGACATTACAAAGAATTTAAAAAAATACATCACTGTAAAGTTACTTGTAGCTTCTTTACAGTTGTAATCGAAGCTTCGGATGGAGTCTTCTGATCTGCATTGTGCCGGATTGCTTGCACCAGTAGTGAGAAAGAGAACTGTATTTTTTTTCAAACTCATATATTGTAATGGGCTTGCTATATATTATTTGACAATAAGCACTTTGTAATTTTATATGCTTAGTGAAATAACTTAATTTTATGTACCTAATATAATTTTGACTTGTAAAAGTGCTAAAATTAGCCTATTTGCAATAAATCTTTTGACTTTGACTTTGACTTTGAACACCCCTACCACGTAACAGTTCTGGGAATCGGCTTCGCCTGCCATCCTGCACGCGCCAATTAACAAGTCCACGAGTGCGAGCAAGAAAGAACACGATTACCATTTCCACCAGACTTACGCGGTAAGGCCCCTGGTGCGCAAACGGTATTTAATTCATTTCAGTTTTTTTAGAATTCAATAAAATTATGTAAACGCCAATTGTATGCAGTCAAGACCCACCTTGGGTAAGAAGCATCTATCAGGCGGTGAATCACTACGTAGTTGCGTTTCACTTCGCGGCGCCTCCATCCACAACCGACCTTGGTAGTCTGTCTCTTTGTCAACTGCAACACAACACGGAGAATTAATAAATAAACATATGTGGACATTTCACACAGCGCCATCTAGTTACTAACTAAGCAAAACCTGTACTATGCCTTTCTAATGAAACTTAGGGAAACAAAAATTGATGGTTGCAAAAGAACAGGTTGGTCTGAATCAAATATTTTTACCTTGAAAATATTACCAAAAGTAACTTAGTTATCTGCGGTCAAACTCACGTCAACTGAACACAGAAGTTACACTGACATACAAGAAACTGGGGTAGCATTGCAATAACTGAAAAAAATTGCCTGGGAAGAGGCCTATAAAATAATTGACTGGTCCAAGTAGTAAATATGAATATACAGGACAAATTACTTACTGTGTGATATAGATTTTTCTTCCAAAGGTTTGTCATCTTCAACTTTACCCTTCTTCTGCCTCTTTGCTAATATTTCTTCTAATTCTTTTGCTTCATCTCCTTCTGGTTTCATTACTCTATAAAACAACACTGTAAATTAAATAAAAATCTCTACTGCCTATGTTTATTTGTTCCTCTAGATTTAACAAGAAAATGAAAGAACCGATTGGGATGAAATTTTGCACACTGACTGCTCATAGAACCGGGGATCAAGATATATTTTAACATGGTATGTTGCAGATAAAACTTTGCAACACCTCTAGTTATATATAAATTATGGAAACTGGCTCTCAAGTGAAGCTGCAATCTAGTAACAAATTTACGATTTGTATTTTGCAACTTACTTGCATTTAGCATAGAAATTGAAACAAATGCATCTTTTAATCTACAATTTAGGGTTTGCGATAAGCCTACTCTCCTCCCTCATATAACTGTATCATTTTTCAATCAAATAATCATTTATTGACATAAAAGGGTTATAATGAGTCCATAGACTCCCGAACTAGTGAGAATGCTGAATTTCGGGAGCCACAGCAACACCTCATGAAATTTAATTTATAATAATTATTATTTTATGGTTTCATAATATATGTATATTATATTATCTATATTATTTATTAAATATATATGTATATATATAGTATGATTATACTAATCATTACCTTCTTTCACCCTCATAACCACCCCAAGGTCCTAAAAACCCTGTGACATCTTCAGGATTATCGTTTTTATGTCTTTTTTTCTTATCTGAAGGCCTTTTTTTTATTGTTTCAAATACTGACTTTCCTTCAGCTTCTTCTGGAGGTGCAACCATTGCCGATACTAAAATCAGTGAAACATCATGTGATTATGTATCTTGATTGAAAATTTTATCCGTATGCAGCTTTTTATATGGATTTTACAGTTTCAATCATAATAATTATGTGAAAGTTTATATTGAAAAATTTCCACAAAAAAAGTAACCAATTGGATGCCATGGTTGCCATTAAATTGCATAACAATAGATGAACATTTATAAGCATAGGTCTGTTGTATGCATAAATAGTAATTGGGATATTACTCCATTATGTAAAAACTTAATTAAAAATATATTTTATATTATAATTTAAAAAAAAACTTACAAACAACTGCATCTCCTGGTGCTGTCTCATCAGTAGAAGGATCTACAGCATAACCATAACTAGTAAATGTTCTTCTCTGATTTTCAAATTGGAAATCACTAATATGAGCCTTCTCTACAAAGCCTGAGAGTATGTTTCTGTTTGCTCTCATTTGTTGAGTTTGGAATGGATTCTCTGGACCGAATGTGGGAGCATACAGGTCTTCATACTTAGGGTTATGCATTAATTCTTGGTTTGCAGGGATCAGTACCCTGGTATCATCATTGTTCTGAAAAAGTTGATAACATTTATCATCATTATACCAACATACACAGTTTCTTTTGTTGATATAGATATTTTTATTATCAAATATTGTGTACAAATACAGCAAGCAATAACAAAAAAATTTAATAAATAAAATAGAATAAATAAATAATTTATACATGGGTTAAATGTAATAATGAGACGTAAGGAAAAATACAATCAACTCTCCTTTTTATAATTCCAATAAAGAAGGATACAGACCTCTATGTAGGTCAAAACTTTTATACTCTAAGCAAAGTCATTTATTTTATTCATTTGTTATTATTATATCTATCATAAAATAACATGATAAAACAATCCAATGTGTTACATTTTATCATTACATTGTATCAATTATTACAGCAAAACCTACTCTTTACACTTGTTAATATAAAATTATTATTAATTTACATGAAAACATAGACAAACACAGTAGATTATACCTTTAAGATTAAAGTAAAATGATATAAAGCTACCTAATATAAATGTACATGCAGGCATGCAATATGTACACAAATGTTCCATTTTGTACTCCTTGACCGATACATGCATAAATTAAATAGGTACAAAAATTTGCCTTCATATTGAGGCAATCTACTAATGAAAACTGAGTAAAAATTCGACAATTATGTACCTTTTTTTTTAAATTAGCGCCTATTAATAGTCTTCTAAAAACGTGGTGAGGGAAAACTGTTATTATGAGTAATTTCATTACACATGCAAGTATGGGCCTTACTTACTGTGGGCATGACAACCGGAGCAGCACATATTTGCATGTTTTTCACCAAGGAGAGGCTGGGATCCACAGGTTTCAAATGTGTCAACAAACTCTCATTGCTGTTGTGTTTTGCGGATTCGGAATCACTATCGTCAAGACCTTCGTCTTCAGAACTGGTACCGTACTTTTGGATGTTGAGCATTTTGGCTGCCAAACCGTAATTCTAGACAATAATTATAAGCTAAAAATTATAAATTGCAGTTGAGCTATTGCTATTCCACGATTTTGCAAATCAAATATGAATACTAAACAAAGAGTATATATAAACTATGTCCAACATGAATAGTTGATGAATGTGGCCATAAACAAAAGAAAATAAGTGCTAAGCTAAATATGCCAGCATTTTGGGTAAGCTACCTACTGGTGGGTTGGGGCATTTGAATTGTCTATAGTGCATCATGGCTAGTATATAGTCCAAATGTATTTTATTTTTGTAGTAGGTAGTGTTTGGTAGTTATTATATCATTGTAGTATTAAGTTGAAATAATAAAGGCACTTTGCCGGTTAAAAAAAACTGAACCAATATGCTAAATGAAGTAATAAATTATACCACCTGTAATATATCAATAGACGTTATACATGCAATGCAGATTTCAATGTCTAGCTAACTGTTTAAAAAAATCAGGGCATTTTTGTTATATGACAAATCAACGATAAGCTAGATTGTAAATGTGATACAATACACTGCAATACTATAATGGCGTTTAACCGCATTTCACAAGCTCCATACCATAGGTACCTACAAAATAAAACAATTTTGTATTATGTGTGTATACGATAGGTATTCCATAATTTCTGGGCTACTAACTACAGTTCCACTCCGTATCATGTGAAAGTCAGGTTTAAAATTAGTTAGTATCAAATCACACTAATATTATGAAGGCAAAAGTTTGTATGTATGTATGTTTGCTACTCCTTCACGCTCAAACATATTAACGGATTCCGATGAAAAAAATGAGTTTGCTTATACACTGAGTTGACACAGACGATATTCCAGAAAGTTAACCTGTTTCCGTAGGAAAGTATACTGAACTCAAATCCGTAAATGATCAACGAATTTACACAAAAATATATAAAATTAGAGGCATGTACTAAAAAAATCCTGCAAAATGAACAGTTCCTGTAAGAAAGTACTACCAATTAACATCGTGATTGTTCAACTAATTTGAATCACATTATTTCAAATTAGGGGCTGTAGCATGTAGGTACTGAAAATGAAGTATTTCATGCCGAATAAATAAATAGTTCCTCTAAATGAAATTATCCCAGAGAAATGAATAATTGAATGAAGTTTAGTTCTAGGCTGTAGCATGTACAAACAATTAAAACACCTTCAATCCCAAAAAAAATGGACCCTGTGTCATTACTACTCAGCAGCTCGCGAGAGCATTGTATTCTTAGCTTATAAAAATAAGCTAAGTGAGGCTTAGCTTAGTTGTATTTTAATATGCTTAATTAAAGACTATTAGTGTTGTTATTTATTTAAAATAATATCTGACGTATGATGAGACGTTTTCGAATTGGAACTTTTAATGATTTTATTATTGCTGTAGAGGCATTTCTTATAATAAATGGCTACACTGGTTTCCCTGTTTTGTTTGTTTGACATCACCTTGACATTGACATTAAAATTTTGACTCGTGTTCCAGATGTTCTGGACAGTTTTTTTTTAAATTATAAATTGGCTTCACACCTTCGTGTATTTAGCCAGTGTCAAGTAATTTGATAATTTATCAAGTTAATAATATTTCACGCAAATATATGTCAAGTCACAGTCGAAGTCATCAAGTCAAGTCATAGTCTAGTCAAAGTCATACTCCTAGTAAAGTGGTGGCAACTTTACTTGAAGCTTCTATGGAGTTTTGGAAACAACACGAAAAAAAAAAACGTTTCACCATCATTATACCATTTTCCCACACTCACGCCTATAATAAAAAAATAATAAGTGTGGAGCCAAAACATAAAAACAAAAGCTGTAAAAGTTTGACAGCTATAATTTTTACGAAAGACTAGGCGGTATGACCTCACAACTTTAGCCCACCCTATAGGTCGAAAAAATGATAGCTTTGACATTTAGACAATGGTACCAACTTTTTAAAATAAAATTAAAGTCAGGTGACGAGCCCTTGTGATAGTCTTTTCTTTTGAAAATCACTAAAAAAAAACAAAGTTTAATCAGTGAAAATGGCTCTACACGCAGCAGCTGTTAAGGGTAAACTCATCAGCGTCATAGGAGACGAGGTAAATTCTATGCACGCCCGTTAAAATAATGTTCATTTGGTTCGATACCACACCATTTTTCTTTTTCTTTTTATTTCAGTTTTCTTTTCATCATACTCCATCTTAATCGTTTTAACACGTTTTATTATATTTTAGGATACCTGTGTTGGTTTCCTCCTCGGCGGAGTCGGTGAAATCAACAAGAACAGACACCCAAACTTCATGGTTGTTGACAAAAGTATGTACCAACAATGTTTCCTTTCTGCCCCTCACGCACAGACTGAAATGTTCTTTATGTGCACTTTCGAGAAACAAAAGGGGATAAATATGAAATAATTGATTTGTCCATTCTAGCCCTGGTTTCTTGTTTGTTATTTTATCTTACATCTTAAAATCATAGTTGCCTCTACAGATTTCGATTTTTCTCATATACATAGGTGATACTTAGGTATAAGATCTCAACAAAGTATCATTTTAAAATTTCAATATAACAATAGTTAAACATATGTAATAATCAAAATGGGCTTTGACTAAGCAAGTAATCCTATTAACACTCATTTTATAAGCCACACATTACAATCCTCTCGGTTGGGAATGAAAAGTTCTATTTGGAAAGAAAAGTCAAAGCATAAATTTTACACGGTAACAGAATCAGTCACTCTTTTGCAGACACACCTGTCAGTGAAATTGAAGATTGCTTCAAACGCTTTGTGAAGCGTGATGATATTGACATCATCCTGATCAACCAGAACATTGCTGAGCTGATCCGACATGTGATTGATGCGCACACTGCCCCAGTGCCTGCTGTACTCGAGATCCCATCTAAAGACCATCCATATGATGCTAGCAAGGATTCCATCTTGCGTCGCGCTAGGGTATGTTTTTATTTTGTATACTGGAACTTAAAATGTTCATATAATTTTACATTTTTGCTTATATTTTAATATTACTTCCGAACAGAATTTACAATTTTTTTGTTGTAATGTGAAGATCAAGCTATGTTAATCTGAATTTAATTTTTTTTATGTAAAAGTTTCCAAAAGTTACTGTATAGACCCTGAACATGGATGTACCATGACCCTGAATGAAGGTGATGAGTGCATAGAATATTTTTGTGATATTCCTCTTCATTCCAGAATATCTGGAAGAGGTCATTGAGTGATAAAGACCATCTATTTTTACACTATTTAAATCTAATTTAACCACGCTTGGCAGGCAGCTTGGTAATCACCAGGCAGTAGATTTTTATATAACAAGGAGAAATCTACTGCTCATTCCCTGGAATTCCCTTAGCCAGCTTTTATGTCAATGATGGGAAGAGATGGGGAGGTCTATTCTTACACAGCGGGGACCACATGGCCCTACTTCTATAAGACGTAATATTACACTTAAAGTTGGTACATTTTAAAATGCTGCAAAATCAGCTTTGAGTAAAATAGTGATTCTTAGTGAACAAAAGTTCTTAACCAATCACTAGAACAAACACAATCCATTAATTTTATCCATTAATCATTTTGTCCTTTAGTTTGTCTATTTCATCCAATTAACATTTAGTGTAATAACTTCATATATTTTTATATCTTTTCTTTTCAGGGCATGTTCAACCCAGAGGACTTGGTACGCTAAAACAAAATTATTGCATGATTTTGTTGTTTGTATATCCCTGTTACTCGGCAAATGTAAATATGCCGTTCAATACTAACTATTCCATAATTTTTTTACAGTGTGCAATTCTAAACCAATTCAGTTTGATCGTACATTCCACTTTGCAAATATATTTTTTAGCTATTTAAAAATTCATCCGTTACATATAATAAATTATTCAAACGTTATATATCGAGTATTAATCTTGTATAGTTATGTTGTTGTGTTATTAAAATATATTATTAAATTATGTAGAATGTAAATTATTATATTGACAAGTGTCATTGTTAATAAATTATATCCATAAAAAATATACCAATTTATATATTTTTTAAATTAGGAAGGCAAAAGTAGCTGCACCCCGCGGATTCTAAGTAGCCTATGTGTTAATCCACTATATAAGCTGTCTATATTCCAAATTTCATCCAAATCCGTCCAGCCGTTTGAGCGTGAAAGAGGAAAAAACATCCACACATACATTCACGTTCATAATATTAGTAGGATATTAATATCCTTTAATTAGTTTAAACTAATCTACAATAAAGATTATGCAAATTAAATTTGCATAAGGCTGCTACAAATATTACACAATAATAAAAATTATGAGACTGCACGAGTGCAATCTAAAGTTGCATTTACGAAAGGGGTTTTCTACTGAACTGAACTGTTTGCTACTGAAATATTGTTCAAAAGGCGTTTAATAGTGTTGGCATCATTTTTCGCCTTATTTTCATATCGATTAATAAATATGAATATTCGAACTTCGATTTTCACTTCTGAGTTTACACTCATAAGGTCAAATATTCTAACGCTAAATTACCCAATAGAGTTGCTGCCATATGTATGTATGTTGACTTAAGAACAGATGATAAAGGTTAGTTTGATAGCAGATTCTATATTCTTTTTTTTTGACGTGATAACGTCTTATAAATCGATGAACGCCGGCTGCACGAAAAATTTTCACGTTCCGCCTGCGCCGAGCGTGCAAGCGAGAGCACGGAACAAGCGATAGAGAGGCACGATCGGCCTAAGTGTTTACTTATGACGTTATCATGTCCGTAAACGTAAACAAGACTTTACAGACAAACATTTTTTAACATTTGATCTGCTCATGTTTGACATTTCACCGGATGTTAAATGATAATGCGGCTGACGATATAGGATTAGATTATTATTAGTTATATATCGTCGGTGATTTGTAAAAAGTGGCGAATCCCCCAAAGACAAAACTTTCGAAGAGAGCAGTTTTTCAGTTTGATCATTAATGTTTTCTACTGTAGTTTATTTTTTAGATATAATTGAATTGATATTCGCCGTTGCACATATTATTTTATTCTTGGTTCCGAAAGATAGGGCCTTCGCCGTTATTACAAATCGGTAACAATGACATAAAAAAGTGTATATGTAAGTAAGTGCATAGAAAATTTATTTTTTAGAAATTGGCATATTTATCCTTTCTATATATTGTATTCAACTTTTAACCTAGAATCTTGCTTAGTGTGCATGATGGTACCAAATATATCTACCATAATTTTTTTATAAATCATAAATTGCCGTCACATATTTATATTATATTCATCTATTTGGTACCGTCAGGTTTTTAATAAGTTATCAGTAGCAGTTCCTAGATTTTAGAAGAAGAATGTAGAGTCGGCTGTCAAATCATTAAAGTCTATTCTCAAATAAATATTTTAAAATCTACGCTGTCATGGAGTATTATTATCCTGTTATTCCATTTGAATAACAGTAATTATTTTTTTAGATTACTTATTTAGTATTAGCAGCGCCCCGCGGTTTCACATGCGGATAAAAAGTAGCTTATGTGTAAACCCACTATATAAGGCATCTATATATTTAAAAAAAAACAGGATACAAGGTGTCCTATCTCCTGGTTCTAAGCTACCTCCCTACCAATTTTCAGCCAAATCAGTTCACCCGTTCTAACACGACTTTCTTTTATATATAAGTATAGACAATAGGAAACTTCGCTTACAGAGTATTTACGTGCGCGTGGTTTTATTTTTCATATTACATAGCATGAATGCAGTGTCTTTTGTGAGCTGTATTATACGCGATATTTCGTTGATTGTGTTGTGTTGTGTTATCAATATAAATAAATGTGTGAATATTTCACACAGCGCCATCTAGCCCCAAACTAAGCAAAGCTTGTACCATGGGAACCAGATAACTGATACAATACTTAGATACTTTTTATTTGTAAATACATAGAATACAATATAACACCCAGAAACAGAACAAATATTAAATCAATATCATGATCGACACTTTAAATCCTTAGATTTGTATTAAGTTGTGATGTATAATTATAATAATTATAGTCTAAGATCCCGATATAAAACGACCTTCACCGAGATGTTTATTTGATGAAACGTATTTTATATTTAATTTAATATTTTTATAAATTTAAAAAATCTAATATACAGTAAGTAAATAATAATTGAAATGTTAGATTATTTTAAAATAATTAATTAATCATATCCTGAACTGAATTTTTTTAGACAACCCATATACAATATTAAATAAAATATAAAGTACGTTTCATCAAATAAACATCTCAGTGAAGGTCGTTTTATATTTATTTATTTATTTATTTATTCTTAAATGCTTGCACACTTACAGCGACCATCAACCGTCCATCAACAAAACATCGACCAGCGACATCGGGATCTTAGACTATAATTATTATTATTATACATCTTTTTTTTATCTTTTTTTATATCAGTTCACCACTCAGTTCAGTTGATCATTTATCACTCAGGAAAGTTGTCTAATTTATAATTTCAAACAGTAAATATTTTTTTATTATATTTTTTATTTATTATCCATTTAAATGAATAAGTCGCTCGATCCCACGAGTACACCTAATTAGTTCAAACGTTGAACTAACGGGAGTTTTTTGTTGCAGTAGTTCAACTACGTATCTATTTGATTTATATCTATAGCTGTATTTTTCGAAAAGCATATAACTGACAGCTATTTTGACCAAATTTTTTTTTTAAATATCGTGAACCTAGCATGATGTTTTCAAAATATTCCTAAAAAAAGGTGTTTGTACGGTTTGTGTAATTGTGAAAAATATTGAATATATTGTGTGCTGTGTTATATATAATACTAATTTTCTTGCATTATTTTTTGGTTTTCTTGAATGAAAAGCTAACAAATTAAAGGTAGGTCCTTGTTTGAAGACACCTAATTAATAATTATATGGCATTGAATTTCTTATATTATTGTATTATGTTTAATTATCTTTATATATCATAATGATTCATATTTTTCACTTTCAGTCTATGTTCGGAGCCGATAACTACGCCACATAAAACATTAACAGACATTATTATTATTCTTTCTTATAAATCTATTTATATATTATATATTGATTATATTATCTTTATATTGTACCTAAATATATGATATTAAAACTACTAAAATGTTGTTAAGGGTGTTTATTATTAAAGTAGATTAATAACAGACTTAAGTTAATAATACTATCACACAAATATACAATATTGCACACAGACTTATAAACAATTATAAACTGCCAGATTATTTGGTAACATTAGATATTAGAAATACCCGTAGATATGAAACATGTAAGGTGGGTGAGTTTTACTCGTCGAAATCAACAACGTCGTTTTCGGCCTTCTTGTGTCCCACCCAATCCCATTTGGAGTAGTGCAGCTTGGTCTTCTTGAACTTGGGGTTCTTGGAGGTGATTCTGACGAAGACCCTTCGGCCGAAGAGTGGCTGGAGCTGCCTGAAGTTGTCTACCAGAGGTAGGTTGAGGTTGGAGAGGAGCCCGCGGAAGTTATCCATCTGGGTGAGTTGGAACTTAATTATAACACCGTTTTATACTAGACGTAGTTGTAAAGCTAATCAGCGGAAATGTATCTAGGCATTTTGAAATAAATAGATTAAAGAAGAATGTTAGAAATGTAAACTTAGTTCAATACTTTATAGTGGCTAGTCCGGTGAATGTGTCACACTTTTTGTCTCTCTTAAATGGTAGCTAGGCGAGCGAGTTTATTTTTGTACTCCATTGATTTAAATATGTTAACTCCGAAGTTTTTGCCCATAATCCATCTGTTTATGGAGCCAGTATGTTTCCATTGTAGCATAATTGAGAATTAAATTATTAAGTTTCTTTTTTGCCCATAATCCATCTGGGACATAATGACGTAGTTCCAAATATTTTTGGTTAAATTCTCAATAATTATGATAACTGCCGAAAACTTAAATCTTACCTGGAAGACAGAAATTGGAAGGTAGTCGGAGAATACGACCCACGTCACGGCCTCAGCGCAAGGGGGCGTGGTCAGAGATCCCTTGTAGGTGTAGAATCGCTCGGTATCCAGTCCAGAGAGGATTGAGGACAGGGAGAAGGTGTGGGGAAGTTGCATGCTGGTGTTGAAGTTCTCAACGGCAGACAGGTTCTTTACGATGGGAGTCAGGAGTTTGGCGTCGAATTCAACCACCTGTAGAAGAAATAATTATAGTTCATTGAATTTTAATTGATTGAGAAGCTCTTAAAGATACTACTAGCTTTATTTCAGTTCAGCAATGATCATATCTATGTATCATATGTTTTTATGAAAGATTCAACATTGTCACCAGTACTATTGTATTGATATAAAACAATGAAGATATTTTTATGATTTGTCCATACCAAATGTTATTTATAAACACCTAACGTTCGTTTCATTATGCAATTTTATACAATGAGATCACCTAATAAAAAAAAGACAATACCAAGGGCCCAGACAAGTTTCTGTTTAAAGCTATAACAGTTCTTTTTAGAAGCGATTCGATGTTGATGTTTTTGATAATTTAACTAACCTGGTAAAAGAAACCGAGTACGCATAGACCGTCGGGATGCTGGAGAGCCTCAGCCAAGTTCCTATACTTCTTGTTCCTATGGATGATATGCATTTCCAAAGGCAGACGCATGTCGTTCAGGGTGTGTTCAGAACCGCGATTGTTCTTGTCTCCCCAATGGAAGTGCAGTCCTTCAATCTCGTACTCATTATCTAGGGGACCACCAAATATGTAGGGCAGTCTAAAGCCTTTCTTTTCTTCTTCAGAGCTGTACTTGGGGATGGTAAGCGCCACTGAAAATGTTGGTTTTAAATTAATTCATTACACATTGCGTACTGTTTTTATTTAGTCTCAAGACCGAATCATAAATCAGTTAATATGTTTTGCGATATAAATAAATAAATAAACAATTTCATGTTTCAAAATGGGATTTCAGTTGAGGTGCATCGTATTTGACCCTGACATTGAAAGTAACGGAAATAAGTAGCTTAATTGATAGTTTAAGCCACAGGATTAGCTATATATAATTCTATGGTTCTCTAGCAGTATGGCAGCAAGCTGGCCAATACCTGAATGTCCGTTGTTGGTGATGGTCAGAGGTCCGGGTAGAGGGTTTTGATATCCGATGAGTTCCATGGCCGGGATGGAGATGGGGATGGCCTGGCGGGCCGCGATGGCGATGGGCGACTGCTGTCGTCCGCCGCAGGCGGGGTGGAGCACCGCCCAGCGTCTCTGGTCGGAGGCCCGGTAGCCCCAGCCGAGGGCCAGCGATACTGGAAGTGGATATGGAAATTCGATGGCCGTTCTCAACTGCACCCCTACCGCGTAACTGTTCTGGGAATCGGCTTCGCCTACGATCCTGCACGCGCCAATTAACAAGTCTACGAGTGCGAGCAAGAGAGAACACGATTACCATCTCCACCAGACTTATGCGATAAGGCCCCTGTTCTGAAGCACGGCATTATCATTCGTGGTGGTAGTAAAATAGAGCTATCAGGGATATAAAATTAGGTTTCTATTTTATTTCTAGATTTATTCATTTGAAGAACGATTTAATTTATAATCCTATTTCAAATACATTTAATGTTTTCAAACGACATTCGATTAACAAAAATCATTGAACAATTCAAACGTTAAAGTCCCAATAAATTAGCTCTAACACTTTGAATGGCCACTTTATTGATGTACCCATTAAACTGTACGTGTCGAGCTTAGGAATATTTCAATAATGAATAACAAATCCTGTAATAAATATAAGCGCCGGTGGCATTAATATTCTCTCTGCGACACGTCTCCTAATCAAGTTTCATAGTGGTTGTCAATTTTTTGCCAGGAACGTCGAATTAGCTATGCTGGTGCATAATCTCGCAAGAGAATTTGCATAGCAGATACCTATTTTGGTTGAAACTTTTTATGAGTCGTAAATCTTAAGTTAAGAAGAGCTTTAAATTATTGTTTTTAATGTGTTTACTGCATTTGTAAATAAATATGCTAAGGAACCGTGGTACGTGATTTAATTTGGAGACAACACTACAATGCCTAAGTTTTGGGAAATTATATATATTGTAGAGGTACTTATGTACACTTAGGTACCTACATTTTAATATTCCATGAAACCTGGCTCAAAGATATAATATCCTATTCTGATTTTAAGCGACTTAAGAAACGTTTCATAACCGACTTTTTTTTTTTTAATTTCTCCATGATACGTTCCGATTTACGTAAGAATCTTGTGTGATCCCATGTATTTAGTGAAGATCCGATAATCTTTGGAGATTGACAACGGAACTCTTCAATTCCAAGTACTTCTCAACATTAATTACCTTTATTTAATTTTCAATTGAATTCCGTTTAACCCTTTTTTTAAACGGATATTATTTATTACTAAAATCTTGTAGGTACTTACATGTATATTGCATGTTATATCTGTTAATATGTTTCATTATAATTTCACGCTGTTTGAACTTCGGCAGGTTCGTTTTGATTGTTGTAATTTGTGTAAATGCTACTATTTCGTATAGCTTGTCGACATTAATGAAATGATAATCTTTAAGAATAGGCGTATTTTAAAAATTAACATAGGCCTCGTTAGTTTCAGATATCACAAAATACTGGGAGTTCTTGTTCTAGGTATATCAAGATTTAGGATCAATGTAGCTAAGTATATTGTGATGGTTAGACAAACTTGACTTAAGCAATTGTATGTGTTTTAGAAAAATATTAAGTTTATTGACGCGGAATAATTAATTACTTTGACTTTGATATTATATTACATACTTCGTAAGGAGAGGCCCGATGGCAGGGTATAACGTCGCTTCAAAATGTAAGCTGTATTCACAGATTAACCTACATTTGAGCTTAGTCTGTGATGTAAGTCAGGGGGGTTATCTGACTGCTACATAAAACCCGGGAACGTATTTCCAAATCAACGTAGTTCATGAGAAATCTATAAGATGGCGTTGAATTTTTTCACCAATTTTGACAAAAAAAGTTGCTAAGGCTAATCTTGAGATCTAAATATATGTTAGTACTATAATTATTATCATGAATATTATCAGTACATGTCTAGTCTTATTTATTAATATTCCATAACTAGAAATGACAACTACTCTCATTGCAAAAATTCGTAGATTTACTAGTTCGTGACAACTGACCGGATTCCTTTATAACGTTATAAATTGTAACACATAACATTATCGCAATAGATAAATGCATTAAGTGAAATTGATTCTTCAAATACATTCGACCTTTGTGTAGATTATCGTAACATATATTTGAGGTCAAGTCTGCAATTTGTGCATTAGGGTGTTGAATAGTATGCCTAGGTTTTTGTATAGATAATATCAGATAAGCCTATAACTACCATCTATACGTTGTAAACTACGCTGCTGTATGCTGCTAATACGTGGAATACATACCTATTCATCTGATTGAAATGAAGTATACATTGATTTCTGTGTGATTTTATTGCATAACCAACGGCCCGCCCCGGGTTCGATCGAGAATTTTTATATATATTCTATCATATAATATCTATGTTCATCAGGGATAATGTAGGATTCTAATCGTGAAAAAAAATTTCAAAACAGTCCAATAGTTTCACAGCCTATTCAATGCAAACAAACAATCAAATCATTCTTCTTTATAATATTAGTTTAGATGTATAATTATTTTTTCTTCGATTAGTGAATATATAATTAGATTTTCTTTGACATTAATATTATATTTACTACAGCTATTGTTATATTATTTTTTAAATACGTGAATAATGGCATTATTACTAAATATCAAAGTATTTAACTGTGAATCAAATTGAAGTGTTTACGCGGTCGGATGTTGATGCGAGTCGGTACGGCGTTCTGTACACAAATGCAAAAGGAAGACGTTTTTCGCATGTCTCACTAACTTGTACCTAACTTGTACATATCGATATCGATGCGGAGTATGCGCGATCTGTTAAAGGTAATTATAATACTTCATCTAGCCTTGGGATATATAAGCAGTGATTAAATTTTAATTGCATATCTTTAGACCATTTTATGCCCTATTGTTAAAAAAAATCTGTTATGTGAGTTATATTTATGTAATAAATAATTTAGTAAGATTTCATAATCAAACTGTGACGTGAGTACGCGCCACGGTATTGTACAATTTAGTTTCCATGTATGTCGTTTATAGATGCTCATTAAATTAAGAAAACACTAAACTAATAGATATTTTACAAGAAGTAAGTCCAATCAAATTAAAGGATTTAAAAAGTCAATATGTATTATTACACTTGTACTCACTATAGATTAAACACAAATGAACTATTTTTATTAATTTATGAACTTTGATGTATAAAAAAAAATTACTGGTAAACCTCTTATATATTTATTTCAAAGTTTTATTGTCATTGAATGTTACAAAACATTTTTAATTTTATTTAAAAAAAAAAATTTAAATAAACAATAACAATCAACTATTTTAATCATATAACATGACTTATTTTCATGATTAAAAATATTTAAATTTAATTTTATAAAAAATATCTCACCATTTGCCGCCATAAGAGCCATCACTGCTATTAAACTGGTAGATCTCATATTGTAATGTTTTATAATTATAATTGTTTAATAGATTGAAGCTGGAACACTTTGATGCTTCCTGCCACGGTGAGGGCACTTTATATACTAAACTTGCACTTCTTTAGACAGTGCGTTTTCAATAGGCCGCCGCGTCATTAACGTATGGATTAACCCTTTAGCGTCTTACTCTTTGAAATTCAGTCGTTTGACCAGCCCGATTTTAGTTCTTTGCGGTCTAATTAGCCTCATGTTTCTTCCGTGCCTTGATAGGTACAATGAAGCTGAAATAATTAATTTCGTATATTTATAACATTGTCCTTTTTTTACTCCGTAAAGTTAATTTATTTATATGATAACTAAATTGAACATTAAGTCAAAAACTAGATTGACCTAGTTATATTTAAACCTAATTAAATTGTACAACTGTCTTTGACAGCCTCTGTGGTGTGGTAGTTGAGCAGGTCGGCTCTTAACCCGGAAGCGGCGGGTTCGATTCCCGCGATAGCACAGGAAAAGAGCTCAAATACATGTTCTGAGTCTGGGTGTTGTGGAACCATGGTCCTCGTAGTTCCTGGGTCCCTAGACACGGAGAATCCTAGTTAAGGCCAGGATCTATGTGTGTGATCGTTAGGCATTATATCTTATCCCTAATAAAACCAAATTAAATCGATGCAGGTTCGATTTATTGGTTTATTTTGAAATTCTTAAGAACATTTAATTACATCTAGTAGCTATAAGTCTTTTTGTAATTTAAAAAAAAATGCAGGGATGAAGCTAAACGTTTTAGGAGAAAAATCTGTGCGTGGCGTAGAGTATTAATAATTAAGTTATTTATTGTCATCTTTCTTTTACGTATATGTTATTATACGCACTTTAAAATAAATAATATAATTACAGACATACAATTAAGTTTACCAATCTCTACAATATCAAAAATAAATAGGTATACATTACAGTTTCTATTGAAACGGATGTTTCCAAGAAAAATAAAGATATATGAATTTTAAATGAATCGACGACTATTATCTTTGTTTGTATTTGACAGCCTCTGTGGTGTGGTGGTTGAGCAGGTCGGCTGGAGGCGGCGGGTTCGATTCCCGCGGCAGGACAAGTATTTGCGCACAGAAAAAAAGAAAAAAGCGCAAATACTTGTTGTGGGACCATGGTCCTCGTAGTTCCTGGGTCCCTAGACACAGGGAATCCTAGTTAGGGTCCAGGAGCTATGTATGTGATCGTTGGGCGTTATTATTATTATTATAATGAAGGCAACATTGAACATCAAAGCCTTAAACAATAACTTAAACTTTCTTTGCTTCTCGTATAGGCTTATGGTTAGTCCTTTTCATGGCTAAGGTAACATTTTAGCTGGTTGATATTCCACATCACGTCCTAGTTTCCGTGTCGTTATTGCAGTTACAATTAATTACATATACGCTAAGAATTTTGATAAAGTTTTGTTTTTAAAGCGGTGAATAAAATCTACGAGACTTAACAACGAATTTTTATGTGCGTACAGTAAATAAATTATATAGGATTCACCCAAAGACCCCTAAATCTGCAATAACCAGTAGCGTCTGTTAAATTTTCTACACATTTTGGAATAAATAATACAAGAATTTGAAAGCACTTAAAATCTAAGTGTCATCATTCATACTCATAAATAAAGGTTCCTTCCCGTCGTATACATTAATCTATTTATATATATATATATATATATATATGTATATATAAATCAATTGCTGTTCGTTAGTCTCGCTAAAACTCGAGAACGGCTGGGCCGATTTAGCTGATTTTGCATTTAAAATGTTTGTCGTAGTCTAGGGAAGGTTTAAAAGGTGAGATTAGAGAAGAAGAAGAAGTAATCTCTTGACCAGGGTTTGTGTGTAAAACTATTAACCCGTGCGTAGCCGGGGCGAGTCAGCTAGTAAACTATAAAAATAGTGGCATCATTATGGGCATAGGTAACAGTTTTGGTCAAAATTACCCATTATGGCAACCATGACCGATATTAGCACATCGGCGTGCCAAGGGTTAGCCGTGTGGCGTGCACTGTTCGGCTGGACAAATCTCTGCTGTAACAATAGTTGATAACATGACGATTGAGATGATGTAAATGTGTAAGCTATTTTTCATAATAGCCCATTGATTAGAACCAAAATAAATAATAGTCTTTTGTTTCAAACTCGAAAATAAATAGGTAGACAGCATATAAAATAATGTCATTGTGCCTGAGGCAATTTTTTTTCCATTACTAGTGCAAGTTTCAAATGGAGCTGATATATCTAGTAGATTTTTTATTTAACTTGATAAACGAAATTGGTGCTTAAGGACGAAGAACATTACGATGGTCTATGTTGGCAAAGCAGCCATACCTAACGGTTTTATTTTTATTTTTGAGACAATTTTACGAGTACAGGGGCCTTACCGCGTAAGTCTGGTAGAGATCGTAATCATGTTCTCTCTTGCTCGCACTCGTGGACAAGTCTACGTATAATTGGCGCGTGCAGGATGGCAGGCGAAGTCGATTCCTAGAACGGTTACGCGGTAGGGGTGCAGATCTGAATGAATTTTTGTTTTAAAATTTTCAGGGATTCCTGTTATACCGAGACGATTGATGTTCGGCTCATGGTAAGGAGGTATAGGTCCTGTCATGTAAGAAGAACGCTGGTTATTGACCTGCGCACGGCCGATTTTGTTTAATTTCAGCTTGTTTTAAAGTACTAAGTAGCTATATAGCAAAGTACGTAATATTATTACATAATTAGGTACTTTCTTAGCTACAGTTTAGTACTTTAGAATAATCAGGAATTAAAAAATCGCTCATTGCGCGGGCACCCATACCTATATGCTATGTAACATCATATATTGACAGCCTCTGTTGTGTGGTGGTCGAGCAGGTCAGCTCATAACCCGGAGGCGGCGGGTTCGATTCCCGCGGAAGGACAAGTATTTGTGAGAAGAAAAAAATCGCAAATACTTGTTCTGATTCTGGGTGTTGTGGGGCCATGGTCCTCGAATTTCCTGGGTCCGTAGACACAGGAAATCCTAGTTAGGGTACATGATCTATGTATATGATCGTTAGGCGTTATTATTATTACTATATATCACCCATGTACATACTATAGGCACTGAGAGCCACCCTCGGCCTCTTTTACGAATAGAATCACCTCTTAGAATACGTGTCGCGTCAAAACTGCCAGGTAACTTAGTCTATGTCAAGGAATGACATGACGAGCCAGTCGTTCGGCTGGTTGTTAAGCGACACGGCTGCCCACATCAGTTGCAGTGTCACTCGGAACTCTAAAGGTATAGAGTTTCTGACACTGCACTGCGCACGGCATCCTGAGACATCAGCACAGTACACTACTGCTTGGCGGAAGATTAACTGGTAAATCACCCGCAGATAAAAAGTAGCCTATGTGTTAATCCACTATATAGGCTATCTATATTGAAAATTTCATCCAAATCCGTCTAGCCGTTTGAGCGTGAAAGAGTAACAATATATAACACATACAAACTTTCGCCTTTATAATATTAGTGTGATTAATGTAGCCTAAATGTTGACCGGGATAATAAACATTTACCATAATAAGTTTCATCAAAATCGGTCCGGTAGTTTTTGCGTGATGGCGTAACAAAGGTACAGACAGAAGTGTTCCAAAAATTTTCTAGATGGCGCTGTTTGGTGTTGTCAATGATAATGCATAGTGTCTATAGAATTTGAGGTAGTATGTGGTAGTTCTGAATTGCGGTTACGATATTTTCGGTATGCTCAGCGCTATAAGGCAAAAATCTACATGTAATCCATAATGAATTCGTTCCGAAGCGCGTACGATCTCAAATTTATTATATGTGTATGTGTGTGATAACATACACAGGGCTTAAATAAATTGATCAGTGAAGTCTGGCGTATACCTCTGTACATACCGATTGAACGCCCAGATGATATTTTGCGCATGGGTTGCTTATATTACCAGGGTCAACATAGAATACATTTTATCCGGGAAAATTTTAGAGTTCTCGTGGAAAACTGGTAAGTTTCAGATGAAACCGTGGGGCTTCTTTTGTCATTTATTTCTTTTCCAATTTCTACATTCCCCATTTTTAAGCTGAGATCAAGCATTCCCCATTTAGTCATTATTCCATCTAAGCTTATCGTGCCTATAAACCCATATCATATTTTTTATTTAAATCATATTAAAGGCGTTCTGTTGACACCACTGAGCATAAAAACTCGCCTTTCTGTTGCTGTAGTTTATGTCTACTCGCCCTAGCGTAGCCAGCAGGGACCATTGCAGAGTTGCATACCAACAAATCATACAAGGGTTGTAAAATGGCCGACTAAACAGAATCTTACAATTAAGAGAATTGTTTTATAGTTCCTCCCGTGGCTGATCCTGTAGCAGTTTGATGCAAGACCCGTCGTAGAAGCTTATTCTACGTTGTATGCTGTTAGATTGTTACGTATGGTACAAGTTAAGAGCTAAAGTCGTGTTAAACAATATTATCTTTCGCATTAGCTATCAGATATTATTATCTACATACATACTTTTTTTATTCCTATAATTATAATGTATGTTTATTATATTTATTTTTATTAGTAAATATATGAGGGGTATCAAAAGCAGCTAGTTGCATTTTTTTTTAAATCTGACCTATGAATGCAAAAATATAGGTCTGTCAATTGTGTATGATCTCAACTTATAATTTTGCATCGAAACCAGCTTAAAATAATACAAAAACCAGATTAAAAATCTGCATTGGGGTTAAAGTCAGCTTAAAAGCAAATCAGCATGCAAACATCAAAGACAGCTTAAATTTGAAATTGAACGTTGTGCTCGTAGCTGTATTTGATTCTATACCCCTCGTATGTAGTATACCTATTATAGATATTATGTTTATGTAGGTTTCTTTATGATATGTATGTACTGTATATTTATGTACGTATACGCACAGTGTATATGAAAACCACGCGTCCATATATTACTGCGCTATTCTTTTCCGTGCAAGGTTGTCTGGAAGAGATCGCTCTGAGCGAGAAGACCGCCCATAGTTACACTTTGGTTAAGTTCATTTTTTAGATTATTTAAGATGTGGTGTTTCAATAAAGAGTTTATTTATCTATCTATCTACAAGCGATATATAATTATTGGTGTAAATCTTGAAAGATTACCCGTCTGTACTGTTTATTAAAATACAACTTAGCTAAGCAACGCTTTAAGCTAAGTATACATTTGTTAAATTCGTGGCAACTTGGCAAACCAAATACGGAACGCGATTAGCGTTAGTAGTGCGCAAGTAATATAAAACTAATTAAGTTCCGTCCATGTTATTTGTACGAGTTATTTTTTTTATTGAGTATAAACTACATACCAAAAAATAACTCATACAAATAACAACAATAACGAATAATGTTAATCGTAAAGTTGAATAAACGTTACTCTATTCTAAGTCTTCGTTGATAGGTACCAGTATCAAAATTCCTACACAACCGCAAGCGTGTTCCTCCGCTCATCGCTTATGCCTCATCTCATCAACATTGCAAGCACGTCTTCTAGCATCAATCACAAGCGACAGGCGGAGCTTGCCGGCACTAAATCATGCGCCGTGCCATACATGCGCCTGGTTAATTGATAATGGGCTGTAGACGGTAGGACCTGCGCAGACGCATGATATGTGGGCGTGGCAGAAGGGTACAAATTCTGATGTTACCTTTTGTTGTTTCAAGGCTGACTGATTTTTTCGAGCGAGTCTTCAGTCTTCACCATCATGATTACGTTCTTATTGCTGGAACATGGTCTACCTATCACAGGAGAGATTATCTCTATTCAGATATCCACTGCTGAACACTCGTAAAACGCCATATTTTTTTGTGGACATTTCACACAACGCCATTTAGTCCCAAACTAAGCAATGCTTGTACTATGGAAAGCAGGTAACTGATAGAATACATAGGTACTTTTTGTTTGTAAATACATACATTGAATTCAATATAACACCCAGACACAGAACAAACACCAATGTTCATCACACAAATGTTTATCCTGGGTGGGAATCGAACCCACAACCCACAGTTCAGAAAGCAGGGTTACTACCAACTGAGCTATCGGGCCAGTCTCAAAATTTCTAGTTTAGTAGGTTTTATTAAATGTAAATGTATATTATTTTATATTATGTGTCAAGGTCTGTAGTTTTAAGTATTATACAAAACGGGCTACGCAAAATACACCCTTTGCTCAATAATACTGGCTACGGCTTAGTATGACATACGTAGTCCGTGGCCATAGGGCGCCTACGAAAGCTACGTGCTACGCTGTACGATCCCTACGGAGCTACGACCTTGAGTCTACAAAACCTACGGTGCTACGCGATTGGCATTACGTTTCTAATTTTCTTCTTTCTAATAAAAACACAAACGTACAACTTTGTAAGTTTGTTTTTTTTTTTGTCTTGCTTTCATGCTAAATTTCTGAACCGATTTGGATATTATTTTTATTAGTAAATTGATAATCTTTCAAAGAAATAGCCGAGTAAATGGGACACGGCTTCTATTAAAATATCAAGTACTAACGTACATACAATTAATTTTTAGCAATGCTTATTGGTGCTTAATACCATAAAGAAACCTCGGCCTTTAGTACACACCTACTATTTTTTTTATTATATTAGTTACCATCTCAGTCCTACATATTATCATTGGTGCCATTAGAATAGATTATATACGGTCTAATAAGAATTATCAACGTAGTTATGTAAGCATCATTGTGTGATTTTTTTTCATCAATTAATCCACCTGCCAAACTGGGATTGAATAATGAAGTCATACATTATTTTTGAACGAATAATCCAGGATGACATCAGTCCGAGGCGCCAGGAGCAAAGCACGGAATTATAAATTATAATATCGATCCTTATCTAGTCTGTCTAGACTAGACCAGTGATCGCGACGATAATAAGCTCGATGAAGCTGTAGATTTTAAATGGATTTGAAGGTTTGTAACTTAATTAGCTATCTACTATTTAATCTATACCTATACCTATAGGTAGCAATATCTTACCTTTTTTAACGGGCGAAGTGCCTTTACTTTTATTAATCTAAATAAATACTACAATAATATAACAACAACTGCGTAACACTACCTACTATAAAAAACAAACATTTGGACTACATACTAGCCGCGATGACCTATAGACAGTCCAAATGCCCCAACCCACTAGGTAGTGCCAGTAGGTAGTGTACCCAACATGCTGCCAGCATGGCTCCGTTGAAATGATTGAATATTTACTAATAGGTACTATAAACCTACTATAAAAGCCAATGTTACTACAAGAAAGTTTTTGAAGTAAACGCTGACTTGGGGAGTAAGCTGGCGATCCGAACGCAAGTTAAAAGTTGTTGGTTCGCGTAAATCTCCATTCATCAACATAACAGAGTTAAAAATGTGTATTATGTTGGTATATCCGGTAAAATGTCAATTTACAATTGTCAAGATGACGAAATGAATATTAAACAAAGCAAAAACAAATATATGCCGGCCGATAGATGGAGCTAAACTAAAAAAGTTTTACTTCAAACGTGTGGTCTAAAAAGCACACTCGTTTTTTTAATCTTAAGTACTTGCCTATTCCCAATCGTAGCAATAGATAGGTATCTACCTACTACCACCTATAATATACGATAAGTACTACTGTAATCATTTATGTCATTTTAAACACGGCAAATTGCCTTTATTTTTTAAATACTACAATGATTTAATAACTAATACTAAAAACTACCTAAGTACCACTACTACTACAAAAAAAAAAACATTTGGACTATATACCTACTGGCCGCGATGACCTATAGACAGTCCAAATGCTCCAGCCCACTACCAGTAGGTAGCGTACCCAACATGCTGGCAGCATTGCCCCGTTGAATTGCAATGCTTACTCGTTGTGCCAAAAAAGTGCCAGCATTTTGGTCAAGCGTCGCGTCGACCAGACGCTCTGATAAACTTTTGAAAACGCGATGAGCTCCCGGCCCCCAAGGACCCAGGGTCTCAACACCAAAGGGCTCAAATATGTAACTGCTACCGAGATTACTATATTTGCGCCGTTTTAGCTGCTCAGCCGAATTTGCCGCGGCGCCGGCCCTAACGTGTGTCTCGGGAAGATGTGACGGCGCCATAGTGTCGACATTTTATGTCATTGTTCCCCAAACATTGTCAAGTCTACCAACATATAAATATATGTAGGTAGGAAGGCCGTAAATTATTTTCGTTTTTAGTAGACAACAGAATCGAGTTGTGCTTGTTTAGGTAGGCACGTTGATGACGTCAGGCCGCCCTAGATTAATGGTTATTGGATGTCAAGGACATAGCAATACCGGCCGAATCAAAACACCACCGGGACCGAACCTGCTCCATAACCACTAGGGGCCCGCTGCACTTGGCCCCCCATATTTAAACTCACTCATCTCGGTCTGCATAATTTTTTGAGTGAAACTTATTTAGATGTGGATAATGAATTTGAATTTTGTACATTGAACAAAATTGTAACCATGTCATTTATGTCAATGTTGTGTGTATAGGTAGATGGCAAATAAACGTGTTGAGTATTGAATTGTTTTTTTTTATTTGTACTTAAGAACCCATAGTAGATCAAGGGGTCTTTGAATTTTCCACAGGCCCCAAGCTTGCTTAATCCGGCACTGGGTCCAAGTATCTTTGTTTCTTTCTAGTAAGTATACTTTGAAATCACTACCCAATTTTTACCTTTAAATTATATCAAGTAACATTATATATTCTATGCCTAAAATAAAAAGAGAATGTGCAATATGAATTGTTATTTTATTAAAATTAGAATAATCTAATACAATAACTACACTAACAATATGTAAATGCACACTTGCATTAAGTCACTTGTCAACAAAGTCGTATTATCTTTTGCTGCTGCTGGAAGGAAGACATTGAAGTGTCACGGGTGTACGGGTTGACTACCCTTGTATGAATTGAATGAGCGTTCAGTATTTATTTCAAGAACCTGAGGGAAAGTTTTACTTAGCTAAGTCGTATTTTAAAAGAATTTAGTTCAGATGGGCATAAGAGTTTTGCTTTCTAAGTATTTCAAAAGGAACAAATTTGTTATAATTCAATAATACACCGAATAAATTGGTTGCATTATTACAATGGCAAGATTTTATAAATATCCAGTAGGTATATAATACCTATCTGCACTTAAGTTTGACAGCTCCTAAGTTCATACTTGTCCCTCTATGACATGCCTACTGCAACAGATTTGGGTATGTCCTAGAGAGATAGGTGCAAACTTACAATTGTCAAATGTTAGTACAGACAAGCACAAGTCTTAAATTATTTAATCAGAAAAGTATCTTGTATGTGTTGTTAGTTTTAAATAACCCATGTAATTATTGCAATACGGAATGTATGTGCCAAATTACAATTTTAAAGCAGACATTCTCCGATCGACTATATAAAATACATGAATAGAGTTAGCATACTAATAATAGCAGTTCCTATATCCTAAAAAATGCTCATAGGTTTATATGCATGTTTTATTGTGAAAAGATTTTTTTTTCTTTTCATTAAAAAATGATGTACACACACATTATGAACACATACATTATTGTTGTCTTACTTTGTCCAACTATTTTTCCAGTAAAAGCCCCACTGAAATATAGTACATGACACATTGTCTTTCATTTCACATAGGTATATAGCAACAAGGCATTTTTCTTTGTAAAAGATTCAATATTTTCAAACAATAAAATAGTTAAGTCAATGGTCTCTACAATGTATAAATGTACATTATTCAGAACATAGTTTCTCTAAGATACAAGTCTGGTATGTGCCTGTGCTTAGTGCTATTGTGTATTCTATATACACACGTATATGTATACACATATATATACACAGTATACATGTGTGGTACAGGAATGCAGACTTAGAACATATAATTGGTACATCAAATAAACACCTGAATCTTTTCAAAATACACGATAACCATCTCAAGCTAAGTCATAAAAAACTCAGAGACTATCATCCATGTCTAAAAGCTGTTTTTGAAGGAGCTGCCTCATCTTTTCAGGGACTGGCACTCCGGAGTGTGCTGGCTGCGCGCGACGCTTCCAGATTGGTTTCTTTACACTCTTAGTGGCAGTGCTAGGTATTGGAACAGATTTGGTGTCCTTTGGCTTTGGAGTAGACATTTTCGGGACGGTATTGGTCCTTTGTCTTGTTTCTGCCGCTGCATTGTTTACTGGAACAATAGAATTAGAAAATATTAATATTCATTATTAAGTAGGTATGACGATGATGAAGTAGATATAGTATTATCTACCAAAGCATACAGCCAGCACTTCAATCCCTAAATTGCTAAGAACTTATTACAATATACATTTTTGAAAACCATACCTGGGATTACAAACGATACAGAAACACACTAGTCATTCCGATTTGGTTGATTCCGAAACAATTAACTTACACATCGACAATTCACTTAGTAGCAACTTACTTTTAGGAGGAATCTTTTCAATAGTCTTCTTGATTGCAATCGCTTTTTTTATCGTTGTAGCCGGGGATGCTCTAACCTTAGAAGTGTTTATTTTCTTCGAGCTGCGTTGTACTTTTGGAGTTGCTTTGGGAACCTCTCTAGGAGCCATGGTAAATTTTTGAAGGTGTCTTTTCCTGGATTTCTCCGTTTATTTCTATAAAATAATAAATCAATCGTAGAAAGAACAGGTGGGGGTAAAACAAAAACAAACTTTTGAAAAGAACGGACCGTTTACGAAAAAATAAATTGTCGCCACAGATTTGTAAAATGTAATATCAATTATCATTGCACAGACCAAGTAGAGGATAATCAATGTCATATAATATGGTGAATAGACGTGACAGTAACAGTTTTTTTTTTTGTTTTAGTTTGGCTCCACACTTTAGTGTATTTAGCCAGTGTCATGTAAATGGTAACTTTTCAAGTTAATTAATAATATATATAAGTCTAGTCAAGTCATACTCCTACTAAAGTGGTGGCAACTTTAACAGAAGCTTCTATGGAGTTTTGGAAACAACACGAAAAGTAACGTTTCACCATCATTATACCACTTTCCCACACTCGTATCTGTAGTCCAGGACTTAGCGAATAATATACCACCAATTTTATGCACTAACACTAAAAATAGCACAAGTTTTGGAAAATAATACAATGCGGTGACGTGATCTTTTTCGTTTTCCCGCCAAAACTCTCGGTATGACGTTAATAACCTTGAAGTAAAGAAAAAAATTGTTGCAAAAACTAAAAACTAATAAAATGACATGCAAAACAAAATCTCAGTATGGCAACTTTGCTTTTTGGCGTCCATCTTTAATCCTCGATGTGTTGTGTTGTTTTCACAAAACTAAATACAAAAATACTGTTGATTTTTGTACGAACCAATTGACCAAAAGTTTGTTAATAAGAAATCCATACAAAAGATATTTTTTGCACACTATCTTGGTTAGTAACAAGTCGCTACAGATTTTGTAAAAAGTGTCACGGTATCAGTATCGTTCGCTTCGCTGTTAAAGTTTCACTGTTCTTTTCTATTGACCTACGTGCTAATTAATCATCCAACCTTCAGATGTTTTCAATAGTTTTCTTCCGAGCGGGTTGTTAAGTGAAATTTTTGCCGTGTTTGCGGTGTTTTGTGCACTCGATGTCAAAATAGTGTTTTTGTGTTGACAGCAGATGAAGTGTGGAAATGGATCGCCTGAGCCAGTTGCGGGGTGAAGTGGGGGGCTCCGGCGACTCCACGCTTGACACCACGTCTCCGCCGAGCGAAGCCTACATGTCGGCGAATGAAAACTCATCTAAATACTTCTCTCTATCTGATTCTACGTTCGACATCACGCAAATCAAAGATGTGCCATTGGCGTCAACCTCTGCGGATGCCGACCGTACTTTGACTGACGCCGACGAACTCATTTCCAACTTGTCTCCTATTGGGAAGAAAGACATGTTAGATGGCTATGAAATTGGCAAACAAATTGAAGCTGCTAATATTCTATCTGGTGGTGTAGAGATTTTTGATGACAATGAAAACTCATTTGATGGGGATGAGCTTGTGATTGATGACAATGCTGAATCGGATGACAAGTCAAATGCAGACCTTGCTGATGCAGTTCCGGCTGATGTGGAAGAAACCGAGGATGTAGCACAACCAGAACTAGAACCAGAGCTTGACCAGGAGCCACTTGTTGAAGCAGAAGCAAATGTAGCTAGTAGAGAGATGGAGGTGGTGTTACAGATTAATGGTAGTAATGTAGATGCTATAGACATTGGCAATGGGTTGTATTTGTATCGGAAAGATGGCCAAGATGAGCTTGCAGCCATTCAAATCCTCGATGATGACCCACAGCACAGTTTCAAATTCCTCAAAGTGCGGTAAGTGTAGTGAATTATTGTTTGGTATGGGCAAAGTTCTCTATAATTCAGTATTTTACATCAGTATTCAGTATAAAACCATATTCATATAATAAATGTTTGTTGGTCATTTTTCATATAAATTCATTGAATAAGTTTCTTATATTATATGCATAGTAATGGTTAGTGAAGTAATGATTGAATAGTCAAATGAAGTAGGTATATTAATTTTCGGACATTGGTGTTTTACCTACATGTTTTTTAATGGCAAATGTCATTGACCAGAACATTATCTTGCTTTACCAAATAAGTATATGTCACCACAAAATCAATGCCTTTTTGTTTTAAAATGCACTTTATGCCCTTTTTGTTCATTTTTTGTTGCATTGAATAATAGTTACCAGAATAAACATTTATGATTATTACAGTATTAACTATTTAAATTTAATTCATTTATGTTATGTACCTTTTAGATAAAATTATTTTGTTCTTTATATATTTTCATCATTGTTTTAGTGATAATGCTGAGGGAAATTTGGAAGTGTATGAAGAAATAGAGATAGAAGTTCCTAAAGAAGTGGTAAGTATTTAATAAACTATATTTTACACTTTACAGATTTAATGGAATGTCAAGTGTATAAGTACACTTGACAATTCTTGTACAATTTAGGGCTAATATATAATCCTAATGATTTTTGCTGTAGTAGGTATTGTAGCTAGTAGTATTAGTAGTATTTAGTACTAGTTGTTGTATTATTGTAGTAGTTAAAAGAATAAAGCCAGTTTGCTATCAAAATTTGATAGCAAACTGGCTAAGTTTTTGACTAGGAGGGGTGGATTCAACCAAACTTGGATTTATACACGAGTATACCAGAATAAATCTATTCCACGATATTATACTCGAGTTATTCATTCTTCGTTTTTCCACGCAATACTAGACTTGCTATTCTTAGAATTGTAGATGGTAAAATTAGAAATTGATTTACTCTCGAACAAATGGCGATTTATTCTAAGAACAAAATTTACTCTCGTTTGGTCGAATCCACCCTAATAAGTTAGCACTATCTCTCTATAAAATACCTATTGTTATGCATTTGGGTATGCAAGTTTAGTGCACATGTGCAATAGATACTTTTTTGATTGTATGAATATATGAATGATTTATACCACAAAGCAGGAAGACAAATAACTCTCGCCAGGGTGCACTCTTTCTCTCATTCCTATTAAGACAAGCTATATTTTGATCTTTATCAGGTAAAAGCATATACAGTTGGGACATCCCATACATGAGTAAAAATCATGGAGCAGGAAACAAATTATGTTGGTTGGTAGTAGCCTTCTGAACTATAGGTTGTGGGTTTGATTTTGACCCAGGACAAACATTTGTCTGATGAATATAGGTGTTTGTTCTATGTATGGGTGTTATATTGTATTCTATGTATGTATTTCCAAACAAAACAAAGAGTATCCATATATTATATTATCAGTTATCTGGTTCCCATAGTACAATCATTTAGTTTGGGACTATGGTGTTGTGTGAAATTTCCATGCATATATATTTATTTAAATATTTAATTTTACCTGAATTACATGATTATATGTATAAATACATACATTTACTGGTCATCCTTATCCTCTGATATGTCCATGTCAAGACCACATCAATCCATTGAAATGTTAGACTTTACTTAAGCAATCAAATGATTTTTTACAACTACTATCAATAATGAGGTTTACCATTTTTTTTGTGCTTGTTAAATAGTGCTAGATATATTAAAATACTTTCACAGAACTTTTAATGGGGTTTTCGTTTTTTTCTTGCAATGTGCATATAATAATAATAATATACACACATAATTAGGCAGCTATTCAAGAAGTTTATTTTCTTGCGTGTGATATGCTTGAAGTTATTAGTATCTGCACTTAGGGATGAAGGATTGTACAAATTTCTATTTCTGAAAAGCTGTGTCCAGTTTAATCTTATGACGTCACATCGCCGCGCGGTTTTTTGTCATTCATTACTCATACAAAGTTAAGTAATTTCGTCATTAATAATAAATAACGAATGTATCAAAAGATCTTTCTTCCTAGTCGAACATCTTTAAACATCATCTTATAGACAAAAATGTTATGCAGCTATTTATGGATCTTTTATATAAAGTTAAACTTAATAATATAATTTAATACTTACCGTAATTAAAATATGTACTGCTGTAGTTGGCTCTTAGTTTGTACCTAATTATTAACTATCCCTTACAGTAATTACCCCACTAACAACATACAAAGTAAAATAACAGATAACTTTTATTAAAATACCCAAACATATGTATGTACATCTCATGCATACATGCTTTTACTATTTTTTAATGAAATAATATTTACCCTAAAATAATTAAGCTACCACTACACAGAGCATTTGGATTGTTCATCATCCCTTGCTGACCTTAGGTTCCATCTCAATACATACTAAACAACCCCCAATAACAAAATACATAAATCCTGGACCCTAACTAGTATTTCCTTGTATATAGGGATGCTTTTTTCTGTCCGCAAATACTTGTCGTGTCGCGGAAATTGAACCCACGATTGGTTATAAGCTGAGCTGATCAACCACCACACCACAATCTGTCAAAATATTGTTGTAACATGCAGCTCCATAGATATAAGAAGCTTTTAAAATAGATAGTATTCTTTTAAGAATAATATGTTAATTTAGTAGGTTTAGTTAAATAGAAATGGGGTTGAAGAAGCTGTGAGTAGCATTTGTGGGTATGAACTAGACGCATATAGCTACAAGGTATAAATAATTGGACAGATACATAGTGTATGTAAAATACCAAAAACTTTTTGTACTTGACAACCTTAGTATATACAGATTTTATAAATTCATTTATTTTACATAAATTATCTCTGTTACAATGATGAACATTGAAAGTGAATCCAACACTGTGGATATAGACACATCAGCAGTAGTCCTGCTCGTCTATTAAATAATAATGATAAAAATAAATTAGAAAAATTTAAAAAAATAAGGTAACTATAATTAAAGCATTTGACCACTGTCTCGCATAATGGAAAGTGGCGACGCAGTCTACGATGGGGCATCCATGCCTAGAAGATACTTATTCAATCTTAATTGAAAGACTTAGATTGTAGTTAGGTGGGAACAAGAATGCTGGCAAGTTGTTCCACTCATTAGCCAACAACGCATTAGCTTGTTTGCACTACAAAGTGCGTAGCGAAACGTTTATTGCGGGTTTATCAATGATATATGGGCGCCGAGTTTTAATTCTTTAAAACCTCATATCCTATCAAGTAAACTAAGTAAAAAAAACTGGCAGTGTAACTAATGAATATCCTTCCTCTCATTTCTACACAATAAGCCATATTACTCTCCCTACTAGATGATAGCTCATACAGTTGGGACATCCCATGTATCTGTAAAAAGATACCATTGTAAATTTACAAAATATTGAGACTAATTTGTGTTTCGTCTTTCGTTTTCAGCCTACAAAGGAAGAAAAGAACACTCCACATGTGCCTGTCAAAGATTTCTGTAAAACTATCACTGACTTATCAAATAAAGCTGTAGAAGGAAAAAATAAATCACCTCAAAAGGAATCAGTCGCATCTACATCAACAAGTGAAAAAGACAATGAAGAGAAGGAACAACTTCCGGATTCTAAAACAGAAGTCAATCTGAATGGTAAAATGATGAAGTTTAGTGAATCACGAAAGTCGCCCGTTGTAGGGAGCTTCACACCTATGACTTTCCATTCAACACCTAGTAAGGAAGGCAAACCACTTACTAAAACCATGGTAGACCTTCAGTTGCATCCTAATAGGCACTCAGATAATGTGAAAAAGACTATTGAAGTTCATACAGACAACATTAAGCCAAAATCCACGGAGTCGTTAGCAAGGGAGAAAGAATCATTTGAAAATATCAAATCTGCTGATACCATCTCTTTAGAAAAAGAAAATAATACTAAAGATAATGTTAGATCTGAAACTAAAGAATTGGGAGTGAAAAAAGTGAGTCCTGAGAAAAAAATAGAAAAGCTGTTAGTAGTTAAAGAAGCTAGTGAAACTGTTGAGAAAACACCAAATTCTCAAAATATTACTTCAGATATACAAGTTGCTGTTGAGGAGCAGTCTAAAATAAGAGCAAAATCTACCACTAGCACTGAGAAGCCAAAAGAAACTGGTAACAAACCAGATAAAATAAAGGAAGATATTGTTTTAAAAAAAGAAAATATTTTTACTGGTAATAACATAAGTGATGCGGTGATTCTAAAACCAGATAATTCAATTGTTATTCCACCATCTAACGCAAAAGATAAAAACAACTCTGAAAGTTTCACAACGTCTAAGTTAGCAGATATAAAGAAAATTGGAACCATTGGAAAAACTATAGTGGAAGAAATAAAGATTGTAAGCAAAGATACAGCTTCAAAAAGTAACATATACATTGACACTGACAAATCAGTGAAAAATACAAGTGATACAAGAAGGTCTCCAACAGACATAGAGAAAGTCACTAAAAACGAACCAAGAGAAATTGGACAGGACAATTCATCACAGCCAAAAACAGTTGTAAATAAACCTGGAGAAGCTATGGTTGAAATTCCCATGAAATCTGATGAAGATTTAAGAGTTTCTCTAGAAATGTTTTCAGATGTTTCAAGTACATCCTTAAACCTTGGAACAGAAGAATCAAAGTCTGAAAGTATAACACTTTACTCAATTGATACTGATGAAAGTGTGTCTTTGATAACACCATCAAGTACAACCAATACAATGGAAGAAAAAGAAAATCTCAGCAGTAAGATTTCAGAAGTTTTGACAAAAATTAGCAACAACAGTTACTCTCCAAATGAAAATACAACTGCTGACAAACAAAAAGTTAAAGTTTATACACCTACATTAAAAGAAACTAACGTCGAGATCAAGAATCAAGTAGACAGTTCTAGTAAAATATCTGACCAAGCAAGCTCAAGTAATGTCCAGAAAGTAAAAAGTACAGAAGATATAAACCGCTCTACTCTAGTTCCTGAAGTGAAAGTGTCAGAAAAAGCACCGTTATCTGTGTTTCCTAAAGTTAAATCTTCTGAAACCACATTAACTTCTATTCCAGTACCATTGGTAATTTCTTCAGAAAAATCGAAACCATCAATTCCCGTGCTAAAAGTAATGAAACCTACTGATAAAGCAGGACATTCTGTAGTGTCTGGGTTAAAGCTGTTAGAAAAAGATTCTCTCAAACCGGTCCCTGATAAAATACCATTAGGAAAAATAGCACATTCTATTCCTGCGCCTGAAATAAAACCATTAGACAAAGGAGCAATATTTAGTTCAACGCCAAATGTAAAGCCATCGGAAAAGCTGGAACATCTTAGTACTGTACTGGATACCAAGTTCTCTACAAAGGCACTGCAATCTACGTCCACGCCAGAAACAAAAACTTCAGAGAAAGCAATACTGCCTACCGCACCACCAGACGAAAAATCAGCCAAACCGACATCTGCTATGACAGTGCCAGTAGTGAAACCTCCAGAAAAAGTGGTACCTTCGTCCTTATCCGAAATAAAACTTTCAGAAAAGCTTTACACTAAAAATACGATGATAAAACCTGAAGGACATATCCCAGTTGCTGCTAATATTGCTAATAAACCTAGCTCAAAACATACTCCATCTTTAACAACTGTTAAAAGCGAAGGAATTAAAATACTGGATATCAAAGTCGCCAAACCAAAAGAAGCAATAGCGAAAATTAATACTGTTGATACAACACAGATTAAACCTGAACTCGAAAAGGTAACAAAACCCGTCAACAATAACCATTCTGCAGCCGTGCCGTTTGGCAAATGGACCGATGCTAATAGACAGGAGTTTTTGAACAAGTTCAAAGAAGTAAAGACTCCTGCTAGCTCTAATTCTAATCAAATCAAAAACTCCAATGATCTAAATAGGAGAGATGTTTTACAAAAAATTGACAGCCAGCGAGCACAAACAATAATTAATAATGCTACAGCCAAAGCCCAAGAAAAGGTAAACGCAAAAAATGAAACTGTGTTCTCAAGTAAAGTTATGCCAGCAAAATTAGAAACGAAAATCCCGGTAAAGAACGAAATTGCTGATAAAAAACATAAACAGGCCACCAATAAAACAACTGCAAAACAAGAAAAACCTCATAAAGCTGCTATATCATCAACTGTTACTACTAGCTCTGATGCAGCAGCAACTGTCTCAACCGCCAGTAAAATAGAACCCACCCCGAGAGACCTTAGTACTGCTACTATGGCTAGTTTGATAGACAAAACGATTGAAGATATGATAAATAGAGTAGTCCCCGAAAAGAAAGTCGCAGACGAACCGAAACCAACACTATTAGTGGACGAAAGTAAATCGGATCCTGCAGGATCTGTTCCGGTACTACAACTTCCTAAGCCCGTTGCTGTTGATGATTCAGGAACTTTAGATGATATAGAAATGAAAATGAATGAGTTACATGGAATCCCGTTCGTAGAACGACCCCCACATGAGCTCCCAAAAGTTCCAAAACCTGAAATTAAAACATACAGTAAGATTAATAGAGATAAATCTTTGAATAAAGCTGCTAAAATATCCAATATAACATCTACTAGTGACGTCATTGTAGTTAAAGACAATGTGGCTGATAATATTGATTCTGAAGAGGAAGTAATAGAACACGAACCAGTTACTGGAGATTTGATCCTGAACAAGAAGCCTATTCCAAATAAACTTCCGGTACATGATAAAAAATCAGTTTCGGAGAAAAGCATAGCTTCAGTAAGCAAAGACGCTAATAAGGAATCTATAATAACTGAAACAGATTTTGATAAATTTGCAAGAAGAAATTCTATTTCTTATGAAAATTGTTTAACAGTTAATTTTGAACGTAAAGAACCACACAACGTTGTTCAAACACTAAAAGGAAAAGATGTTGTTCCAAAACTGAATCCTAAAAGTGAAATGAATTGCGTTGAATCTAAGTCTAGGATACCTCATAAACAAACTATGCAACCTAATATACAGACAGTTAAAGGTGTTGTGACTGGAGATTCTGGTAATAAAAAATATCATTCTAAAATTCACAGTGCATATCAATCAGCCTTGACAGCGAAACATCAGGTTGCTCAACCTATTACCATCATAGAAGATAAACCAGTCAAAGTGGTTTTTGTAGAATCTAGCGCTGGATTTGTACCGAGTCAATTAAATGTTCAAGGACAAGAACTTTCTCCAGTTAAAATATCAGTGCCAGAGTTAGATACCACTGAAACTGTGGCCAATACTGATTCTGTAGATTCCAAAATGACAGAAGCTATTAATGAAAATAGGCATCAAGATAAAATTAAGTCCAAACACCAGAGAAAACAAGTTTTAACCCCAGTTGAAACACCTGAATTAGAACTTATACAGCCTTGCGATATTGGTTATGAAGTTTCGCCTAAGAAGAAAAGAAAATTAGAAGAAGTTAAAGCTGATAAACAGTCGAAAAATATGGCACACAAAAAGTCGTATTTACTTGGTCGCAATACAATTGCAGAAGATAAAACATCTGAACTTACAGCTACAGAGGCTCCCATAGAAATCGTAAAACATACCGAAGATATAAAAGACCATAATGGTGCAGCTTCTGCTATTGACAATTTAGTGAAAGCTGCTGAATTATTAGAAAACCAGGAAGAAAATTTAAATAAGCGTATCACATCAAATACGGACCAACCAGATACTCCGGTAAAAAGGGGAAGAGGGCGTCCTAGAAAATATCCATTACCCGAAGGAGGCGCTGATAGCAAAACACCTAGCCCTCAAAAGAAACCTAGGCTTATCGACGCTAAACCTATCAAGTCAGAATCTATTTCAGATGAGCATAATGACGATAGCTCTGAAGAAGATATGGTTAGAGAAAACTGGACTATGGGTAAGATTAATGAAAATATCGTTTGTCCTATTTGCAACAAGTTGTTCAGATCAGAAAATGTAGTTTTCAAGCACGTTAAACATTGTACTGGCGTATCGCCTAACAGGTCTGACTCAGATAAAAGGAGTTCGCGCGGCACCAGGTTATCACAGGAATCCGAGGATAAAGACATGGATTATGATATACCTATTAGCGAAATTAAGAAAGACACTCCTAAGAAACGTAAATCCAAAGAATCAAATTCAGAAATTAAATCTGAAGAAATTAAATCGGAAATAGAGAAAAGTGAAGTGGTGGTCATTGAAGATACCCCCGTCAAAAAGAAACCAGAGAAGCATGAGAAAGAAAAAGAAGAACCTAAAAAATTAACAAAAGTCATAGCTCCACACCGAGATCTCGTTTGCGAGAGTTGTGGCAAGAAGTTTAGACAGGTGTCTCACTTGGTTAGTCACCAGATACAGCATAAAAAAGAGCAGACAAAGAAAGATACTCAAGACTCTAATAAGTTGCAAGTGTTCTGCTGTGAGGTATGTAAGAAAGAGTTCAGAAAACTGCATCACCTTGTGCAACACAGGATAATTCACAATCCTGATATTCCAAAGCGTACCCTTAGAAAGAGTTCTTCTGAACCAAATGACACCAAAAATGTAAAAGTAGAAGCAGCTACCAAACAAAACGATGATTCAAGCGCTGCTTTCCGTTGTGAACCTTGCGACAAATCGTTCAGGAAACTACACCATTTAGTCGAACACAGGGAGACCCATGACGGCATTAACAGACAAAAACCGGCACCTGCTCAACCAGCCGTTGAAAAACTTTCACCGCCTCCGCAATGTGAAATATGCAAGAAAACTTTTAGAAAGTTACAGCATCTGGTTGAGCATAAAGAGCAGCATGCAGATACTGGTTCGGAAAAATCAGATGACAAAAGTGTCCAAAGTGCATTGTCAACTAAAGATATAATTCACGAATGCTCGTTATGTTACATGGTGTTTCCTAATGAGCACTCGCTAAACAAGCACTCGGTCATCTGCTCAAAAAAGAAACGGCAATCTAAGCAACCGCCTGACGTTACTGAGGGTGATACTGTCAAAGACAGAGAAAATTCGAAATCAGAAGATAAAAAGGTTGACGGGGGTATTGAAGGTGCTATTGTAGAACCTACGATTGTTGCAGAAGAAATAGTTAATGACAAAGTTCTAATAGAACAAGATAATAAAAACGATAAAATCGAACTTAAGTCAGAAAAGGTAATAGAGATTGTTGAACTCGAAAAACCAACAATCATAGAAACAACACAACCCGTTAACGAAAAAATTACCATCAATGAAGTTTGCGAAAGTCCTTTACCTAAAGAGAACGTTGAAAATAAATCTACTGACTCGCAAAGCGCACCAGTGAAACGGGATTTGCCAAAATTAGATGGAGGTAAAACGAAAGATACTGTTATACCGGCAAAAATGAAAAAAATAGAACACAAGGAAATAACGATCCAGGATACACTGAAAAAGAAGACTCCACAAAAGGAAAAGTTTGCACCCTCTGTGAATAAACGTCAAAAAACTGTCGACGTACCATTTCCAATAGTAGATCAAGCCAAACCGGTTGAATCTAGCGACGATGATGAAGTTAGATACATGTTAAACCCAAATTACAAGGTGGAAGAAACAACCGAAGTCAAAACATTTATGAAAATCAGAGCTAGTAAGCGTAATTCGCTGCAGATCGAGCGCCCGAACTCCAAGGAACTTGTAAAGAGACGAATATCGTTACAGCACCCTCCTAAGATTCCAAGGCTGAAACAAAAAGCTGCTGAGCCAAAGTTGAAAGCTGCTCAGCCTAAACAGAAACCTGCTGAGCTTAAATTGAAAACATCTGATCTGAAACCGAAGGCGTCTCCGAAACCAAAACCGGTAGAGACTAAATCCAAAGTGATAGAAAATAAAACTTCTTCAGTTCCGCAGACTGCAGTAAAAAATGTGCCCCAATCGCCGGAAGCAGCACTTTCGACAGATTCAGATGACAGCGACGTGAAGTACTCTTTCCCGAAAACCGTCCCTGAATCAATAAAGCCATCTAAAGAGCGAACGACAAAAAGCAATGAAAAGAAGGTTCCGAGGAAATCGCTAACGGAGAAACGAAAGTCTCTCGCGGGTATCGCCAAGCGGAAATCCTTAGGGAAAGCCATCACTGCAAAGCACAAAGTCAACGATACGCCACCAAAACCAATCAAGAAACGTAAGTAATTTATTTTATTTTATTATTTATTGGGGAACCAACAGCTTATCTTAACAAGATTATACATCAATTTAACCATAGGTTCTCGCGAGTAGATTGACTGGCCCGATAGCTCACTTGGTAGTAACCCTGCCTTCTGAACTGTGGGTTGTGGGTTCGATTCCCACCCAGGACAAACATTTGTGTGATGAACATAGGTGTTTGTTCTGTGTCTGGGTGTTATATTGTATTATATGTATATATTTACAAAGTATTTAAGTATTGTATCAGTTATCTGTTTCCCATAATACAAGCTTTGCTTATTTTGGGGCTAGATGGCGTTGTGTGAAATGTCCGCTCATATTATTATTATTACTATAGATATAAATATAGTTAGAAATGTGGCAACACTGGTGCATAATGAAGTACAATAGCTATTACACAAATACCTACATAGTTGTGGAAAATTACAAAATAAGTACCTAAATGCTAAAATACTAAAAATATTAATGAAATAAGTAAATCTATTCTGTCTGTCAATGTCATGCATTCATTTAAACCAGGGATCCCCAAACTATTTTGGACAAGTGACCCCCTTTTCCAAAATGAACTTTCACCTCGGACCCCCATGGCCAAATTACCTACTTTTAAGATCAACCGCCTTATTCATAATGGTCCTCTAACTTAAAACAGCTGCTGTAGCGTGTTATTTTTCATCCTGACTTAGGTCAATAGAAGAAGACAGAGTGAGAATTAGCAATGCTTTAAGTTAGCAGACTATTATGAACAAGGGGGCCTATCTTTAGTTTTTTCCTATTGATACAAATTACCTAGCAAATGAACTTTCAACCTAAGTGCAAGCTCGTTAAATAGTAAAATATCAGGAACATGTTTGGACTTGCAACTTGATCATGAATACTTTCGTGCTAAAGCGCGTAAGCATCAAATAGAGAGCAAGTCAAAACGCGCCTGAAAGACGTACGCTCAAACTCTATCTTGCACAAACTTGTTCACACTAACTTGCCGAGTTTTTCATCTTGTACGAACTTGAGATTTTACATTACTACAACAATGCTATTTCATACAAAAATATTAATTATTCTTAGTACACGTAACACAACATAAACAATACAGTACCTACCTACCTATTTTGAAAGTTTTAAATAATATTGTAAGAAAAAAAAAAAGTTTTTAATAAGAACTTGTGTTAATTTAGTAGGGGTCGATTCTTAGACCTCGTACACCCCCAAAATCGACCACTTTTGGAATCCCTAATTTAAACTATGGTTCTATTAAAAGGTTATTTTCTCTAACTTTTGAGTATTCTACATATCATTTTTATTATTGTAATTTACTCTGATTCCTATTCTCTTCTTAACGTAGTTGTGTGTGAGTCGTAAGAAGAATATTTCCGTTGCAGGAGGCACAGTAGTAGAGCACAAATGCGACTGTGGGCAGTTGTTTGGCAGTGCGGCGCTTTTGTCGCGGCACACAAGCCTGGATCACACGCCGCCGCGAATTCGCCGCCGACGTTCGCCGCCTCCAGAAGTCTCCAAGCCAACCAATTCCAGCCAGGTAGACACACCAAAGCCTCCCACTAGAAAATCCAGCGGGAAAAGCGATGCGAGTACGAAACCAAGCGCGACTAGAAAATCCAGCGTCAAAAGTGAAGCGAGTAACTCAAACTCTAAGCCGAGTGCGCTGCGGAAATCCGCCGGCCGAACCGAAGCGGCGACTGCTGCGCGTAAGTCCATCAAACCGGAGACGACGGCTATGACGAGACGGTCCGCCGCCTTCTCTGGAATTCCGCCCCCGGAAAAGATGAAGAAGCTAATGCAGAAGAATAAGAAATAGAGATTGGAGGCTGGTCGATGTGGAGGCACAGGCGAAATCAATCTCAGACAGCGCCAACGTTCCTGGAGCTGTCGGTTTGTAGTCAAATCAAACGATGAACTGTAGTGTGCAAGTAGATTTTAGTTCCCGGTAAAGGTGGAGTGAGGACTCTTATACTGCTTCATCCCGAACACCCATATTGCTATCTCACTCGTCTGTTCTCATCTCCTCTATCCATCTCTCAAATAAATATTGTAAATTGTCATTCAACTTCAGAATGTTTGACCAAAGGAAATGTGGAGGATGTCAGCAAGTGAAGTAGCAAGAGTAGAAATCGGATCTATAGGTATTTGAAGTGCTAACTCCATTCAATAAATCTTAGTAGTGTGTTGATAGTGTTTTCTGATGAAATGAATGCATGTTTATTCGTATGAAAATGGAACTACCCTCTTGAACTAGCGACTATAGCGAGATAAATGAGCAGTGTGGCTCCCCATTGGTTTCGCCAACGGACTGATCGCGTGACGCGATAGGATAGAGTTTATTATAAGCCAATATAGATATTAGACGAAAACGCGCATCACAAGGCTCACAAAAAAGTAACAAAAGGACCATTGTAAGATACAAATTTTTACAATTTTGGTGAAGTTTTATGATGCGATTTTTATCTCGAGGGTATATTAGAAAGCGTTGATCTATTATAATTTTGTAAATTAAAAATTTTATCATATATTTGTCAATTTATTCTAGTTTGTAGGTTTGTGTATGTATAAGAGTAAATATTTATGTTATTGATACTGTTTGGAGGACAACTGTATTTGATACACAGATTATATTATTATTACTGTTCACCATTTAGTAAATAAGAGAACACATAAAAAATAATAGAACAGTTTGTTGATCAATGGAAATAGTTCCCATTTCATTGGGTACACAAATTATATCTACATAGTTAAATAAAATACACTTAAGTAGATATTTTAATGATATCAGATAAAATACAAGCCCCATTTACTAAACTTACATACCCTAGTTAGTATTCTTTAGTTGATTAGATTTAATTTACTTATTTTTAAATATTTTTTTTACAATATATAATTTCCTATCAAATATTGTTCCATACCTTACTCAAGTACTCACTACATTACAGTGAACTCAAGAGCTTCCGCTTTAGAGGTAATAATTGTTATAAGTTTACTAGAACGAGTATTTGTAGTAAATATATATTAAATAAGTGGTGTGTTTTTTTTGTTTACTTTTTAGATGTAAATGTCAATTGTAATGATTTTGTTGAGCATAATGCAACTGTACTGTGCAAGAGGTGCATAATGATGATTTATATAAACTTATTTCGCTAAATTGTTGTAGTCACTGATTCGAAAAAACTATAAAATACAAACTCAAATAAATAACAAATCAAATTCTATTTTTATAAATAAATATTGGTGGTTGGTGTTTATATAGTCTGAGTATTCATACAATGCAATACTTTACAGATTGTGGGTAGGCAGATACTGAATGGACGGCTTGGCGCAATCTTCATTTTTTTTAATTTGAAAATTTTAATTGTTTGAAAGTTGTATAAAGTTAATTTTCATTTTGTATAAATTAGCCCATTTTTCCCCGCAAGTCGTAATTTTATTTGGCACTTACGCGCCGTTTTTTCTGCCTACCCTCTTAGGATGTAGGACCAAAATAAAAATTCTCTTTGTAATAGGAATACATAAAATATATTGATGTTTTTAATTTTAAATAAAATGTTTAACATACTCTCGTGACTAAAAATGTAACAATTTCTAAAATTAGTAGTATATAAATAGTACCTACTGTCTCATGAGATTTATGGTTTAGAAGCATTTAACAATATATATACTATAATGAAATGTAGATATCATTATTTTTAATATGATGATGAAATTTTTGAATAATGGGACAAAATAAATCATCAAAAAAAATATGTTGTTTACTTTAAAATATCCTGCTGGTACTTTAATTTATGTATAAACTAGCGGCCCGCTTTGCACGGGTATAAAATATATAGCCTATGTCATTCACTGAAAAAATGGTTAAAATTGATCCAGTAGTTCTGATTTAATCATTACTGCCCGTGGCCGAATTTAAAGTAAAACAATCCTTCTTTAAACCACGAAGATTTATTTACATTTTTACATGTTATTATATATAAACCTTTCTCTTCAACCACTCTATTAAAAAAAAACCGCATCAAAATCCGTTGCGTAGTTTTAAAGATTTAAGCATACATTGGGACAGTGTAAAAATAAAACTACAGCAGTAGTTGATAAAAGATTTTAAAGTATTATAAAAAATATTATATTAAAAATCAAGGGCTTAACTACAAAATAGTTAAACAAGTGTTTAAGTACTTTTTTGTGTTAAACACGCGATTGACATCTGTCTAAGCCTTGTTTATGTATTTGTGGTAACACGGCAAAAATCTCTGATTAGACAGAGCCTTTGTTTTTATTAGTTTGAAGTAGAGAAACGCTTAAGTATAAATTACTTATGATTATATTACAGTAGGAATAAATCTAGCAAATACTATTATCCTCTTTCACAAATAATATCTACAATACTAGGCTCCATTAGCTGTGGATCTACACATCGCAGCTGCGCGGACGATAAGGCGTCTTCTAGCAGCGCGTTCAGGAGCCTTTCGTCATTACCCATGCAGGACAACCTCTGCTGCAAGAAATGGACATCCACTTGCAGTTGCTGCAAACCATGTCTCCCAAAGGTACGTAGTCTCACACATTCCACAAGCGCTTTCAGGGCCACTTTCAGTGCACCGTTAGATAGAGCAGCCCTGTCGGCACCAGCGGGACTGAAAACTTCAATGCGCTCTGAAAATATTCTATTCAGAGGTGATGTGAATGAGGAAGGAGCTCGCGACCAAATAGTTCGGCGGCTGGAATCACTAGAGGGTTTTATGCTTGTTGGGAACAATTGTGATGCGGCGCTGTCAGCACTTGCAAGAGTTTCCACGACTCTACGGCACACAGCGCGAGGCCCTCGCGGCTCGGGAGCTCGTAACCAATCCCTCGCAAGAACCGAGACTCGTAACATCTGTGCAGCCGTTTGTCCTATGAAAACAACTTCGCAATCTAATGCTGATTGAGCAGCTGTAGACAGGTGCACCATCACACTGTTAGTATCCTTACTCTCTATGGTTAATCCTGGGGCAGCTTCTTCCAAAAGCTTTATTAAATGGTTGTGCAAGGTTGTAACACCATACTCTTGCATTTCCAAACACAACTTGGCAAGTATAAGAAGTAATTCAAAGGGAATGTTGTTAGATGTCTGGAGACAGGCCATCTTTTTCACCATATCAGAAAGATTTACTATCGTCTCTGAGATCACTTTCCAGCACATGTCTGCTACTGCCTTGCCACACCATGGTTTTAGGCCAAAGGACAAATTGTTTTGAAGAAATGCCATTAAATCTAGAAGTGATGCTTGAACTTTCTGCATTAAATACACTTGTAATGAGTTTAAAATGTCTTTCAGATCAGCCTGTTCTGTGCCTTTGCTGGCCAATGTCTGCCTTACTCTTGTCAAATTGTCTTTAAACTGATTTTGTATTGATTGATACTGTATTGTTGCTTTGTAGTCAATACATTGTATTACAACTTCAATAGCTTGATTTGACATAGTATCACTTGAAATTATCTCGGTCATTGCCTGTAGTTTTCTAAAGAATTTATCTAAGCCTCTTATTAGAATTTCTGTTCCGATATTCTCTGGTCTTTTCATTACTTCTTCAAACAGATGAAACACTTGAAGGATGATCTTGTCACCAAATTCTGGGGTGTTAGTGTTTTCTTTTTCTTGGAACATGTCATGATAACATGATATTATGATTCCCAAGTCAGCCAGCAGTGTATTGTTACATTTCTCTACCCATTCAAGGATGTCAATACTTTCAACTGTTGCACTCAATGCTTGCAAGTGTTTATCAAGGCGGCTTTCTGCACAGCTTAAGAATATATCATGTAGGGATGAATCAGTTTCTTGCAGCTGTCTCAGTAATCCAACACTTTCAGCTAGCTCTGAAGCAGATGTCTCTGGGCTTAAAAGTCTGTCCCTTAATGTTTTCTTTAGAGCATAAATGATTTCTGAACATTCTGTTTGGATACTTTGGAATGAGGGTTGATTGCCATACTTTTGTAAAACTCTCTGTGCGTGTGTGTAATCGTGTACAGCGTCGGTATATCTACACTCTAAAATAGCTTTGTTTAGTTGAGAGGGGAGCAGAAACAAAAATTGGAGCTTATCAAGAAGTTGCCTAGTTCCACATAATCTACTCACGTTATTGCCACTTTCTTTCAAGGATTCTGATATCTGTGCACTAAAGGTAGTTATTTTGTTCATGTTTTCGCTAAGTTTATTCATTTCCTCCTGCATTATTTTAAAATCAGTGCGCATTTTGCGTACAGTTTCAGTAGCCGATATGAACTTATTATAATTTTCGTAAACCAAAGTTTGCATTTCTGATTGAAGAAACTGGCTTTGAGTGACCACCTCCGCTTCTTTATCCATGATTTGCTTGAGTGTAGCATGTTTTAAAATGCAATCTAGATACCTATCTGGATCAAAGTTGTTGCCGTTAATATCGAGTGGTTTGTCACCGTTTTCTTTTGAATCTGCCATTGCCGATGAAACTAACTTTTGTAACAGTAAAAAAAGACACAAGTTATACGGTAATAAATATGATTTTATTGCATTTTAATAAAAATAAAACTTAGCTATGTAGCAGCGAACGAGACTAGTATTGTTTTGTTTGACAATGACAAGTTGACTTTAACTTTTTCTTATTTTTGTGGCTTGATGGCTTCTGTGGGTTACTACAATACCGCGTAGGTACGTCACATTGGTGAAATTGTAGGACAGAGAACAAGCGATGGAGATTTTGCTCGGTTAAAATATGTTGTATATAATCTGAGTTCTGCAACTGAAACAATAAGGACAACACAAAAACATTCACAAGAAATCTGAAAATTCTATTATTAATTGATTAAATGCATTAGTTGACATTGGTTTTTATGTAACAGTAATAGGTGAAAGATTTTTTTTGTTTGGTTTTTGATGCATAATAAATACGAATATACTGAGAAACTTAGCTTTATTCAGCTTTAAAAATGCACATAATAATATATTAATTAGGTGACATGATAAAACTAATGACAACATTTGTCACGGTTCCTTTATGGTCTAGGAACCAAGAAGTTCATATCATTCACCCTCCCTTCTAAGTCGTAACATAGTCTTGAAGGTGTGACGGTGTCCTACGTTCCCGAGCAGAACGGCGGACCTGAATAGGTTGAACATCCTCAACAGTCAAATTAGGAGACGGATCTTCATTAGCAGACTGATCCCTCTCAGTGTCTGGAGTTAGGTACTCATCATCAGATGGAATCTCTTCAGGCACTGGGACAGGTGCTAGACGTCTATTAGAGACGGTTGTCTCGCGTCCCTCGGGTAATCTGACATAAGAATAATGAGGGTTGCTCTGTAAAAGCTCGACTTCTTCTACGGCTGGATCATACTTTGAGTTCCTCATATTTTTCTTCATATATACAGGTCCCGGAGATAATAACCAAGTTGGCATGGATTGGCCATTTCCAGAGCGACGAGGATGGTTGAACATCCTTTCATGTGGGGTAGTATTTATTCCTGTGGACAGCAGGGATCTTATGGAGTGAAGTGCCACAGGGATTGCCCTTTCCCATTCGGTGATGTCTCGTTTGGTAGAGCGGAGGTATAGTTGGATAGTCCTCCATAACGTTCCGTTAAGGCGCTCTACCAAGCCATTCCCTTGGGGGTTATAGGGAGTCGTGCGACTACAGGCTACGCCAACAGACGTAAGAAATTTCTTTAAGTCTTCAGATAGAAACGACGATCCTCTGTCGGAATGTATGTAAGCTGGAGTTCCAAATAAGGAGAAAAGTTCTCTTAAACATTTCTCCACAGTTTCTGATGATATATCCTTACAAGCGAAGGCGAAAGGAAATCGACTATACTCATCGATTATAGTTAAAATATATCTGTTGCAAGTATTGGACGGAAGAGGTCCTTTAAAATCTAAGTTTAGACGCTCGAAAGGTGCTGTTGCTTTTATGAGTCTTCCTTCATTCTTTATAAATCTAGGTTTTATTTCAGCGCAAACTGGGCATGCAGCAGTCATCCTTTTTACTTCTTCAACTGAGTATGGTAAGTTCTTTGCTCGAATCCAGTGTATCATTCTTGTGACGCCCGGATGACATAGAGAATTATGCAGTTCTGATAGTTTATTAGAAGTAGTGTCCATCAGAGCACACACTCTAGACAATGCATCGGCAGCTAGGTTTTGTTTTCCCGGACGATAAATTATGTCATACTTGTAACAAGACAGTTCTAGGCGCCATCGTTCGATCTTTTCGTTTTTAATTTTGCTTGAATGTTTCTGATCGAACATGAATGACACCGATTGCTGATCTGTAACAAGCAAAAAGTGTCTTCCAATCAAGAAGTGGCGCCATTTTCGCAAGGCTTCTACAATGGCACTAGCCTCTTTTTCGATAGAGGGCTGTCGACGTTCGGAATAATTAAGTGAGCGTGAAAAGAACGCGACAGGGCGGCCCTCTTGGGATAAAGTTGCAGCAATAGCATATTCTGAAGCGTCAGTTTCAACAGAAAATATTTGTTTTTCGTCAATAGCGGCGAGGGTTGATTCGGCGACATCTGACTTGAGATTGGTGAAGCAATTTACTGACGCTTGTGATAATGGAAAAGTGGCTTCTACCAACGGTCTGATTTTTGCGGAGAAATTGACGATCCACTTCGAATAGTGAGCAAAGAGCCCTAATGCTCTCTTTAAGGCTGCTGCATCTGATGGAACAGGTAAATTAATCAGAGGATCTAATCGTGATTTGTCCGGCTTGATCGAGTTCATGTGAATAGTATAGCCCAGAATATTGATAGATTCCGTTCCAAATACACATTTTTCAGTGTTCAACGTAAGTTTATATTTTTCGGCAGCAGCCATGAATTTGCGTAAGTTGGTTTCGTGATCTTGCTTGTCCTTCCCACAGACAGTAACGTCATCCAAGTATGCATAGGTTCCGTTTAACTTTTCAGTGCTTATAATAAAATGAAGAGTTCTTTGGAATGCAGCGACACCATTTGTTATCCCAAAAGGTATTCTGGTGAACTGGTAAAGATTTCCGCATGCTTCAAATGCTGTATAGGTCTTTTCTTTGGGAAGGATTTTCACTTGATGGTAAGCGCTTTTAAGATCTATTTGACTAAAATAGTTATATTTGGCAACTTGAGTGACAATAGAATCGATGCTTGGTAAAGGATAAGCATCTAACTCCGTGTATCGATTGATGGTCTGCGAGTAATCAATTACCAGGCGTTTTTTGTGGCTACCTCCTCCTGCAACCAGAACTTGTGCTCTCCAGGGCGACACACTGGGCTCAATAACATTGTCTTTTAGGAGGTTGGATATTTCATTTGATATGAATAACTGGTCTTCTTCGGAGTGGCGTCTGGATCGGATGGCAATTGGTTTTATATTAGGCGATAAATTGGTAAAGACCGATGCTGGTGGGACAGAAGCTTCAAGCACATTGCAGATTTTCAGTGGTTCTTTGTCACCACCAAACTTAAGTTCAAGAGACGAATGGTTCTTTAAAAGGTCGTGACCGATAATAATGTCCGCGCAGAGATCATCTACGATAAGTAATGGTTGGTGTTTGTAAACATGACGATTGATCTGTATAGTTGCATAGCATAGTCCATTGACATAAGAAACATGATTAAGAGAAGCAAGAGTTACGGCTTGTTTACATGGTTTTCTTTTGAGTTTCATAGTGTGAGCCAATTTGCCGTCGATAAAACTTATAGAGCTTCCTGTGTCTACTAGAGCATCAGCTCGATAATCGTTAACAGTAACAGATATAGTTGCTCTGCTCAAACTTGAAGGAGAGGCGGCAGAGATTGCAGATAAGTGTGATTCTTCATAGTCATTTTCTGTAGTAGCAGCAGCGTTTGCGTTTTGTTTTAATTGATTAGAACGACAAACTTTGGCAAAATGGCCTCTCTTTGAGCAAAGTTGACAATCTACGTTGTATGCAGGGCATTTAATCCTTTGATGTATATGGCCTCCACAAAAGAAACATTTTCTGCGGCCATTTTGAGAAACAGCAGCGGATGATGGTGGTAGCTGTAATCTGTCTTGAGTTACCACTTCTGTAACAGCATTGAAAGAAGCAGGACTAGCATTTGTTTCTATAGCATGTGAAGTGCTCTCTGCACTTTCAAGGGAAATTGCTAAATTCAATGTTTCTTCTAAAGTTGTCAGGAACCGTGACAAATGTTGTCATTAGTTTTATCATGTCACCTAATTAATATATTATTATGTGCATTTTTAAAGCTGAATAAAGCTAAGTTTCTCAGTATATTCGTATTTATTATGCATCAATTTATTCAGCTTTAATTTTTTCGTGAGCATGTCTAAAGAAAAATCGCCCCCGGCGACCTCCACATCTTCAAGTACCTCGCGCTACTTACGCCCAGAACGTTTCGATGTGGAGCCTACTACTGCTGTTTCAGACCTGAAATGGACCCATTGGCGGTATTCTTTTGAAAACTTTTTATCCGAAGAAGCACCTTGTGCTTCTGAAATATTCAAATACAAGATTCTCGTAAATCATATCTCACCAACTATATTCAACCTCATACGAGAGTGCAACGAGTATAGTGTCGCTATTAAAATACTAGACAATACTTACGAGAAAAGGAGGAACATTACATTGGCCCGCCATCATTTGACCTCTAGAAAACAGCAAATAGGAGAATCAATTGCAGAATACTCGAGAGCTCTTACCTTACTCGCTCATGACTGTCATTTCAAAGCTGTAACTGCAAAAGAACATCAAAATGAAACAATTCGTGGAGCGCTCATCGCAGGAATTAACTCCAAAAAGATACGAGAACGACTGCTGGAGAAATGTACAATGACAACATTTGTCACGGTTCCTTTATGGTCTAGGAACCAAGAAGTTCATATCAGTTTTGGCTCCACACTTTTGTGTATTTAGCCAGTGTCAAGTAATATCTCAAGTCATAGTCTAGTCAAGTCATACTCCTAGTAAAGTGGTGGCAACTTTACCAGAAGCTTCTATGGAGTTTAGGAAACAACACGAAAAGAAACGTTTCACCATCATTATACCACTTTCCCACACTCATGCCTGTAATTCAGCATATTGTAAAGATAAAATGGGTCTATTCGCGCACAAAAATTATCAATATATAATTTTGACTAACCTCGACGTTTCGACCAAGTTACATTGGCCGTGGTCACGAGGGGACTGGAGTAGCGGGTGTCAGCATCGTGCAGAACGGGCGTCGCCAACTACCCGCATTTGATGTTGTAAATTTTTGTGCGCGAATAGACCCGTTTTATCTTTACAATATGAGTTCAAGTCGCGAAAGTTTAATAAGTGTAATTCAGCACTTAGCGAATAAAATGCCACCAATTTTATGCACTGACACTGAAAATAACACAAGGTTTGGAAAATATTACAATGCGGCGACGCGATCTTTTTCGTTTTCCCGCCAAAACTCGGCGAAAGATTTATACGTGTTAAAGGGACACCATTACTTGACACTGGCTAAATACACAAAAGTGTAGAGCCAAAACATAAAAAAAAGGACACCAGAGTCACCAGTTTTGGCGGGAAAACGAAAAAGATCGCGGTTCGCATTGTATTGTTTTCCAGAACTCGTGTTATTTTTATTATAGTGTTAGTGCATAGCCTTGGTGGCCTTATTCGTTAAGTACTATATTACAGGCATGAGTGTGCGAAAGTGGGATAATGATGATGAAACGCTTCCTTTCGAGTTGTTTCAAAATTTCGAAGCTTCTGATAAAGTCGCACTTTCCTTGGAGTATGACTTCACTAGACTATGGTCTGTATTACAGAACGATGCTCAGTCATCGATCAATGCTTCAACACGTCCAATCCTACTAATATAATAAATGCGAAAGTTTGTGAGTATGGATGAATGTTTGTTACTCTTTAAGGTCCCTATTACAGAACGATGCTCGGTCATCGATCGGTGCTCAAGCAGAGGTTTCATTCACTAATTGATCACTTTATGAATGAAATTTCTGCTTGAGCACTGATTGATGACTGGCATCGTTCTGTAATACAGATCTAAGACTACTGAACGGATTTTAATGAAATTTGGAACACAGATAGTTTATGACCTGGATTAACACATAGGATACTTTTATCCCGATAGCATGTTCCCGTAGAGAAATTATCGAACACCACGAGGGCGACGCCACGGGCTTTTTACGCAAACATTACTGAACGGATTTGGATGAAATTTGGAACACAGATAGTTTATAACCTGGATTAACATATAGGCTATTATCCACGGGGCACAGCTAGTAATAAATAAATAAAAACAATTAATACATACAAGTGAAATATTTCTATTTTATATACAATATTGGCTCTGGTAAATATCTTTTTTTTTATCTTATGTACGAACTCAAACTATAATTAATTTTATACACAGGACTCGCTAAATGTATTCCACTAGACTACTACTTCAGATATAATTGTGGCCCGCCACAAAGTAGTAGAACCAATCACTAATACGAGTAAGAGTATAGCAGCTTTTTTTGTTCGGCATTTGTACCCGCGGGTCCTGGACTCAAAAGCTTTTGAAAAACATTATTAACTTTGTTCTATTATAGTATTCAGTATAAACTAAAAAATTAATGAGTAACTTATCACATTTGGTTTGGTAAAAATAACGTGACGACAATGCTAAGAGCAAAACCATCATAATTTGTACTCTGTAATTTTCATGTAAATTTTCAACTTTCAAATAAATTTAGTTTGGTACATCTTAGCTTTTTAGCTATCACGCGAATATTCAAAACACATTTATTGGTCCAGCTCCAGAATCCTAGGATATCAGCTTTTAGGATTTCCATGGAAAGAAAGCTCATTTTGCTCTAATTCCTGAAAATGTATAATTGTATCGGGGCGGTCTGAGGCGGGACTCAAACCGGCAACCTATACCTATTATTTTGTAATAATCCACTTTTTTATATGCTTTATAGTACGTATTGCCTGCGCATTTACCTGCCACCAATAGCTTGATCGATAGATTAATAAATGCGCATAAGCATAAAGGTTGCCGGTTTGAGTCCCGCCTCAGACCGCTCCGATACAATTATACATTTTCAGGAATAGTCAATTAGAGCAAAATGAGCTGTACACATACCTGTGTTATAAATTATATCCATTTTATAAAATCTTTTATAACAATAATTATAAATAAATGCTACAAATATTGCAAGCACATTCTCATCACAATGAGATACCAAATTTTAAACAATATATATATATAATAAGTAGCTCAAAAAAAGGTATAATATTTGGTATCTCATATATATGTATATATTTATATATTATGTATATATAAATTAAAATCTATACAGTGTAAATTGACAAGAGGATCAACGGAAGTCGGGCGACGGTACCTATCGATTTACACTATCCTAAAAAAAAAAGATTTAACACTAATTGACATTGTATGAAAAATGCCTATTTCCACTAGTTCCGTTGACTAACTTTTTTATCATTGGCTTGGTCTACTAAAATAACTTTTTCAATCGGTCCAGTCCCAATCGGTAACACCCTGCCGTCAATTGTCGATGATTGGGAAAAAAGATGCATTCGTTCAGTGTTGATGAACGCTACTTTTTATTCCCAGTCTTAATATGCATCTAATTCAAGAGTTAAGATGCAAGAAATAAGGATTTTTGATAGCTCAATAGGTAGTAGCCCTGTCGTCTGAACTATGATTATATTCTTATATATCAATCCTTTTGAGGAATATTTTGTTCTGTGCAGTGTCAGATTGTTCAATCAGACATCCTATTAATATTGCACTGATCTTCAACTCACAGAGCAGGAAAACAAATTACGCTCGTGCCATGATAGGCGAAAGTAATAACATTATTCGTGCCGAGCAATAGGCGTCGAGCGCATACACTAAAGTCAACACTGCACTGGATATGTCACCTGCGCAGGTAAACCAAAGGTCTTAAACGTGATAAGCGTTGCAGTTTTGGCGGGAAAACGAAAAAAATAGCGTCACTGCATTTTATTATTTTCGAAAACTTGTGATATTTTCAGTGTTAGTGCATAAAATTGGTGGCATTTTATTCGTTAAGTGCTGGAGTGTTGTGTGCGTATAATGATGGTGAAACGTTTCTTTTCTTGCTGTTTCCAAAACTCCGTAGAAGCTTCTAGTAATAAAAAAAGTGATACGCTTGAATTGTATGGAGTGTTGAGAAAGGCGCCTCTATAGGGGCGTGAGCGAATTTTTTTCCTGCTCTATCGTGTAACTGATCATAATAATCAGCTTTAATAACATCGAGGTACGATTATCTATATAATAAATATAATTATCGTTAAGCATTGGCTTGGTATAGCGTCCTCTCTGTCACTCACATGGAGATAGACAACCTCGTAGAGCGCTGTGTCTTTAGTTAGATGTGCATTATTCAATGAGAAATAATGCTTTTAACTTATGCTTAATGCATAAAAAGATAATTTTAAATTTTTCCTCTACTTAAATTACTTAAACATTAATTAATATTAATGTAATTACGTATAACTAAGTTTTAAAACAGTAAATATTTGTAATCGGTCTGTATCTACTAGCATATTGCTAAATAGATATAATAAGTTTTTTGTATTTGCCTTTACTCATTAGTATTAGTATAGTATTAAGGTTATGCCAAAGAAACTGCCACTCTGAAGTTGTGTGCTCTAACAATTCACGCATAATATATACGGCCTTATACTTTACAATTTAAAAAAAACAAAAAAGGTGTAATTTTGTTCATTATTTAAATGACCACAGATATTTTCAATAACTAGGGCAGAGCTGAATATCTTCAAAAGGCTGAACTGATTTTCTTGAATCAAGATAAGTTAAGAACCTTTGAACTACTCGCATTTTAATCAAACAACAGTAATAATAACGCCCAACGATCACATACATACATTCCAGACCCTAAATAGGATTCCCTGTGTCTAGGAAACCAAGAAATACGAGGACCATGATCTCACAACACCAAGACACATAACAAGTATTTGAGCTTTTTTTTCTGTGCACAATACTTGTCCCGCCGCGGGAATCGAACCCACCGCCTCCGGGTTCTGAGTCTACCTGGTCAACCACTACATCAAAGAGGCTGGAATCTAAATAGGTTCATCCGTTTCAGAGCTACGATGTCTCATATACTGTACAGAGGAGAAACCTCACACACTAGCCTTGTGTAGTTTGCGAACGACCTAGTTAAAAAAAGCGCTCTTTTGTGCGAACTAGGTATCGGTTGCGTCTTATTTTAGGTCGTTCGTTCTTTGACCGACCGACTTGCGGCGAGCGGTGAGAGAGGCGCGAGTCGCGAGCGGGAGAGAGACAGCGATGATCACACATATCATTCTTACTTAGAATACTTTAAATATCGATTACATAAATGCAGGTTAATTTTAAAGACTTTTTCACTTTGATAAACATGAAGTATACCTTCCTACATAGTTTTAATTAATATTTACTTATGTACTTCGAAACTATTCACCTATATCATGTTTTTAGTACTTACCTAGTTTAATATTTTTCTATTATATTATCATTACCTAAGTAGACTAAGTACCTATAGAACGAACGAAAAACTATTTTTCTTTAATACCATGCAATGGCACTAAATCAATAAATAAATATGGAAATCTACCTAGTTAGTAGTTATTACAACAGAAGCTATAACAATTTACAAATAAACAAAAGAGAGCATAGTAGTAGATATAAGTACAGCTCTTTCTCCAGATCTTTGGCTGCTGCGAGCTAAGTAGGTTGCTTTTGCGGGACCGGGCAAGAGATCGCTGAGAGCAATGGTCTTCCCGCTCTCGGTCGAGCCGCGAACTAGTGAATTAGAAGAACGACCTAGTTCACCAACGACCTGCGAACTAAAAGGAGCGCTCCCTGTCGCGAACTAAAGTGCGCAAGGCTATCACACACCCTCAAACACCAACTTGAATTAAAACTGCTACTGCACAGACATCTACGACAGCCACTGTGGTGTGGTGGATGAGCAGGTCGGCTTATAACCCGGAGGCAGCGGGTTCGATTCCCGCTTCAGGACAAGTATTGTGAACAGAAAAAAAAGCACAAATACATGTTCTGAGTCTGGGTGTTGTGGGACCATGGTCTTCGTAGTTCCTGGGTCCCTAGATACAGGGAATCCTAGTTAAAGTCCAGGATCGATGTATGTGATTGTTGCGTGTTATTATTATTATTATTATCTTCAACAACTACAGAGTGGCAATTGTTTTTGTTTTTCTTTACTGTATCAATTTAGAATATGTATATTAATATGGCAGTCCTAATGATAATAGCTATAAAGCATTAGCTTCCGTCTTAGTCACTCTGTCCGTAATCTTAACGGGTCCAAGCAGGGCAAGTCACCGGCTGCACACTCCACTTGATGGAACAACTTTAAAGGTACTTCCTTTGCATTGTTCACTTGTTTCACCGTTTTGTTTGCTTGCCCTCGTTTGCTGAGAACTGTCACTGGGACTAGTTGTCTGCGCCCGACTTTGTCTGTACTTTGTCCTTCGGCTGCTTCTAGGGCGGTTTCTACGTCGATTAGGGCGTGGTTGCGGCATTGGAGCAGCGCTGCTAACTGGAAGGAAGATTTTGACGTTTATTTCTCGATGGTACGGTTGACATCGAAAACCAGTTTAGCGTAGGCGTAGATTTAAAATCTCAATTTCTGTAAACTCGAAGCGTTTGTGGTGTAGTGATTATTAAAAACTATTATTTATGATACTTTTATTCGACACAATTTTTTAAGTATTTGAGAAGATGTAAAAAATATTTATTCAATGATAACGAATTGACATTATTTATACTAGCGACATCTGGCGTTGAGTAGAAACATTTCATTAAGAAAATCAGAAACATTTAGACTGGCCCGATAGCTCAGTTGGTAGTTAGAGGGGGGGCATTGTGTGGCAATGCCTTACTTTACAATACCAAAAACTACTACGAATAGCTATTGAATGTACCACGTGATATACATGCTGATTGATTTAAGAGCCCGTGCTTCCAGGGCAGATCAATTATGATACATTTTTTACTTCCGCCTTACCTGTAACCAATGTTGCCCAACCTCAAATTCGACTCTAGCTACAGCCCTGATTAGGTTGGTTACTTTGTTTTATCTTAGATCATGTGTGGAGATGGGACATGTCGTGGTCATGGAGACGGGGCGGGTCAGCTAGTCAAATAAATATATAAACTGGTAATTGCTTCAGAACACTACCCTGTAACTTGCAGAAAATGTGTTGTTATCGTAGAAGATTTTAGAGCAGTAAGTGGAAATAGTATATTTGGGGTTTTTAGAACAATTTTATTTTAGAACAACCAAAGTACTTAGTTAAGTTTCATTCGGTTATCTTCGTTTTTCGTTACGTTTTCAATTGACACTATTATTTTCATTTGTTTATTTTGATTCGTATATAGTGCTTCTTGCTGCGCTCTAAAAAAAGGCAATCGGCGCCCGCAGTTCGGTCAGCGCAGTCAGCCGATGCGTCACTCGAACGAGCCGACCTGCAGTCCCGGACGCAGCACGCGAGCGGCCTGCAGTACCTGCCGGCGCGGCCCACCGACCTGCAGTATCTGCTGCAGCGGCTGGCGCACGGCGGGCGCGGGGCGCGGCAGCGCGCGCGCGAGCGCGGCGGCGGCGGCGGGCAGGTGCGCGCGCAGCACGGCGAGCGCGCCCAGCTCGCGCGCCACGTCCGCGCCCTCCGCCACGCCCTCGGAGCCCGAGTCCGGCGCCGACTCCGCGCCCGCCAGCTCCATCTCCGGCGACGCGCTGCCGCTGCTGCCGGAAGGTCAAGCTTTACGGCGGCCGCAACTACCGCTTGTCGCAGCCCGCGCGCGTCTCATTTATGTACTGCGCAGCGGTTCGCGCAGACTTTACGGCCGTCGTTGAATTTGAATCGCGCGTTACATATATAAACTAAGAGGTCCACTAGCGGGTATCATTACATAAATAAACTAGGAATTCCGCTAACGGGTATCATTACATGATAATTAAACTAGGAGTTCCGCTAACGAGTATCATTACATAAATCAACCAAGAGTTTCATTAACGGGTCACATTACATAAATAAACTAGGAATTCCGCTAACGGGTATCATTACATAATAATTAAACTAGGAGTTCCACTAACGAGTATCATTACATAAATCAACCAAGAGTTCCGCTAACGAGTATCATCACATAAATAAACCTAAAGTTCCGCTAACGGGGAGCCAGCCAGCCAGCCAGGGTTTAGCCAGTTTCAAGTATTTGATAATTTCTCCACTTAATAAATATATAATTATATGTGAGTCAAATCATAGTCTAGCCTAGTCAAGTCATACTCCTAGTAAAGTGGTGGCACCTTTACCAAAAGCTTGGAGTTTTGGAAAAAAAACGATAAGAAAGTTTCACCATCATTGTACCACTTTCCCACACTCATGCATGTAATCCAGCACTTAACGAATAAAATGCCATTAAATTTATGCACTAACACTTAAAATAACACAAGTTTTGAAAAATAATACAATGCGGTGACGTAATCTTTTTCGTTTTCTCGCCAAAACTCCGAGCTGCTAGTTATCCACAAAAATCAACCAACCAACTCTATCGTCAAAACTCATATCTGCATAGAGCGAGCAGAAACTTTAACAAGCTATGCAGTGAGTATAAGTCACTAGACTTGTACAATACGAGCGTGAGCTCCGTGAGGCGGCTGCTGTGCAGAGACTTTGTTGATTAGATTGTTACATGTTTTATTCATTTTCCTTATTATGCGTAGTACTTACTTATTCAGAATAGCACAAATCCGATGTTTTCCGATCTTTGTCAAAGTTTAATTATTATTTGTAAAATCAGGCGTTCATTATTGCGTGCGCAAGCATTAGCGCTACAATACCGCTATAGACGTCAGGACCTTTAATTGGCTTCCTAATGCATAACATGATTCTACGATGTAAGAAAAGCTGTTGGTCTTCCCAAAAATAAGTAAATTAATAAATAATAAATGAACCACCGACCTGCGAGTGTGCAGCTCCAGCGCGGGCGGCGAGCGCGGGCGCGGGTGGCGGCGCGGGTGCTGCAGGTGCAGCGCGAGCGCGACCACGTGGCGCACCGGCACGCCGGCCGGCCGCATCACGGCCGCCAGCGCCGCGCCCGGCTCCGCCGCCACCACTGCCCCAACGTGCAACGGCTCGACAGTTAAACGGGTGCGCATTTCGAACTGGCTAATGCTGTCTCTGGCGACCTTTACAGCGTCGTCAGGCGGGGGGACTACCGGCCTAATCCTTGCCTTCCACTTTTAACGGCTAAAAGTGGAAGGCAAGGATTACGATTCGTCGATACTATTGTGGTAGTCGGTAGTGAGGCCATGTGATTAAAAAAAACTGTTTATTGCAAAGCATTTAATTTTGTACAGTCTTACCCGATGGAAATGATGACTTAGTCTACGATTTGACTTGATTAATCTCTTTATGACAGCGATAATAGTGTGTATGTCCATGTAACAGGTTGTGATGTCCATGTGACTGGTTGTGTATGTTCATGTGACAGGTTGTGATGGCCATGTGACTGGTTGTGTATGTTCATGTGACAGGTTGTGATGTCCATGTGACTGGTTGTGTATGTTCATGTGACAGGTTGTGATGTCCATGTGACTGGTTGTGTATGTTCATGTGACAGGTTGTATATCATTCATATTGTATTCATAATTAGTTGTGAAGGCTTTTTATTGGCTCTTCAAGTTTATGTCATTATTTAGTTTTTTTATGATAGCTGTAAGTCTCCCAAATAAAATAAAACATGTCCATGTGTGCACATATGTATTAATGTCCATGTGAAAGAGACGAGGGTGTGTAATAATAATAATAATATGTGTGGACATCTCACACAACGCCACCTAGCCCCAGACTAAGCAAAGCTTGTACTATGGGAACCAGATAACTGATACAATACTTAGATATATTTTGTTTGTAAATACATACATAGAATGCAATTTAACACCTAGACAGAACAAACACCTATGTTCATCACACAAATGTTTGTCCTGGGTAGGAGTCGAACCCACAACCCACAGTTCAGAAGGCAGGGTTACTACCAACTGAGCTATCGGGCCAGTCAATAACCAGATACAGGTGTTTGTGTACTCACGCGTGTTCCTGAGCGCGAGCAGCACGGCGAGGACGACGTAATGTAAATGCGGCAGCGTGGGACCCGCGCTGAATATGAAACCCCAGAGCGACGCGAGTTGCGAGCGCGGGAACTCGCGACCAAACAGTAGCCGCAACCATCGGCTACAACGAAACAAGAGTAACATTATTATCTGGCTTTAGCGGAATCACACTAGATAGTCTTATTTCATTTTGTATTTAAAATGAAGTCACGCCTGATTAGAATCAGGGCTGATTACAATGTTACTCTTGATAATTGTTCTAACAAATTGTAACATTGTAACGTTTATTCAACGCTCATTATAAAACAAGTGACGAATGAAATCTGGCGGTTTTAATCTTCTCCTGTGTAGTCTTGCCTGATAAACATCCATATAATTATAGTAGATTTTTCGCAAAAAACTGACTTGTAGTTATTTCACACAAGTTGTGTTAAAATGTCTCCCAAAATAATTTAGCTAGCATTAGTTCTCATGTAAGCGTAAGTGATGATGTCCACCTAAAATACCATTTTATTTTGTTAGCCATTTTACTTATGGCGGATTGTAAGGTATCCGGAAGTTTCCTCAAAATTTCACGAAACACTAACAAATTAGTCTAAAAATTATGATTTGTATCGGAGTTAAGGATATATATAAATATAATATTGAAATATTACTAGAGCGACTTTTGTTTTGTCATTAACTCCAATTTCCAATATGATCGAGAAATGTTTTCACCACAGTGTTTTCGCAAAATCCCCATGGATTTCACGAAAATTAACAAATCATTGTACGATACATATAATAATAATAACGCCCAACGATCACATACATAGATCCTGGACCCTGACTAGGATTCCGTGTCTAGAGACCCTGGAACTACGAGGACCATGGTCCCACAAACACCCAGACACAGAACAAGTATTTACGCTTTTTTATCTGTGCACAAATACTTGTCCTGTCGCGGGAATCGAACCCGCCACCTCCGAGTTATAAGCCAACCTGCTCAACCACCACACCACAGAGGCTTGCGTTATAAAGCAAGCCTCTGTGGTGTGTCAACCCAGTAACTACGAGGACTATTGTAGCTAACGTCCATCGAAGCCGCCCCTGGATTATGACCCGACCTGCTCAAACAAGACACCACAAAGACTGTCAAATTTTGCGTTGAATTAGAAACTTAATACAGGTTTATGAATACTGTAGCAGACTGTATGTAGTATTTGATGATAATTACAAGACTAGCAGCAAATTCTCAATTAGAGGATGGCAGTTAGAAACAAATGGCATTGGTAAAATGCAATAATAATAACAGTAACAAACATACATTCCAAATAGTTCCATAGATATATTGGAGTTGGCAAGATGAGCTGCTAGCTCAGCATCCATCGGCACTAGGTAATCTTCTCTTATTCTATCTAGATATCTCACTACTTCGTTCGGATTCTGAAACAAAAATCTATGTCAAAGTATTTTAAATAGCTTATTTTCAATAAATCTTTGATTTATTGAAAATGGGCTGTTTTTAGCACTTAAAAATATAGTCAGCGACACGGCCGCCCATAACAGAACAGTGTCTCTCGGAACTATATACATAGTTTCGTGTGACACTGCACTGCGCACATCATCCTGAGACATCAGCACAGTCTCGTAATAAGATTACTTATATTCGATTATAAAGTCTCAATAATGGCCCAGTAATTTCACTAGCTATAGTACTCCTTAAGCCGGAACACAGTAGTGCTTGCGCACTACTGCTTGGCGGCAGAATAACTGGCAAAACGGTGGTACCTACCTAGATGAACTTTTCCTAGTAACTTAATACTAATTACAATAATAACTAAAATAAATAAATATATTAATACATACATAAATACATATAAGATCTTGATAAGAGAGGCTGCTCATAGTACAAAATCGAGGCGGCATCATAGCATTCTGTGCATATTTATTTATTTATTTATTTGTAGGAAAACCAACAGCTTATCTTAACAAAATATACATCAATTTAACCGTAGAAAGCCAATTACAGGTTCTCACGAATAGATAAAAAATATAGTTGGAAATCTGTCAACACCGGAGCATAACGAAGTAAAATTTTGTTACACAAATTACCCACATAATTGTGGAAAAAAATGAAAAATATAATGAAAAAATATGATAAAATATTAAGTCTCTTTTCTGTATCATAGCATCCCCATTTAAAGAAATGAAAAATTGAATGATAACTCACATGGACCACCCCAGTTGTGGGCAAGCGGCCACTGGCTGTAGGTAATACATCCCCCGTTGTATAATATCGCTCCAGGCCTCTCATTACGGAGCTGAACAGCATACTGGGAACATTTTGTATGAATATTAAATTTTATGCTTGTGTGCGGTTTGTTAGATTGTGTATGTGAGGATGTTTTTGTGTATGTGGAAGGTTTGTTTGTGTATGAATGAGTGTTAATAAAATTACAATCTAGAGCGTATGCAGGATATGGTATGTGTTTTTATTGTGGATTTGGATGCATTGAGTATTTGTTTATGAATGTGAGTATTTATGTATTTGGTGTTTTTCTTTAAACAGTTGTGTAACACACAAAAGTAAGCACTTAAGTGCACTCATGCCTTGGTGAGTGCTAGGAGGTTAAGTATTAGGAGTAACTACTATAGAACAGGGACATGTTTTATTATAAAGACTATTTCAAATTACTTGTTAAGAGTTCAAAAGTTGTGTAGTCTTTTAACAGGTGATTTAATTTTATGTGTTAAAACAAGATAAGTGAACCATACTCACTAACTGTCATGCTCCAAATGATCTTCGCTTAAAATATACCCCAGTCTCTCACTAAAAAGAAAATAATATTACGACATTAGACAAACAGATACAGTTGTTCTATTAGACGAAGGTGGGTGAGCCACACTTATAGTTTTGCTGTGTGTGTGGGTGGGTGAGTGTGTGGGTGAGTGTGGATGTGTGGGTGAGTGAGATTGATGTGTGTGTGTGTGTGTGTGTGTGTGTGTGAGTTTGATGTGTGTGTGTGTGTGTGAGTTTGAGTGTGGGTGTGAGTTTGATTGTGTGTGTGTGAGTCTGAGTGTGTATGTGCGTGCGCGCGCGTCTGTGGGTTTGAGCGTGCGCGCACACACGCGCTTACGCACACAGAAGCAATGTGCACACAATTAATAACCACCCGCCTTCGTGAGATAGAACAACTGGTAACAAATAGAACAACGTAAGGTAGCCGCTTCTTAGACACTCTAACCTTATTACAAGTCATGGCGGGAAATAATGAACTTAGAACTAAAGAGGGGGCAACCAGGTACTTTCAGCTTCGCAGAGCGCTGGCTGTCTTGCGAAGCACTAGAGCGTCAAAATCATCATACGATGAGTGACAGAGATGATGCTATACGAAGCCAACACTAGCTGATTATCTCCCTCTTTAGCTCAACGTGCATTAATTATCACCTGTACCTTAGGCTGCACTAATGAATGAGACAGGCTTAAGTACCTCCTTCACTTACCTTATATCATTAGGTGCAAGTTTCCTATCGAGGTACAGTTCGAAGAGCAACGGTGCGAGAATTTCATGCATCCCCTGTCTGTACCCCACGTGAGAGTGAGACCGTGCCCAGTAGAATAACACTCGCACCTAAAAAAATGAGTGTGCTTTAGTGTGGTCTAAAGCAAAACTTCTTCAGCCTTAATAATAAACACGAACTAGCTTTAGACTAGTTACACCATCTTTTATTTCTATCGATCCAGCTAAATATTCCAGTAGCAAAAAAATAGACAAAAGCTGAAGTAACTAATCCGAGACTAATACCCGTTTATTAATAAGGCTGCTTAAGTCTAGCTCCATCTATCGGCCGGTACAACTTTGTTTCTGCTTTGTATAATGTTAATGGCGCCATCTTGACAATTGTATTTTATCATTTTACCGGACATACCAACGTGATAATACAAATTTTTAACTATGTAATGGGATTTACGTGTACCAACTTCAACTTCCGTTCGCCTCGCATTCTCCAGCTTACTTCCCAAGTCAAGCGTACGTAAACACCTAATCAAATAATAATTTACTGACATATACGGGTTAAACACAATTCAATGAGTCTATAGACTCGCTAAACTAGTGAGAAAACTGCATTTCAGGAGCATAAGCTTCACCCATACTTTGACGTAGGTTATCATTATGTCATAACTAGTTGCGCCCGCAGTTTCACCCGCGGATAATAAGTATTTCAATTATTTACTCATCCCATGGGAACATTTCACTTTTCCGGGATGAAATCTAGCCTATATGTTAATTAAATGTATAAGCTATCTTGGTACCGAATTTCATCCAAATCCATTCAGCCGTTTGAGCGTGAAGGAGTAACAAACATACACACATACAAACTTTCGCCTTTATAATATTAGTGTGATAAATTATTTGAAATATTAAGTGTCTATTGAACAAATAGCAATTTACTTAACAAGCGTTGACGAAAAGATAACTCTATTGATCGAGTCACCTTCCAAACAAAAAGAAACATAATTAATAATAACCATAATAATAATATGTATGAACATCTGACACTATAAGAACCAGATAACTGATACAATACTTAGATACTTTTTGTTTGTAATAATACATACATAGAATACAATATAACACCCAGACAGAGAACAAACACCTATTGTTCAACACACAAATGTTTTTGTCCTGGGTGGGAATCAAACCCACAGCCTACAGTTCAGAACGCAGGGTTACTACCAACTGAGGTATCAGGCCAGTCAAAATAATTGGTTCATTCATTTGAGAGCAATCTTAACTCAAGACAATAATACTATGTGTGCAGTTTTTAATAGTAAATTCATATGCAAATTTCAACGTTAAAAAAATCGTTTTCGCAATCTCCACCTATCTGTATATCCATACCATTAGATCTTGTACATCCTTTTCTCTAAAGTACAGCTCATCAGGAAACGTCCTCACCACATCCTGAAGTATCAGATTCTTCAGCTCATTATCACAGAAGTGTTGCCTCCATATACTCTGAAACCGTGGAAATGAATAATACAGTCAGTTATAGCTACTACAATATTGTGTTATCTGTAGTTGAGGCATAATAAGTACTTTAGTACTAGAACTAACATGGAACTTTCTAGAAACATTACATATACAACATTTATAATAATAAATAATACATATACCATTGATATACATAACATAATACATTACATATAACGTTATACTATATATTTTTAATGGCATTTCTAATTGCAAATCCACTTTGAGGATGTGCATTGTACTCCAAACTCGGAGAACAAGTTTTAACCTCAAGGTTAATGACCCTAACTATCAAGGAACAGCTGGTTTTTGTCCATTTATAACCTCAAAACTATCTCAGAACATGGTGACCAAAATTACTAAAGTTGTTTCACAAAAGTTATGCATCAAGACCCCTACATGTTTAAACACATTTTGCTTAAATTACTAGAAAGTGCGCGGTTTTAAGCGCTATTTACCCGTTTTCCGAAATTCTTAATTTTCAGAGACAAGATGTACCCAAACTATAAATCCCCATGACAAGCAACCTCACCGGTAATTTAATCAACCACAAAATTCACCTAAATCGGTTCAGCTAATTTTGTGCCAATGCCAGACAAACAAACATATAAATAACGGAACAAGGTTTCACTTTTTGTATGTATATAATTAGGGATTCAAAAAAATTACTAATTAATACACATATATTCAGTGTTCATAAAATTACCATTATTTAGGTAATTAGGTACGAGTAAGTACCTATTGTTATCATGGTCCAATTGCACTTGTTGTTAGTTATATAAAAGTAAGATTGATAAGAAGGATTGTAATCCTTACTGTATTGTTAATAGACATTAATTCTTATCTAGTCAAAAGAGACTTGGATATAGATTGATTTCATAAGATCTTATCCTCTGTTCTATTTTATTCTGATAGGAATCTAATAAGATTAAGGTGAGGGGAAACTCGAAATACAATATTAGTCATTTGTTTTGCTAATACCAGAACTAGCTACAAAAACACTTAAAATTATGAATTAGCCTCTTCAGAGTGGGCCTTACAAAATTTTTTGTGATGACTAAATAAACAAGTAAATATTATAATAAAAAGTTTTTTTGTGATCACTTGAGGGCTGGCTTACCAGGGGCCCCATCAGTCCTAACTATTACTAAACATCAGGTGAAATGTAATATAAAATTCAAATAACATGTGATAATTAAAATAATGTTTACTATTTTATGCTTCCATGAACCAGTATTCTAAAAGTTGTGTCACCAGTTTTTTATTTACATAAACAGATAATCTTTGTTAAGAACTGATAGATACATAATACAATTTTATAACTCGATTATCTTATCACATGCTTTTTATTGTTACAAGGCACCTTCCATCACAAGAAATTGATTTTACATTACCTCATCATTTTGTGATAATGGATCATCACCAATGGCACCATGAGGATCCATGCTTAGTTTTTCTTTTAAGTCATTGTAGAAATTTCTGTGAGATTGTATGCTGTAAAAAAAGGTTTTACAAAATGATAACTCTCAATAGTTAGTTGCGAGGAGGCTGTATGATACTAATAATATCAAAAAAGCTAATTTCTTTTTAATCTACCTCAATGTAAGGTCTGCATTGGGCGGAGGCACAGCATTGAGGAGTATGGCCCAAGCAAGGCTGCGTGGCCTTAACAGCCTTTGCTGTAGCGCTGCTTCTTTTAAACGCTCCAGGCTCCATGCTGACTGCTCCAAACTAAGAATAAGGAATTTAAAATTTGTGTAAGGTATTTTATGTAGTATAATACCATTATACTACATAAAATACAATAGATTTTTCATTCTTATTTTGATTTTCTTCAAGCCAATCATTAGCTTTGAATCAAAGATTACGACGTTATAATTCATTCATATATACCTATTTTATATGATAACAGGGATCATGTGTATTTAAAAGGCCCATACCGATTGTAAGACTTGTTTCTAAAGGTCAACAAGTTTGAAAAACTTGTCATTATACCGGGCTGATCTACATGTCTCTCTGAAGTGACAAAGAAAAAGAGTCACAACTAATGTACACAACAATTAGTAAAATATACTAACTCGTAGTCGATCTCGTTTACATGGTATTTAGGCGGAGAGCTGTGAGGGTTAATTCCATCGTTTACGTCCTGAAAATAAACCATGAAATTAAACTGAGATTTTATAACAAGAACCATGAAACTTGCAGGAGTTGCTGGTGTGATCTACAAACCATTTTAGCTTATTAATTCACGACCGCATTTTAAATAATGTATCTACACCACATATATCTATAAAATGAAATCAGTTAACATTTGGCTAAAGTTTAGTATAAATGAGGAAAATATTTAAATTTATCTAAATAAATACGCAAACAGAAGAAATACCAAAAAACACTCAAATCCAAGTCTAAATCACAGTGGTTACATTCTCTTTGGAAAATAGAGATGCAAAAACCACAGATCAGTAATATGTAATGTATCGTTCAAAAACATTGATTCAATGAGCGATATACCCCGGTCGTTGTTTATGAATTTTTTCTCCAATATTATATCGGAGAAAAAATTTAGCAGAAAAACAAGAAAGATCGTATCACCGCATTGTATTAATTTCCAAAACTTGTGTTATTTTCACTGCCAGTGCATAAAATTGGTCGTATTTTATTCGTCAAGTGCTAGACTTAACTACACTACGGGCATGAGTGTGGGAAAGTGATATAATGATAGTGAAACGTTTATTTTCGTGTTGTTTCCAAAACTCCATAGAAGCTTCTGGTAAAGTTGCCACCACTTTACTAGGAGTATGACTTGACTAGACTAGACTATGACTTGGACTGTGACTTCACTTGACTTGACACATATACGTATATATTAATTAACCAGAGAAATTATCAATTGCTTGGCTTTTTACACTGGCTAAATACACAAAAGTGTGGAGCCATAACAAAACCAAAATAAAACACTTTAACGCAGTGTGACCATTTGCAACAGATTCTTGCCATTTTGGCAGATTTTATCAAGTTATTTGATAACATAATATTGTAGTAATCTGTGCACAAAACGCCCAAAATGGTACCAACTTACTTAGTTCATATTTTGAGATTTGTTGAAACTTATCGTTAAAGCTTATGTATGCGTATGTTCATTTAATTTATTAGCAAATTACAAGCCACTTTTGCCCTCACGCCAAGAAAAGACAAATAAAAGAAATATGAAAGTAGTTATAAATATCATAATAATGTAGTGGCGTAGCAGCAAACTAAAATTCGTTGGTAATGGCAACACTGAATGTCTTTCTCTTTTTATCGTACGCTCGCTCGTTTTCTTTTGAGTATATTCGTTTCGTTTCCTTCTTGGTTTCTCACTTTGATTGCGTTTAGTGATTTTGCTCCAATTTTATAAACTTTGTGACCGAGTTCTGATGAAAAATCAACAGTGAAAAATCTTGTGGCTATATTTTGATCGGTCCAAGCTAGTGAAATGGGCTTTAACGCATTCACCGTTACGGAATGGCTGTGCAGGCCTCGATCGGAAGCGCTGTCCGTTCTCCGGTTGCGATGACCGTAATAGTAAGCGGGCACCATGATAGCCATTCTGCCCCTGCTGTTCGCCAATGGGCACCCGGTGGCGCTGAACAATTTCACCGCTGCCGAGTTGGAGAAGTTCATAAGCTTCATGGTGACATGTTCTTGGGGCCACGACACGGCGAGCGCTATCCTGCAGCCACCGTGGTGGCCGCGGAATGTGCCGTTCGCGCACCCCTTTGCACGGCCGGCTGCCGTGCCGGGGGATTGGGAGGAGCAGCTGAAGACTGTCGTGCGCAAGTGTTACGAGTTCCACAAAAGCACCTTCCTGCTGGTGTTCTCGGCGCAGCTGGCGCGGCATCCTCGCGCCAAGTTGCGTTATGTCGACAATCGCGACCATACCACGTCTCTCTACGACAAACGCAATGGCAAGCTGCTTGTCACTTTCAGAAACGAGAACCTCTACTATGATGCCAAACCTATTCTCTTGGATGACGATGATGAAGAAACTCAAGTGAAAACTATCAATGATGATGTATCTGACAATGAGGATGTTAAATCTTCATCAGTTGGAGATGAACCTCAGATAAAATCCGACATTTATTTATGTGATAATTGTGATAGCCACTTTGATAACTTGGAGGTTCTGAATGCTCATGAGAGGCTCTGTAATAATGAAGTTATCCCAACGAGAACTTGTACTGGAGGATTGCCTGATTTTCTGTCGGCTCTTAAACTGTTACCAGTTGGAGCAAATAAGATGGATATAATGTGTGCAAACTCTAATAGTGAGTCTAAATCTAAATATGTAAGAAATGCAGCGAATATAGATAGAGGACCTCCATATCCATTTTCATCTTTGGCATATACAAGAAATATAAAAACAACTGTGCAGAGAGACACTTCATATTCTAGAGAAAGAATTGAAAGGTACTGCTGCACATATCCTCTCCCTAGCAAAGTTTTAGTAAATAAAGGTAAAAAACAACAATTTCCAGTGAGGTACAGAAGGCCAATAGATTATTGGCATCGCAAATACACATTTCCATATCAGAGAAAAAAGAAAATACTCAGTGTTAAAGGTCAATTGCTACTGCTGAAGTGTAGGCCAATCACTGTCAACATAGACCGAATGTCTCGTGAGAGTATGGAAGAATATATTGAACAGTTAAAGAAAGAGGCTGAGCAGAAAGCTGAACTCATGGCTGACAAAGATATTGTTTTTGTAGATGGACTGGACTGTGATCAAACAGAAGCAGAAGTAAAGAACTTTGATCCATTGAACAGAGCAGATAGTGAATGTGAAGTGATTGATCTGTGTTCTGATGATGAAACTCCTAGTGTGAATGAGAACTGTGATCCCCGAGCAGGTGTAACATGTGTGATGAGAGGCGGAGCGGTACTGCGTCGGACGGCAGCTACTCCACAGGTGCTGCCTTCAGAGCCCTGTGGTGCTCGCCAACGTCCTCTGACAGCAGCTATACTCCAACCGCATCCTGTCATTTTAATTGCACATACCCTGAACAATTTACAGACTATATCCTTAGAGTGAGTTATGCATTAATCTAATTAGGTTATATTGACAATTATTATTTATTATTACATCTCAATTAAAATTTTAATGTTCAGGATATGTTTTATTTCTCAATTAGAAATAGATTACAAAAGGACACCTGCATTATGTGTACAAGTACTTTATTTCAAATCTGTTTTCTTTATCATGTCTTAGGTATTTATTATAATTATATATTATTGATCAAAATTGAGCAACTCCCTTTCTACAGTACAGTCGGCAATGAAAATTTCCAAGTATGGTGAATAGTGCAGCTGCAATGTTTATTAGGTATAGGTTATATAGATATGTGCATATATAATACTAATGTATAGTATGTAATGTATGTGTGTGTATTACACTTTTTATGGCGAGACCATGGAAATGCGTTCACAGTTACGGACGCGCGATGTGTCGCTGTATGGCGGCGGCGGCGGGCGGCGATAGCGCCAACCAAAGGATCTAATACCTTACGGAGAGCGCCAACTGTTCTGAACAATCTGTTCAATCCAAAATGGCGCCGCTATGCTGTGTCGCATCAGCATTGTATTTTAAAATATTTTATTTTATGCGTCAGCAATAGCGATGTTAAACTATCGATAACTTTGCTATCGATAGTTATAATTTAGATAATTGAATCAGATAAGTATGGTAGGTATGTGAAGTATGAGTATTTTGTAACTAACATTACTGTAGGGGCAAGAAAGATGGAGCTAAAGAAGTTATACATCAGTCTTGTGGTCTAAAGCACACTCGTTTTTTTTACTATTATCACTTTTATTTTCTTTGTTCTTCTAATCGATCGAATCGAATTGATCTAATGCGTTTCTTCTTTGTTTTAAAACTTCATAATGGTTCGTTACTATTACATACTTAGTTCAAGATACATCGATATAACATTTTTGGCGTAATCATTCTAAGGCTTTTGGGTTGGAAACGAAGTTTATGATTATGGTTAGGTAGTGTGCTGACTGCTGATACTTGATTTTACAATTGTTTTTACATAGTACTTATTAATCGATAATATAATCAAGATAGTAGGCATTATCGATAGTTTTCAAGGTCACGATACTAATAGAAAGAATAGTTAAATCGAAATATATTATGTACTATCGATTTGCTCCAACACTGGTGGTAGTTACAACCCTCAATTCACATAATAATTGTACGAGCGCCCTGTGCATCAGCTCAGAAGGCAGAGTAGAGGCATGAGCTTTATCATGCATGCTCGTGCATCATGAATCATAAAGGTCTTCAAACTTAAAACTCTAAACAAAATGGCGCCGCAATGTTGACTAAGGCTAAACTGACATTTACAGCTTAGGTCTCACAGCGTCACAACTGACTAGTGAGGGAGGGATCTGGCGACAGCAGTTTATCTAGTGCCAAGGGTCTTGGCAGCTTGTCCCGAAATTTAAAAACAGTCTATTGTTGTACTACAAATCACATGGAACGCTTGATTTTCTTTCACATTGCAGCGTCAAGGACAGATTGTTGCAAACTAAATGCAAGGAGTTATCGTAGGAGGTAAGAGGTGTTCTGAAATTATACTTTATCGCAATGACTTAATAGTCTCGTGTTGCGGTTTCTGTGTAGGCAGGTATTAAGTATTTAGTCATCTGATACAGCTGCTGCCATTGCTTAAACTTGTTACGAGTTAGGGAGGTAGATTTATTGCGTCAGGAAGCTTTAATTTTTGCTTACTTGCTGCAATATAAAATTATTCCTGTGTTGCCATAATTATTTTTAAAGCATTACAGCAGTCGGAAATAGGCTGACGGTCGAAGCTTTAGTCACCATATATTAATCAATAACTTAGCGTGGTCCTGTATTGTGTTCCTGGAGGACAAAAGTATCCTCTTTAGATAGATATGTATGTATGTAGACTAAGATTAGTCTGGTCTTGATCTAGCTGTCTAGCAAATTTCAGCCAAATTGTCCCAGGTAGAAGATAGTTACGGCTTTGCTCATAGTTTTACGTGGTGGAATTTTCCTACAACTTTCTTATAACGTTTTGGAACATGTTCCAATAATTACTTATCTGTATTATGCTAAATATGATTTAACGATGCTATGTAGGTAGTTATAGGTATATTAATGGAATATTATCTTACATTTAGCCGTTCACTCTTTTGTAGCATTTTTCCTATTAATATCTTTAAACGCGCTAAATATAAAGTACTTCTTTAAAATCCGTTTTCAATTAGGGCTGTCTGTCCTTGTCCTACAACTGCCAACATAGGTAGGTACCTACCGCGTATTACGATACTCGCCACGCGTCATCGTTGTCCCTTGCCCTGCCTTGATTTTTTAGCACGTAACTTTTTTGTTCAGTTCGTTCACCCTATCACCCCCGTGAATAGATGGATTTGGGGTGTAAATTAAGTAATTATTTCTTTTCAAACAAATGAGAGAATATGCATAAATAACACAAGACTAAGGAATTATGATATTATAGGAGTACTTAAATAGATTAATGATACAGTGTTTGATTCATAATACAGTTTTATAACAAGAAAAAAATTACATTCACATAGGGAAAATATATTTCTGTTACGTGAATCATATATCCTCGTTGGTGATATGGTGCGCGTTGAGAGGGCGCCGGCTCTCCTCGTCCGAACCGTAAATAACCTCTTCGTCAGAATCGTTGATCATCGAAAACGCTGGGTTGTCTTTGGTTATGGCGGTTTCTGAAAACAAAATGGCGGTAACAATATGATAAGACTAGAAAGCTTACATAATCACTACTTACCTATGCAATTTTGCATGGGAGTGTACCTACGGCGGACAAAGATCGCTAACAGGTTCAACGGGAACGCAAATTTTTGAGATCGAGTAGCTATTACAAGACATAAATATCGATCCTATAAACAGTATACTTAACTAAATAGTACAGTGGAGACGAATTCCACTATTAATTTACTGTCCCTATATTTTTCATGCGTAATAAAAATAAATAATACGCCACGCGGCGTATTATTTTGAAGACGTACAATACAGAGTGACTAGTTTTTCAACAGTTTAGTGTATTTTATTGATGTTTACTAATTCTATTGTCACGGAAGTATCAGTCAGGCAGAGTTTTTCTAAACTGTGTAGGTACTTATTTACGCGGAGAAAATAACACTAAATATTTAATCTATCCTGGTATTTACTTCTTCGTTCGTCTATTTTATGTAGGTAGGTACCGATCTAAATTTATAATTTTTTTATGCGTGATGTTAAAATTACTATTAGGGTTTCATATCTATGCAAAAGTCTGACTCCGTAATTCGATCACATTGTTTTTTTTAAATTTTAGCAATGTAATCTTAAAATTTTCTTGTCATGACTAGATTTTGGTAAGTTTGGTATATAGGATTTATGCTAACTTTGCCCGCACCACAAAAAGTTACTTCATTTAAAAATACTTAATGTTGCCCAACTTGCCCAAATACCTAATTGACTTACAATCTCAAGTCAACAAAACCCCTCATATACCGCATGTTCTCGATCGTTTTGTTACATTGTAGTTCTTATTCATCTTGTCGGCGGCGGACGAAATAATACAAAAGCCTTAAGTTCATGTCAAGCTATTGAGATTAATATTAGATCTCTTACTTCACGTTATCATATTTCTAAGACAGCGTGGGCTTGTGCTAGCGGAGTGTGTATCTATGACCTATAGGCGTGACCTACGCCGAAAAAACAAAGAATAATCTTAGAGGTTCCGTTAAAATTACGTCTTGTGAACTATTACATCTTTCTATAACGATATAAGCACCTATTTATGATTTAATAGCTTTTGCCCGTGGCTTTGCACGTGTGGTATAAGGATATAAAGTAGTATTAGTCCGCCTAATCTTTTGAAATACCAAAATTCGTTCAATCGTCCGGACTTGAATGATACCAAATACATATGACGTGTGCGTAGCTGCGGGTAGAAGTTAGTATCACGATAAAACATAGCTTAATTATAACACTCCGAGATCATGTACCTATTTTTATTTCTATCATTGAAATCATTTTCAGTATAGGATCAGTAGTTTCAGAGATAACTTTCTACACAAATACACATAAAATTAATTGCCTCTTTATAAAAAAAGTATAAACACAATGGAAATTCTTTATTTTAGTAAGATTGGAAATTATATGTCACGTCACATAAACGATCACATATCAGTTATTTTTCAAGAATAGTGCAAAATTAAGTTCCATGATTGAATTTTGATTTAGCAATAGCTTCAGACTGTAAAACATTGACTTACCATGAATGGAACCACTGCCAGGCGAGAATAGATAGGCTAGTATGTACATTTTAAAGTTGAACAGTCCATAAAGGGCCATGAAAGGCGCTGATGTGTCGTAATGGACCTTTGGTTGTGATGCCCAGTGGTCTTGGAGTGCCGCAGGGCCCCATCCTTGGACCGCCAGTAATGTTGTTATCACAGACACTGTTGCTACCACTATGGACAAACACCGGAGTCTTATATCTGGAAGAGTAACATTTAATTTAATTTAATCTAAATCTGAAGTAGAAGAAGTCAAGTTGTTTAGATTTCACTAAAGATAGAATGATCGAGACGGTTTGAAATTGTGATAATGCTACGGAAGAGATGAGAAAAATATCTCACCACAAGGCTGATATATTTAATGTCTCGATTGAATTCAATTTTATTTGTTACCTATCTACGTGAGTTTCAATATGACATGATATCATTTATTCTTTTGTATATTTTTTACAATTTATGCAATGTAAATGTTTTGCGATCATGCAAATGTTCAACAACATATCGCAACATCCTAATTTAGGCGGACCTCGATAAGCTGTAGTGCCTACTCATCCCTCTTCTAAGAAGTCAAGACAAAACAAAAAGAATCTGTATTTGTCAGTGATTTCGCTAAATATTTCCTTTTTTTTTTACAGAAAGTGGACTAATAGAAGACGCTTGTAAGTTGCAATAACTTACCAAAGAATGGCATGTTCCTAAGGTCGCTATACGCTTTTATTATCAAAACTATTAAATATAGGAAGTACAGCGTAATCGCGGCGAAAAACATCATCTTCACGACCTGTAAACAAAAAATAATAAACATACATATATTTATCATCGACGAGATAAATATTATTATGTAACTCATTAACTTCTACACTGCATTAATTCAAGTGATTTTAATTTATGATTAAATTGCATATAGGTAGGTACTTATTACTAGTGATATGAATGAAAAATTTAAGGTTTAGATAAGTAAATTAGCAGCACAATTTATGTGAGCAATAATATATTGAATCTAATTTTGTGATTCGGGTAAGGTTTGAACCACAAGGTCAGCACGGAGTCGTATTTTTCGTGCTCTATCCTTTTCTATTCCTTATTTCCTAAAGTGAGAAGTATAGCAGGGTTTTGTCGCGTGCGGAAGCGCGAGATGCGCGATGAAGCACTTACGCTTTCTTTCTCGCTCTAAGTGGTGGTGATCCTGAGCTACAGCTCCTTTTGAGCGTGGAGAAATGCGATTCCGTGTTGACAGGTGTTGCTCAACCTTATCTAACAGGAATAAGAACGTAATTTCAAAATGCAAAACAAAGATTTAGGTTAGTCTCTTCCATGGTCTCACACTCTGATGTTAAATTAATTAGTAGAGACTAGAGAGGAGAAATTACGACCGTTCTAGCAGACCTACGCTGTTCTAGAGCTGAGACGACGGTAAAAAGTTCATGTAATCCTTTTGCAGTTGATGTTCCGCCTATTTTATACTGCGCACCGCCAAAACTCAAACACAAAAAATGTATTTACAAGTTAATTTTAGAATTTTACAAGTAACTTAATAAACCTTATTTATGTAATTTTTCTAACTAAGCATATAAAATTTCAAAGTGATTAATATCAAATATATATTATTTAAAAAAACGAGTGTGCTTAACACACAACTGAAGTAAAACTTCTTTAGTTTAGCTCCATCTATCGACCGGTATAGCTTTGTTTTTGCTTGGTTTAATGTTATTGTCGCCATCTTGACAATTGCAAATTGTAATTTTAAACCGTGCCAACATAATAATACAAATTTTTAGTTAGTTACGTTGACAATGAAGATCTACGTGAACCAACTTCAACTTGTTTTCGTCTCGTATTCACCAGTTTACTCCCCAAGTCGCTAGACTAAAAAAATTGCATAACTACAAGCGTACGAAAAGAAGTTTTGCTTCAAAAAGGTCTTAAATCGTCACTTACAGGATAGTTAGGATTGGTCATGTAGTTGAAGGTAGGGTCGACGTATGCGTAGAATTTCTGCCATATCGTGACCACCATCGCCGGCGTCCACACCAGCCCGACGATGATCACTTTCAATAGGTAGAAAGATAGGAAACTTCTTTCATTCTGTAACGAAATAACAAGCTGATAAGATAAAAATATGTATTCATATAGGTATGAATGTATATGAGTACCAAGTAAGGAAAGAACGCAGGTCGTTTAAACTATGCGTTTATTCAACTTATACAAAGTTCAGAAAATAGACACTAAAAGAGAACTTATATTTTCTTTTTTTTTTCTTAAATGACCAGACTGAAGTAAAACTTTTTACTTTCTTAGTTTAGCTCCATCTATCGGCCGGTACAACTTTGTTTTATGGTAATGTCGCCATCTTGACAATTATAAATTGTCATTTTACCGGACGTAGCAACATAATAATATTTTTTTACTTTGTTATGCTGACAATGGAGATCTACGTGAACCAATTTCAACTTTCGTTGGCCTCGCATACACCAGCTTACTCCCCAAGTCAAGCGTGCGTAAAGAAGTTTTACTTCAAAAACGGGTCCTTCGCGATGCTCGAAGGACCATATTTTCTCCACTACGTGTCTACCTGTCTCAACCCGTGGTACAGTGCGAGCCAGGAGAGCATCACAAATGCGAGGAATACGTTCTGATTAATGGTATCAACCAGCGGCGCGAAGCAGCTGCCGGAAACCAAACGGAGGGGGTATATCGGATCTGAAAGAAAAAAAGCTTTTATAACTAGTAATTAATTTAGTAACAAGGGTCTAAGAAAAAGAAAGTAAGAAAAATAGTTCATTGAGCACATCAATATATTTAAGACGGTAACAGTAAAATCTATATCTAAATACATATATATAACTCAAAGGTGACTGACGACATAGTGATCTATCAACGCACAGCCCAAACCACTGGACAGATCGGGCTGAAATTTGGAATGCAGGTAGATGTTATGACGTAGGCATCCGCTAAGAAAGGATTTTCCGAAATTCCACCCTTACGAGGGTGAAATGGGTGGTTGAATTATTTTCCCACGCCGCGGGCGAAGCTGCGGGTAGAAGCTCGTCTATGTATAAAAGAAAAACGTTACACTATTTATATCTAGAACGGCTGAACCGATTTGGCTGAAACTACTATTTATCCCGTTTTTTTGTAATATAGGTAGTTTATATCGTGGATTAACACATAGGTTATTTAATCCGCGGGTGAAACCGCGGGGCGCGGCTAGTTATTAATTAAAGCGTAAACAAATTGTTGTACTAGATTTGCATGAAATTGAATGTGAGTGTGGCTCGTGAGACTTTCAAACTGACGCACCCAGGTTCAAATCCCACTCGGCTCTGCAACAATGACTGTTGAAGTAATGTTCTTACAATGGTGAAGAAAAACATGAAGAAACCTGTTCAAGTTTGAAAGTTGTTCAAGTGTGAAAAATGTTCAAAAATCACAATATTTGAAAACACGACTGTGACTTCGTGTGGGTACACCAACCTGCACTTGGCCAGCGTGTTGGATTATGGCCTACACTCTCTTCCTGTGAAAGAAGGTCCGTGTGTTCCCAAGTCCCAAATTACTTGTAGCTTTAGTACAGCCTAAATCATCTGAGCAAAGAATATAATTACTCTCTACCGAGAGCACCTGAGCGTAACATCACGTCAAATAAATGTTAAATTTTTGACGTGATAAAGTCTTATAAATCGATAAACGCCGGCTGCCCGCACGAAAAATAATTGTCACATTCCGCCTGAGCCGAGCGTGCAAGCGAGAGCGCGGAACAAGCGATAGAGAGGCACGATCGGCCTGACGTAATCACGTAAAATTATCGTTCGTAAACCGACTTCACAGACAACCATTTTTTTCTTACCGTTATACAGTAGAAGCAGCGGCAGTAAAATAGACAGCCACTTCTGCTCGATAGCCCAGTCGTGTGTCGCAAATTTTCTTAGTGTATGCGCGAACCAAAACTGAGAAAAGAAGAATAATTAACAATAAAATTTTGCACTAAGTCTAAGTACTTGCTGGGTTTTATAGAATGGATCAGCCGCCCATTAGCTATCGCTATACCCTATATATATAAAAGGGTCATGTTTCGAAACTTAATACACAAAATATATGAAAAAATATTTATTTGACAAAAGGCAAAATTACACAATGGTGGAGATTGGAACACCTGGCTCCCACACTAGGCTCGAAACCCGTGCTGTGGGAATCAGGACTCTCGTCGGAGATACAGTTTTTATACGCCTATTAAAGAGAACTTTGTTTTGTAGAAAGTTTGGAAATTTTAAGCAATTTTTGTTTGGTAGTTTTTGTACATGTACAGTCCGGTGCTGTTTATTTATTTATTCATAAACGGAATTGTAGCATCATTACAGACAAATACTAGGGTACCTATATCATTTAAATAGGTATAATTATGCGTATAATGGAGAGCGATTCTGAGAAATTCTGAAAAATATTGTTTAACTTGTGTTATTTTCAGTGTTAGTGCATAAAATTGGTGGCATTCTATTCGTTAAGTGCTGGATTACAGGCGTGAGTGTGGGAAAATGGTATAATGATAGTGAAACGTTTCTTTTCGTGTCATTTCCAAAACTCCATAGAAGCTTCAAGTAAAGTTGCCACCACTTTACTAGGAGTATGATTTTGACTAGACTATGACTTGACTTGATGACTTCGACTGTGACTTGACACATATTTGCGTGAAATATCATTAAGTTGATAAATTATCAACTACTTGACACTGGCTAAATACGCAAAAGTGTGGAGCCAAAACATAAAAAAACCCCTATGATTATCTACATGACATGTAAGAAATCATAGGTTTTACAACTTCCACCATTGTATAGCACACTATACAATGGTGGAAGTTGTAAAACCTATGTTACCATAAACCATTTCTAGTGCTGACCCACTTGTGAGCGGGGCAGCACTAGAAATGGTTTCTCTCTATAGCGTATTACTTACAGCGATTGAGAATGTCGTCAATAAGAAGATGAACCTGAACCACGTCTCCATTTGCGTAAAGGCCGGGTTGTATGTTTTAAACTGAAACAAATATTTTGTTAATTTTGATTTCTAGTCGATATATTTATAAACAAAAAGAAATAGAATGATGCGAGGTATGCGAGTATCTATCTTAATTTAGTGACCATTGACATTTGACAGTCTCTGTGGTGTGGTGGTTGAACAGGTCGGCTCATAACCCGGAGGCGGCGGGTTCGATTCCCGCAGCAGGACAAGTATTTGTGCACAGAAAAAAAGCGCAAATACTTGTTCTGAGTCTGGGTCCCTAGACACAGGAAATCCTAGTTAGGGTCCAGGTTCTATGTATATGATGTTATTATTATTATTACCTACGAATGGTGGATCAAACAGGTTTTAAAAAAAAATAAACCACCCGTGGATCATTCCAGTAGATCAATCCAACCGGAATAGAGTTACGATTTTTGCCTTATTTGTTCTACAATTTTCGTCTTATTTGTTCTACAATTTTTGATTTATTTGAACGGGCTAGTGCTGTTGGTCTCTACCGACCTTTACAGCATTACCGGGCGGGTACAATAATCTTTCTCTATTTCCATGTTACATATTTATCTTTGAATTTAATGTAGATTGAAGGTACTATTTGTCGGTAAGTCGGTAACTATAAATTCCCACTAAGCAAAAAACATAAGTACCTTAATGCCAACAAAGCTTATTTGTGTTATTTGCCAAATTTGTATTGCGAGAAGTACTTTTTTTTATCTGCATAAATACTTGTCCTGCCGCGGGAATCGAACCCACCGCCTCCGGGTTATGGACCGATCAACTCAACCACATCCCAGAGGCTGTCATATTAGTATGCCATATATTCTTTGGTAATAGTGGCCATAGAGATACATAAATAACAGGTTCTAGTAACTCACGTAAAAAACGATTTCTCTGATGTAGTAGCGCTTGTGAAACTCCTTGAGTCCGTAGAACCGTACGTTGAGGACGTAATGAGTGTACTCCAAAGCGCCTAGATGTAGTATCATCACTTCCTCGCACACTTGCTTCTGGCATTTTAGGTGTTGGGTTCTGAAAAAGGACAAATAAATATCGGGAATTTGACTACTAGCTTTTCCACCGCACCGTCACCGAGAACGAGATGGTTCATCCCGTCGTCGCCGCCCGAGACACGTCTTGAGCGACCCGGACGATCTTATAGCAGCCGTAGTATCGGCTGCGCTAGGATCACCAGATCTAGACTTTCTGGCTCAGATATCACTTTCGGCACAGATATAGGATGCCAGCGTAACACAATCAGACACCGACCCCGCCGGCGAGGTCGACGTACCCCCCGTAGGTTAGCTATAACGGTCGTGACTTTCAATAGGGTCCACTCTTCCAGTGGACGTAGTCGTCTCGATCCTTATCCCGGTAACGGCTCAAGCTGAGGCTCGCACCCCAGGGGTGCCCTTGAGCTATTTGCTCCCACTTTTGACGGCTGAGCGCCTTAAACACCAGCCCTTCCGCTCAGTGACGCTGTAAGGTCTAAGGGTAAATAGAGACAGCACTAGCCCGAAACTAAAAAAAAGAACGAGATGATAACACCGAAGTAGCGGTTATACACTACTATGGATGCCTATCTTTGCCCGATAACGAGCGCAAAGTGGACAAGCGGTCATACTTAATGTATGTACCGCTATTTCGGCGCCGTCATCTCGTTCTCGGGTGACGTCTCGGTGGCGGTGCGGTGGACAAGCGGCCTAAGGGAGCGGCATATCTTTCTCTTCTATATACTTTTCTTTGTGAGCAGTCATCTCATAGCCAGTACATCAACGTAAACACGGCCCTAATTTACAAATTTGTATTTCATTGTGACCGACTAAATGAATGCAAGAATCAGCTTACCTATTAGTTGCTTTAGTTTCAGGAACAAGGGTAACTGTGGTGTGATCACTTAGGATGCCCTCTACTGATAGACTAACTTGAAAGCTCTTGTCGAATATCTCCTCTGAAAAACAATTTTCGTTAGGTATTTATGGTATGATAAGGCTTGAGTTCGAGAATGTGTTGCACTAAGTTTTCGTTGTTCAAACTTGTAAAAGTGCTAAATTTAGACCTATTTTCAATAAATTATTTGAATAAATAAATATTTGTCATATTTCACACAGTCTAGCCCCGAACTAGCAAATTCTGTACTTTGTGGGAATCCGATAACTGATACAATACTTAGACTTAGTTTGTAAATACATACATAGAATATGACGGCGGCAACGTCCAGTTATAAACTCTATGCGCAGCGGGCAGTACCGTAATTTACCCTATGGCAGCATTTAAATTTATTACAGTGGCAACATCGGCAACTATCATGGCTCCCCCAACGATCTGGCTATAAAAAGGGACCGCTCGGTGTACTACGAATCATTCTTGTTCCAGACACGGCGCGGTGTGGACATGCTGAAGGCCTATAGTTATATAGGTTGCAACCTACGCAAAACCCGTTCCTGCCTACAAATACAATACTCGTATAACACCCCAACAGACACAGTACAAACATCGATGTTCATCACATGTTTTTCCTAGGTGGGAATCGAACCCACAGCCTAGAGTTAAGAAGGCAGAACCAACAGAGCTATAGGGCAATACGAAATGATTTTACAAAAAAATATTTACCATTTTTCAAAGGCAAAATCATATCGTTACACAATAGGCTATTTGACTACTATTAAATATGAACAAGTAAATAGCATTTTAAATTCTCAAAACCTGTGATACGAAGCAACTATTGAATAAGAACTAAGAAGCAACTATTTTACAGTTTGATAAAATTTCTCAAAAAGATCAATACGATGATAGAAATGTCGAAACGAATACAGGAAAGTCAGAAAGGCAAGAGAATGCTCGTGATAACTACAGGTAAGTTGGAATTGCCACAGTGTTTAGTGTTCACATTACCTATTATTGTAAAGATTTTGACTCCTCCAATTTCCTTACCGTCGTTGTTATTGGTGAGTATTTCAGCCAGGAGCCACAACTGCTGCACTCTGGTGCCTAGAGCTGGACTGTGCAGGTGGAACGGGCCCTGGTAGATGGAGCTGGAGTTCGAGAGGGAAGCGCTGCCGGATATCGACGTGGTCATCGTTGGCGACGGGCCTAATGGGGGAAGAATAAGTTGATGCTGTCGTAACTCATAGACATGGACTAAATATGCTCATTAAGTGAGGAGACGTAGGTAACTTGAACACCAGCTTGTTTATCTCTTATATTTACTGGTGAAACTATGAATGAGTATATATCTCAACATAAGCGCTTTTTTTGTTGAAATAAAACTTATTTTCGCACGCTTGACTTGGGTAGTAAGCTGGTGAATGCGAGGCGTACGGAAGTTGAAGTTGGTTCACGTAGATCTCCATTGTCAACATAATAATACAAAGTTAAAAAATTGTATTATTATGTTGGTATGCCCGGTAAAATGTCAATTTTCAATTGTCAAGATGTCAAGCAAAAACGAAGTAATATAAATACTGGCCGATAGATGGAGCTAAAGTAAAGAAATATTACTACAGTCGTGTGGTCTAGCACACTCGTTTTTAGGCTTACGCTTAATCACCATCATACCACGGTCTATGGACGATTTCCTAGGAATTCGTATCCGTCATACTATTCAACTTATGCGCACTCCTTTATGACTATACACAACGAATAACAATACATTTAGCTCACCTGCTAATCCTATGAAGACACCCAAACCAAAGCAAGCAAAAAACGCTATAAAAACCATTACGAATTCTCCTTTGTGCATGGAGTATATCCTCATTTGGACAGACCTGAAACAATAATTGAAGAAAGTAAAACCTGAAACCTATTTTATGATAAAAATCAGATGTTATAATAGTGCGCCATATGGTACTTACTAGAAAGGCAAAAACGTTAAGTAAAACACGTTAAGTATACTACAAAGGCTGTCTCAGAGATTTATAGAAGTAAATAATAATATTAAATGCAGTAGAGACTTTTGTATCTAACTCGCTCAACGCGTATTATGTGTGTACTATGCGTCTAAACTTATATGTCCATATTTGATCCCATCACATACTTTATCAAATTAATTCGTTTTGTACGCTTAAACACCGAAAACTTTGTTAAATAAATTGATTATTAAGAGACGCAATCAAACCCGTAAATCAAGATGTAGCAAGCAAATTTTTTAACCCTGAATCAATCTTAAGCACGGGGTTATAAGCGTGATAAAGATTAGCGACTATTGCAGCTGATTACGCACTTATAAGATGACTAGTAGTTTAGGGTTGTCAAATGAAGAACGAAACGATTAAGTCTAAACATACTTGACTTTACCTCTCACATCGGTCGTGGTGATAGGCAGGAGCGATGTACTTATTGAATTCGCTAAATAAATCACTAAACTGCGAGAGCGTATTTCGAATCCTGTAATTCCACCCGCCCGAAGGCAGATGGTAGGAATATCCCACGTTGCTCGTATCCATTCTGGCTACAAGTTTTAAACAAAATAATGTTTATATCGAACAGAACACACAAAATATGTATAAAAACGTCGTGTTGTTTGGCCTACATCCGAGCCATGTTTACAAGCCGAGTATTGATTTTAGGGGAAGGCATAGACTCGCGCACTGTGGAGGGTAGTGACGTGGCGCGGACGATACGGGCGTTTATATTCGTTTTATTGCTTACTTGGTTGACTACGGAGTAATTTATTATCTGATACTAAGATATAAAATTATTATTATGAAAGTCAAAAATGTGTGAGACTGAGACATGAATATATTAATTACTTATCGTAAATAACAGGCAACATTATGCAACACGTGACCAAAACTGATTGACTGGCCCGATAGCTCAGTTGGTGTAACCCTGCCTTCTGAACTGTGAGTTGTGGGTTCGATTCCCACCCAGGACAAACATTTGTGTGATGAACATAGGTGTTTGTTCTGTGTCTGGGTGTGATATTGTATTCTATGTATGTATTTACAAACAAAAAGTATCTAAGTATTGTATCAGTTATCTGGTCCCCATAGTACAAGCTTTGCTTAGTTTGGGGCTAGATGGCGCTGTGTGAAATGTCCACACACATATAATAATATTACACACATATTATATTATATTATAAAACTTGGCCCAAACACACACAGCCTCTGTGGTTGAGCAGGTCGGCTCATGCTTAACTTGGAAACGGCGGGTTCGATTCCAACGACAGGACAAGTATTTGTGCACAAAAAGAAGCTCATTCAGTTATTTTTTATGGCTAAGCATACAACTGCAACCAATAGCAACTATAAATAGTAGGGGCTTTTTAGATTATAAACTGCTATATAATAGGTCTTTACCTATGAAATTGCCGTATTGCAGTACAGACTTTTTCAAACAAAAAAAAGTTTTGATTGGCTATGAATTCTAAATTCAAATTAATTTTGTTTTAAAAATATGACATTCTATTTACAATATAAGTCTTTTGTTTATTGATTAGCGTTGTATTTTCATTACATTTCAACATTTTTCCTCATAATGGATACTTTGAAATTTCGTGTAATTATGGAATATGAGTTCCGTGGTGGCACCAACGCGGCACAAACGACACGTAACATCAACGACGTTTACGGAGATAACTGTACAAACGAACGTACAACCCGTTATTGGTTTGCTCGGTTCCGTTCTGGGAATTTCGACTTGAAAAATGAACCTCGTGGTCGTCCGGAAACTTTGGTCAACAATGATGAATTAAAGGCGATTGTGGAAGCTGATGAATCTCAATCTACAGCTGAGCTGGCAGCAGCTTTTGATGTTAGCATCAAAACAATATTGGTCCATTTGCGACAGATTGGCAAGATAAAAAAGCTTGATAGATGGGTGCCCCACGAACTTAACGATCGCCAGCGCAACGTACGGGTCGAGACTTGCCTTGCGCTGCTTAACAGGCACAGAAATGAAGGAATTTTGAACCGAATTGTTACGTGCGACGAAAAATGGATTCTTTTTGACAATCGAAAGCGCTCAGCAAGTTGGTTAGATCCTGGTTCGGTACCAAAGCAATGTGCAAAACGAAAAATGACCCCTAGAAAGGTGATGGTCACAGTTTGGTGGTCTAGTGCTGGTGTGATTCATCATAGCTTTTTACAAAACGGCGAGAGCATTACTGCAGATGTGTACATTGAAGAACTGACCACAATGATGGCGAAACTCGCACGTCTGCAACCAGCTTTGGTCAATCGGTCGTCTCCACTGCTACTTCACGACAACGCGCGACCCTATACTACACAACAGACCGTCTCTAAGCTGCATGAGTTGGGTTTGGAAGCTCTCCCTCGTCCGCCATACTCACCAGATCTTGCGCCTACCGACTATTACTTTTTCCAAAATTTGGACCACTTTTTAGCGGGAAAAAAATTCAATTCCCGAGAGGCAGTACAAAACGCCTTTGAAGAGTTTGTTGTCTCCCGTCCTGCTGATTTTTTCAAGAAGGGCATCCATAAACTGCCACAGTGTTGGCAAAGATGCATTGATTGCAGGGGTGATTACTTTGAATAAAAGAAATAAATAAGTTCGAAAAAAAAATACTTTAACTTTTTTCAAACAAAACGGCAATTTCATAGGTAAAGACCTAATATATATATAGGTGATTCTCAATTTTAGTGTTAGCTAAAAAAATAACAACAAAAGTTACCTAAAATAATTAAAAGGTAGCCTTTGTACCTTTTTGAATTTGAATAACCAGTAGTTGTCTTATCGTACTTCTATATTGTTACTGTAGATTTTGTAGATAAATCTTTAGTCTCGTTAGAAGTGGGGTTTAATATCAGCAACTAATCAAAGAAAATCTATCATTTTTCTCGTATGATACAACACGTTGATACAAATTATATTTGATGTATGTATGTAATTTGTACTTTGGAATTTGCGAAGGAATTACACGACCTAATCCCCCCCTCTCCTTTCTTTCATTGGACTACAAGACGCACCATAATGTTTGAAATTCCTTCAACCCGCACTAAGCGTTTCGCTACTAACTTTATAGTGCGAACCGCCAATAAATGGAACAACTTGCCTAGGTCCTCGTTTCTAGTGTGTCTTCTAGGCAAGCATTATCGATCTTAGACCACGTAATTGCTTGACATCAGGCGAAGCAGTGGTCAATAAATAAATATGCTCATTAAGTCATACACTCACACACGCATAAAGGCGAAAGTTTTTATGTGTGTATGTGTATGTTTGTTACTCCTTCACGCTCAAACGGTCTAATGGATTTTGATTAAATTTGGTGCCAAGATAGTTTATACACTGGATTAACATATAGGCTACATTTTATGAAAGTGAAATGTTCCCGTGGGATGAGCAAATATTTAAAATACTTCTTATCTGCGGGTGAAACCGCGCGGTTCAAAAATACACTTTTATTATTATTAATTGCGTAATAAATAAAAGTGGATTTATAGTCAAATATTGTCTTCAATGATTACTAGACGAGATGTTTAATATTGGAGTTGGAACAATAAAAAAAAGGCTAGAATTATTTTGTAAAGCATTTATTTATGTACTAAAACTTTTTTTCAATAACTTAAGCTTTCATAATTCAACATGCAAACATTTTATGAACAACTAAATTAATATAGAAAAAATGCTAAAAGATCTTGTAAATTCGAGTCGGTTTCATTACGCTTAAAATAATAATTTTATTAATAATAAGCTCCAAAATATCTCAATAAAATTGATGTTGTACTTACAATTAGATTTAAAAACATTATCACTGAAACAGTAGCTAGCTTTTATTACAAACAGTACAGACGGCTAAGCTAGGCGATCATGTAATTTGATTGCAACCTATTGAAACAAGATTGTATGAATTTGACAGTTTCAATCCGCAGTTTATGTGCATAGTGGAAAATTACTTGTTCTGAGTCTGGGTGTTGTGGGTCCATGGTCCTCGTAGTTCCTGGGTCACTAAACTATGTATGTGAGAGTTGGGCATTATTATTATTGTAGTTAGGGTGGATTTAAAAAAATTAAGAAAGAAATATTGCATTGCAATCAAAGTTTCGTGATCACCCACAGTTAACATTAGCATATGACGCCTTATTGACATATAATTTTCACACAGTTTTTGGCGTAAATCTAACATCGTAATCAAAAAAATTGTGTTTGTGTAATGCGCTAATGACAATTCGGTAATTTTATGTAAAATTGGCACATTTTCTTTTACTTGCTGAACTATATTAAACTTTCAAATCGAGGGATAACATTCTGTGTTTTATTTATAACCTCTTTTAACTATATATTATACAGATATTATTTTATACCTACATATTTATTAGTTATTTTCTTACCGAAAATCATAATAAGTAAATAGGCAAACTGAAATTGTTATAAATTGTTTTTTTGGTTTTAGAATGTATTGTTACGATGACAAATGTACCTGATGACTACTGCACGTCTATACTTAAGTTTTACAGCTTCTAAGTTCACACTTATTCCTCTATAACATACCTACTGTTTGTTTGGGTTGTCTAGATGAGATCGCATTAAGCGATAAGATCGGGCGGTCGGTATTGTGACACTTAATTTTTAAGCTTGTGCTTGTAAATTGTTCCTGTAATGTAGTGTTTCAATAAATATTTTTATCTATCTGTCTATTGAAATACATTTGGGTATGTCACAGAGGAATAAGCGCGAACTTATAAACTGTCAAACTTTAGTACTAGCGGGCATCACTTTACAATACTTATTTATTTATTCAACTTAAGATAACCTTAAAATCATACAAAATAATCTTATAAACAAATACATTTTCTAGTTTTGTAAGTACTTTTCGTTATAACAATACGTTTTAACATTAAAAATGGTGTATTTTTAAAGCTAAAATGGTATAATCGAAGCTGTATTAAACTTTGGTCTTAATAATTAATTTAATGTTATAATAATTAATTTTTAATAGATTTTTTTAATGTCGAATACGATCGTCCTATACCGCTTACTTAAAGCAAGCATTTATATAAATAGCACGTGAATTCGACGACATCCTAAATATAAACATCAATCTCATATTATAGTTTGCAAAGCCGCTTTCGTCCGCTTTAAACATGGCAAGCTGGTATTTTTTATATAATATATAACATTTAAATTTTAATTAAAGATATACTTATAACATTTAAATACATATGAGAACCCAACAAATGCATGTTTCCATCCATTCTTCAATTTATTATAGCAGCTATATACATGTAACATTTAAATACATTTGAAAACCCAATAAATGCATGTTTCCATCCATTCTTTAATTTATTATAGCAGCTATATACATGTAACATTTAAATACATTTGAAAACCGAACAAATGCATGTTTCCATCCATTCTTCAATTTATTATAATGGCGATATACATGTAACATTTAAATACGTTTGAAAACCCAACAAATGCATGTTTCTATCCATTCTTCAATTTATTATAACGGCGATATACATGTAACGTTTAAATACATTTGAAAACCCAACAAATGCATGTTTCCATCCATTCTTCAATTTATTATAATGGCGATATACATGTAACATTTAAATACGTTTGAAAACCTAACAAATCCATGTTTCCATCCATTCTTCAATTTATTATAACAACAACTAAGGAAAATTTGATTGTGATAAATGTTCTCATCCTTTTCTAATGCATTAAAATAATGAAGAACGAAATATTATAAACGCTGTCGTTTTACAGTAGTTTTAAATAAACCAGAACTCAGTTACCAGAACTCACAATAATTGAAGGGCATAGGCAAATAACAGTAAATGTCAAATGTGTTTTTTTTTTATGGAATCATATCTATGTCTGTGGTATTTTGAATTCCAATAATTAGAATTTAAAAGTTAACAGATGGCAACTAAAATGCAGTTTTGTTTATGTAACGAAAATAACTGAGAAAGTCCATAACATAACGGCTTATTGCATGCATTGATTTCAACAAAAAATAATATACTATTAAACTTTCAAATTGTTTTCTATCAACATTCTTTAATTAGGACATTCCCTGTTATTTGCTGTGCCTTTCATTTGTTATTTTTAATTAAAAGTAAGTTTGAGACGGCCTAATTAATTTATCTCCTATAAATGGACAATAGAGGCGCTAGTGTGCGTTAATTTCATTATTCTAACATCCGTACATAGACAAGTAACTTCTATTCTCCCTGATGATGATGCTTTGTTTGCTTCTACGGATTTAGGACCAAATTTGCTTAATCAATTACTGAATTCTATAATTACGTTTCGTGAGGCGTTTAAGAACAATAAATGTATCGCCCCCAATATTATGGCTTAAATATTATGGCCGTCACCTTTGCCCAGTTTGGCGCTAGATGGCGCTGTGTTAAATTTTCGTATTTATTTTTATTCTCAATAACATTTTGGGATAAATTATGCCCTAACGGTATTGTGGGATGTGAATAAATTTATTATCTTTTAGATTGTAACAATATCCATCATATTGTCGGTCAAATTATGATTTTATATTTAACTTTGTTAAGAGCTATTATTGACAATTTGATGGCGAAACTATATTTATGACGCGATCAATAATGATTTTATGTTTGATTTTATTAAGCGCCATCTAGTACTTTTATATTGATTTATTTAAACTCGGTTTTGGACTCTTTTTCACTGAGTCAGCAAACTTGGCCCCGTTTTTAACCGACTTCAGTAAATAAGCTGTTTTCACTTAGCTCTGTGGACTAGAAGTTGTGGAAAGAACTGTACTATTTGTGGTGTCCAATGGAGCGGCAGTCGTGATGTTGCCATTTTCCGTCGTTGGTGTTATTGGGGTAGAACTGCCGTCTGGTAATAGTTTTCCTGTTGGAAAGCAGATAATAATAATATCGCCCAACGATCATATACACAAATCCTAGACCCTAACTAGGATTCCGTGTGACCCAGGAACTACGAGTACCTTGGTCCCACAACACCCAGACATTTATTTGAGCTTTTTTTTCTGTGCGCAAATACTTGTCCTGCCGTGGGAATCGAACCCGCCGTTTCCAGGTTATGAGCCCACCTGTTAAACCACTACACCACAGAGGCTGAAGCTGTGAGGCTGTTATATCAAATACATTATAGGTATAAAAATAATATACAAGCTGTTGTTAAAATTAATTCTTTATTTAAGTTTGCCGTATGTCATTACTTCCCAGAAATCGATCCTTATCAGGACACCACCAAATTGTGTAAAAATTAGGTTGCTTTTTTTCAAAATCAACGGGTTCGATTCCTGACTAGGACTATTGATTTTTCTAAAATCCAATGATGCAGTTATAGTTTTTATCCAATTCAGGCTCGAGACTCCGAGAGAGTAGGTACTTTTCGCTTTTACTCATAATTTCGAATTTGATATAACAGGATCAATTAAAAAATTCAGCCTGTATACGAATATTATACTAGTACTAGAGAATACACGAGTAATAATAATAATAATAATAATAAATAATAATAATAAAAAATAACAATCAAAGTTTCGTAATCACTCATCTGGTTCCCATTGTACAAGCTTTGCTTAGTTTGGGGCTAGATGGCGCTGGGTGAAATGTCCACACATATTATTATATTATTATAGATTAAGAAATACATACCAGTGACGTAATTTTCGAACCACTTATTGATTCCGTGCGCATATTTTTTAACCCACTCGATGCGAAGCGTCGCCGTGTCGACCAACTTCTGTAACGTTTGCGACATCGGGAGTAACTTCGATTTGTGCTCGAGAGCGAACGATTTCAGCTGGAAAATATTTACTGGGCATTAGACGGTAGTAGTCTTTATAATAGAAGTACATTTTTCATTCAATACTTGATATATAATATCTAACGCCCAGCGATCACATACATAGATCCTAACTAGGATTCCCTGTGTCTAGTGACCCAGGAACTACGAGGACCATGGTCCCACAACACCCAGATTCAGAACAAGTATTTGTGCTTTTTTTTTGCACAAATGTCCTGCCGCGAGAATCAAACCCGCCCCGGGGCTGTGAGCCGACCTGCTCAACCACCACACCACAGAAGCTGTCAATATATTTTTATAAATATGAAGCTATATTTTAAGCCTGAAATAATTAAACATTTATTAACATGTCTCTATTATCATGTGTCTTTCTACTAGGTGGTAGAACTTTTCTGCAAAGTTCGTCTAGGTAGGTACCACCGCTTTGCCAGTTATTCTGCCGCCAAGCAGTAGTGCGCAAGCACTACTGTGTTCCGGTTTGAAGGGCACTGTAGCTAGTGAAATTACTGGGCAATTGAGACTTTATGATCTGATCTCAGTCTAGTAATCTTATTACCAGACTGTGCTGATGTCTCAGGATGATGTGCGCAGTGCAGCAGTCACGCGAAACTTTACATGTTGGAGTTCCGAGTGACACTGTTCTGTTATGGGCGGCCGTGTCGCTTAACATCGGGTGAACGACTAGCTCGTCACATCATACAATAACATAAAAGAAAAAAAAAAAAAACATGGTTGTCCAAATGAAGTAAAATCTTTTTTTATAACTGAATAGACCTGCATTAATCTTAGATCAGAAATGACCCTGTGGTTTTGCCGTAACCGCCAAATGGAAATGCAAATGGAATTGAACATTAAACCGATGGTTCTATGATCCGAATTTCTTTCCAAGCGTTTTAACCTGCTAACTTTAACCCAGTTTCGTATTAAAACTAGATGGCGTTAGTAGGTAATTTAGCTCACGGTGGCGTTTCGTTTGCCGTTTATCATAGCACCTTTTACGTAGTGCTCCACAGCCAAGCTGTGCGTCCCATCCTCATGTGACGCACAGAATCGTTTAAACACTAGTAGTTCTTATTTGAACGATTTTTAAAGAGTTCAGCGCAGTGATATCTGTGAATACTCATCAATGATAACGTGAATTTAAATTTAAGATAGTAACTCTAGGTAGGTACTATATACTATAATTACAATCTGTATCATATTTATTGCACAGATCAAAAAAGGTTTTATTATGACCAAATACATGTACAAAAGGTAGTTAATAAAGCATATTAGAAATTCCTATACTTACTACCTAACAGACTTATTAATAAACGGGTATTAGTCTCGGATAAGTTACTTCAGCTTTTGTCCTTTTTTGCTACTGGAATATTCAGCTGGATCGAAAGAGACAAAAGATGGTGTAACTAGTCTAAAGCTAGTTCGTGTTTATTAATAAGGCTGTAATAGACCATAGAGCAGGAAAACAAACTACGCTTGCGCCTTGATAGAGCATATAATAATGACATGACTGAAATTTTTGACATTATTTCATCTGTGCTGGAAAATCAGTTAACTGGTGAGCCATAATAGGCTTTATTCTTAAACGCGATACCCTTGTATTGTGTGAAAAGTGTCAAAAAGGCGAATCTATCGGGGCGTGGGCGTAGTTTTGTTAACTTGCTCTGTGCTATAGACTAAGGCTTGAGGTAAAAATGTACTCCCGATAAATGAAGACTGCACTTATTTTAAATTAATAATGAACCCAATCTAAATCAGGAATGAACATACTCTAAATCAGGGATGAACACACTCTAAATTAGGAATGCACTTACTTTAAATTAAGAATGAACCCAATCTGAATTAGGAATGAACCTTATCCAAATCAGGAATGAACATACTCTAAATTAGAAATGCATTCACTCTAAATTAGGAATGCGCTTATTCTACATTAAAAATGAACCCAATCTAAATTAGGAATGAACCTAATCCAAATCAGGAATGAACATATTCTAAATTAGAAATGCATTCACCCTAAATTAGGAATGAGCTTATTCTACATTAATAATGAACCCAATCCAAATCAGGAATGAACATACTCTAAATTAGGAATGAACCCAATCTAAATTAAGAATGCATTCAAGCTATATTATGCATGTACCCAATCTAAATTAAGAATGCATTCACGCTATATTATGAATGTGCCCAATCTAAATTAAGAATGCATTCAAGCTATATTATGAATATACCCAATTTAAATTAAGAATGCATTCACGCTATATTATGAATGTACTCAATTTAAATTTCACAACAGAGTGAATACTTACTCTATCCAGCTCATCATTGTTCGAAATGAACCCAAAAGCGGCGTTCAAAACGGCGGGGAACATGAAGGGGTCCATGGCGGTAAACTTGTCGTACACTCGGTCGAAGTTGTCGATGAGGAAATTCTGTGCGATTTGCGACCCTATAGGGGGCTCCACACTCCATGCCGCAATTGCGTACTGTTTGGGGATTTCCGTTAGACTTTTTTCTAGGAGGCTGCAAAATAAATATATAGAATATGTCATTATACTTCGTTTGTACTCGATACTAAATAACCTATTATATATATTATATATATATTATTATATTATATATTATAAGCTTATAATACTGATGCTAACTAAATCAAATTATTGATTCTATTATAATACTGATGCTAACTAAATCAAATGATTGATTCTATTATTTTCTATTTATTGATTTTATTATTTTTATTATTATTGTAGGTAAGTAAGTAATAGATATGTATTTAATATTGATCAATATATGATATAGGTAGGTACAACATAAAGAAAGTAAGAAGTAGAAATACATAGTATGCATATACAATAACTGTCACTTAGCACTAAGGGACCGAAATTAGGTCTCCTAATAATAGGGGATCCCTTAGGACCTTAGGTGTCCCTTAGATGTTGGTGAAAACGAAACTACTGATAGCTGCCCCTTAAAATGTCTTAGGGGCTACCTAAAATTTAGGGATTGTCGGTGAAAACGGCCATTAGAATACTTCTTGTTCAAACATAGAATACAATAAGCTAGAAATATAGATAATGTCACTCACGTAGATATAAGCGACTCCTCTCTTGTACTAGGTAGTATATTAATGATCAAGCTCTTGATATTGGGATCGGTAGAGTTTACGAACACGCTCCAAAGGAAATCGAACTCCCGACGGCCGCCGTGGCGGAGCGCCATACTGTACACTAGGGAACGGAGGTAGCTTGGGATTCTAGAAAAAAATAGTAACATAATATTATGTTAAATAAAAAAATATATTATTAAGTATGCAAAACTTTATGAGCTCTCGGAAGTTAGGCTCTAGTACCAAACCGCGCGTGGTACAGTCGAGTACATTATGAATATTGTAAAAACGGCCATACAGTAACTATAATATACGTACTGCGCAGCCATCCGCGCTAACTTCTGAGAGTTCATAAAGTTTTGCGCGAGCGATACAAAATGAAACAAGAATACCTAGTGTAATTCCTTAGATTAGTGAAGTAAATAATGAGACTGCCCTAATATTGATAATCTTTATATATAGTGGTGTCGATTCTGTGTCGCATTCTCTAAAACTAAAGTAAACTTAATGTATGGCGGTACTCTTCTGATAAAGGGAAAATGAAAAAGACGGAAATATGTTAATTTCGTTTAGCTTTAGAGTATGCGACACAGAATCGACACAAGTATATAGATAATTATGTATTTAAGACGAACATCCGCGAGGTCACGTCTGAGTTGATCAATTAAATAATATAGAAAGATTTCAATCAAATAAAACGAGTGTGCTTTAGACCACATGACTGAAGTAAAACTACTATAGTTTAGCTCCATCTATCGGCCGGTATAACTTTGTATTTGCTTTGTTTAATGATAATGTCGCCATCTTGACAATTGAAAATTGTCATTTTACCGGATATACCAACATAATAATAAATTTTTTTTTTACTTTGATGTTACAGTGGAGATCTAAGTGAACCAACAATGACCGGGTACGACTTCCTAGCAAACCTTTTTAATCTCCGAATGCAGTTTTTCCATCTCTAAAATCGATGATATCGAAGAACCTGATTTTCTGTCTCTTTTCGTTTTCTCGATGTTACACTCTGTATATTGTTAACTCTTACTGGCCAATAGATGGCGCTATTTTCAATACTTACGGGTTGTTACTGAGGTCCGCCTGCGAGGTCCAGCTATCGAACTGTGCCCTCGCCCAGTCTCTACAGCGCGGGGCTTCCACGTAACATTCCCACATGACGAGGTTTTCTATGAGGAACGCTTCGTTATCGTTCTTTGGCTTGTCGAGACCGTAGTTCAATTTTTCTAGTTGCTTCTTTAGGAGAAGCTTCATGTAGTCCTGTGGGGTTTCAAATATTTATAAAATACTAGCTGACTCGCCCCAAGTTTGTACAGGATCATTAATTTTAAGACGAAATGCCTTTTCCCCTCTCTAAAATTTGGAGTTGTACGTATTTTTTAAAACCGAATAACATACATTTTGATACAATTAAATTAAAAAATGGGGTGGATCACCCGTATCACTTAAGGGTATGAAAAATAGTTTACATCTTATTCTCAGACCTACTAAATATATTTTAGTTTGAAAACTATCGTGAGTATGACACATTTTGTAAGACAAATAACGGCTAATCTCACGTCAATTAAAAGTAATTTCGACTTTTAATTGACGTGAGTTAAGCGGTTATTTATTCTACTAAATATACACACAAAATTTCATAAGAATCGGTTAAGCCGTTTGGGAGTAGTTTTGTTACAAGTTGTGACACTAGAATTTTATATAATATATTGGAAGATGTTCTCTTTTGACTGCACTTAAATAAGTATACTTACTAGTGAATAAATTTTAAATTATATAATTAAACTTTTTTATATTAATGAATGACGTGACGAGCTAGTCGTTTACTTGATGTTAAGCGACACGGCCGCCCATAACAGTTGCAGTGTCACTCGGAACTCCTAGTTTAAATTTCGCGTGACACTGCACTGCGCACGTCATCCCGAGACATCAGCACAGTCTGGTAATAAGATTACTATACTGGGAGATCAGATCATAAAGTCTCAATTACCCAGTAATTTCACTAGCTATAATGCCCTTCAAAGTGAAACACAGTAGCGCTTGCTCACTACTGCTTGGCGGCAGAATAACTGAGAAAGCGGTGGTACCTTTACGAACTTTGCAGAAAAGTCCAACCACCTAGTATAAAAACAAATTTTAATGAAACAAGTAAACTTACCTGGAAATAAACAAATCCGGGTGTTGATCTCAGATTGTACTTCAAAAATGCCATGTTATTTAATAACAAGTCCCATACAATCTTGGAATCCTCTCCGTCGATGACACAAGTGGTTAAACCGAGCGCATAACTATACTCCAGTTGCGAAGCTTTGGCTAGATTGAAGGCGTCGTCTATTAGCTGAGATTTTGTGATGGGAGATTTGACACTGCCAGATTTAAGCGCAGCGCTCAGTAACTGCCAGTTTTGCTTGTCGTAATTTACGCGATAGTAGCCTGAAAAGGGTATACAAATAGCACCGATTCTTGTGCACGCGACTTACTTCTGTCTTTTTCTTTCACATTGGTTTTTGAATGCGAACGAGAAAGAACAAAGACAAGAGACAACATATAAGAAGTCATGCAGGGTGGCTTTTACATCCTAGTGGTCGCTTGGCACTCTTTAATCTGTCTTCAAACACTTTACAGTTGCTTCCGGTAGCATCACTTATTCTTCTCATCTTCCAAGTCAAATAAGTAAACTGATACACTTATTTAATTACTGATTTTATAGTTAGTTATAATACTGATAACGTATTATAAAATTGAAGGCAATCATTTTGGACCTTTGGTTTGGTGGACCACTAGTCTAACGGACCAAACATGTTATTTTGCACCAACCGATAGAATTGACAATGACATTCAAGAACTGTGTCAATGGTCAAGCTGACCATTTCGATCCGAAATTGAAGCCAGACCTTTGGTTTAGCTGACCGCTGGTCTCCGAAACCAAGAATACTGTTTACTAATTATATGCAATAACATTGACGTTTAAAGTCTGCATCGCTCTAAAGGTCAAGCTGTCCACTTGGAATTTCAGTTTGAAAACTATCGTGAGTATGACACATTTTTGTAAGATAAATAACGGCTAAAACTCACGTCAAATTAAAAGTCGAAATTACTCCAACCAGGTTTCAGACCGTACGTAACCGTTTCGTGCTGACGCTCGCGAAAGCCGCCGCGGCTTGCGTTAGTAACTGGCTCCCAGAAGAAGGACATCGAATATGTCCGAAACCTGGTCGGAGTAATTTCGACCTTTAATTTGACGTGAGTTTTGGCCGTTTCACTTGGAATTTCGCTAGAGATTTGGTTTGGTTGAACTGTGTTCTTATGAACCGAATAATTATAATTGTGCACTCACCAATTGCATTAACATTGATGTACAAGGCCTGCGTAGCGTTAATGGTCGAGCTGACCACTTGGATCCGCTCATTGAGCCACACCTTTGGTTTGGTTGACCATTGGTCGAGGGGAGTGTCCATGGTCGTGTAGCTGACGGGGATCTGCCAGAGTTGGTCGATCATGGCCTGGTATGGATGCTTGGTGCTTGTGAATAGCCGCTGGAATGGCAATAAGGTTCAGAATATTAAGAATTTACATACATTACTTGAAGCATTACGTTATATGCTACTCGAAAAGTGCGAAAGAGACACAATAACGGTATATTGTGTAAGTTTGAAAGATTATGAACTTTATGGTAGTTGACAGCCTCTGTGGTGTGGCGGCACCTGGAGGTGGCGGGTTCGATTCCCGCGACAGATCAAGTATTTGTGCACAGAAAAAAAGCACAAGTACTTGTGTGTCAGGGTGTTGTGGGACTATAGTTCTCGTAGTTCTTGGGTCCAGGGAATCCTAGTTAGGGTCCAGGGTCTATGTATGTGATCGTTGGGTGTTTATTATTATTATTTACATATTATCTTGACAATTGTAAATTGTCATTTTATCAGACATACCAACATTACACAAACACTTTAAGTAATTTTTAACTTTGTTATGTTGACAATGGAGATCTACGTTAACCAACAATTTGAAAATTAAATGGGAAGTATGCATAAAAAAATCTCACTTGTTCCAGTTCAATAGCGCCCGTCTCATAGTTCCTATTGACCTTAACCACCGGGTACCCCGCTTGCCTCGTCCAGGAGTTCATGAACTCGACTAGCGAGAGGTCTTTAAAGGAGGGGTCCGACGAGGTCGCCTTGGACATCGCGGTCCACAGGTCGTTCTCCTCAGCATTGGAGTATTTCCTGTGTTGGGGAGTTTGGGTTAGCTTTTTTTAAGAATGTGTGCAAAGTTTCGCCATATATATGTTACATACGAATTTGTAATTTAATGTCCGTCTCCTGGTTCTAAGCTACTATCCCACCAATTTTCAGCCAAATCGGTTTAGACGTTCTCGAGTTATAAATAGCGTAACTAACACGACTTTCTTTTATATATATAGACGAGCTTCTGCCCGCAGCTTCGCCCGCGGCATGGCCTATGGGAAAATAATTCAACCACCCATTTCACCCTTTAAAGGGTGGAATTTCGAAAAATCCTTTCTTAGCGGATGCCTACGTCATTACATCTACCTGCATGCCAAATTTCAGCCCGATCCGTCCAGTGGTTTGGGCTGTGCGTTGATAGGTCACTATGTCAGTCCATCTTTGAGTTTTATTATTATATATAGATTTATTATACACGAGTGTAGTGTGAAACTTACCAGTCATTCAAGTAAATCAGCAATCCTTTTTGGAACAATTCCTCTGACAGGGTATGGTTTAACATTCGTATCAGGTTAGCGCCCTTCGTGTATGATATTTCGTCGAACTTTTGCGATATTTCCGATGCGTCGACGACCTCTCGCGCGACGGGCGATGTGTTTTTGAGCGCGTCGGAACGGAGTAGGTCCATTTTGTCGCGGGAAAATGATTCGAACATCTTCCATTCCGGTTCGATCTGAAATTGCGGTTTTGAATTTCTTGAGCATTTGTTCATTGACGCAGCGAAGCGAAATCTTAAGAGGCAATTCAATTCTTTATTTGCCTGAACATGGGTGCATACAAGAATGATGACATACTTGGTCAGGTTAAATAACTAATTACTCATTACTATCTGTAATATCTATATAAAAATTTCGTGTTAGTGTTTGTTACCATACTCTTAAGAAACGACTGAACCGATTTTGACGAAATTTTATATTCACACTTGGTAGGTCTGAGAATAGGTTGTTATCAATTTTTCATCCCTCTAAGTTATAAGGGTGGCCCAACCCAAATATTTTATTTTATTTTTTAGACACATTTTTTTAAATTATGTGTATTCTTTTATCATCCCCTATTTTTAATTTATATGGCAAAACAACGTTTACCGGGTCAGCTAGTAATAAATAAATATTTGTTCATATAACATTCAAAGTCCTGACTGACTGATATATCAACACACAGCCTAAACCACTGGTCCTAGACTTGAAATTTGGAGGGGGTGTTCTTTGTAAAGTATAAGTATCCACTAAGAAAGGCTTTTTCGAAATTCCACCCATAAGAGGGTGAAATTTGTGATTGAAATTATCTATGAAAAAAATTCTTCGTTTCCTACAGGTGACGCAGGCGAAGCCAGTCAGTCAGGACTTTGAATTTTATACGTATAGATGGCTTGTTGTGCCAGCGACCCAAGGCAGTGCTCTGCTACATGAAGGAGCTGGACTGGCTTGGGTAGATGCTGGCAGGGGGAAATGCACAATACACCCCACGCGGGACGTCAGTGCAGGCCTTATCGCCCCCAGATAGAATCAGAATGGCTGTGTACTCACATGATCGACCAGAATCAGAATCAGAATGGCTGTGTACTCACATGATCGACCAGAATCAGAATCAGAATGGCTGTGTACTCACATGATCGACCAGAATCAGAATCAGAATGGCTGTGTACTCACATGATCGACCAGAATCAGAATCAGAATGGCTGTGTACTCACATGATCGACCAGAATCAGAATCAGAATGGCTGTGTACTCACATGATCGACCAGAATCAGAATCAGAATGGCTGTGTACTCACATGATCGACCAGAATCAGAATCAGAATGGCTGTGTACTCACATGATCGACCAGAATCAGAATGGCTGTGTACTCACATGATCGACCAGAATCAGAATGGCTGTGTACTCACATGATCGACCAGAATCAGAATGGCTGTGTACTCACATGATCGACCAGAATCAGAATGGCTGTGTACTCACATGATCGACCAGAATCAGAATGGCTGTGTACTCACATGATCGACCAGAATCAGAATGGCTGTGTACTCACATGATCGACCAGAATCAGAATCAGAATGGCTGTGTACTCACATGATCGACCAGAATCAGAATCAGAATGGCTGTGTACTCACATGATCGACCAGAATCAGAATCAGAATGGCTGTGTACTCACATGATCGACCAGAATCAGAATCAGAATGGCTGTGTACTCACATGATCGACCAGAATCAGAATGGCTGTGTACTCACATGATCGACCAGAATCAGAATGGCTGTGTACTCACATGATCGACCAGAATCAGAATGGCTGTGTACTCACATGATCGACCAGAATCAGAATGGCTGTGTACTCACATGATCGACCAGAATCAGAATGGCTGTGTACTCACATGATCGACCCCGACGTACTCCATGTAGGTGGCGAACCCCTCGTTGAGCCAGAGGTCGGCCCACCAGCGCATGGTGACGAGGTTCCCGAACCACTGGTGCGCCAGCTCGTGCGCCACGTCGATGGCCACGCTCTGCTTGTCGCGGGGCACGCCCTCCCTCTCGTCGAACAGGAGGGTCGTCTCTCTGGAATACGAACCCTCACGTTACGGGATACCATCTAATATTGATTAGTACCTAGTGATTCTGCGATCAGTACACCTCGCACGCTTTACTTGGGGAGTAAGCTGGTGAATGCGTAGCGAGGGGAACTGAAGTTGATTCATGTAGGTCTCCATTGCCAACATAAAAAATTTTTTTTGTATGTTGGTATATCCGGTAAAATGACAATTTACAATAGAAGAGGTGAGAACAAAAAGGGTTTATCTGATTTTTTTCACAAAATGACTTATGGGTGTCGTTGGATTCAGCGTGAAATTATTTACAATAATACATTCTCAAAATACCGAAATGAGACTTAAATCTCGAGATTTTGAATCTAAAAACGATTAATCTGTCATAGGAAAACAGTTCGCTTAGCATAGAAACATTATTATATTTATTGTATTATATTATATTTTTACAGTAATTCTATGAATTAGTTCTATATTTAGTATTTTAAAATAGAATTAAATCATTTTCAAGCAACTGAAACTTACATAAACCTTTTTATTACCTTTAAGCACTCTACATTAAAATGACGCCGTTGAAGTTTAAAGTCAATTTCCTCGAAACTGTCAATTTGACAGTTAAACCCTTTTTATTGTCAACCCTTCAATTGTCAAGATGACGACATTTCAAATTTAAAAATTCAAATTTATTTATTGTTTCAACATACATTACATTAACAGTAAACAAAGCCAAAACAAAGTTATACCGGCCGATAGATGGAGTTAAACTAAAGTAGTTTTACTTCAGTCGTGTGGTCTAAAGCACACTCGTTTTTTAATCGCAACCATTTGGTTGGATGTCGGTTTTAAATACCAAATATTATCAAAATTTGCCGTTACATGGTGGTGTTATTTACTATAATACCCAGTAATCCGTCCTTAATTCAGACCGCACGACTTTCTTGACACCTTGACCAATTTTGGTCATATCTAACACGTTACTTGTTTAGAGTTTGGTACCAGTTATTAACGAAATTGACAATTAAATGGCGCTGGTACTTCGCCCAAAAGGGTTGGGGAAAGTTCCAAAGCGATGTACCTAAGCGAAAAAAAATCGCCGACGTAGAAAAATCTATGATATTATATAGAACCTGTATACAAAATTTCCAAATTAGTTAAAAAATACTCTTGTACGCGACTACAAGCGTCCGGACCGGACAGTTGAAAGCAAATTTCGCGAATTGAAGCAGAAACTCAGTTAACTTTTAACTTAACTTTTTGCCAGGCGCGGTAGGACTTTTCTGCAAAGTTCGTCTAGGTATAGGGACCACCACTTTGTCAATTGTTCTGCCGCCAAGCAGTACCATGTTCCGGTTTGAAGGGCACTGTAGCTAGTGAAATTACTGGGCAATTGAGACTTTATGATATGATCTCACAGTCGAGTAACCTTATTACTAGACGGCTGTCTCAGGATAATGTGCGCAGTGCAGTGTCACACGAAACTTTATATATTGGAGTTCCGAATGACGCTGTTCTAATATAAGCTGATGATGAATGACGCTGTTCTGTTATGGGCGGCCGTGTCGCATAAGGCGAACGACGAGCTCGTCACATCATTCCTTAACATTAAAAAAACTTCAGTCATTCTAACTAAATTCCTCAATAGAATGAGAGATTTGTCTTCTTGGTTTTGTTTCTTTTTTTATACCTGAATGTGATCAAGCCCCAATTTTCCATGGCGCCACTGGAAAACTCCGGTATAGCGATGAGGTCCAGCTTGTCCAGGGCGTAAGGCACTCCGAACACATCCTCGTAGTAGTCTAGAAGCTTCGGTGTGATCGCGAGAGCGTAGTTGGCCTGTCAACAATGATTATCGTACAATTTTCCACAGTCTCCGTGGTGTGGTGGTTGAGCAAGACGGCTCATAACCCGGAGGTGGCGAGTTCGATTCCCGCGGCGAGACAAGTATTTGTGCATAGAAAAAAAGCGCAAATATTTGGTCTGTGGGTGTTACGTGTTGTGGGACCATGGTCCTCGTAGTTCTTGGGTCCCTAGTTACCGGGAATCTTAGTTAGGGTCCTGGATCTATGTATGTGATCGTTGGGCATTATTATTATTATTTATTACCACGTAAGACTGCGATTTATTGCTTTAGATGTCCTATAATACTTTCAAATTTATCTTTTACTATCCTATAAGACTTCGACTTGTTCTTTACTTGTCCTATAAGACCTTCCTTCATGCCTTTAAAGTTCCTATTCAAGTATCCTAAGGCTGCATATGTTTAGGTAATGAACCTTAAACTTAAAAAAAAAATGTATATTAGGTCTTTACCTATGAAATTGCCGTTTTGTTTGAAAAAAGTTAAAGTATTTTTTTTTTTCGAACTTATTTATTTCTTTTATTCAAAGTAATCACCCCTGCAATCAATGCATCTTTGCCAACGCTGTGGCAGTTTATGGATGCCCTTCTTGAAAAAATCAGCAGGACGGGAGACAACAAACTCTTGTTTGTACTGCCTCTCGGGAATTGAATTTTTTTCCCGCTAAAAAGTTGTCCAAATTTTGGAAAAAGTAATAGTCGGTAGGCGCAAGATCTGGTGAGTATGGCGGATGAGGGAGAGCTTCCAAACCCAACTCATGCAGCTTAGAGACGGTCTGTTGTGCAGTATGGGGTCGCGCGTTGTCGTGAAGTAGCAGTGGAGACGACCGATTGACCAAAGCTGGTTGCAGACGTGCGAGTTTCGCCATCATTGTGCTCAGATCTTCAATGTACGCATCTGCAGTAATGCTCTCGCCGTTTTGTAAAAAGCTATGATGAATCACACCAGCACTAGACCACCAAACTGTGACCATCACCTTTCTAGGGGTCATTTTTCGTTTTGCACATTGCTTTGGTACCGAACCAGGATCTAACCAACTTGCTGAGCGCTTTCGATTGTCAAAAAGAATCCATTTTTCGTCGCACGTAACAATTCGGTTCAAAATTCCTTCATTTCTGTGCCTGTTAAGCAGCGCAAGGCAAGTCTCGACGCGTACGTTGCGCTGGCGATCGTTAAGTTCGTGGGGCACCCATCTATCAAGCTTTTTTATCTTGCCAATCTGTTGCAAATGGACCAATATTGTTTTGATGCTAACATCAAAAGCTGCTGCCAGCTCAGCTGTAGATTGAGATTCATCAGCTTCCACAATCGCCTTTAATTCATCATTGTTGACCAAAGTTTCCGGACGACCACGAGGTTCATTTTTCAAGTCAAAATTCCCAGAACGGAACCGAGCAAACCAATAACGGGTTGTATGTTCGTTTGTACAGTTCTCTCCGTAAACGTCGTTGATGTTACGTGTCGTTTGTGCCGCGTTGGTGCCACGACGGAACTCATATTCCATAATTACACGAAATTTCAAAGTATCCATTATGAGGAAAAATGTTGAAATGTAATGAAAATACAACGCTAATCAATAAACAAAAGACTTATATTGTAAATAGAATGTCATATTTTTAAAATAAAATTAATTTGAATTTAGAATTCATAGCCAATCAAAACTTTTTTTTGTTTGAAAAAGTCTGTACTGCAACACGGCAATTTCATAGGTAAAGACCTATTATAATTTGATAAAGAAAATAATAATTTGAGACAGATAAAGGTTTTTCATGAGCAGATTTTTCTTTGGTTGAAGAAAACATCTTATGTGGGTAGCGAATTTTTTCAATGTATAGGGCCTTAAAAATTTAAATACAATATCTTTACTTCTTCATACATAACTAGCTGCGCCCCGCGGTTTCACCCGCGGTTAAAAAATATCTTATGTGTTAAAGCAGCGTAAAAACTATCTCCATTCAAAATTTCACTCAAATAACCCGTTTGAGCGTGCAGGAGTAACGTTTATTTTAATTATTTACTCATACTACGGGAACATTTCACTTTCCGGGATAAAATGTAGCCTATATATTAATCCAGTGTATAAGCTACCTTGATACCGAATTTCAACGAAATCCATTCAGCCGTTTGAGCGTGAAGGAGTAACAAACATACACACATACAAATTTTCGCCTTTATAATATTAGTGTGATTTTCCGGGATAAAATGTAGCCTATATGTTAAACCAGTGTATAAGCATCTTGGTACCGAATTTCAACGAAGTCCATTCAGCCGTTTGAGCGTGAAGGAGTAACAAACATACACACATACAAATTTTCGCCTTTATAATATTAGTGTGATTTTCCGGGATAAAATGTAGCCTATATGTTAATCCAGTGTATAAGCTATCTTGGTACCGAATTTCATCCAAATCCATTCAGCCGTTTGAGCGTGAAGGAGTAACAAACATACACACATACAAATTTTCGCCTTTATAATATTAGTGTGATTTTCCGGGATAAAATGTAGCCTATATGTTAATCCAGTGTATAAGCTATCTTGGTGCCGAATTTCATCCAAATCCATTCAGCCGTTTGAGCGTGAAGGAGTAACAAACATACACACGCACAAATTTTCGCCTTTATAATATTAGTGTGATTTTCCGGGATAAAATGTAGCCTATATGTTAAACCAGTGTATAAGCATCTTGGTACCGAATTTCAACGAAGTCCATTCAGCCGTTTGAGCGTGAAGGAGTAACAAACATACACACATACAAATTTTCGCCTTTATAATATTAGTGTGATTTTCCGGGATAAAATGTAGCCTATATGTTAATCCAGTGTATAAGCTATCTTGGTACCGAATTTCATCCAAATCCATTCAGCCGTTTGAGCGTGAAGGAGTAACAAACATACACACGCACAAATTTTCGCCTTTATAATATTAGTGTGATTTTCCGGGATAAAATGTAGCCTATATGTTAATCCAGTGTATAAGCTATCTTGGTACCGAAGTTCAACAAAAATCCATTCAGCCGTTTGAGCGTGAAGGAGTAACAAACATACACACATACAAATTTTCGCCTTTATAATATCAGTGTGATAGTGTGATAGAATAAATATACTAGCTTTTTAGGTATTATTAGTAGAAGTTTCTTACTTTATTAATCAGTTGGGGCCTAGTCCACACTCGTATGGTCTTGTTAACTCCATCCTTGCTGAGGTAGGATGTCTCCAACGATTGGAAGTCCGAAAGTACGTAGGCCACAAGATATGTGGACATTTCCACTGAGCGCTCGAAGTGTGTCATTATCCAGTTAGGTTGGTCGGGACTGGGAATCAAAATGTATTAGATAGATAGATGAACTCTTGATTGTACACACCAAATAATAAAAATTACAAAGAACAAAACAATTAATAATATAAAGTGTAACAATGGGCGACCTTATCGGTAAAAGCGATATCTTCCAGGCAACCTTTGGATGGAGAGAATTTGACGAAGAGGTAAAGGACGGGGTGCACATAAATATTTAATTCATATCAATCATAATAATTATGATAATTTTTATATTAGTTTAGTATAAAAAATTAAAGGCGCGAACGCGTCTTCATTTCAGCTGGGGCAAAAATATTTCGATTGTCCGGTGGATGTTCGGTTGTTTTTCTCTGCAGGTCGCATTTCTCAACCAATTTTTGTGAAATTTTATAAGATTTTATTTGATTAGATTTTGGAAAAGAGTTCAATTTGCTGTATTTAATATATATATTAAATATTTGTAAAAATGTTATTTTTCAGCTTTAAGCTATGCATAGACTAGCACCTCGCGGTGAAGTTCACAAAGCCGCTAGTATTAGATTATATTTATTTTTTTACACAGGGCCAGTCCATTCGTGACTAGTACATATCCTCTACTTGGCCAGTGTGACCACGACCAATACAAATTGGTTGAAACGTTGATTTACATAAAAAACGAGTGTGCTTTAGACCACACGACTGAAGTTAAACTACTTCGCTCCATCTATCAGCCGGCATAACTTTGTTTTTGCTTTGTTTAATGTCGCCATGTTGACAATTATAAATTGTAATTTTACGGACATACCAACATAATAATACAAATTTTTAACTTTGTTATGTTGATAATGATCTACGTTAACCAATAACTTTCAACTTCCGTTCGCCTCGCCAGCTTACTCCCCAAATCAAGCGTGCATAAAGAAGTTTTACATAAAAAATGTTTTTAGCACGATTAAGCCCTGTGTAAACGAATTATTATTTATTTGTTCAAATCTCGTAAGTTTAATAAATGCTAATATTAGATTAGCTGATTTATGATTTAAAAGTTGGCCCGCGGGGTCACCGCAACTTGACCTCTTCATGTTCGCGATAACATGTACCTATCCTAATTTCATCCACATTGTATCGGCATTCACACAATAGGCATGACGAAAGATTTTGAAATCCTCTTCCGTAATGTGGGTATACATTTACTATTTACGAAAAAACCTTTATTTCGGTAATAAACTTAATTTTAACCAAGATTAAAGCCATTTTCATAATATTTTTTAAATGCGGCGCGAAATCAGCTCGAGGTGTCATGGCGTCGGCTCTGACGTCACTCCTAGGTGTTTACCTACACAATGACATGTTTATGTCATTGTGTCTACGCGTAGCGAAGAAAGTAAATAACAAAATCAATCCAAATGCGTATATTCACAACAGCAAAAATCTACGTGTGACGTCATGCGCTGTGATTGGCGTTTCAGTCAAAATGGCCGATCGCAGTATTTTAATGTTTTATTTTATTGAAAATCTAAGTAATCTCAATATTTTTAATAAAACTAAACCAGTGTTTCAACGTTATTTAATATAAATTTTACCCTAAAAACATTAAATCGACCATTTTTTGATACTGTCGTCATGCCTATTATAGCTCGTGTAAAACTTTATGAGCTTTCGGAAGTTAGGCCCGAGTACTAAACCGCGCATGGTACAGTTGAATGCATTGTAAAAGCGGCCATACAGTAACTATAATATGCGTACTGCGCAGCCATCCGCACTAACTTCCGAGAGCTCATAAAGTTTTGCGCGAGCGATACTTACCACCAACATATAAATAGCTAGCACTCAGGGATTTTAGTCAGACAGTTGTTGGCAGTCACGGGCCTTTTAAATAATGTTCTTTAGAAATAATCTATTACTAAGCAATAAGATTCCTCATCTTTTGGATACATGATTTAGTCCGGTATAGTTACGGGTTGAATAATTCACGTTGAATTTATTTCTTTGGCCCCAAAGGGCTTGACGGAATTTTTTCCTTTTTGGCTCCACATTGAGGTACCGAGTGTTAGCCCTAGTAATACGTTTGATCGCATTTAAATTAAAACCACAATATAATATTTTAAAGTTATCCCTCTTATAGCATTCCTACTATAGTATATGTGAAAATGTGTGTGTCTGTGTGTGAATTGACATGTTTTTAGTACGTAGATAGTTCATGAGCAAGAACGTGACATATGCAATTGATACACATGCACACACGTGTACACACACACACACACACACACACACACACACACACACGCGCGCACACACACGCACGCACGCATGCACACACACGCACGCATGCACACAAACACACACGCACGCACACACACACACACACACACACACACACACGCACACACACACACACATAACCACACACACGCACGCACACACGCGCACACACACACACGCACAGGCAATCATGAACATGCGAGCCCCTGTTCTTATTAACACGCCAGGCGTGAATACTTACAAAGGTTCTTCAGCAGATACTTTCATATTAGACAGCACAGTGATGTCCTTTGCATGAGCGATGCTTATCTCAAACTTGGCTTTGAAGGCTGGTTCATCAAAGCAAGGGAAAGCTGCTCTAGCTGACGTTGGCTCAAACTGTGTTACTCCTAGTCTGTGAAATTTCAATATTTAACAATTAGAGGCACCCTGCAGTTTTACTCTCAATTTGTTTCCCTCTGAAACATTCAATTTTTCAGGTGAAATGTACCCTATTTTAATTTTGGTAGTATACTACCAAAATTTTCTTTTAAGAAATCTAGGTGCTAAGTTTTATCTAAATCGGGTTGTTATCTGTTTTGGCATGTGATTCATGATTCGCTTTTATATATTACTTGGGACAGAACATAACTTTTATTGATGTGAATTCTGATCAATATTGCAGTTCTAATTATTTTTCTTTGTGACTATCTATCAACATATTTTTTAATGACATGTAAGATCAACTTAATGATTTTAAAATATCTGTAAGTATTGAGCATTATTTCATCATCATTAGTATAGATTTTAATTTGTTATACAATAAAAACCAATTGTTATTAAATTTTATACATTATAGCATAGGTTTTTAGGTTGCAGATTTTAAAGTTATTTGATTATTTTTGCTCATTTAATTGTGTTCCATGGGAGTTTAATCAAGTTAATTCCTCAATAATTTAGGAATGCTACATTAATATAGCTGTCAGAGGTAGTTTTCAATGAGAATAATATCATTGCTTTTATGCATTCATATGTCAAAATATTTCTTATCAAGTTATTATGTAGCATTAATTAATGCTACATAATATATACAATTTTTGTATAGTATTGTATGTATAGTATTTTAATAATATATTTGTCAAATACATACGTGACATCTTTATTATTGCTTTTATAACTGCTTTTGTAAAATCCAGTGAGAGAATCGCCAATTTTTCCTTCAAAGGACAGCTCTAATATATAGTCCACATTTGGTTTCAGTGTTGATGCCAGCAATACTACAAGTCTGTCTCCTGAACTTGGCATTATCATGAGGATCTTTATTTTTTTTGCATTACTATGGGTGACTTGGTTGTCCACAGTCACGGGCTTGTCTGTGGTTGTAGTAGATATTGGAGCTGGAGAAGTTGTTGTCTCATTTGATGCTGTAGTACTTGTGGTAGTGTTATATGTTGCTGTAACATTGTTCGGCGGAGCATCAGTAATTGTAGCTGATGTTGTGCTTGGTACAACATCCTCCCGTTTTGATCTTGAATTTATTGTGGCAACTTTTTCATAGGTCTGTTCTGTAAGCTTAGCAGTTTTACTATTAATAGTAAGGTTTTTTGAGTGCAGAATGATATCTTTCACTTGTTTGCTAGCTCGGAGGGTTATGGCTACTTGGCCAGTAAAGCTGGCATTGTCCAAATTAGGTATGAGCTTCAGTCGGTAGAAACTTGGCACGACTTCGGAAGGCAGGCGGAGATCTAACGATGGTTCGCCTTGAAGCTGTCCAAAAGGTTCCGTTTCATCCCAGAATTGTAAAGTATTTTGTGAACTTATCTGGAAACAATAAATGCGTGCATGAGGTGTATAAATGAACTTATCTAGAAACAATAAATAAGGGCGCGACCCATCAAATAGCATGTTCATTAACATGTTCGCGAATCCCATAAAATCTATTATAATTTTGTGTTTCTACAATACATGAAAATGTAGAATCAATATGAATCTAGTAACTGCGTAAGTACATACATATTGAATCTGTTGAGTTTAATTAAAAGGCACGGAATTCACCCAGTTGAAAGGACTTAATTATTATTTACATAAATACTTACAAGTATATTATTAGCGATAAATAAAACCGAGATTATGCATAACTTTGATAACATTTTGGTGGGTTGAATTATATATACATATCACAGTAAACGCAATGAAACTATGTCATTTGTTTTTGTTTAGTTAGCAATGACATGAAATCAACGCTCCATCACAGCGTTTTTAAAATTGACAATTTTCGATGTATTCATTTAAACTCGCGCACTAGCCGCGCGTCGCGCGCTCTCTAGCGACTCACCGATAACTTCTTGAGCCACAGACTAACTACTAATAAGTAGTTGTGCCAAAAACAAAATCAAAGTCATTTTGGTATGAACTTTTTCTAATATCATCGCAGCATAAATGCGGCAACTCCATTATAGCACATTTACGAAGCAAACTTACTTCGTAAATGTGCGATGTGTGTATAAACGGAATAAAATGATACAATTAATCTTCTAAAGGAAATTCTATTTGAACTTTGATAAAAACTATAAACCAAATTTATTTAATATTGACATTTACTCATCGTATCACTAGTAGTATCACTGTATCATTTAGTCACATTTACGAAGTATGCTTTACTGGAACGAAATAGTACAATCAATATTGATAGCCTGATTCTGAATTAAATGAAAAACCTGTAGAGGCCAAGCAAGCTAAATTTTTGTTAAATTTTATGCTCATAAGATGTTTGGCACGTTTTAGATACATGTGAAATATATGGGTCTATCAAAGTAGGTATAACAACTCACTTTTTTAAGCAGTATAAAACATACACTGATTAAAACTGGACTATGTCATTGTCTCGTAAGTGGATCGTAATGTTATGAATCGATAATGTTATAAGTAGGTAAGTACATACTCAAACTTTTTTGTGGGTTTATTTACATACGTAAATTCTGATAACAGTGTTTAACCAAAGTGCATCTAACCATTACCTTGAGGTTTAACAATATCTTATGTATAAGTACGTACTTACCAGGAGTGTCTATTGATAACAATAGATACTTACACGATTATGCTTACCTTAAAATAAGTGATGAAATGTGCAATTACTCCGACTATAACTGCTACTAGAATTGCAAAGATGACGAACCCGACGCATATACAGTGTGAAACGAAAATGCCTCCTTTTCGGCCGTATTGAATGTTTTCAGTGCCCTGTGTTTCATATGCCAGAAACTGCTGTCGGCTTGTAGATAAAGTCATTTTGCTAAATCATTCTGAAACAAAAAATTTAAGACATTTATTCAATTTTTTGGTATATAACTAAGTACCTAATCTACCATAGTTACTCTATAATTAGTAACACAGAGTAAAGTAAGTACCTTTCGATTTCATACGGAGAGTAACTACGTAGTGTTCGCAGTCCACACTGCGATTCCTATCCCAATGTTGTATACTGGAGCTTTATGTGAATAAGTGTAAGTAGGTACCTTACTCGGACATACGGATCGATGATCCTATTTCATGAATTCGTGAATGTGATTTTGATGATACCTACTATGATGGAACTCCTCAATGATAAATAGTTAAGTAATGTATCTTATTAATCGCAACACAACTATATTTTGTTGGTTACATATAGAATCTGCAGTTTTGTAAAGGAATCTAGATAATGTAGCGGTGGATAGTGTGGTGATTTTATGCGCTCTTTTTTTGATAACAATGGGACCTGATTTGAAATGGTGTACGGAACAATATGAGTAAAAATTTAATGAAGGGAGTTTTCGTGAGAACGATGCCGTTGTCGGCTTCGTATTAAATTTACCAAAACTTGTGTAATTTCATCTGTTGATCCTATGGTTCAGAATGGTGGATTGTTAATAATAGTGTTCATGAATGTGTACATAAATTTGAAAATCAACTCATACAAAAACGAAAAACGCGGTGTGAGTCTCCATAGAAAAGTATTGACCACTGGCTAAATAAGTAAAGCGCGTGAAACCCAACTAAAAAAACTTCACGGAACGGAACTACTTAGGTAGTCTGTGGACGGTCGCGCGGCGTCCATTCTTGTGATGTTTAGTAGATTCTATGGGCTCATTCAAACACCGAGGCACAGGCCACTAGGAGAGACTAGCACCGAGGCGCCTATTACAGAATTACGCTCAGTCGTGAATCTCTCAAGACTTCAAGACGAAATTTAATGGCTAACAAACATAATACATTTATTTATTTATTTAATTCGGCTTCCTATTGACAATTACACTATTTTAAATAATATTACTTACTAAACATACAATTTTGCTGAATGCATTGTCTATTTAAAGGAAACACAGCATGCAAAAAATAGCAGATAAATAATAACTAACCACATTGCAAATCGAAAAGGACTCTTATAAAATAAAAATAAAAACACCTATTGTAGTTGCAGAAGGCCACTACAATATATAATAATTACAAGAGAAATAAGAAAAGTTAGAGAGAATTTATGGCCGCACCGGCCATAACTTGGTTGACTTTAATTATAAATTTGGGAAAGCTGTCGCCGAAAATGTCTATAATATCACTATATTCATTAATTAAACGACACATGCGCGGCACTGGTGAATTGGCTCCCAATACAGTCCTTCGAAAAGGAGGGGCAAATGGAGTTATTGGCTTTCGTGGATATCTGAACGGTACTCTAAGCTTAAATTGTTTTAATAATTCAGGACAGTCAATTTTATTGTGTAAAAGTTTGTAAAGAATGACTAGATCAATTTTGTCCCGGCGATTAGACAACATTTGTATTTTAAAGAAAGCCAGTCTCCCCTTATATGACCAAATTTTATTTGCCCGTCCTACCGAATACGCCAAATGCCACGAAAACCTTTTTTGCACTCTCTCCAATCTTAATGTGTGTACGGAATAATGAGGCCTCCATACAGGACAACAATATTCAAGAACGCTGCGTACCAGACTATTATAAAGCAATACTTTTGTTTTTTGATTGTGAAATTCTTTCCCATTACGAATAAGAAAACCTAACATTTTGGATGATTTATTAGCAATATTTTCAATATGAGGAATGAAAGTAAGTTTTTGATCAAATATAACCCCTAAATCTCTCGTTGTGCTGACAATTTTTAAATTTGATGTTCCGATTTTGTAATTATAGCTAATGTTTTTGACTTTCCTACTAAATGTAATTTGAGAACACTTTGCGATATTAAGGGTCATGCCATTTATTTTGCACCATCTTGCTAAACTAATAAGGTCAAGTTGCAGCTTTTCAGCATCTTCAGAAGATTTGATTACTTTCAAAACTTTGAGATCGTCTGCAAACATAAAAGGAACACAGTGATTCAAACAATCAGGAAGGTCATTAATAAAAATGTTAAACAACAGAGGACCCAGGTGTGAGCCTTGTGGTACACCTGAATATATGGTAGGAAAGATTGTCGAGGCGAAACCAGCAGCCACAACATGAAAGTTGCGTTCAAAAAGATAAGATTGGACCCATTCCATCATACGACCTGTAATGCCGTAGGCAGAAAGTTTAAACAAAAGCACGGAGTGTGGTACTTTGTCAAAAGCCTTACTGAAGTCGGTGTATACTACGTCAACTTGATTGTTTTTATCGACAGCTTCAGTGAGGCTCTCTACAAAAGCTAACAAGTTCGTGCATGTAGACCTTTGTTTAATAAAACCATGTTGGTGATTTGTGATAAACTGTTTAAAATGTTGGTAGATATGCGGAAAAATTAAAGACTCTAACACTTTAGCAAATGTAGAAATAATAGAAATTGGCCGGTAATTACAGGCAACATTATCCTCTCCACTCTTAAATATGGGAACTACTTTAGCAGATTTCCATATATTAGGAAATATGCCAGATTGCAACGACATATTGTAAATTATACATAAAGGAAGAGAAAGGCTCTTGGCACAATACTTTATGAGTCGTGGAGGAATGTTATCTGGTCCAGCTCCTTTATCTATTTGAAGGTGTTCAAAAGCTTTTTGAACATCACATTTTGACAAGCTTAATTCTGAAAACCATAAGTTGTTATTAGTCGCTTTGTGGAGATACTCGGAAAGAGAATTGCTGCGTTCCTCATCTATATTGTTAATGTCTTTTTGGTATACTGATGCAAAGTAGTCTGCAAACAAATTACAAATATTTACGCCACCTGTAACAGTCTCTACCCCATCAGATAACGTTTCAGGGTATTTAGATATACCTTTCCTTTTAGCCTTTACGAATGACCAAAAATGTTTTGGGTTTGTGGTAATTTTATCTTCTATATAATCACGGTGTTTATTATAGCATTGAGTGGCCATTTTATCACAACGATCATTAAGTTTCTTGAGAATTATATCATCCATAGGATTTTTGTAAATTTTGTATCTTCTTAATATATTATTCTTTTCACGTATCATTCTAATTAAGCGCCTGTTAAACCAAACTGGGAATTTCGTTGGAGTTGGTCTACTTAATGGGACATGATTTCGAACAGCTTCATTTAAAACGGTATAAAATTTATCCACAACTTCATTTACGTTATTGCAATTATCAAATGAATCATACCAGTTGATGCTACCTAGGAATTCGTTTAAAATTTTATAGTCACATTTATTAAAATTATACCGTAGGCTGCTTTTAATTTTAAGTTTATTAACATTTTGTGTTTTTATATAAATATCCAATGTAGGATGAAAGAAATCCACGTTACAAAGTTCATAGTTTGACTGAGAAACTTCACTATTTTCAACATCTGTTAGTACTAAGTCAAGCACTTTACTTTTACAATTAAGTACTTTGTTAATCTGCTTCAAGTTGTTTAGACTAGAGAAATCAAGTAGTGTTTGTCCTAAAGGCCCAATTGCACAATTATTTTGTGGATTATCTATTAATGACCAGTCTATCTGACTCAGGTTAAAGTCACCTATTATACATGTTTTAAAATTATGTTGTTCAGAAACGCGATTACAGTTATTTAAAAAAGTATTAAGTAATGTTCTATCTAAATGTAAATAGGTGGCACAAAAAGCCATATGCTTGTCTACGTTTGAGGTTTTTACTTCTATTACAATCCACAAATCCTCGCAATCACTCTCCCAGTCTATCATGCGTTTTGACGTAATATTTTTATTCACAGCAATTAAAACTCCTCCGCCTTCCTTTTTTACATTACTTATTTTAGATGTCTCTCTATCTCTTCTGTACACATAATACCTATTATCAAACAATTCTTGACTTAAAACATTACTATTCAACCAAGTTTCAGTAAGTATGATTATATCATAATTTGAACAAGCCAATCTTTTCATAAATATTTGAGTTTTGGATTTAAGGCCTCTCACGTTTTGATAAAACATATGTAACGAACCAAATTTTATTTCAGTGATGACAAAAAAAACTTGCTATTAAACTAAATACAGTAACTAATTTAAACTAACTTATTAATACAGTCCATGTCCCGAATGTACTTAAAGTCGGAATCATCAGTTTTGCGCATATATATCCTTCCATTTCTCACCCACACATACTTATATCCCTTTTCTCGGGCGGCAAACCTTGCTGCAGCATGGAGGGATTTATTATGGGCGGATAAGTGTTCACAGACAAAAACAGGCTTTTTTTCTCCCCGGATTCCAATGTGTGCCGTATTTAACTTGTCATCTGTGTGTGTTTTATTGTATTTTATAACGGCAGCTAAAACATTATCACGAAGTCTCGGAGAGCTAAGCTGCACTATGATAGATCGAGGTCTAGAACTCGAAGGATTCATCTTTGCAACACGGGAACAATTCAGAATATTGCCATCGGTGATGGTGCAGCCCACGAAGCTACACATCTGTGATGTAATACTAATTAGATTTTCGGTCTTGCTTTCCGGTACACACTGTATTTCTATGTTGCTAGTGCGATTAAGTTGCTCCATCTGATTGTATTTGTGACACAACTCCGTAACTGTAACTCGTAAGTTGTCATTCTCCTCTTGAAGTCTTTTAATCTCGTTATTATTTTCTACCGATTTTTTTTGCATATCATCATATTGAGAGCCGAGAAATGTCACAGAGTTCTTGAGATCCGATATATCGGCCTTAATAGAATTTAATTCTTTTGAAATCGCCTTTGTAATCGTAGTGTCTATTTTTGTCAACAAGATGTTCATCTCAGTTTTTATAATATCTCGCACATCTTCTTGAGTTAAAGATTTGACCGAGTCCTGTGTAGGGGAAGAAATAGCGGGTCTCTTAACCGACCGCTTGTTGTAGTCGCTTTGTGTTGACCGCACTGGCGTGTTGTCATTTTTACCCTCCTTGGATTTAGTGCTCAGACATAAGGGACATTTCCACCCAGCCGTTTCTTTACCGGCGTTGTTTAAGCATTTTAAATGATAAGCCTTATTGCATTGGGTACAAGTCAAGTACTTGTCCTCAGTCATGCCCAAGTCGCAACACCCCCAAGATGATTTATTCGCCTTATGCATCTTAAATATTTAATGTTGATAAACTACGAATAATTGTGGGTGTGCTTTTTTACAATCAAGTTGAGGGTAGGATATTATAAAATCACCAAAACAATATGAGGAGAAATTATCTTTGTGGTACTCACAGTTTCAATTAATATTATGTCACAACGCAATATTATTAACTTTGTAATACGCTTGTTATGGTGGTGCACAATTTATTCCATAAAATCAATTATATGACAGTAAAAATTAATTTTAAACTGGAGCCAATTCAAAAGCGTCCTTCTCGGTTTGCACCACGGCGTGATCGATACATACATTTTAGCTCCATGATAACGCATTGCAAATGATAAGGTTTTATGAGGTGGAACGATGAAATTCTGAAGTATAGAGACTGGTAATCTAGGCTTTCATTATTGAAATCACATAGTGAATGAAATCTATTCTGTGGTACCTAGTACCTACCTACTCGAACCATATTTGTACCTCTCAATGATCTTGGTACCTAGTTATCTATTTTTGAAGTAATCCTATAAAAAAAGTCAGATACCCCGCTCGGAACATGGCAGTTTTTTTATAAGATCTGTGTTTACACACGCTTGATTTGGGGAGTAAGCTGGTGAATGCGAAGCGAGGCGATCGGAAGTTGATTTACGTAGATCTCCATTGCCAACATAACAAAGTTAAAAAATGTATTATTATGCTGGTATATCCGGTAAAATGCAATTTACAATTATCTAAATGGCGATATTAACATTAAACAAAGCCAAAACAAAGTTATACCGGCTGATAGATGGAGCTTAGATTAGCTCCATCTAGAAGTTTTACTTCAGTCGTGTGGTCTAAAGCACACTCGTTTTTTTAAACTCTTTGTATCTACCTGAAAGAGTTTCCGCATGTAATGGTAATGTTTACGAAACTTTGATTGCAATGCAACAGGAGAAATTTTCATACTAACTATGCACATAAACTGCGTATTCAAACTGTCAAATCCATACAAATTTGTGTTTCTATCGGTTGCAATCGAGTTACGTGATCACCCAGCAGGTTACAGGTACCACCAGGTTGTAAGGCCTGTTATTACATTAATGGTCTATTATTGTTATATACCGATAGAAGTAGGTAGGTATTGAGGTTTATAGGTAGGTATCGCGGCGGGCGTATCGGATGCTCGTGCGCATGCGGGCTGATAACGCTTGGAAAGGCTTGAAAGTTGAAAACTAGCATTATGCAGGTTTTGTCACAGAATAAAATACATAACATTTTGCTTAGAAATGTTTCAGTTGGAGCATAAATAGTAGATTGTTTATATTTTTAACTTTAGATAGATGTAGGTACAAACATAGGTACATAGGCGAACTTAATGCTAGAGAGCAATATCTTCCAGTTAACCTGGAAACTTTGTTGGAGCATAAATAGTAGATTCTTCATACATAACTCATTTTTTTAATGTTAAACGGAGCAAACAAGCATAGAAAGCAACTAGGCAAGCATGCCCTATTTTAGACCACGTCATTGCTGACATCAGGCGAGACAATGGTCAAATATTTGGCTTATAATCAATAAATTAAAACAACTATAAAATAATCACGGAATTTAGGAGGGGGGTATATCGTATGTCCCAATTTCGAGGTCTCTGTTCCATGAGCGGATACTTCCGCTTGACACAATTCATGGAACATTCTGTTTAGGCAAATAGGATAGCTCTGCGTCCAGCTAACAAGATACGCCCTTCCCCAATTAACATTCTACAGAAAAAATCACAATTAAAATGAACTGCAACAATACCTATTTCATAAACCTAAGTGTCATGACATGCTATTATGTATTATGTTATTTAAGCCACAGAATGGATAAGTACTAAATCTGTATGTGGATACATAGATCAAGAATTAGTACTGAAAACACACGTTTGCAGTACTGTTTCTTGATGAGCTATTTTAATTATTATCATCATAATCTAAAATGGTCAGTCAAAACCGCGAGAAGCCGTTGGATGTATGAAGAGATTAGTAGCTGTTCAAACTTTCAAAGTGGCGTTCTATAGGGAGGCCTATGTTTAGTCGATGATGTCTTGCCGCTAATGATGATGAACAACTCCATTTATGTCTAAGAAGGTATTATTGTTTTAATCAGAGCCTTATTGGTCTCGATCGTGCGCGACATATTACGTAGTCTGCGTCTAAGACAATAGGGATGTTGCTTTGTTTCCTGTACACCTATGGACATGGGGACTGACATTAAAGATCTTAGACAAAGGACTAAGCACAGAATAATGGAGTTGTAGAAATAATTATTTATAGATAGATTGGGTAGGTATTTCGTAATCTGTGTGGGTTGCGATGAAAGAATCACGGATTTGGTGATGGATTAATGGAACTACTTATATCTACATACCATGTTTTCATTCCCCCAAAACGGACTGAGAATAAACGAAAACCGATCAATTTAATATCCTTTTAAAGAGGGATTATCAATCGCCGTAATGTCCTTGAAGACTTAATTGAAAAATACTTGTATCATATAATCATCCACATAATATACATTTCCAGTTATTTTGATTTAAAAACCAAACTTTTGATGAAATGTCTAAGCAGCCAATTTGGAAGAATTTTTCGGAGGGGAGATGTAATGAGGTAAAAAACATAAAAAGGAACAAAAAACCATGCAATCGAGTTGAGATTTCCTTCCTATTTTGAAGTAAATTGTAAAATAATTGAAAAATTCCGTTATTGTACCTACTTTGGTTTTTACATTTTAATTGAAAACCTATGGCGAAAATCGCTTGTTATTTTTAAAGAACGCGGGCCTCATGGGACTGGCTTGGACCATTGGCTCACCGCCAAGTCTGCCATTTATGATTGACAATAATCACTCATCAACATACTCCAGAAAGCTAATTAACAATTTGTCCTCTAAAAATACGTACGTGTAAATTTAATTAATTGTGACGGCAAATTAGTGCTTATTTAATTTTCTTTCATGCATATGTCCTTATAGAGATTATTGGCAGTATTTTTATTTTTAATTAACTTTTTTAATTAATAAAGCCATAGCCATCTATACTAACAGTAACTAACTTTTACTCGCCATGAAAACTTAAAATCGTCAAACATGGATGATCGTTATTCCGAACCGAATATGTGGCCGAACTATTCGTTTCATTTTGCCGTACATTCAGTCAAAATTAAAACTTCAACAAAAGGTCCACTGCATTTTAAATATTATAGGAATAACTTTTATGTCAATAGCATGTCGGGCCGGGCCAAAAAAATTAATAATGAGTAGTTTAGAAATGGGAGGACATTTTGTAACTTATATATTTTCCAAGCGATGATCAAAATTGGTGTAGGAAACCTGACGGATATTTTTGACCTACAGTCAAAAAATAAGATAAAGTTTTTTACCCCCCACTTTACAAGTATGACAATCCCTTAAATTTAATATTACCTTAATTATAGAATTAAGGTAATTTTTACGGGTCTTTCAGAATTGACCACTTTAAACCACAAAGCAAATCACGGGGTACAGTAAAATATTTTTTTATCTCCACACACGTTATCGCATCACCTCATAAGGGTTCCTTGTAGACCTTGCGATACTAAATTAACAATTAGTCCAAAACTAAGCTCGGTTGTACTATGAGAACCAGATAACTGATACAATACTTAGATACTTTATTGTTGGTAAATACATACGTACATAGAATACAATATAACACCCAGACACGGAACAAAAATCGATGTTCATCACACAAAAGTTTGTTCTTGGTGGGAATCGAACCCACAAACCCTACTATACCGATACTACTTAACCATAAAAATAAAAAGTACCAACGCCATGCGGTTTCATCCGAAAAATTCTCGTTTTCCTCCGGAAGTTCTTAATTTTTGAGGATATAAAGGTCGGATTTTCATTTTGTCGGATCATAGTTTCGTTAGCTGAACTTAATTTCTGTTGAAGTAAAAGCCGAACAAACCAACGACATTTCACTTTTATTATTAACGATGTATGCAAATGCATTGCTGTATTTGCCTACCTACGTATGCATATGTAGGTGGAATAGCAAAAACATAAGTATGAACACATACTTAACTTTTGTAATGTTAATGCTATAATCAAATAATGAAACAGATGACTGGTTCAGAAAACCTACTTGTATACGCATCTACATACCTATCTACACGAGAAAAACACTTCCAAACCATGAAGTAAATTATCCTAATACGAATATCAAACTGTTTATTTGTACAATATATAAACAGCATATACCTAATTTTGACATTGAATAAAATAATATTATTAAATTCACCTAAAATATTTAAAGAAAAATAAATAAGTAATTACTAAATATTTTTTAACCTACCGTCAGTTTAGTCCAAAAAGGTTTCACTTTATTTACTTAAATTTAAAAAAAGCACATCACTGTCGTTAAAGTCACTGACAAAAAACCCACTAAAACTGGAATTAAAAACTTATCGTTCAAATTTTAATTTCCAACGTCAAGAGCTGTGCACGCGACTCGAATCTATGGCGTTATGCACACTCCTACGGTGTTCGCAATTTACGTGCTCGACGACCAGCGTAACTAGAACCGTTGTACGGTAAGAGTTCCATTCAAGCTTGAGCTGCAGCTCATTGAGCGGGAGCTCTTAAGAATGGTTGTCGGCAATGAGAAGTAGCAGTAACAATTTTAGCCGACCTTGCCAATAAATTATAAAATTGTGTTTTCTGCGACTATCGGTAGAGATAAGAACTGTACCCATAAGTTCTTGGATGCAGTTTGAACTAACACTAATCTATAGCCATATACCTAGATATATTTACGAAGTGGGTAACAAATATAGTCCAAGTGGCTATATGACCTACACCTATTATTTGGATTTATCTGGTTACAATCCCAGAATAAACAGTAGTAGGTACTACGCAATCGCCAACACTCAAGAACCTATTGTCCACTTGCCCAGGATTCCTAGTTATGACTACCAGCCGGTAAAACAATATAATATTATAATGGTTAACCGAATTTAAAACAATTACGTGAGTCAGGCGGGCATTTCCATTTACGTAGAAACTTTACTATCGTAATAATGTAATGTAAGTATTACAAGCAACCTGCACACGTATCAACAATTTCTGATTTATGACGAACACTTTGGAAGTGGTATAATCTTGTGTGGTAGGTGTCCTTTGATTGATCATTTTTGATCATGAATTGCCTACGTCGCGTCGCGTACAATCCAGAAAGCATTTTCTTTCTGCGTTTTATTTAAACTAAACTCTTGACATGAAATATTTCTTTTACCTTTTAAATTTTTTTTATGTTAGTGAATGATGTGACTGGCTAGTCGTTTACCTGATGTTAAGCGCCACGGCCGCGCATAACAGAACAGTGTCACTCGGAACCCCAAAACATAGAGTTTTGACACTGCACTGCGCACATCATCCTGAGATATCAGCACAGTCTGGTAATAAAATTACTCGACTGTGAGATCAGATCATAAAGTCTCAACTGCCCAGTAATTTCACTAGTTAAAGTGCCCTTCAAACCGGAACACAGTAGTGCTTGCACACTACTGCTTGGCGGCAGAATAACTGGCATATCGGTGGTACCTACCTAGACGAACTTTGCAACAAAGTCCTACCACCTATGATATTACATATTGACAAAATAGATTTGATTCAAATCCTGAAATAAGAGGTTGGGGCTTGAAGAATAAAGGAAAACATCTGTAGCTTAGTCTAGGGCATTTTATAGGTAGCCACAGATCTATATACCTGACTGTAGTCGATCATTATCACCAAAAATCAGGTTACTACAATAGGTCCCGTCACGTAAGAAAAACGCTGATTGTTGACCTGCGCACGGACGCTTTTGTTTAATTCCAGTTGTTTAAAGGACTATGTAGCTAGTAAAGTACGTAATATGATTCTACAGTAATTATTATACATAATTAGGTACTGCCTTCAGTTCAGTACTTTAGAAAAAGGAGGAATTCAAAAACCGCTCATTGCGCAGGTAACGGCTAGCGTTCTAACGGACGCGTGCGAACTACCCTCACTTTCACATCAAAAATCTATTGCTAAACATTCCAAGTACCTAGCCTAAGAAACAGAGCCTTGACAGAGAGATGGATAACAAAGTGATTTCGCCTTGTTTTTCTAAAAGTCTTCACTTTGGTACGGGCACTTGGAGTTCTTAAAATTATTGTCATTATCATAGAAATATAACCTCTAAGGTCATTATGGTTTACGCGCCTGTTTGATATTGGGAACACTCGTACATGAGCATACATAAGTACTCTCAACATACTCCACCAATGACGTCATCCAGACAGACGAACAGCTGTGCATTTTATAAAGGTAAACCTATACTTATAAAGTTATAAATATATTTACCCAATTTAAACATACGCTTATATGATCATGACGTAAGCTGTACGTATTACTCGTATTTACACTGTGCGGGTACGTAGTGTGTAGGAAGCTTGGTCTTATGAAAACAAATACTTAATACCATTGAACTATGACGCGAAAAACTGGAGTGTTAACAAAACCGAGGCACTTCTTCCTGAGTACTACAATGAATATCTTTATTTAGACGAAACTAATATATATATAATAACCAACAAATATCGGATTGCTTGTTTGCATTGAATAGGCTCTGAAACTGTAGGGCCAATTTGAAAAATTCTTTCACTATTAGTGCTACATTATCCCTCATGAACATAAACGTAAGAATATTTATATATAATACCTGTGCGATGATATATGACGACGATGACTAGGACGCGAAGAACTGAGTGCTAAACAAAACTGAGGCATTTCTTCCTGAGTATTAACAATGAATATCTTTTTTATTTATTTTATTTTGTTGTCTTTACTTATTAACGATATTTTATTTGTTTTATGATATGTATTGTGTGTGTGTTCTTGGAATATATTTTATATAATTATATATTTCTATCTATTAAGACGAAACTAATATTTAACGAACAGAGATTGGATTGCTTGTTTGTAATGGGCCGATTTGAAAAATTCTTTCAACTTTTGGAGTCCTACATTATCCCTGATGAAAAGGAAATAATATACATATAAAATACAGGTATTTTATAAAAAGGATTTATCCGCTGATTCATATAGCCCAAATAGCTGGACGTAGAGATATATTTTGAGGATGTTTTCTTTAGATAGTTTGAAGTAATAACAAAATGTTTAAAATTTTAGGAGGCAAATGGGGTGTTAAAGATTGTATGGAAAACCATCGGTCAAACAGGCGGGTAGGCGGGTATTTACACGCCTGGTCTTCTATGGGCAATATTTTAGTGTCCTTTGATCACCCGTAAGGTCTCATTATGTGTGGTAATGCGAGTGGGTTTCTAATGAGTCCAAATCGAGTTATATATGTCGGAGGAAGCTAGTAGTTTAGTTGATTGCTGTTTACATGCATAATGCTTAATATGGTTTTGATTATATTTTAATTACTTTCAAAATTCTTTATTCAATTTAATTTAATTTGTTAAATTTTCCTATTGCTTAAAACCCTTACTAATGTAATAAAAGTTGTAAATACTGTAATTCACAAAGCAACCAATCAGAGCAGAGCACGTGCCTCGAGCGAGGTCGAGGCGCCATCTTTACTTAAAGGGACAGATTGTTTTTCTTGGGTTAGATTGCTCGGAAGGGTCGAGGTGATCAGACCGATCGAGTTGGATCGCTGGTGAAGTAAGATTGGTGCCCCGAACTCGCTGCTCAAAGTGTGTGAATTAAATAATTGTGTAAACTATCTAAAATTAAATAAAATTATTGTGTGTTATTGTGTGTACGCGTATTTTGTGCTCGCATCCTACCCCAATGACGCCCACTAAGCCCGCAACTAGGGATGATGCCAGCGGGAACGGTGCTTCCCCGACATATATTATACTGTAACATGCTGGAAATTACCTAGATTTTTGGGAGTAAAACTTCTTTACACACGCTTGACTTGGGAAGTAAGCTGGTGAAGGTAAGGCGAATAGAAGTTGAAGTTGGCTCACGTAGTAAAATTTTTATTATTATGTTAGTATGTCCGGTAAAATGGTAATTTCAAAGGCGACATCAACATTGAACAACGGCCGATAGATGGAGCTGAACTAAAGAAGTTTTACTTCAGTTGTATGGTTGTAGGTTTGCATTTGACCTTGTCTCACCTGATGGAACGTGACGGCGCGGTCGACAACGGGACATTACATGCCTGTCTAAAAGATACTAATACAATCTTGCCTGAAAAATTACTCGTTTTTTATTTGTGGTAGGTTTGCATTTGACCATGTCTCACCAGATGGTAAGTGACGGCGCGGTCGACGACGGAACATTACATGCTTGTCTAAAAGATACTAATACAATCTTGCCTGAAAAATTACTCGTTTTTTATCTGTGGTAGGTTTGCATTTGACCTTGTCTCACCTGATGGTAAGTGACGGCACGGTCGACGACGAATCATGCTGTCTAAAAGACACCAATACAATCTTGCCTGGATAATTCATAGATTATATTATTCAGGATACAAAGACACTGGTAAGTTGTTCCATTCCTTTACCGCCCGCGCAATAAATGTTGAAGTGAAACGCTTTGTGCGCATTGGAGGAATGCCCATCATAATTATACGGATGTCGTGTTTCCGCGCCGTGTTGTGCGGTGGTAAAAATGACAGACTTAGCTATAACACACCCATAATTAAACCTCGCCGCTTCATATTCAATACCCGTTCGGTTCAGCGCTGTAGCTAGAGTCAGATTTGTGTTAGGGCAGCATTGGTTAAAGGTAGGGCGGAAGGATTTTTTTAAATCATGATTGCTAATAATAATAATGCAGTGTACATTTGACTGGCCCGATAGCTCAGTTGGTAGTAGGCCTTTTTTTTTTTTTGAGGGGGGGAAATGCCCTCGCACTTCCCTGCCACCACCCCCGTGGTGGTGGAGCGTATGTGGGACTCGAACCCACTAAAACCCCCCCGTGATCCGACCGCCGCCGGGATGGGGCGAGATGAAGACGCACTGCATTAACCATCTCGCCCCGGCGGTAGTTGGTAGTAGGCCTGCCCAGGACAAACATTTGTGTGATGAACATAGGTGTTTGTTCTGTGTCTGGGTGTTGTATTGTATTATAATGTATGTATTTACAAACAAAAACTATCTAAGTATTGTATCAGATATCCGGTTCCCATAATACAAGCTTTGCTTAGTTTGGGACTAGATGGCGCTGTGTGAGATGTCCACACATTTATTATTTAGAAGGCCACACGTTTATTGTTATCATTTAATGCGATTCGTAACAAATAATCTCTGCGACAGGACATGGCTCTAAGATTTTTTTATTTCAAACTATGAACAATTTAATTATAATAATTTATCTTAGTTTTTGGTATTTTTAAGGTAGGGCACTGTGATTTCAATGTAGGGCATTGCCCCACAATGAGTGTGGGAAAGTGGTATAATGATGGTGAAACGTTTCTTTTCGTGTTGTTTCCAAAAATCCATAGAAGCTTCTGGTTGCCACCACTTTACTAGGAGTATGACTTGACTAGACTAGAGGATGACTTGGACTGTGACTTGACTTGACATTTCTACATTTGTTATACCCATATTTCATTTAATATAATATAATATAATATAATATAATATAATATAATATAATATAATATAATATAATATAATATAATATAATATAATATAATATAATATAATATAATATAATATAATATAATATAATATAATATAATATAATATAATATAATATAATATAATATATATATTTATTTATATATATATATATATATATATATTATGTAGAAATGTCAAGTCAAGTCACAGTCCAAGTCATCAAGTTAAGTCATCCTCTAGTCTAGTCAAGTCATATTCCTAGTAAAGTGGTGGCAATTAGAAGCTTCTATGGATTTTTGTAAACAACATATATATATATATATATAACTTGAGAAATTATCAATTACTTGACACCTGCTAAATACACAAAAGTGTGGAGCCAAAAAAAGGGGTAGATGGCGTAAACGATGGGAAGACGATATTAAAGCCATAGCTGTAAATGCATGGTCAAGAACAGCCAGAGAAAGAGAGAATGGTAGAAGCTGGAAGAAGCCTATGTTAAAATAAGAAAAACAGATACAATTATTTAGATGTTAGTACTAACTTAAAAAATAAGCAAATCCGAAATAAAGGCTATAATATTATTATTGTAATACTACCGAATTCTACTAATAGGTACCTACCCTTTTTTAAAGTCGATTGAAATTGAAAATAATTTAACACGAGTACATTCATACTGATACAAATTCCGTAAATTATTACCGAAAACGTGATGTACGTGGCAAAACGACTAATCTCTACACGTGCATTACTTATGCGCATTTTCATGGTGATTAGTGAAATTCGGCTCAGCTTGCGTAGTAATAGAATTCAATGTTAATTTTCATTTAAAGCAATAATCTGTTTTAACCGATTTGCGCTGCGCTACGATGAAGGTTGAAAAGTTTTTGGTAGGTATTTTACCTTATTATTATTATTATTTTTACGTTTTTCTCCACACTTTTGTGTATTTAGCCAATGTCAAGTAATTGATAATTGATCAAGTTATCAATATTTCACGCAAATATGTGTCAAGTCACAGTCGAAGTCATCAAGTCAAGTCATAGTCAAGTCAGTCTATTCAGTCATACTCCTAGTAAAGTGGTGGCAACTTTACTCGAAGCTTCTATGGAGTTTTGGAAACAACACGAAAAGAAACGTTTCACCATCATCATACCATTTTCCCACACTCACGCCTGTCACGCCATCCAGCACTTAACGAATAGAATGCAACCAATTTTATGCACTAACACTGAAAATAACACAAGTTTTGGAAAATAATACAATGCGGTGACGCAATCTTTTTCGCTTTCCCTCCAAAACTCCTACCTGATTTCTACCGCAGAAGACTTAAATCCTTCCTTCCACAGAGTGTGAAGTATTTACATTTCACACAGCGCCATCTAGCCTCAAACTAAGCAAAGCTTGTATAATGGGAACCAGATAATTGATACAACACTTAAATACTTTTGTTTGTAAATATATACAATGAATACAATAAAACACCCAGACACAGAACAAACATCAATGTTCATCACACAAATGTTTGTCCTAGATGGGAATCGAGCCCACAACCTACAGCTTAGAGGGCTACTACCAACTGAGCTATCGGGCCAGTCCAATATAGGTAAGTCCTTTCGAGTCAGTGTTTCCGTTCTTTTTTTAACTGTGTCCTATCAGGTGATAGGCATAAAAAGCTATCCTACTCTCAGAGAAGCCATAAACATTAATTGTGAAAAAATCGCACCTCATTTTTATCGCGGTCAAAAAACAATAAAATACGTGTGTCTAGGGTTATTGGGCCACTTTAGCAGACCTAATCATAACATTCATCGGTATCATAACAATGTGTAATAATATGTCAATATGAGAGCGAGGTAACATCTGGTTTTGGTATTTTCCCAACGCAGGGTTCCGTTAGACATTTATAAAACGGGCTAAATATTCATTTTTTTTTTTTTTTTTATTATTTTTTTTTTTATGTTAAGGAATGATGTGACGAGCTAGCCGTTCGTTTGACGTTGAACGACACGGCTGCCCATATCAGCTGCAGTGTCACTCGGAACTCTCAAGTATAGAGTTTCGCGTTGGTGGAGTTTACCCTACCAAAAATGGTCTTCTAAGCGTCACTGTTACTCCCTGTTCAATTCCTTGCGTATTACAAGAAAACTCGGTATTTGCTAGGGCTGAGAAGGTGAATATTATCAATAGGTTGATTTCCACTTCATCTGCTAAAGACGTTGTTGCAGAAACATCTTGTGTGGAACAGATCGATGCACATCAGATAAAAGTTGGTAAGTCGGTTATCAGGTCAAGCGTGATTCATAAGTTTAGATTTAATGTCTGGCTACTATCAAGTACCAGTTGCCGCACAGCATAAACACCTAACCGCGTTCGTCACGCCGGACGGACAATATGAATTCAACCGTATGCCGTTCGGTTTGGCAAACGCGCCCGCTGTATTCCAGCGGATGATGAATCACGTTTTAGGACCTGCACGGTTCACTAAGGCTACCGTGTATATTGATGATCTATTGATTTATGGTAGAAGTATAGAGGAGGCTCTGCATAGACTAGAAGAGATACTACGACTTTTGGATGATGCTAAACTAAAATTAAATTTATCTAAATGTAGTTTCCTCCAAAATCAGATCGACTATTTGGGGTATGAGATTAGCATTTCGGGAATGCGACCAGGCGAAGCGAAAATCCGTTGTGTATCTGATTTTCCCCAACCAGAAAATGTACATTCTGTTCGTCAGTTTTTGGGATTGATTAGCTATTTTAGAAAATTCATCAAGGGTTTCGCGGAACTAGCTTCCCCACTTACGAAATTACTAAAGAAAAATGAAAAATGGGAATGGACTAGTGAGCAGCAGGAAGCTTTTGAGGTACTGAAAGCGAAATTAGTCAACAGACCTCACTGCAAAAGAAAAAGCAAACTTGTTTGCCACTCTCTTTGCAGAAGCTTCGCGTTTAGATACTGCTAATGAGGTACCTCCCTGCCTTCCACAATGCGGTGTTTTCATGCCGGAAATACGCATACGTCAGAAGGAAGTACTAAAAACATTACGCAGTCTAGACGTGAACAAAGCCAGTGGTCCCGATGGTATACCTGCAATTGTACTTAAGAGCTGTGCACCCGAGTTGTCTCCCATTCTAACACGCCTATTTCGCCTCTCTCTAGACACCGGAATAGTCCCTATGAGTTGGAAGCTAGCCAACGTACAACCTGTACCTAAGAAGGGCAGTCGTGCTGATCCTGCCAACTATCGACCCATCTCAATTACCTCCATTCTCTGTAAGAGTATGGAGCGTATAATTAACAACAAACTCTTGGCATACCTTGAAGACAATGATCTCCTCAGTGACCGGCAATACGGATTTCGCCGAAACCGGTCCACTGGGGATCTTCTCGCGTATGCCACTCACATATTGAGCGAAGCCTTAGAGATGCATGGAGAGGCACTTGCTGTATCTCTAGACGTCTCTAAGGCATTTGATCGGGTCTGGCACGACGGTCTTCTGAATAAGCTTCCATCTTACGGACTACCTGCTGGTTTGTGCACTTGGATATCAGACTTTTTGAGGGAACGATCGCTTAGAGTAGTTCTTGATGGCTGCTCTTCCGATCAATTAGCTATTAATGCTGGTGTACCTCAGGGGTCAGTTCTTTCAGCAACACTATTCTTACTCCACATCAATGATTTGCTAAAGCCCGGTACCTTTGGGTATGCAGATGATAGTACTGTTGTTGAAAGATACACATCCAGTGCCCGAGCCAGTGGTGACGATGTCCGGATTGAGAGAGAGGCTATGGTTGAGCGCATGAACCTGGCTTTGAAAGCCGTGTCCGATTGGGGCGATGCTAACTTGGTTAGGTTCAATGCTGCAAAAACACAGGCGTGTTTATTCACTGCTAAAAAGAGCCCACTCCATCTGGCTCCTTCATTCCGTGGTGTATCTGTAAGTTTAGGAAACCATCTTGAGCTTTTGGGTGTTGATCTCACGTCAAACCTAAACTTTGGATCCTACATCGAGTCCAAAGCCAAAGTAGCTTCAAAAAAACTCGGCATATTGTCCAAGGTAAGGCGGTACTTCACACCTGGACAGCTTCTAAATCTGTATCAAGCACAAGTCCGATCGTGTATGGAGTACTGCTGCCACCTGTGGGACGGGTCTGCCAAGTACCAGCTTGAGGCTCTGGACTCGATTGAACGGCGTGCCAAAAGGCTCATTGACGACGACACTTTGGTTGGTGAAAGGCTCCAGAGCCTTGCACATCGACGTAAGGTGGCAAGTCTGTCGGTTTTTTACAGATTACACCACGGTGAATGCGCTCAAGAACTGCATGATCTAATTCTCCCATCACCATTCCACTACCGGACTACTAGACGCTCGGCTAAGCGCCATCCTTTTGTGGTCGAAATACCACCCATTCGTACCAAGCGATTTGACTCAACGTTCTTAATTAGAACGGCTAAGGAATGGAATGCCCTGCCAGCGTCTGTGTTTCCGGCGAAATATGACCCGGGCGTGTTCAAGAGAAGAGTGAATAGGTATTTACTTGGCTAGCATGCTACACCTTCGATCGCATCGTCACTTCCCATCAGGTGAGAGCGTGGTCAAATGCTAGACAAGTTACGACCACACTGCAGAAACAGAGCTCCACACGGATGCCAGTAGAGTAGGCATAGGTGCAATATTGTTGCAACGGACCCCAGAGTCAGAATCTTTTAAGCCGGTGGCATACTACAGTCGCCAAACTACTCCGGAAGAAAAAAACTTCCACTCATACGAGCTTGAGACTTTGGCAGTGGTCTGTGCTCTCAAGAAGTTTAGAGTTTATGTACTGGGGAAAGAATTTAAAATCATCACTGACTCTAGTGCTCTTCGTTCTACGTTCCAAAAACGCGATCTCATACCCCGTATAGCACGATGGTGGCTCGCGTTACAGGAGTTCGATTGTACAGTGGAATATAGGGCAGGTAAACAAATGGCTCATGCTGATGCGCTCTCAAGAAATCCTGTTAATGACACTGCTATCCCAAACACTTTACATTGCCCGACTATACTGGCTATCAGTGACGAAGATTGGCTCCTTACGCTTCAGTTAGGTGACACGGAACTAGGTAGGATTCGAGACATTGTTACAAGTGAATTAGATTCTAAGGGACTTGAGTACATTAAAGAAAACTATATTGTGCGAGACAGCAAGCTATACAGGTGCTTGAATGGAGACAAATCTGATATTAGATGGGTAGTTCCAAAAGGCGCGAGGTGGCAGGTATGTAAAAAGAATCATGACGAGATAGGTCATGTTGGCTATGAAAAGACGCTGGATCGAATAAAGAAATTCTATTGGTTCTCGAAAATGTCACGGTTTGTTAAGAAATACGTAGGCTCATGTATTGAATGTGCGTACACTAAGAAAAGATCTACAACGCGTGAAGGGTTGCTTCATCCTATAACCAAAATTGAAACACCATTTCACACTTTACACATTGACCACCTCGGGCCTTTTGTAAAATCGAAGAGGGGACATACCCATTTATTGGTTGCAGTTGACTCGTTCACGAAATTTGTCTTCATAAAAGCAGTTAGAAATACCAAAACTCTTAACGTGATCAAAGTGCTAGAAGATATTTTCGATACATTTAGGACTCCTGACAGAGTTATAAGTGACCGCGGTAGCTGTTTCACCTCGCACGCCTTCAAAAGGTTCTGTTTAGATAGAGGTATTAAGCACGTGTTAAATGGGGTGGCAAGCCCTAGGTCAAACGGGCAGGTGGAAAGATACAATAGGACCATTCTAGACTCACTGACAGCACAAAACCTTAATGATAATGAGAAAGATTGGGACAACAAGTTAGGCAGGATACAATGGGGTCTTAATAATACTCTACAAAAAACTATAGGTAGGGCACCCTCAGAGGTAATGTTTGGCACTATGATGAACAGTGAAAGAAATCCAGTACTTAATGAGATAGCAGATGTGATTCGTAAGCCAAGTAGCTTATCGTCTCTAAGGGAAGAGGTTAAAGATAAAATTGATAGAGAACAAGTGCAACAAAAACTGCATTACGACAAAGGGCGAAAACCGGCACGTACTTACAACAAAGGTGACTTAGTTAAAATAGCAAAAGCAGCTTTTCAAAATGATGGTAAAAGCACTAAGCTACTACCTACGTATGAAGGGCCTTTTAGAATTTCAAAAGTTTTAGGAAACGATCGTTACAAAGTGGCTCCTATTTCCGGATTTGAAGGCATGAAAAATAAGCGTAAGACAACTGTTGCTTCGGATCGATTGCAACCCTGGATACACATAGTATCCCTAGAACTTGGTGACGATGACGACGCTGAACCTACTTTAAGTGATGGCAGTGACGTAGACGTTGAAACGACAAATTGATTGTATTACATACTGATTTTAGCGTGGTTTCTAATGATTTGGAATGGATAAATGTTTTTATTTTATTTTATGAAAATTTTTTTTTTGGTTATTTGTTTCAGGTCAAGGGCGAGAATGGATGGGTTCGCACTTGACTTCATTGTGATTTATAATTGGATAGCTGGAGAGCGAAATGGAATGGATTCGCTATATTTATACAAAGAGAGTTCCTCGAGAATTGGATGGGTTCGAGGTTAGAAATAATTTGATGTAATGTTAACGCTATTGTTTAATGGATTTACTTTGATTAAAAGGATGAGATTCTTTGACTGAACTGTAATTTACCCGCTATAAATTTTGTAGCGGAAATTGTAACAATGTAATGATTATAATAATTTAGCTTATCCTGTAATACTATGCAAAACGATGAACGATTGATAAATTATAAAATATACAGTTAAAAACAAAAACGTAAAATTAAATAATAATGTATTAATTTACTCATAATATATTGTTAAAATTAGAGATATATATAAAAGTGAATGACTACCGAATGACTCTCACCACGGCATGCACCGAGTGTAAGGTTTGCAACAGAGGCGTGTATGGGGTCATACACGTTATCAGGATGGTCGAGTGTAAGGTTTGATTTATTTTAGTAAAAATAATCGCATTATATGGTATCGGTGTCGGTAAAAATAATGTGGATGGGCGGAAGCCATAGGTATTTAAAAAAAAAAAAGGAAGATGGCGGTGGAAAGGAAGGTGTGATTCATTCGGTCGGTGGGAGCGGAAGAGTTAACAAGGTTTTTGGAATAAGGAGTGTTTTACAAAAAGTAGTGTGATTTTTGTAACAAAGAGGAATTATAATATAGAACGGAAGACAGTGGTTTTTTATTAAAGTTACCTGGACCCTACATAATGATACTAATATTATCATTATATGATATATTATATATATTTTACCTACTGGTAGTGGGCTGGAGCATTGGGACTGTCTATATAAATTCCAGTTCAATTGTTGTTTTTTTTGTAGTAGGTAGTGTTTAGTATTTGTTATATCACTATAGTATTTCGTTAAGAATAAAGGTATACTCCCCTTTTAAATATTCCCTTTATAGAACACAAAGAAATTGGAACGTTTTAAAAATGGCTTTAAAGTGCATTTTATATTTTCATAATTTCCTTTTGTAATAGTATATTGATTTTATTTCGCACCGTAAATTACATCAAGTACGAGATAATTAAGATTAAGTATTAGGTAAATATACTATAAAAATACTTATTTTGAAGTCATAACATCAGGTGAACGACATGCTCGTCTTGTCAGGCGATTACCTAAAAAATGCCATTATTAAGTTGTCACAGGTTTGCATTTTTTGCTACCTTGCCAATAACGAATCATTACCTCTTGAAACATATTTTTTTAAACTTTTGCGACTTGAACACATATTGTAAACACGTACACACATACTATACACACATACATAACTATACACATGTACATACACATATTAATATGTATATATATTGTCGAGTTTAGTCAAAATTATGTTTTGATAATAATTGTTGTACGCGAATAGACCCGTTTTATCTTTACAATATCCCTTGAAACATTTTGTTTATAAAATTACAATGAGGTCAAATGGAAGTTATTAAACCACAATCATTGTTAAATTTGAACCTGAATAGCTCGCCTATTTGTTAAACTATTTAAAGAGACATCCGGAACCTTGCTAACGTTTGAAGGTTCGTAGCTGTCGGCAGCTTTATTAACGCAATGCTCTCACAATAAAACGTATCTGCTAGTAAAATATTTTTCAATATCTGCTTACAATCGAAGCCGGGCCTGGCGGCCATTCGGGCAATTTGTTTTGTTTACCGGATATAATTATAGCTACGATGGAACAACGTACATTCATATACATATATTCGCCGTACAACTTATCTCAACTGTAATGAATTATATACATTATAAAAGACAGTAGAAAAATAATACATCTTCTTGCTTCTTCTTTACAGTTGTAATCGAAGCTTCGGATCGGAGTTTTCTGTTCTGCATTGTGCCGGATTGCTAGCACCAGTAGTGAGAAAGAGAACTTCTTTTTTCAAACTCATATATTGTAATGGGCTTGCTATATATTATTTAACAATATACAACTTTGTAATTTTGTATGCTAAGTAAAATAACTTAATTTTAAGAACTTCATATAATTTTGACTTGAAAAAGTGCTAAAATAGCCTATTTGCAGTAAATCTTTTGACTTTGACTGTATATTTAAAAAATACTGTAAAATCCCTGGTGTTACTGCAAAATCAGGTCATTACTATCTACCACGCTACAATTCGACGAGCTAGTCGTTCGTCTGTTGTTAAGCGAAACGCCTGCTCATATCAGTTTCAGTGTCACTCGGAACTATAAAGTATAGTTTCTCGTGACACTGAACTGCGCACGTCATCCTGAGATATCAGCACATTCCGGACATCTGTGTGGACTGTGAAGTTAAATCATAAAGTCTCATTTGCCCAGTAATTTCACAAGCTACAGTGTCCTTCAAACCGGAACACAGTAGTGCTTGCGCGCTACTCCTTAGCGGCAGAAATCTGGTAAAGCAGTAGACCTACCTAGACGAACTTGGCGGAAAAGTCCTACGCCTCCCAAGCATGGTGATTATGGCAACCAAACTAGACTGAAGTTAGGCGTTCGATTTATATGAAAAATGCTATTGCACAGTTATTTTCACTGACTTCAGAGCGGGAAAGTTCCATTGACATCACTGTGGAGAAATGTAAAAGCACCACAGGCGATAGACATCAAACTTTTTAACCAACTTACAAAAAGAAGGAGGTACTATGTTAATCTGTATGTTTTTTTTTGTGTATGTTCATCGATATTCTTGCGAATTGTGAACCGATTAAAAAATATTTTTTAGTCCGAAAGTGTATAATAATAATAATAATAATATGTGTGGACATCTCACACAAAGCCATCTAGCCCCAAACTAAGCAAAGCTTGTGCTATGGGAACCAGATAACTGATACAATACTTAGATACTTTTTTGTTTGTAAATACATACATAGAATACAATATGACACCCAGACACAGAACAAACACCTATGTTCATCACACAAATGTTTGTCCTGAGTGGGAATCGAACCCACAACCCACAGTTCAAGGCAGGGCTACTACCAACTGAGCTATCGGGCCAGTCATACTCGCGAGGTGGTCCCATTATCATCAAGTCAGGATCTGATGATGGAACTAAATGTAATAACATTTTAAAACTCTATTTTGACCCACTTACCGTGCGTCAAACTGGGCTTGGCTGGAACCGACTACGAATAGATGAGTGGGTAGCGTGGTAGTGTGGTAGTGGTAGTGCTGAAGTCCCGATTTGGTTTTGGTTTTGAAGTCACTTTAACATTCTTTTTTAAATATTTTTAGTCCTGTTATATGTTTTCGGTATTTTAATTTTGATGGATAGAGTCTTTCATTTCAGTGGCTAGTTATTTCATATCGGTGAACGACTGTTTCATTTCGGTGGCATCAAAACTTTAAACACATTTTATTATAGGTTTATTAAGATATATTTTGATGACATTAAATCTGAGCATGAACAGTATCAAGAAGTACAATAAACCATAGTTTAAATTTGAAAAAACTTAATAATAAGAAAATCCACCGAAATGACAGAAAAAAACGACTTGTTGAAATTCACCCATATACGACCTAAAGTACTGATGTATCTAGGTATCACCTAATCTACTCCCCGATTACGTGTTACAATTTTCAAATGGTTTGATGTGATGACGCACTTCCATGGTGAGATTACAGATACAAACACCGTTAATGACTTTTGATTAGTTTTCAATTAGATTAGACCGTGATTAAAAACTAATTACGTGTAACTTTTTAAATTAAAAATTTATCACCAGTTGTTCCTTCATTGTTAGGCATAAAATTGTTTCTTTCAATCAATGCCATTTGTTTATCAGGTGACTTTTTATATGAGTGTTAGATTATATTATTAGTGGCCACGTAAGGTCAGTAGTTCATGACACAACAAGCGTAAGGTCAGTAGTTCATGACACAACAAGCGTAAGGTCAGTAGTTCATGACACAACAAGCGTAAGGTCAGTAGTTCATGACACAACAAGCGTAAGGTCAGTAGTTCATGACACAACAAGCGTAAGGTCAGTAGTTCATGACACAACAAGCGTAAGGTCAGTAGTTCATGACACAACAAGCGTAAGGTCAGTAGTTCATGACACAACAAGCGTAAGGTCAGTAGTTCATGACACAACAAGCGTAAGGTCAGTAGTTCATGAAACAACAAGCGTAAGGTCAGTAGTTCATGACACAACAAGCGTAAGGTCAGTAGTTCATGACACAACAAGCGTAAGGTCAGTAGTTCATGACACAACAAGCGTAAGGCAAAGTATCTTTTGACATCATCTTTTGGTACAGTCTGCATGAACATGCAATGAAATAATAAATAACGTCCAACGATCACATAATTGGATCCTGATAACTAGGATTCCTTGTATCTAGGGACCCAGGAACCAGGACCATATGGTCCCACAATACCCAGTCACTGAAGCTGTTAGCGCTTTTGTTTTCTGTGCACAATTACTTGTTCTGTCACGGAAATTGAACTCGCACCGCCTTCGGGTACACTTTGTATATAAAGTATGGCGGCACGTCACGTTATTCATTTTTTAATTTTTATGTTAGTGAATGATGAGACGAGCTAGTCATTCAGCTGATGTTAAGCGACACGACCGCTCATAACAGAACAGCGTCACTGAGAACTCCAAAATATAATGTTTCGCGTGACACTGCACTGCGCGCATCAGAGACATCAGCATAGTAATAAGATTACTCGACTGTGAGATCAGTTTATAAAGTCTCATTTGCCCAGTAATTTCACTAGCTACAGTGCCCTTCAAACCGGAACAGCTTGGAATTAACATCATAGAACTCTTTTTATAAACGGAGAAAGATATTAAAAGACGATGGCATTTTAATTTTGTGTAGTCTTATTGAATGCTACAAGGAATCGACATTCGACACCCATCTATCTTTCCAATTCTAAAGTACAATTTTTCCGCAAATAGAGAGTGACGCTTCCTCCACCAGTACAGAGTAAATAATATCAGCGTTAATACGAGATGGCAATCACGACGTGTCGTCAAACCAAATGAGTTATATCCTGGAGTCAATTGGCGAGCTAGTGGGGACTTCGCAGCAGTGCCGTTCTGTCTGCCGAACCGTAACGTGAGTACCATTATCCTTGTTTATTCTTAAAGCTTTTATTGTATTTTTTATAAAGGATCTGGCAATACGACATCAAAGGGTCAAATCAAAAGGGAGGATTGTCTGAATTTACTTTTTATCTGATCTTACTTTACTGCGCAGTTACGTATTGCCCGCTGTAAATTTGCGATACACGACCACGTTACAAACTTCAATAAAGGTTTACAAATTTTATGTGTTTTCTTCAATAAAGGGGTTTTCTGTTCGCTAAAACAGGATTATCAGAAGCTGAAATCTCTATGGATTAAAAGGATTATATAAAAGAAGCTTCATCAGACTAGGTTATAGTTAAGCTAGCTAAGGCTGGTTTACAATAAACCCCGGATAAAATTACTGCTTAACTATAAATTTAATCTTTACTGTGAAGCTTTGTGTTGCACCAGCCTATTTGTTTTTACAGTAACAGTAATAATTTAAGCTTTTTAATCATAAACTTTATTTTGCGTTAGCTGAAACTATTTATCAAATATAATGTCGTCAGTTTGACAACGCTTTTAGGTAACATTTAACATTTGCTTAACTAAAGATCCAATTTGAGATTTGACGGTTAACTTTAACTGAAGATGGTGCAGCTCAGCCATAGATAGCTTGCATTTATTTTAGCATAATGGGTTCATGTAAAAACGTTCCCGACGTTTTTTTAACAACTTTAACAGTTGTTCTTTGTTTCTTTATCAGGTTAAAGAAAAATAGCTATGTTGCGTCTTACGTTAATCATTGTATGTCTGAGCCTCTGCGATGTTCATTCCCTGCCACCGGATAAGGTAAGCACACTAGCCTATATTAGCCATAAGCCAATGGGAAAAATGTATACCACCCAGTCATCGCCGCCCGAGACACGTCTTGAGCAACCCGGACCCAGCTACAGTATCTGCGATAGGATCACCGGACCCGTCTAGCCATTCTGGCTCAGGTACCGCTTTCAGCACCGGTATAGGATACCAGCGTAAAACAATCAGACACCGACCCCGCCGGCGAGGTCGACGTACCCCCGTAGGTTAGTTAGAACGGTCGCGACTTTCCATAAGTTCCGCTCTTCCAGTGGACGTAGTCTTCTTGATCCTCTTGTATGTAGACTCACAGGTCTATTTTTACGTTTGTGATGATCTTTTTTCATTATGAGTGAAAAGGATATTAGATACATAATTTAATAGGTAAGTAACTAATTTTATACAAATGTCGAATCGTGAAAAGTGTAGATGCTACATAAATAATACCTTGTGATATTTGAGAAATAATGCCAAGTACGCTAAGCTCATACCGTTAGAAGGTTTAATGGGAACTATTGACGCAGAATAAATAGTAGTAAGCACCTACTATAGTACCTATTAGCACAAAAAATTAGCTTTCTAAACTACTAACTCAATATTGTTGTAACAAGCGCTAATACGATGCCGGCGGCGTGGCGCGTGCATTCCAAGCTAAATTCCCCTATTTAAAGTTAAGCTTAGTCTACACTTTACTACTAACTAAGCCGCTACTAAATGTGTTACTGACTGAAACTTGAAGATTTTGTTTCTCTCACTGGTATAAATGTGAAAAGTGTTGTTAAAAGTGAGATGCCAATATATATGTCAGCTTTTATGAAAATAGCAGATATTTCGCAACTGAACTGTGAATTGATAATTATATAATAGCGTATAACTAAAGTAACAGGGAATCTATTAGGGGGAATACCTTGTAAAATTTAAACAGGAAATTCAACAAAATGCGCAACTTTAGTAATTGGAATGAACAATTAAATGAAACAAAGAGTCATGAATAAATTAATATCATCAATAAATGGATGCAATAAAAATCAAACGCAAACAATGCAGGGTAAAATCGTTAAACACGCTATGACCATTAAACATTTACGGACATAAAATATGTAAGTGGTAAGTGTAGGTATCCATCTATATCATCCCTACGTTGTTGATTTGCCTTTTGTTCGTACGAAACGCTTTGCAGATTCTTTTATTGTGTGTACGGCTAGGGAATGGAACTCACTCCCGTCGTCGGTGTTTCTATCCACCTAGAACTTGGGTGTCTTTAAGTCAGGAGTAAATAGGTTGTTACTGGGTAAGCGTGCTCCACCTTCGACTTCATCGTCACTTACCATCAGGTGAGATGTAGTCAAACGCATGTAGTAAAAAAATTGTGTAGCTTTTAGAATTAGCAAGTTGAAATGGCAATGGACAGGCTACATCGCTCGTAGAAATGACAACCCAAGAGGAAGAAAAGTTCTCGAGTGGCGACCATGAACCGGAAGACGCAACGTAGGCCGGCTAGGTAGGTAGACTGACGATCTGGTCGGAGCCGCGAAGAGCCGATGGATGCAGGAGGCAAGCAGCCGGGCAAAAAGTCGCGTGTGGAGGATGCCTATGTTCAGCAGTAGACGTCTTCAGGTTGTTGATGAAGAGGTATGTAGAGATGGTAGTTTTCCAGATTTCACTTAGAGATAACAATTTAAGCCAACCTGGTGCTATATATAATATATACATCTTTATTCAAGACTAGTTGACTTGCCCCGACTTCGAACGGGTGATTTAGTAAAACACGGTCGAACGGGATAAAAATCCTATGTCCGTTACCTGGTTCTGAGTTACCTCCTCAACAATTTTCAGACAAAACGGTTCAGCCGTTCTTGAGTTAGTGTAACTAACACGACTTTCTTTTGTGTATATAGATTCATTTGCATTACTAAAACTAATTTAATGAGAACTATGCTTTAGATTAGTAGGTAAACAAAGAGAAGCTCATTAATTACTGGCTAAACGCTGACTGACCTATTACCGAATAGAGTAGCAATGGCGGGCGCAGTAGGTAACCTGTGGCTTTGAATCTTGTAGTCATTGGATAGCTATTTTAGTTGTTGGATGAAGAATTAGTATTGATTGACAGCTTAAATACGCCGGTAATACAGACTAGGAAATTTTTCTAAGAAACTGGTTATATGTAGTCATAGTTTTGTGAATTATGAAGCATAAAATTATGCGTATCGTAAATATTATAAACATGATTATTATGTAGAAAATACAGGTGAATATTGAAAGACTTTTACAGCCTTATTAATAAACACAAACTAGCTTTAGACTAGTTACACCATTTTTTGTCTCTTTCGATCCAGCTAAATATTCCAGTAGCAAAAAAAGGACAAAAGCTGAAGTAACTAATCCGAGACTAATACCCGTTTATTAATAAGGCTGTTTATGTTTACTGTACATATGGCTAGTGAATCAGTTTCAAACTATTTTATTTTACCAGGTGGTAGGACTTTGTTGCAAAGTTCGTCTAGGTAGGTACCACCGCTTTGCCAGTTATTCTGCCGCCAAGCAGTAGTGAAATTACTGGGCAATTGAGACTTTATGATCTGATCTCACAGTCGAGTAATCTTATTACCAGACTGTGCTGATGTCTCAGGATGATGTGCGCAGTGCAGTGTCGCTTGAAATTATGTTTTAGGGTTCCGAGTGACACTGTTCTGTTATGGGCGGCCGTGGCGCTTAACATCAGGTGAACGACTAGCTCGTCACATCATTCAATAACATTAAAAAAAAAAAAACTATATTGAGACTAGGTTTTGACATGGTATAAAGTAACATTTAAAATTAAATTTAAAATGTTTATTGCATTACATACATAATGTCAGAAGGAATGTCGGTACAGCTATGAATATCATTATGATCCTTTTGGGCACAACAATATTGTATTAGAGGGAGATCAGTTTTTTTTACTTAGTCATTAAATCCAAAATTATTTAAAATAATAGTCAGCAATATATTATGCATAATTATAATTGTGTCATTTCATAAGGTTCATAAGGTAGGTTTTCATTTATGTCATTTATACTTTGTCATTAAGATATCCTGCATTGAGGATTAAAATCCATTGTGAAAATCCATCCATAAAATCCATCCATCAATAAAATCCATTTAAAAGATTGCGTCACCGCATTGTATTATTTTCCTAAACTTGTGTTGTTTTCAGTGTTAGTGCATAAAATTGGTGGCATTCTATTCGTTAAGTGCTGGATTACAGGCGTGAGTGTGGGAAAATGGTATAATGATGGTGAAACGTTTCTTTTCGTCTTGTTTCCAAAACTCCATAGAAGCTTCAAGTAAAGTTGCCACCACTTTACTAGGAGTATGACTTTGACTAGACTATGACTTGACTATGACTTGACTTGATGACTTCGACTGTGACTTGACACATATTTGCGTGAAATATCATTAACTTGATAAATTATCAATTACTTGACACTGGCTAAATACACGGAGGTGTGGAGCCAAAAATTAAAAGAAAAAAATTGAATGAGATTTGAATTTGAAATCAGTTTATAAGCTGGATTAACACAAAGGATACTTTTTATCCGCGGGTCAAACCACGGGGCGCAGCTATTTAATTACTTATGATTTGAGCAGTTTAGTTCGCATATTAAAGTTTAAAACACGACTGTAAATTCTATTTTTATTACATCAAGCATTATAAAAACTATGACACATTGCTGTTCTTTGAAACAGCAAACATAATCCTACTACTTACGTTTATTTCCTTTATGAATCATAGGTGTGATAGATTCATTATAATTAAATCGTGTAAACGTAAATGTCTAAGTAAAAAAAACCAGCTACGCTGTACATTATCTTTTAGTCTTCTCATAAATTACAGCCATCACGTGTCTAAAGCACCACTATCTCGATTTTTCATGCTTGTATAATACCCATTACGGTAAGTACGGTCGCAATAGGCAATTGAGGTGCCAACGCTACACCAAACGGCGTTTTCCTCTGAACCGTAGACTGACACACTACCAAATTGATACACCTAAGTGTACGAGACCTTGATATTAGCAACGCTTGTTATTCCCGCAGAGGTCAGTCCACATCATCAAAACCCGGAGTATAGACCTGAACAATGCTCACGGATTATCCATGGAAAGTCGCCTGGAGAAAATTGTTGAACCGACTGGTTATCGCTTGGAAATAGAGCCTTATATCGATGATGGGATTTTCAAAGGTCATGTGAAGATAAACGTGACTTGGTTGAAGGATGCTGATGAGATCAGTGTTCACTGTTCGCATGATATTGACATCAGCGAATCGGAGGTGAAAGCACACTTTCAGGGCCATCATCGCTCCGATACGTAAGTATTTGATGAGCTTCCGGTGCTGAGATGATTGAATGCTATTCGGCGTTTCTTTGCTAGTGTTACCTCTCGGTTCAGTAACTTGATCTCAGTGGCATAAATAAAACGCATGTAACAAAAAAAGACTTGCGTTCTAGTTTGTTGAATGCCATTTAAACTCATTTGTTTTCTATCGTAAAGAAATTCGTCAATAAAATATGAAAGCGTATTCTCAAATTAATTTTGGAAACCAGTTATCAAACAATCTTTGCCATCATTATTATTATTGTAATATCTACAAGTATAAGTATACGCATTTTTTCCGGTTTCTGTTTACTGGGCCTTACTGGCCAGGTTCAATCCACAATTAATTAATATTGTAAAATTATAGAAATGAACAGCAGAAAATTGCAGTAACGAAAATGGTGACAGACCCTAAAAAGCCCATAGTGACGCTACATCTCGAGAAACGAATCCCAAAAGGCTCCACTGGATTCCTGGAGCTAAGCTTCAACGGGAACTTGGAGATGGAGACCACAGAAGCTTTCTTTAAGACTACCTATACTACCGAACAGGAGGTGGAAAGGTGGGGTAACATGCCGGTCATGAAGATAATCCAAAGGTTACTTTGGCTTGAGGCCTAAGACACAATAAAAGCTCGAGACTAAGAATGGATGCGAGGTACAATGGAATCCTTTGATTTAAGCTTAATAAATCAATCGAGTCTATTTTTACCTTTAGCTTTACAGATTTTTCCACCTACGCTCGCGCTTTAATTGTGTTGTGTCGATGTTTCTTTTTATTGATTCTCAACAGACTGGCAGCAAGGAATGAAAATTTAAGAATTCAATTTTTTGATTTCTGATACGTTCCGTAACGTTAAGTAAAGTTTCTTGTAGCTTCTTCTTTACAGTTGTAATCGAAGCTTCGGATCGGAGTTTTCTGTTCTGCATTGTGCCGGATTGCTTGCACCAGTAGAGAGAAAGAGAACTGCTTTTTTTTCAAACTCATATATTGTAATGGGCTAGCTATGTATTATTTGACAATAAGCACTGTAATTTTATATGCTTAGTGAAATAACTTAATTTTAAGTACCTAATATAATTTTGACTTATAAAAGTGCTAAAAATAGCCTATTTGCAATAAATCTTTTGACTTTTGACTCTGACTTTGACTTTGTTCTAATTTTATACATTTCCATTGTTCTTCATGGTTTTATCAGAAGCGTGATAGCGACGCAGTTGCGGCCAAACAACGCGCGGCGTATGTTCCCGTGTTTTGATGAGCCAGGGTACAAAACTCCTTTTGAGCTTAGCGTGGTGCGTCCACGGACCATGTTCGCGTTGAGCAACACTCCTGTCGCCCGCACTGAAAACATGTGAGTATTAATCAGGAAAATAATGCTTTTATAAAATAAAGGAGTGTTTCCTCTAAGTTAAATAGTCTATCTTAACGATTTAAAGCGGTTTCCCTTAAGGGCTAATTTGCTTTTTTCCAACCTGTATATTGGATGCATGATATTATTATCAGCATTACTTAGAAACGTTAGTTATATTTAATCACGTCATATCAAAATCTTCATTACGTCAAAATTGAGTGAAAACAAGACAACGCTGTTTAAGCGTTACTTAAAACATAACGTTTTTATTTTACATCCCATCAGCCTACTTCATATCTCCAAATATTACCGCAGAGTTGATAAGTACTCCTATATTAGAGTTACGTTTCTCGTAGGATAATGTGGAAGTGGCGAGAATATAATATCTAAATATTGGAGAATTAAAGATAAATAGTAAAACAACCTTGTATATGCTGTAAAGTTTTCTATTAAAGTGAAATACAAAGGCAGGTATCAAAAATTGGACAGAGAACATAAATTATTTGAATTTAAATACATTTCTATAAAATGGCTTTACTAACATAGTATTAGACTGGAAATTGGTTTCACAGAACCGGAGAGCCAGATGCAGTTTGGGATCACTTCGAGCGCACCCCTCCCATGTCCACCTTTACACTGGGCCTTGTTGTCGCAGACTTGGAGCAGTTGAACGATACGATCCACTACACAGATGACATTGGAAACGATATTCGTAAGCTAAAACGTTTACTATTATGCTTATTTTCATTTACCGGCGATGTGGCATATAAACGTGCAACTTTGTTTTTTTATGTTACTATCATCGGACTATTAATTTGAGACTGAGTTCTCACTGCTATTGCATTGAATTGAATGTGAAATTGTGGTAATTTTTTTTTTTTTTTTTACTGTTGATGGGTTTGCGTTTGACTACATCTCACCTGATGGTAAGTGACGATGAGGTCGAAGGTGGAGCACGCTTACCCAATACGCTTACCCATATTTTTGTAAATCATTTTTAAGTATGAAATAAAAATAAATAAAAACTGTACAGGGTTTAACTGCTTTCAAGTAACAGAATTCTAAAGTCACTCGCGTATCAGACCTCATCTAATTCAATATGATTTTTTTGGGGAAATTAGCTTTACTAAAGAATTATAATGGAATTATATTATAATTTTTTATACATAGAACTCCGCGTGTGGGCTCGTTCGGAGTACCTCTCAGCCTTGGATGGTGTCACTCAGAAAGTCAAACGTGTGCTCGGCGAAATAGCCCAAATTTGGAGAGTTCCTTTACCTCTGAAAAAATTGGACATCGTTGCTTTGCCTACCTATCAAGGCGTGAAGCCAGCTGACAACTGGGGCCTGATTGTGTTCAAGTGAGTTGTATTGTTGTGGAGATTATGACGTCGGTGTCTTTATTCAATTTCTTGAAAACTACCTTTTGTTTTTCACCTTTATTAATTTCAAAGAAAATTTACGATTGTTTTGAAATCAGTTTCATAATATTATGCGTTCATCAGAACCTTTGATTTGAAACAATCTCGGGTAATTCAATAATTTTTTTTAAAATGTTGATTGATTGTGCAACGAGCTAGTCGTTCACCTGATGTTAAAAGATATAATAGATGCAGTGACACTCGGAACTCCACTCTCATATAAAGTTTCGCGTGACACTGCACTGCGCACGTCATCCTGAGACATCCGCACAGATTAGTAGACTGAGATCAGATCATAAGTCTAATTGTCAAGTAATTTCATTAGCTATAGTGAACCGGAACACAGTAGTGTTTGTTTGTAATGCCTACCTAGATGAACTTTGCAGAAAAGTCCTACCATCTAGTAGTATAACAACTTATAAAAACTATAAAAATCATTTCTTATTGCTTTATTTAAGTCAGTAACCATACAAATCTTCATCTCACATTTATTGCAAAAATTTTTATATGAATTCATCAAAAACTTAACCATAATAAAAATCCTTTGCCATCAAGCCAATATACACTTCAAAATAATTTGTAAAGGCGACAGAAAATTTTTACCTCCTCCTGACATGATATCTCCACAATAGGCTGACGCGAATGACCGCTCTTAAGCGGCATTGTGATATAACGAGAGTGACCACTTGTCGTCCTTTACAGCTTTACATCTCACTACATTGTTATTCTTTTTATTCAGTTATTTGATTTCAATGGCATATTGTTCTGCAGCGTCAAGTTTTAAAATTGACAGTTGCATGTTAAGTTGCTACCTACTCATTTATGTGATGATATTGTTTTCAGATATTGTTATGTATTGGTTTTGTACTTGGCCTTGTTGTATTTGCTTCCGTAGCATCATTTTCAATAGTTGCATTCTCTCTGTTTTGGTCCTTTTCCTTGATTTTTACAACATACTATCCGATCTCAATAGAATTAATATAAAATTCATGATTACTGATACGGATAAATTAATACTTGATTTCCAAACTTTTCCCAGTAGGTGGTTTTAAATCAGTCAATGATAAAACAATATTTTATGAGAGGCTAGCTGAAATTATGTGTTACTACTACTACCTTCTTTTTTAGAGAGAGCGACCTAAGTAGTCGAGGGTTCATGCAGCTTGCTCAAGAGTTATCGTACCAATGGTTGGGAGCTTTTACTACTCCAGCCTGGTGGTCAGACGCTCACCTGAACAAGGCTTTGGTCGGCTACTTAGCTGCAGAAACTGCTTTCAAGGTATATAAGATTCAATGACTGGCCCGATAGCTCAGTTGGTAGTAACCCTGCCTTCTGAACTGTGGGTTGTGGGTTCGATTCCCACCCAGAACAAACATTTGTGTGATGAACATAGGTGTTTGTTCTGTGTCTGGGTGTTATATTGTATTATATGTATATATTTACAAACAAAAAGTATTTAAGCTTTATATGTATTATTATGTATTAGCTTTGCTTAGTTTGGGGCTAGATGGCGTTGTGTGAGATGTCCGCATATATTATTATTATTATATTAAAGACAGACATATCAGATAAACTCCATGCACATAAGATTCCAATACATCACAAAAAATTTGATCAACTTCAAGCTATGAAATCAAAATAAAGTAATTCACCAACAACTATACATTACAATACAGTTTACATATAATTACACTTTCCTACAGATTAATGATGGTTCAGAAATGGAAGGCAAATGGCCCATGACCGTTCTCTACTCTCTTTACTACGAGTTTAGTAAGCGGTATCCACACTCGCGCATCACTGGAATGAAGCAAGAGACTGCCTGCACTAAAATAGAACTACTGTTCAGGATGTTTAACTATACTCTAGGGGGCGACACTTTCAAGAAGGGATTGAAAATGTTTTTGGAGTCACGGTAAGAACTAATGTCGATGCAAAAATTCGCCAACCCTAAGTCTTAAATATAACTTTGATAATGGTCTTCATATGTCTTTTCTTGTTAGCAAATTCAAAACGTTTACTGGAGATGACATCTGGAATGCCCTGAATACAGCAGCGATTGAAGATAAAAAGATCCCTAAAGACGTAGACGTGAAATCAATTGCTAATAGCTGGATTGAAAAGGATAGACTACCAACTTTGTCAGTCTTGAGAAACTATAACAGCAACTCCATTGCGATAACTCAGGTAGGAAGACCATAACCTAAAGTAACACACAGGTAACGATGTTAATAAAAGTAAGAATAGAACAAGGTATTAATTTTTTTATAACCATCAAGATAACGACTTGTATGTATCTATTTTCAAGCTGTTGTTTGAGGTAGATCTCAATTAGAGAATCACTTCTTTAGTTAAATTAATCAGTTTTTTAATTATTATATATAATTGAATTATTATTATTCATTGTATATATGAAGTAGTCTACTATTATATATTTATCTTAGTTTGTATGTAGTAACTTTTATTTTATAGCACCACCGTCCATGCTCATTGATCTATCTCTGTCCATCCAAAGGTTGTCTGGAAGAGATCGCTTTCTAGCGATAAGACCGCCCATTGTAACCTACTTATAATCTTTCCTGTTTTGTATTTCGTCATCTTGGTGTCAATAAAGAGCTTATCTAAAGAGCTTAGCTAAAGCAGATTTTAGTCCACTGCTGAGTTGAGAACTTTCTTCAGGCACGCCATTAAGCATCTTTTTGGCTTTTTCAATCTAACTTGGATAAACTGTGTTCAAAATGACGGGCTCTCAAAAATGTTTGTATATTGAAATTTTGTTTCTCAGAAAGTGTACCTCCGCGAGCGTCCCCACGACGTCCCGGACGCAGCGCGCATGACGTGGTGGGCGCCAGTCGTGGTCGCCAGGGAGGACAAGCTGGACTTTACCAAGACTGCCCCCATAGCCTGGATGAAGAACAAGGAACTCAAGTTCAATGACATGCCAGGGAAGGATCACTTCTTGATCGTCAACCCTGAGGAAATTGGTGAGTTTCATATACCATAAACCTTATTACTATACCTATTAAGGTGTTACATTTATTGAAATGGTTTACTTTCATAAAGTAAGGATCTTATGGATCCTTAGATCCGTGTTAGACTGTTTGGTGATGTTTTAGGAATTTAGAAATTTTCAATTTAAAATTTAAATATTTTTTAACTACATATTTCAAACGTCCAAACATTGTCGGTGTGTTAAGAAATAACATTCAATAATGATAATTACGATATTGATCTATTTTACTGCTGCTCCTTTTATAACGATTTAAACAAACTATTATTTATTATAAAACGAAATAATATTCTCCTTATCCTTAATGGTTTATGATCTTATGGATCCTTAGTTTATGAAAGTAAACCATTAAGGATAAGGAGAATATTATTTAATTTTATAATAAATAATAGTTTTTTTAAATTGTTATAAAAGGAACAGCAGTAAAAGAGATCAATATCGTAATTATCATTATTTAATGTTATTTCTTAACACATCGACAATATTTGAACGTTTGAAATATGAAGTTAAAAAATATTTAAATTTTAAATTGAAAATTTCTAAATTCCAAAAACATCACCAAACAGTCTAACACGGTAGGGTTTGTTCGTTATGCTCCCTCGGCTTTTATGCTCTTCATTATTTTTGGTAGAATTTGGTAGAATTATTGCATTTTCAGCGCCTTACCCAGTCAACTACGACGCTCACAACTGGAATCTTCTATCCAAGTACCTCCAAAGCCAGAAACGTACTACAATCCCAGAACTGACTAGAGCCAAGCTCCTTCATGACGCTTGGAACTTGGCTTATGCTGGAGACTTATCCTTCGCAACAGCCTTGAATATGACGCTGTTTATGAAGGAAGAGAGGAACCACCTTGTGTGGGACCCGGTGTTCACCATGGTAGATCATATTGGGAGACATATCTGTCAGTGCATACAAATTAAATTTCAAGTAAGTATGGTTTCGGAGTAATCTGCATGAAACCACTTGCGCAATCAATGACTAAAGCATCATTATTTATGCATACATTATGTGTATTATGTGACATAATATGACTAAAATACGCAGAATCAAAATCAAATTTAGCATTTCGACATACAGCTTTTGAAGTTTGATTTTGACGCTTATGCATCATCTTGTTAGTTTTGATCGTTGACTGATACTTTGATTTAATTGGAAGCCGTCTTTGATTAATTAAAGTTTACGGATGTTACGTTTATCATCTTGAAACTTGGTGGTAGTACTTTGTTGCAAAGTTCGTCTAGGAAGGTACCACCGCTTTGCCAGTTATTCTGCCGCCAAGCAGTAGTGTGCAAGCACTACTGTGTTCCGGTTTGAAGGGCACTGTAGCTAGTGAAATTACTGGGCAATTGAGACTTTATAATCTGATCTCACAGTCTAGTAATCTTATTACCAGGCTGTGCTGATGTCTCAGGATGATGTGCGCAGTGCAGTGTCACTCGTAACTCTATTTTGGGGTTCCGAATGACACTGTTCTGTAATGGGCGGCCGTGGCGCTTAACATCAGGTGAACGACTAGCTCGTCACATCATTCTGTAGCATAAAAAAAAAAAAAAACTCATAATGATTATCACTGCTATCGTTATATTAATCATCATCATCATCATCATCATCATAAAATTGCAAAGGTTCGTTGTTTAGTTTTTAGCGTTCAATAGTGTTAATTATAGAATTATATCATTAAACATTTAAATAACTTTAGACCAATCAAACTATTCCTTTTCTTAAATCACTTATAATTTTACCCTCATCACCGATTGACTTTAAAATATCTGCCCCAATGTTTTTAGGCTTTCGTCAGAATCCTCCTTAGCCCTCTATACGAAGAACTGACTAAAGATGAGAAAGAAGAAGAAGAAAGCTGGAAGAAGAATCTCCGCTCCCTGACCAAGAACTTCCTCTGCCGGGCCGGGTATAAGCCCTGCATCAAGGAGGCACAGGAACAGTACTCAAAGTGGATGCAAGCGAAGAACCCCGATGAAGGCAACCCGTAAGTGTTTCTATGTCTCTTTATTGCCTGTTTTGTCAATTGAAGAAAGACTTTCGAAGTACTTACGAGCTCAGTGATTGGAACGTTTGACTTAAAGAGTCTAAAGCTGAAAGATCGAAAGCCTATAATCTCAGGTTTATTTCATTAACTATTTTGTTACTTTTCAGTTCATTATCCAATTTGTGCCAATAGTAAATTATGTTTATTGCTGTTTGATTAGCTTAGTATTGACTTAACTAAAATCTTTACAATTTACACAGCGCTACTTAGCTCCAAACTAAAGCTAGTACTATGGGAACCAGATAACTAATAGAATACTTAGATGTTAGATGAACTTTTTGTTTGTAAATACAATATAGAATACAATATAATACCTAGACACAGAATAAACATCGTTGTTCATCACACAAATGTTTGTCCTGGGTGAGAATCGAACCCACAACCTACAGCTCAGAAGGCAGGGTTAATACCAACGGAACTATCGGATCAGTCAATATTATATAGCCTTTGTAAGTGAACGAACTTTATTTTTAGGTTTTTCACGATATGACTTAATGAAATGTCTTTGTAGTAGCCACTCAATATTGATGAGTAGTTTATATTATTTCTCAATGGTTTTCCGTAAAAATTTCAAAACTACATTTGGTTTATTATTATATGAAAATAACCTGTTACTAACGAGCAGAACAAACTATATATTTACAACAAAAAAATATTCTTATCGATAAAAAAATCTGATACAACACACTTCATTCAGCTACTCAGTAATTCTAGCTCAGATTTTGAAATGTATGACCAATCGATTGCAAACAAAATTCTCTATGGTGCCTGGAAGGTCGGCCGTTTTAATTCGCGGTATATTTTCCCTTTCCGTATAAAATTTCTTTTAGATTTGCTTCAATTAATATAATAGTGATAATAAAAAGAATAAACAGAACTGTTTATGGGCCATTGTTGCTAATCAGAGTACTTAGGTTACTAACTCTTCATAAAGATCATAAACAAGACGTAGCCTTCGCGGTTGGACAACAATTTTATCAACAACGAGCTTCTGCCTGCAGCTTCGCCCGCGGCGTGGCCTATGGGAAAATAATTCAACAACCCATTTCACCCTCTTAAGGGTGGAATTTCGAAAAATCCTTAGTGGATGCCTACGTCATAACATCTACCTGCATGCCAAATTTCAGCCCGATCCTAGTGGTTTGGGCTGTTCGTTGATAGATCACTATGTCAGTCAGTCACCTTTGAGTTATATATATATATATATAACTCAGTATATAACTATAGTTGCGCCCCGCGGTTTCACCCGCGGATAACAAGTATTTTAATTATTTACTCATCCCACGGGAAAATTTTACTTTTCCGGGATAAAATGTAGCCTATATGTTAATCTAGTGTATAAGCCATCTTGGTACAGAATTTCATCCAAATCCATTCAGTCATTTGAGCGTGAAGGAGTAACAACATACACACATACACACAAACACATATATTTTCACCTTTATAATATTAGTGTGATAGAAGAAGTACAACTTTGTACAGGTTTTAGCAGAAATATGAAGAGACATCATTTATTCAAGTCAGTGACTTACATTATAAGTAGCATCAACAATCAATTTACTATACAATCGTTCGAAGATAAGTACGTATATGTTGCGTTCTGTATAAAAATTGTATTCACTTATCATCGAACGTTTATTGTTATCATTTTTATTTTAGTACGGACCTACTTAAACGTGATTGTTATAACTTATATATATTCAAGATTGGAGATTTATTTGTAATGAATGGATGTGAGGCAGTTCTATTTACCGAAATATGAACACACTGTTATCATAATAAAATACTTAAAGAAACGCAATTAAATTGATTATAATATACAACATTATTTTTATGTCAATCCACAATCATTGGTTTAAAATTACTGTTCTTATAATCTGAATTTTTATTCATTGTAAGTGTGAGAGGAATGAGTTTTTCGAATTCACAAGCCATTCTAGTTAAATTTATTGAACTGCATTTTCCAATCAACAGCCACGATGAATGCCTCACTCCGTTGTGGTTAATTATGATTAATTAACTTTGGAGTGTGGAGTTTGACACAACTCAGTAAAAGTAAAAGTAAAGGTTTTCAATTTTGACATACATAAAGAAATAATCCCTTGCAGATTCATTTTGTGGTGACAAGCAATACAATACAAACCAAACGCAAAATCATCAAACGCAGATTATACTCGCATAACTAAGCCCTTTTCTTTCAGAATCCCCAACCAATACATCTGCCCAGTCTTCAGGTACGGTTCCAAAAAGGAGTGGGAATTCGGTCTCCAAAGAGTCATTAACTTCCCTCCATCTAGGAAGCAGAGTGAAAGGACTTACCTCCTCAAAACCCTGGCTGGGTGTCCCATCGATGAGTTTAAAATCATCAGGTTATTGAATATCACTGTTCTTGAAGGGAACGGCAACTTCACGGACACAGACTTGTTCTTGATATTCAGTATGCTGACTGGAAGCTCACAAGGGTACAACACGCTCTTCTGCTTTTTGAGCGACAATTTTGATCTTGTGAAGGAAAAGTAAGTGTTAAATAAGTATAATTTCCAAAATAAACATAGATCACCATTCCACTACCGGACTACTAGACGCTCGGCTAAGCGCCATCCTTTCGTGGTCGAAATACCACCCATTCGTACCAAGCGATTTGACTCAACGTTCTTAATTAGAACGGCTAAGGAATGGAATGCCTTGCCAGCGTCTGTGTTTCCGGCGAAATATGACCCGGGCGTGTTCAAGAGAAGAGTGAATAGGTATTTACTTGGCTAGCATGCTACGCCTTCGATCGCATCGTCACTTCCCATCAGGTGAGAGCGCGGTCAAATGCTAAACAAGTTTGAAGTAAAAAAAAAAAATTAAAAAAAAAAAAGATTTTTTGATAAAACAAAGATGCTCAGAGACAAAAAAGGAATATAGGATAAAAATTTAAAACACCTTAATCATTTTAGGTTTGCCCAAAAAACTAACCTCTGGGACAACATAGTAACCTCGGCAACGTCCCAGTTTACCACTGAAGAGGGTCTGGAGATGGTGGCCAACTTCTACATGGACCATCAAGGGGAGTTCGGTTCAGCGGAACACATCATTGAAAAGAGTATAAAGAACATTCGAGAAGAGGCCAAGTGGTCTTCAGAAAACCTGCCTGTTATTGAGAAATGGCTGGATGGTTATCTTGCCAGTTCTGAAGTTAAAGATGATCAGTATATTTACTGAGAATTTAAAGATTAGAAGTAAATTATTGATCTAGTATTCGTTACTCCTTTCTAGGTATCTATCTTTTCCATGACGTTCGGATGAACTAACCAATGACCCTGACGATGCTTATACTAATTAAAGGGGTGAGAACAAAAAGGTTTTAACTGATTTTTTCAGAAAATGACTTATGGGTATCGTTGGATACAGTGTGAAATTATCTACAATAATACATTCTCAAAATACCGAAATGATGCTTAAATCTCGAGGTTAAAACGGTTTATCTGTCACAGGAATACAGTTCGCTTAGCATAAAAACATTATTATATTTATTTTATTATATTATATTTTTACAGTAATTGTATGAATTAGTACTACATTTAGTATTTTAAAATAGAATTAATACATTTTCAAGCAACTGAAACTTACATAAACCTTTTCTATTACCTGATAAGCACTCTACATTAAAATGAAGCCGTTGAAGTTTAAAGTCAATTTTCTCGAAACTATCAATTTGACAGTTAAACCCTTTTTATTCTGAACCCTTCAACTATAAACATTATATTGTATCCCGTTGTCACGCTCGCTGTACGTATAAACTCTAAAGAAAGAAAATTTGAAAAGGCGATAGTTGGACTTTCGACCAAACAACACTATCCATTTAAGTATATAAAGTATACTGTATTTATTATAATTTTTGTTAGCATAGTTAACGAAAGTAAGTGTTTTTGGTAAAAGTACATGCTTGATTGTTCGTGATATTTTCAAATCCCGAATATAAGTTTTATGTTTATAAATCACCTTTCTTCTCTTGCCACCATCATTTATGTTCTTGATAGATCTATAATGATATCCGTATTATTCCCGAGGACTACGTAAAAGAAATCAGTACTATCATATTCCTTTGTCACCTTTCACTATTATTGTTCTCGTTTTATAAGTGACAGGAGCTTTGTAAGGGACAGGAGGACCGAGGGATGCGTGCCATCCCAACTCTGAGAACGATAAGTAGGTCTAAGTTATGCAATGTACGGGTAAGTTATGTAACTTCACGGTGGGTTTACGGGAGAGTCTAGTAGAAATTGACGCACATTTTCAGCATAGAATAGCATTTACTAACTCATAGTTATAATAAAATTTAGTAAATATATTAGATTAATTCAATTTCTTTTCTAGTTAAGTGTCCTAGAAAAAAATTTGAACGTAAGATATTCAAGAACAATTCAATATTTTTCTAGTTAATTTTCCTAGAAAAAATTTGAACGTAAGAGTTTTGTATTACAGGTAGCCATAACATAATATCATTATTGAATATAATTCCATTTCGTAGTTTACCAATATTTATTTTGTACATAGGTTAAGATTTCATTTAACGACCATGTTATTTTTGGTATTAAATTTTTAAAATATGGATGGTTTATTTTCTTCTGGACAAAATGTAGGTAAAGATAGGTACCTAGATAAGTATGCCAATTATCACTTACGATAAGTATCATCTAGTATCTAATGGTTTCATAAATAGTTGAAAATACTGCTGCGTGATCAGTACTTTTTGTCTTAATGTTGATGATGACGATTTATATGGTTCACATATTATAATTTACCATCTTATTCTTATATGAATTGGATGGTAAATTATACTATAACATAGTCTAGTATAATCATCAATATATCTGTATAATTGATCTTTCGGAACGACTGATCGAGGCCACACGAAACCAAAATGCTGGTCTCTATTTAGCCCAGACTAAGCATTGCCATTCAATGGCAATGCCGCCAGCATTTTGGGCACGTTGCCTGCTGGTTGCGGCTTCTTAGATAAAGTTTTGCTAATCCATAGTTTTTGATTTTATATTACGTTTGTTGTCAGCCTCTGTGGTGTGGTTGGGCAGGTTGGCTCATAGCTCGGAGGCGGCGGGTTCGATTCCCGCGACAGGTCAAGTATTTGTGCACAGAAAAAAAAAATGCAAATACTTGTTCTGAGTCTGGGTGTTTTGGGACCATGGCCCTCGTAGTTCCTGAATCCCTAGACACAGGGAATCCTAGTTAGGGTCCAGGATCTATGTATGTGATCGGTAGGCGTTATTATTATTATTATTATTATTGTTTAAAAACGTATAGTCTAAGTAATACCTTGCATAACAATAATACCATAAGGCGAGTATTCACCGAGTAGGTACCTAAACAAGCAGTCACCAACAAGATGGTTTACATAATTAGGTATCTGTAGCGATTATTCCAACCGACGACCATGAATAGGAGGCCACGGTGAAGGAGATTATCTTCAAGGAGAGACATACATCATATCTAAGCATTATATAGGTACTGTGGAACTGAGAATGTCTTGGTTAAGACCTGGGAAGATTAAAAATAATTGAAAATGCTTAGTAATAGGACGGGAATAGGTGTCTAACCAAGTCATTGATATCATACATTGAGTCGATTTGATTCTTTTGGTACTTATTTTTTGTTTTTGTTTTGGCTCCACACTTTTGCGTATGACGGCGGCTACGTCAAGTTATAAACTCTATGCACAGCGATCGAGCACCGTAATTTACCCTGTGGTGGTTTTAAATTTATTACAGTGGCAGCACCGGCAACTGTCATGGCGTCCCTACCTGTCTGGCTATATAAAGGGATCGATTGCTGTGCTACGGATCATTCTTGTTTCAGACACGGCGCGGTGTGGACATGCTGAAGGCCTATAGTTATATAGGTTGCAACCTACCCACAACACGTTTCTGCCCACATCAGAAGTGGGTTTGCCCATTTCTACATCACTCTTCAAGCAACGCGAAACGTGACGAGACGTGATGTGAATGATGACGTGACGGCGGGTGACACTAATATCAAATTTAGTTGCAGGGTTAACCCAAACCAGTGAAAAAAAAATGGAAAAAAAGTAACGATTCGTTTTTTTCGAGAAAAAAAGAGAATGTAAAAATGATGACAAGAAAAATGTGTCTGAATGCTAAAGGGATAATCTATCCGGACTAGCACTAATGGTCCATAAAAAAAAATGTTGGTTGCTAAAGGGATATCTATCCGGTCTAGCACTAATTGGTCCATTAAAAAAATGTAGGAATGATGATTTTTGGTTGCTATAGGGATATCTATCCGGTTAGCATTATTCGGTCCATTTTTTATAAATGAAGGTATACTAATGGTCCTGAAGGGTTAACCCTGACGATGACTGGCAGGTTAAAATACTTTTGACTAATCAAATTGAAAACTAATGTTTTGACTTTGACTTAGACTCCAAGTTTAACTCCATTTAATTGTCAGGATGAACGAGCAATTACACTGATACTTATGTCCCTCACCAGGTACAAAGTGAAGCTAAGCGTACGAGGACGTACGCACGTCAGTATGGCCGTGACGGCGGCTACGTCAAGTTATAAACTCTATGCACAGCGATCGAGCACCGTAATTTACCCTGTGGTGGTTTTAAATTTATTACAGTGGCAGCACCGGCAACTGTCATGGCGTCCCTACCTGTCTGGCTATATAAAGGGATCGATTGCTGTGCTACGGATCATTCTTGTTTCAGACACGGCGCGGTGTGGACATGCTGAAGGCCTATAGTTATATAGGTTGCAACCTATTTACGCAGAACCCGTTTCCTGCCCACACGTATTTAGCCAGCCAAGTCATCAAGTTAAGTCTAGTCTAGTCTAGCATACTCCTAGTAAAGTGGTGGCAACTTTATGTAGTTTTGGAAACAACACTAAAAGAAATGCTTCACTATAATTATACCACCATCCCACACTCGTGCTTGTAATCCAGCACTTAAAGAATAAACTGCCACCAATTTTTGCACTGAACTAACACTGAAAATAACACAAGTTTTGGAAATAATACAATGTAGTGACGCGATCTTTTTTGTTTTCCCGCCAAAACTCCCTGGTACTTAATTGTAAAAGATTGTGAGTCAGCCGTGTGGCCCCTGTGGAAGAACAGGACCATCACATCTCTTCCCGTAGGTGAGTGGCCTTCTTAGCTATTAGAGAATGGGCGGAATGGGCAGCAGTATTATATACTTGTATATTCTATACAAGTATATAATTCTGCTGCCCGTGTTCCGTGGTCAGGCGATCGCCAAAACCCCTTTAAAAAATGTAGTGCACTATAGCAGACCCCTCCCTTTATAGAGACCTATGTTCAGTAGTGGATTTTGTACAGCGGGTGATCATGATGTGAATCAGTGTGTAGATATAAAATGAGACGGCTCTGTAACAGCTGATAGTACTTTTAAATTGTTTGTTAAGAAAGTAAAGACTTGAAATTAAAACAGGATATGATTGTGGGAATTATAGTCGTTTTAAGACAGATGCAGTTGCAGGGTGCATCAATATACTAAGTATCTACGGTATGTACTAACTATCATTTTGATAAGGGGTATTGGGTTATTCTAATGTTATTTTAGCACAGAGTTACTAACCGTGAACTAAAACTACGTTTTGGTACTTACCGCAATTATATTATTATTAATCTAATTATTTATTTAGTGAGAAATAAATAATAGAAATATTTTGTTTATGAAAGAAACCTATACCACCTCACAGATAAAATTGTTTTAACGCTTGAACTTGTGGATCACGGTCAACCATGATAAATGGCTGGGATGCCTATAAATTCTACGTACCTGTCAAAAACAGAAGAGCAAAAACACTTAGTGCGCTTGCTCTTTAATACTGCCAGGCGCAACCATCTCGGATTAAATTAAAATCTAGATAATTAAGAATATTTTGAATACTTGTATGATAGTTTAGCATTTCATTAGTCTTTTACTCTAAATAAGTATTTTTTCATTAGAATATAAACAGTAATATTGCGTATGTTTCTACATCCTAGTTTTTGTTCTGAACTACCAACTGTTTCAAATTAATTTTTATTTACTTGCTAATTGAAGCAAATATGACCAATCTGCACTGTGCCACTCAGAGACTAGGCTTAACTTTTACGAGTTCCCTATCCATAAAGCGAGCCGTAAAATCGATATCTTGAGCGAATTAATTGAACTGTAGTAAAACTGTGCTGTGACCCATGCCCGGAGAAAAGTTTATGATGCCATTGAGTCGCTTCCTAGAAATCACGTGCCCCTTAGACTAAGTTTCGGTGATTACTATTTTGCGTGACTGATACACTGAAATGTTAGATACATTGTTATTAGAAATAGCTCGATAAACATTTTTACTAAATTGAGGTGAAATTTACTCTTTTATATAGAAATATAAACGGGCGGGTGAAACCACACCCGCGGATAAAAAGTATTTTAATTGTTTACTCATCTCACCGGAAAATTTTACTTTTCCGGGATAAAATGTAGCCCTATGTTAATCCAGTGTATGAGCTATTTTGGTACCGAATTTCATCCAAATCCGTTCAGCCGTTTGAGTGTGAAGGAGCAACAAACATACGCACATACAAATGTTTGCCTTTATAATATTAGTGTGATGAGATGAGATGCTATTGTTATTATATTTAGTACCATACACAAAGTTGTTCTTGCCCGAATTTTTATTCTTGTGAGAATTTTGTAGATAAAAATTTCTTTGAGCTCCCACATCTATACTACTTTATGAACTATTGTATGTGGGTAGTACGTTCTCTACTTAAAATATTATATGGCTGTAAAGTTTCATAGCCAAAAAGACCAATCTGGAAGTTTCATTTATCCTCACGTCTCTTGTTAAATTCTCATAACTTTATGCAAAGAAACCACAGAGTAAAAAAAGAGAACCCGATGTATAAAAAAATTATATTAAAATAAAAATAGTTACCTATAAATATTTTTTACTTCTAGTAAATCAATGATTTGTTTTCCTTAGTTGTTGTAAATGTGTGTAATTTCCAATCTGCTTTCTGGGATATACGCGGTTGATGTGATACAACTCGCTACTGGTTTCTGATGTTATCTTGGTGACATTAACACGCGGACACGCGGCCTTTTCATTCTGCAAACAAGCAAGTGTGCCAACTTAAAATGGTCGTTAAATACTTATAAAAGCATTACAAAGCAGGGCTACAAGGCTATAAGGCTAGGTTATTTTAGAGAATTGTTTCAAACATTGAAAAAGCATAAACTACATACAGCTATATGCGTAAAATGTCGAGTACAGATGTCTACATTTGGATTGGTCCAGAATAGTCAACACCAGCTTTTACTATGCAGAATAATTGATTTTAATTCATATAATTAGTATGTATTGATTTATTAACAATGTTGACACATTCATTTCTATAAAAACTAAATCATATTTAATAAAAATACTTAAAAACAGGCGTGATATTTATGAATCTTTTAATTTATATATCAAGTATGCTTTCCATTTTTATCGCCCGTAGGTCACCCTTGTTATTTTTAACAAGACGAGCTCTAATTATCGGAGTAAACGTAAAATACAAACACGAGTTCTGCAATTGTCAGTGAAAATGTCGCCTTTGTTTGTGTACTTAATTGGTGAGTGTATTGTATCTTAATAAGCATTCTGTTTGAGTTTTAGTTGTCTCTTTTATTATCTGTGAGTGTATAAATTTAAGAGCTCCTTATGAGATGCCTGGCTGTGTAATTTGGTATGTCTGTAGCTAAAACCTGATTACGCAAATTAAACAACATTAATTGGTGTCTTTTTTTTATGTTAAGGAATGACGTGACGAGCTAGCCGTTCGCCTGATGTTAAACGACACGGCTGCCCATATCAGCTGCAGTGTCACTCGGAACTCTAAAGTATAGAGGTTCGCGTGACACTGCACTGAGCACGTCATCCAGAGACATCAGCACAATCTAGTTATAAGATTACTAAACTGTGAGATCAGATCATAAAGTCTCATTTGCCCAGTAATTTCACTAGCTACAGTGCCCTTCAAAACGGAACACAGCAGTGCTTGCGCACTACTGCTTGGCGGCAGAATAACTGGCAAAGCGGTGGTACCTACCTAGACGAACTTTGCAGTAAAGTCCTACCACCTTTTATGTGATTTATAAATACATTTGTTTAATTACTGGGAATTGGTTTTCCATTTAAATTACACTAGTAATGTTGTGTGATCTCCTGAGTTTTTATGCGTAGTCAAACAATTTTCTTTTCAATTTTCATTTCAGTGTCAACAGTAATCGCCCTGGCCCAGAGCACAGGGTCCTGTCCACCTACGTTACCCGTGGACGAGTGTGATCCCACATGTGGGCCTAATATTCCATGTAATGGAACTCAGCTTTGTTGTCCTACTGCTTGTGGTGGAGCTATGTGTGTAGACGCCATGACGGAGCGGCGCGATGTGAACTTGGGTAAGTTTCGTGAATTTTGAGAATATATTTAGAGTCAAAATGTACATAGATTCCGTACAACTTACACGGAACTTCCGGCTTCTTTGTTTCCTGACAAGTAAAATGTAGGGTGTCAGTGAATAGGCATTTCATAGGCCAGCATGTTACACCATTCACTCGTATTATTATTAAGAATGATATATTAATGGAAATATTAATGGAATATTAAGAATGATATGACAAGCTAGTCGATCACCTGATGTTTAGCGACATGGCCGCCCATAACAGAACTTTGTCAGTCAGAATTCTAAATTATAAAGTTTCACGCGACACTGCACTGCGTGTTAGGCGCATCAGCACAGCCTGGTAATACGATAACTCGACTGTGAGATCAGATCATAAAGTCTCAATTGCTCAGTAATTTTACTAGCTACAATGCCCTTCAAAACCGGAACACACTATTGATTGCGCACTACTGCTTGGCAGCAGAATAACTGGCAAAGCGGTGGTGGCCTACCTACACGAACTTTCAAAAAAGTCCCACCACCTAGTAATATAATAATGCATAATGGTGTGTGTAATCATATTTTTGTTATGGAAGGGTTTATTTATTTTATTTTACAATATGTGGAAAACGAACAGCTAGGTAACAATACAAGTAAATAAACAATTTATCGAAGGCCAATTAGAAGTTTTCACTAATAACTATCATTGGTTAGGTTGGTCTATCTGTACCTAAAAAATGACAATCATTGACGACATTGGATCCTTGTCATTTCCATCATAAGATTAGAATAGAAAAACATTTATTCAATACTTGTCAAAAATTAAAGTACAAAAAAACATGTTAAATTTATACACATAATATGTACATAATCAATAGAAATAAACAAGTATCGAATGGGCGTCGGCTCAGCATATTGCTGGTCATCCAGCGCTGATTTAGATTCCACCAAAGTCCCTATAAAATTAGCATATCAACAACATCGACGTTACGCTCATAATCGACAATCACACAATTTCTGATGACCAAAGATTTTGGTCCACCGATAAAATAAAGCATTCAGTCCTTTCACTAAAGCACTTTACCTACTAGTAGGGTTAAGTGGGCATCCCGAATAAATCACGTTATGTGGGTCATGCTGGTGTCCGGTGGCCTCCTGTAACACATCTGCGGTCCTGATACCTTAATGTTATTTAAATTGAGCAGCTTCAAACTTTTCACGAGAAACTAGGAGAACCCCGCGGTTTCACCTGCAACTTATCAGTTTTCGTGCAGCTGTAGTATCAGTTCGCAGGAGCGAGAGCTCTGGATACTGGAGATACAGGTCAAACTGAGAAGTTTAACATGTATCTAGTGTAAAAGTTTGTTCGAATACACATTACATGTTTACTCAAAAGCGAGAACCTACATGCAAAAAAGGGCTGGGAAAAAAATATACTTGAGTAACATGTTTTTTTTTTCAAATAGATATTACTAGGTGGTATGACTTTTTTTAAAGTTAGTCTATTTGGACTAACTTTGCAAAAAAGTCATACCTATATAGGTATGACCGCATTGTCAGTTATTCTGCCGCCAAGCAGGAGTGCGCAAGCACTACTGTGTTTCGGTTTGAAGGGTACCGTTGCTAGTGAAATTACTGGGCAATTTAAGGCTGCTTCTGTGGTGTGGTGTTTGAGCAGGTCGGCTCATAACACGGAGGCGGCGGGTTCGATTCCCGCGACATGAAAATTATTTGTGCACAGAAAAAAAAGCGCAAATACTTATTCTGTGTCTGGGTGTTGTGGGACCATGGTCCTCGTATTTCCTGGGTCCTTAGAATCCTGGAATCCTAGTTAGAGTTCAGGATCTATGTATGTGATCGTTGGACGTCATTTATTTATTTATTATTTAATTCCAGTGAAGAAAGGTCGTTGCCCCGAGTATCCCCGAGGCCCGTGGATTTGCACACATACCTGCACCTCCGACTCCGACTGTCCTCGTATACTGAAGTGCTGCGCCAACCGGTGCGGTGCGCTGGCCTGCCAGAAACCAGATCCTGAAGAAGCCACAATGGCATCCTTACCTATGGCTTAAAACTTGAATTTTAGTCATCAATAACGATTACAAATCACTCATTTCTACTTATGATTACAATGCTGTCGATTCAGTGTCGCATTCTCTAAAACTAAAGTAAACTTAAAAAAGACTAAAATATGTTAATTTCGTTTAGCTTTAGAGTAAATCGACACCACGTTTTTTGTTTTTTCAATTCCAAATAATCCAGTATCTTTACAGGATTACTTTGTTGTCGGTCTGGCTGTCTGTATCAATACTCTTTTCTCACAAATGGCTGAAGGTATTAACCTGAAATTTAGCTATTAAATACTAAGGTCGGTGGCTGTTTATGTGATTCTGTAAAAAGATGAAGATTCTAATTATTCGCAATAAACAAATTGACAAAAAAAACTTGCTTAAAAATATAATATATACGTAGTTTATGTACATAAGAAAATGGAAAAAGGAAATTTTCAAATTAGGAATGATCCCGATCACGATCGCCTCCCCCCCTGAGCTCACATCAGTGTAGAAATCTTATTACTTGACAATGTGATGTCTCAGGATGACATGCGCAGTGCAGTGTCACGCGAAACTTTAATTTTGCAGTTACGAGTGACATGCGGCCGTGACGTTTACACTGAACGACTTGCTCGTCACATAATTTGTTTACATAAAAAAAACACTAAAGACAGTAAATTTCCTTTATTTTACTCATTTTCACGTGTCACATTCAATACCTATAACATTATAGACTGTACATCTGATAGTCCCCCGTGACCCCTGTGACCTTTTTTCAACTTATAATATTAAAATGAAAACTTATTTTAAATTATAATAAATTATAATAATATCACCAAATTAAACGCGGGTCAATAAAGTTAAAAGCCGACTTAACAAAAATGAAGGCATCAGTATATACAAGGTACGTTTCAAAGGAAAAACCTCATTACGGGTGAAAATGACACTCGAAAAGAATTTAATTAAAGATCTGAGCTCAAGCGAAAAAACGCTGACTTTTGTTTTATCAAGCGGAATTGCTCCAATTGATGGAAAATAGACGATATTGTAAGATGATAGAAATGAAAATGGAAATGTGTATACGTAATTTTTTTTTGTTTGGGTTTGGCTCCACATTTTGTGTATTTAACCAGTGTCAAGTAATTGATAATATCTCAAGTTAATTAATATCATATAATGTCTCAAGTCAAGTCATAGTCCAAGTCATCAAGTTCAACAAGTCATAGTCTAGTCTAGTCAAATCATACTCTACTATGAAAAGTGGTGGCAACTTTACCAGAAGCTTCTATGGCGTATTGGAAACAACACGAAAAGAAACTTTTCACCATGATTATACCACTTTCCCACACTCATGCCTGTAATTCAGCACTTAACGAATAAAATGCCACCAATTTTATGCACTAACACTGAAAAATACACAAGTTTTGGAAAATAATACAATGCGGTGACGCGATCTTTTTCGTATTCCCGCCAAAACTCTCGTATACGTAATTATAGGTACCTAATTTATTCTGTGCGTTGTTATGTGTGTTATTCTTTATGTATCTATCAGTGGTAAAAGCATGTTTTGTTCTTTTACCACCATACATTTATTTAGTTATTATTCAGGTACCAATGACTGGCTCGATAGCTCAGTTGGTAGTGACCCTGCCTTCTGAACTGCGGGTCGTGGGTTCGATTCCCACCCAGGACAAACATTTGTGTGATGAACATCGATGTTTGTTCTGTGTCTGGGTGTTATATTGTATTCTATGTATGTATTTACAAACAAAAAGTATCTAAGCATTGTATCAGTTATCTGGTTCCCATAGTACAAGCTTTGCTTAGTTTGGGGCTAGATGGCGTTGTGTGAGATGTCCACACATATAAAAAAAAAACCAATCAAAAGTAACATTGCCGACAACAAATGGCGCGACATGCAGCCACAGACCTTTTTTGTTCTTTGCCAGTTCATCGTCAGGGTTCAAGACGTTGAGATATTTGATTAATTCATTTGAATTTTGGATTATATTACTATATTATTACTACGCAGTTATGCTATTACTTATTTTATTTATTTATTTGGCACACAAAACAGAATATAATCAAAACAAGAAAAATAAATTACATACATTTTGAGCTAGATTAAATCGCAAAACACGTGTACACTTCGTGATCAACAAAAATATAAAATTAATAATTAGGAAAAAAGTTTAATACATATTTATGGTATCTCAAATGCAAAATAATCAATTGTCTTCTGAATCTTTTAAATTTTGGTAGTTTTTGGGCAAAAATATCAATTGAGCTGTGGTGTTCCTTCATTCATTACTACGTAGTTATACTATTATTACGTAGTTAAATCGACTTCGATCACCTTAATTTCATACTGAGAAACACTTGGATGATATCGTTTGTATATATTTCCAGTAATATTGATTTAATAAGCAAAATACTGAACCGATTGTAATAAAATTTCTATCGCACTAATCTGAAACTATGTCCTTTAAAAAACAAGAATTATCTAATTATTATATTATATACGATGATAAAATAAATTTAATTTTATTTTAGTTACTTACTCAATATCTTCTGTATATATTAAGTGTAAATATTTTTTTCATGTCATTGTATGTACCCATGTTTAAGAATTGAATAGAATTATCCAAATCGGTTTATAAATGACGGAGTTCTAAGTTAACAAACACAAGAAATAAAACCGAATGAGAACCTCCATTTTGAAGTCCGTTGAAAATTAAGAACGCAACGCATGAATCTTACTGTATTAATGTACCTGCTGAATTTTTCCCAACATCAACATTTCGCTGGCATCCAAATTGGAATATGCCAAAAGGCATATTCCGTAAATGAGGTAATTTATTTGCTACTGACGAAGCGGCGATGGAATCGCAAATCTCTCGGCTTGTACTGAACATTTCAAGATTCAATTTATTTTTTACGTGTCGCTTGGAGACAGTTCCCGATAAATCTGGAGATTTTATTTAGTAAACATATTATAATATTACACTCGATTGGCTTGAGAAGCCGATTTATTTCGAGGAAGTAGATTGCATTTTTTTTCCATTAAAATATTTCCCAAGTTAGATAAAAATAAAATAATAAAGAGAATGTAGAATAGAATATGAATAGAATAGAATATTTATTTATTTGTGCAAAAATAATAAATTCAGTTTACAATCAACGAAATAAGTATATAAATGATTTAAGCTCATTCTCACAATTTCGCTGTTCAGCACAGTAGGATTCCCTGTGTTGTGCTGAACAGTACTCCTCCAATGAAACATAACAATAAACTTATCGTAAAAACTATCAAGCATATTAAACAACTAACACAATACAATTACCAGGCACTAACAATACAATAATAAAGAAAGAATAACAAATTATTTTCAACAATTATAGCAACAATAGTTTCTTTACCCATTACTATTACTGAAAATTATCTAGAAATCATTTGTGCATGTATGAGTGATATGAGGTATGAGTGTATTTGGATGGTATTAGGTAACCTACATTTTTCTTTATTATTTTATTTTTATTTTAATATTTTTGAATTTTCAATTTGAAACAATTTACAATTCACAAGACGTGCGACGCCATTACTTCTCAAAGGAGGAGGAAGGGAAAAAACTACGATTACGATTATAAGCCCACGTGGTGCAGCTATTGAAATAATATAGTTACTAGTTACTTCGCGAAACTTCAAAAAACAACCCGCGTTTTTCCTTAACATTACCATTGAAAATCCGAACTGCACACAAAACCCACGCATCATTTTACCCCCTGCTATGCGGGACAACGCCTGGGGAGTGAATTATTGCCTCTGACACTTTCCATTAACACGAGCCTGTTTCTGTTTGCTGAACAGGCCCACCGAGGTTTCTAACATTGTATCGTTTCGACAACTTTCTTTTTTGAGTTAGATTTATCTTGTTACATTGGCAGACGTGCGTTGATTGGAATAACATTATTGACTGTCTTACGCAGATTTGATAAAAGGTTTTTATTTGTAGTGTTTGGTCGAATTATGCCAGAGTTTGATCGTTCTACCGCTAAGCTTGTTGTAGAGTCAATTTGATCTCCAACTGGAATGCAAACTTTATCTGGGTTTATACATATAAAATTCAAAGTCCTGACTGACTTATATATCAACGCACAGCCTAAACCGCTGGTCCTAGACTTGAAATTTGGAAGGTGTGTTCTTTGTAAAGTGTGGGTATCCACTAAGAAAAGGTTTTTCGAAATTCCACCCCTAAGAGGGTGAAATGGGTGGTTGAATTATCTATGAAAAAAAATCTTCGTTTCCTATAGGCCACGCGGGCGGAACCGCGAGCAGAAGCTAGTATATACACACAGGCTACATGTACAGGCTACATTAGTAAAACTGCCGGAACACACGTGTTCACGGAAAAGATTGCAGATTATTTAATTTTGAGGTATAGTGAGGTACAGTCAAGGCATATATAAAGTGAAAACGGATCTATTCGCACACAAAATATCCACACATAATTTAGACTAACCTCGCAAAGGCTAAAGGCGAGAAGTTAAAAAAAAGCAGTGTAAAAAGCCAGACACGCACAAAATAGTCTACCACCACGCCATGGTTTTATCTCGATAATTTATTTCCCCAGCACAATGCAGTATTTGAACCTACGCGTCACGAATTGCGAATCAGTGTCACTCATCCATCGAGTTATAGTTGCTTCTAAACTGATGATGAAACCATTCGAATTGATAATACTATAAAATGTGATTATGTCACATTTCCTTTTCGACTGACTTCATAAGGAAGACCTTGTCTATTCGAATGTAATTTATTATTATTTATTTATTGATTTTTATGCTTGTTACCTCAGAACTTTCGAGTGGGAGAACCGATTTTGATGATTCTTTTTTATTTAAAAGCTGGTGCTTCCCATGTGGTCCCATTTCAAATTGGTCCAGTTCTGAGAATGGCATCCATGAGAAAACCATATAAGTCTGAAGTTGGTTTTTAGCGCTTTGCGTTTGTTACTTGTTGTCGAGAATTTTCATGAAAATTTACTTATTTGTTATAATTACATGTACGCAAATGAATTAACAATAACTAAACTAAACTAGACCTAAAAAACTAAACTATATCTAAGAACTTAAAATAATTAAAAACTAAAAAACTAAAATAACCCGTTGGTAGAGGGGAAAGTTCCCAGAATGCTGGCAGCATTACCACGTTGAATGGCAATGCTTATTTTTCGGCACAGACATGTAGGCCCTGTCAAGGAGTGCATATTATTTGTTTAAATTATTTGTTAAACTTATTTGTTTGTACATACGAGTAGCACTGTTTGTTTCCATACAAGAAAGCGAACTTAATAAAAAAATATTACGATTAAAACGAAATTGAATCGAAACTAAACTTACAAACTATAAGTCTATAAGTAAGTCTGCAAAAAGAACAAAGAAAAGGACCGTGGTTTTTACACCATTTACTCCTTTCTTCTAGAGGCTACAAACATCCGAATATCAAAGGTATAAACTTCAACCATTTCACCGAATGCCGGATAAACTCAGATAAGCCCCAAGGGTTAATGTTATAAAACACGTTCTAATATAAATCCGGAGCTTATAAAAAATCTCTGCCTCGATATCGATATTGGCAAATAGTCGAACATGATATTAAGAGCCCCTTTCACAGTAATGTAGGCGAAACGTAGTTTTGAATCCGTAACAGATAAAAACTTTATAAGTAAAATATAAAATGTGAATCGAGTTTTGGCGGGAAAACGAAAAAGATCGCGTCGCCGCATTGTATTATTTTCCAAAACTTGTGTTATTTTCAGTGTTAGTGCATAGAGTTCCGAGTGACACTGCAACTGATATGGGCAGCCGTGTCGCTTAACATCAGGCGAACGGTTAGCTCGTCGCGTCATCCCTTAATATTAAAAAAAAATATATAAAAAAAAAATTGGTGGCATTTTATTCGTTAAGTGCTGAATTACAGGCATGAGTGTGGGAAAGTGGTATGATGATGGTGAAACGATCCTTTTCGTGTTGTTTCCAAAACTCCATAGAAGCTTCTGGTAAAGTTGCCACCACTTTACTAGGAGTATGACTCGACTAGACTAGACTTTGACTTAACTTGATAACTTGGACTGTAACTTGACTTGACACATTATATGATATTAATTAACTTTAGATATTATCAATTACTTGACACTGGCTAAATACACAAAAGTGTGGAGCCAAAACCAAACAAAAAAAAATGTGAATCAAAATTTTTAAGTTTTTAAGCAGTAAATCTAAAATTAAATTAAAAACTATGCATTAGTAAAACTTCATCTAAGAAGCCGCTACCAGTAGGCAACCTGCCCAAAATGCTGGCGGCATTGCCCCGTTGAATGGCAACGCTTAGTCTTTGTGTTAAATAGAAACCAGCATTTTGATCACGGACTTACCGAATTATATTACCTTTTAGCACATTATCCACATCATTAAATTATTATTATCTTTTTTATTAATGAAATCCCTAAACTTATTATATTTTTGAGTAAGAAGAGAAATATCAATTGAAAAAAAAATCTTAAACTAAAGATCGCACTGAACCATTACACTGGCAGCGCTTCCGCTTGCCAACGAAGCCAGTATAACTTTGTTTTTGCTTTATTTAATGTTAATGTCACCATCTTCACTATTGTAAATTGTCATTTTACCGAACATACGAGTACCATCATAATAATACAAATTTCGAGTAATATTTAACTTTGTTATGTTGACAATGGAGATCTACGTTAACCAACAACTTCCGTTCGCCTCGTCACGCATTCACCAGCTTACTCCCCAAGTCGTGCGTAAAGAAGTTTTACTTCAGAAACATATTACATGCTTCAATGTGATAGTCTTCCGGCTGAGTGGTAGAGCGCAGAAATCGGCGGCGGCGGCGGTGGCGCGAACTAGATGTATTACCACGATATTTCATGTGGCCGCAATTACCTCCGAGGGTTTGGTTGCTTTATATTTTTAGGGTTACGTTAAAAGCAATTGGTTTAAAGTAAATTTATATTTGAATCACATTATATTTGATAATACAATAATACTTTATTGCAACTAATACATAACAATGCACCTTATCAAAACTTACAAAAAAATGGTAGAACAAAGGGCAGCCTTATCATGTTAAGCGATTTCTTCCCGGTTACCTTAGGATGGACAGGAAGATCGCCGGGGGGCGAGTTGGCTGGACTGCAGTCGCGACCCCTTCTCGCCCCGGTACGGCGGACGAGGGCTCACGGGGGGGGTTTTAGTGGGTTCGAGTCCCACATACCCCCTGCCACAACCCCCGTGGTGGCAGGGAAGTGAGAGGGCATTTCCCCCCTCAAAAAAAAAGGATGGACAGGAAATAAAGGACCAAAGTTGCGGTTGGTGTTGTTACAACTTACATAATAAAACCAACAATGTGATGACATAAGTATAATCACTTTAAATATAAAAACAATCAATACTAAACTTGTTGTATAATACGCACTAATACCATTTATCACATATATAATAGTACAACATATTTAATACATATATATTACATGTATATGTATAATTAATATAATAATAATAATAAATAATACTATGTGTGGACATGTCACACAATGCCATCTAGCCCCAAACAAAGCAAAGCTTGTATTATGGGAACTGATACAATACTTAGATACTTTTTGCTTGTAAATATACATAGAATACAATATAACACTTAGACATAGATGTTCATCACACAAATGTTTGTCCTGGGTGGTAATCGAACCCACAACCCGCAGTTCAGAAGGCAGGATTCCTACCAACTGAGCTATCGGGCCAGTATTGATGTGAACTATGTTATAAGTTATTATTATTATAGATAAATCAACCCTTTATTGTATATTGAGTACAATAGCCAGTTCACGGTGTAAAATTTGATGGAAAACCAAGAATTAATACAACCAATGATGATGCAAATACAATTCGTGTCGACTAGGAACTCATCGCGTTTTCCAAATATAGCGTTTTTCTTGCCGATGCGTGACCAAAACCCTGGCACTCATTTGATACAACGTGTCAGCATTCGATTTTTTTTGTTCGATAAGTTTGCGTTTGACTACTGAGATAGTAAGTGACGATGTGGTCTAGACTTGCCTAGAAGATACTTGTTCAGTCTCGATTCGAAGACTCCAAGATTGTTTTCGAGAAATACATACGCCGGTAAAGCGTTCCAGTCTTAATTAAATAATAAATTAGAAAAGACACTTTTTCCTTTCAAAATATGAAAAGTCTTATACTAAAAGGTGTATTATTACTTACTATATAAGTCTTTCTTAGACAACTCTTTCCAAGTCACAGCGGATTATCTCTGGAACTCGTTGCCAGATAAAATCCAGAGGTGTAACGTGAAGGATAATTTCAAACGCCAGGTAAAAGAACATTTGCTTAAAACTTGAACTATCAGAACATGGCATTTGCACGCCTGCTTGCGGGCCGGGTGACTGTGACATTACCTTTAATCTGAAATGTATTTGATGTGTGTATCCTAGCAAATAAATGATTGATTATGATTATGATTATGATTAGAATTAATTATGTATATATTATTTATATTATAGTGTTATTATTCATTAATATCTGTATTTTATTAAATATGTAATAAATGTATATTTGTACCTTTACAGTTATATTGTTGTTATCGTTTTATTATAATTTATTAAACGTCCAAAAAATGTCTCATTTCCTTATGTGTCTAATTTAACTATTCCGCTGCACGCCTTGGTTGACTGGTAGAAAATGTTAGCATTAAGTCCTCTTTGTACCTTTAATGTGCATAAAGTATTAAATAAATAAATAAATATATCGCGGGAAAAGAAGTATATTAAACGTTTACTTAATCCGCTATAACCTTTACTGCAGGATCTCGCGGTAATATTCGTTTCACCCTTGCCTCCATAAGTGAACCGCCATATAGCCTCCAGCCTCCATAGGCAAAATCGCGGGAAGCGGGAAGTACTGAGCCATTAAGTGCCATGTAAACCTCGGCTGGAAGCGGTGTGGCTGCGTCACATATTCTATGTGAGGTTTTATTATATTTAAACCATTAAACACGGTACAATAGTGTAACATAATCATACATATTCTAAATATCATATATATAACTCAAAGGTGACTGACTGACATAGTGATCTATCAACGCACAGCCCAAACCACTGGACGGATCGGGCTGAAATTTGGCATGCAGGTAGATGTTATGACGTAGGCATCCGCTAAGAACGGATTTTTCGTAATATTGTAAAAATAGTGATTCGTCGTAGTCGACCGTAACGCAGATAACGTTTAAACCTAAACCACGAATAATTTTGACTGTGAAGTCAAGTAAATGGAAATTTCTCAAACGTGTAATTTCGTGTTTCTTTTACTCGTACTGAAAAATTACTTAGTTTAATTGACTTAAAATCTATGATGGTATGTTTACTTAATTTGGCATGATTATGTTCATTTATTTGAATTGAAAGCTGAAATAAAACGAGTAGTTAAACTGTTAGAAATGGATACAAAAAGGCACACTATAAATAAATATTTCTACACATTTCACACATCGCCATCTAGCCCCAAACTAAGCAAAGCTTGTACTATGGGAACCAGATAACTAATACAGTACTTAAACATGTTTTATTTGTAAATACATACATAGAATACAGTATAACACCCAGACACAGAACAAACATCGATGTTCATCACACAAATGTTTGTCTTGGGTAGGAATCGAACCCACAACCCATAGTTTAGAAGGCAGGGTTACTACCAACCGAGCTAGTCGGGCCAGTCTAACATTCCTGTACAGCGCCCAACTTTAATTAGTTTTAGAAGCATCCTCCACCTGCAGCCAGCGGATGTGGGTCACACACTCGGGCTCCGATTAGTTTTGTAAAAATTATAAGCAAGGTATTGGATTCAATACCGGTAACGAACCATATAGAACTCGAGGCAACAACCTCACATTCACGATGCAGAAAAAACGATGAAATACTGATCCAGAATACGTCATAACTAGTGTGAAATGAGGTCTAGTTTAACTCATAGTTAGTATGGAATAGAGGCGTAGATTAGGCAGTAGTAGCACGTAAAATGGAGCCAAGAGATCGAGGATTAATTGGAAAGGAAACTGGGTCGAGCGCTGGCGTGGAGCTATGATTAGTTTCAGACATGTGCGGGAGAGGAGAGCCTTCAAGTTATTTATCACGCTGATTATCAGGCATGGCGTTTGTGTCGTGGAGTTATGAAGTGAAAAATGAACTTGAGATGAGAATTATTATTTTGCGGGGTGAAATCTTTGTATTTGACTTGTGCCAGAGAATACATTCTGAGTATCACATTATTCTTTAATCTTTTCGGCATTTTTTTAAATTTAATTATTATTTTAAAACTAGTTGCGTCCCGCGGTTTCACCCGCGGATACAAAGTATTTTATTTATTACTTCATCCCACGGGAAAATTTCACTTTTCCGGGATAAAATGAAGCCTATATGTTAATCCAGTGTATAATTACACTTCACACTAATATTATAAAGGCGAAAGTTTGTATGTGTGTATGTTTGTTACTCTTTCACGCTCAAACGGCAGAATGGATTTGGATGAAATTCGGTACCAAGATAGATTATACACTGTTTAACATAGAAGGTTACATTTTATCCTGGAAAAGTGAAATTTTCCCGTGGGATGAGCAAATAATTAAAATACTTTTTATCCACGGGTGAAATCGCGGGGCTAGTACTAGTTATTTATAAAGGTGAAATAAAGCCGATGTAGCAATATCATATTTCAAGACAGTTTCGTTGAAAAACGGCTGAGTGCTACCGAAATTATTACACAGTCACATCGAGAAGTTTGTTATTGTGATAGAGGGTAGGAAAATATAAATCGGCCGCGTCCGCCATTGTGGCGAGCGGTCGTCACAATGGCGTATTGTCGCGCCGTTGCGACCATTGTCGGCCGGGAGAATGCGCCGGTTTGCTCAGCTTTTTAATGAGAAATATGATATTTGTTGCGTTTACGCTGGGGGTGTTCCGTAGTGTAGATAAGACATGATGTGACACTTTACACAACGTTGTTACAACGTGTAAATTGAACTTTACTAACCGAGATCGCTCTTCTAGTTTGAGTAATGAAAGCAGAATAAAACAAGTGTTTTTATGACACACGACTGAAGTAAAACTTCTTTGGCTCCATCTTTCAACCAGTATAACTTTGTTTTTGCTTTTAAGTTTGCCAAGATGGCGACATTAACTATAGTATATTGTCATTTTACCAGACATACCAAAATAATACAAGTTTTAAGCAATTTCTGACTTTGTTATGTTGACAATGGAGATCTACGTGAACCAACAACTTTCAGCTTCCGTTCGCCTCGTCACCATACACCAGCTTAGTCCCCAAGTCAAGCGTGCGTAAAGAAGTTTTATTTCAAAAAGTGCAGGGGTTGGTGATTCATTTCAGTGTGGTCCGAAGTTGATAATTTTTTATGCAGTAGATACTACTAAGAAAGTTCATGATACCAATGTCCTCCACTATCAATCGTGTAGTAAAATGTCGAAATGCGTGAGCGATATAAAGCATTCAGATACGATGAACCCTTAAAGGCGTGAAGATTAGTCTCTTACTTCCTGCCATAATGCCCTTTGTGAGTCTTGGCTTCGTGTGTGATTTTTCGCCACTTCATTTCTATTTCTTATGCTGTCATCCCATTTATTAAAGTCAAAAGTCATAAAATTTTATTGCAAATATGTACCGTGTTTATAGCACTTTTATGAGTCAAAATTATATTAGGTATTTAAAATTAAGTTATTGTACTAAGCATTTAAAATTACAAAGTGCTTATTGTCAAAAATTATATAGCAAGCTCATTAGGTACAATATGTGAGTTTGAAAAAAAGTTCTCTTTCCCACTACTGATGCAATATACTTAAGCCTACATACACAATCGCTATACATTATAGTGTCACATAATAGTATGAAAAGCGTACCAATCCTAGCGTAGCATAACGCCTCATCCGAACGCTAGCCAATATAAAAAATAAAACAATTGAAAAAAAAAGGGAACCACTGCAGTACTCCCATACCCCATAAAGTACCTATAAAATGACAAGAATTCTAAGTCCCCAGTGAACGCCATGGTGTGTAAAGCTATTGTGCGAGCGTCGGCTGGCGCACTCGCGCAATTACCCTCACGCGCCGACCAAAATAACGCAAACCTACACACGTTCATATAATACTGTACCGTGAATGTGTATGAAGTTAAAAGCAGATAGCGTTTTTGTTTTGTAGTGAAGATAGATCTGTCATGTTTACTATCCATAATAATAATAATAACGCCCAACGATCACATACATAGATCTTGAACTCAACTAGGATCCCCTGTGTTTAGGGACTCAGAAACTACGAGAATCATGGTCCCACAACACCCTGACTCAGACAAATATTTGCGCTTATTTTGTGCATTATACAATACTTGTCCTGCGGCAGGCCATCTCGAGGCTATGAGTCGGCCTGTTCTACCACCAAAAAGTAGACCAGAGAGGCTGTCAATAATAATAATAGTCACGGGTTTGAATTGTCTGAAGTTTTCGTTAAGAATAACTTCATGGTGAACTGTGTGTGTTGCCAGTGATGACTTAAGGCACTAAGACGTGGTTTCTTACTGTTGGTCTCATTAGTAAGCTCAAAGTCACGCAACGAGCTATGGAGAGAGTTATGATTGGTGTTTCCCCGCGAGATAAGATCCGATGTAAGGAGATCCGCAGGAGAACTAAGATGATCAATATAGCTCTTAGAATTAGCAAACTGAAATGCATTTGGTAGGTCACATCACTGGTAGAACTAACTACCAATGGGGAAGAAAAGTTCTTGAGTGGTGATAACGAACTGGAAGACGCAGCGTATGCTCAGCCTTAGGTTCATCTGGTCAAAGCCGCGAAGAGTTTGGATGCAGGAAGCAAGTGGTCGCTCAAATTGGAGTTCTGGAAGGCTTATGTTCACCAGAGGGCGTCTTCAGGTTGTTGATGATGATGGTAATGAAAATATAACTTGGTGGTAGAGCATTTTCTAGCGACTTCGATAAGCTATGAATTCGCTAACCATTTTTTGGTTTTTCCAGCAGTTTTAATTAAGTAATTTAAGCGTGGAGTAGCGCCAATTTTTTCTATACAAGTAATCAAATCAAATATTACCAGGCTACCTACACACTTGTAGATTAGCGCTATTTCCATCCCACCTCCATTACGTATGAACTGCGTATGGTCTCTACACAATGTAAAGCATAATGCAATAGTGGCTGTGTCGCAGGTAACTTCTGGACACCGATGAGCTACGACTGCGTGATTCAGGCTGTACAATTTACATAGTGTACTAGTATTATATATAACACAAAAGTTGCTACGGTGTAGGTAGTTCTGCTAAATATACTAGCTTCGAGTAGCGTCATGCGGTTTCTAATCAGTGTAAAGCATAGTGCAATAATAGCTACGGCGTAGATAACTTTTCTTCATCTTCTTCTCGACATCGATTAGCTACGGACTGCGTGCTGCGGGCTCTACATGCTGTAAAACTTAGTAAAGTCAAAGTCAAAAGATTTATTGCAAATTTTAGCACTTTTACAACGGTTTTAGTATAACGGTAAATACAGCGTAGTAGGTAACTTTGCTAGATTCATTAGCTACGAGTAGTGTAATGCGAGCACTACCTAATTTAAGACATAGTGTAATAGTTGCTACGGCGTAGGTTACTTCTTGATACATTAGCTACGGACTGCGTGATGCGGGCTCTACAGAGTGTACTAATATAATGCAACAATCGCTACGGCGTAGGTTACTTCGCTACATCTACTAGTTACAAGTGGCATAATGCAGGTTCTACATAACGTAAAGTGGCTACGGCGTAGGTAACTTCTCGACATCCATTAGCTACGGACGTAATGCGGGGTCTACACAAAGTAAGTATTATTAAAAAATGTGGGCTCTAAACAGTATGCTCTATGATTTTTCTTAGAAATATAGATATTTTATAACTGTACTATAATTTACTAATTAACTTTCTTTTTTGTTTTAGTATTTTTATAACTTGCTTATGACTTACACTACACGATATAAAGTGGTGCAGCAGTAGCTATGGCGAAGGTCACCTATCCACGTCGATTACTCGGGAGCCCGTGACATTGTTTGAAACGCTTTGCTGTAAAAACGTTGCTATTAGAAATTGACGAGATCAGTATTGCATGACACTGCACTACGCACATCATCCTAAGACATTGTCTAGAAATGATTTTTAGACTGGTAGATCAGGTCACAAAGGCCACAAACATAAACCACACTTAACGTATAGTTTTTTTTTTTTTTTAATGTTAAGGAACGACGTGACTAGCTAGCCGTTCGCCTGATGTTAAACGACACGGCTGCCCATACCACCTGCAGTGTCACTCGGAACTCTAAAGTATAGAGGTTCGCGTGACACTGCATTGCGCACGTCATCCTGAGACATCAGCACAATCTAGTAATACGATTACTAAACTGTGAGGATCAGATCATAAAGTCTCATTTGCCCAGTAATTTCACTAGCTACAGTGCCCTTCAAACCGGAACACAGCAGTGCTTGCACACTACTGCTTGGCGGCAGAATAACTGGCAAAGCGGTGGTACCTACTTAGACGAACTTTGCAGTAAAGTCCTACCACCTAGTAAATAGTTAAAAAGATATTATAGTTTCTAAAAAACCGCGACACTATATTATCTGTTATGGGAGGCCGTGACGCTTAACATCAGGCAAACTACTAGTTTGCCACATCATTCATTAACATAAAGTGATAATACAAAGTAAAACAAAAACGTCGCTTTTGCCATCAAAATAAAACGCTGTACAATCTTCAAAGGCAAGCCGCCGCGTCCTCAGCAAACTGCCGACAAACGAGCCACTGGTTACCGTTTCCGTTCCCAATAAAACCGTCAGAAGCTTTTGGAGAGACATAGTTAAGGTTACAATCAGTAGGCGTAGTTTGGACTAAACTTACAACGGGAGAAGGTTCGACAAGATCAAATAAAGTTTTCCAATTTTCTCGACGGCGTTTACAGACCGCTTTGGTAGAGAGATGGAACTTACTTTCTAAAAATACTGCTGTCAAAGCAATATTTTAACATGGCCAATATATCGTCACACTCACACCGACCAGCACAGCTCCAACATGGGGGCATTGGAGGTTAACAGATCTTGGTACAGCACGTGTGGATGGTTACGCATAGGCATAATATAATAAATACAAAATCTCATAGAAAACAACTTCGTCTTTTACAATTTCTTTATCTATCACATATTTTGGAAATGATGTTAACAATCCAATATAATTAATTTACTCCATGAATCAGTAACAATAATTAGTATTGGGGGAAAAACAAGAACGTGATGGGTACTCTATGCTCCATAGCATTAAGTCCTCCTTGTATATAAATAAATAAACGCTTCCATATACATAGATTCTAGACCATAACTAGGATGCCTTGTATCTAGGGACTCAGAAACTACGAGGACCATGCTCTAACAACACCCAGACACCGAACAAATATTTGCGCTATTATATAATTTTATGTAGTTGGTTAAGTTCTATCTTTAAAAATAACTAAGCATAGTTTATAGGCTTCTGACATAGGAGATATTCAAAATATTATTATAAAAATCAATATCAACTAATTTATATCCTAAAATGACATACGCAAGGTAGCTGGTAGCAGCTGGAAGAGTAGAGCCAAACCCCGGGCTCAGTGGCGTGCCTTGGGATAGGCTTATGTCCAGCAGTTAACTAAAATAATTAAATTAAATTAAATAATAATGTATACCATTAAAATATTAAGTTACTGTACTAAAGGTTCTTGTACTATAATAATGCTTGAGCTGTGGCAAAAGGTTAACAGAGAGGAAACAAGAAATAACGACTATTTCGTTCTCCATAAAAGCACTTGTAGAGATAAGAAATATCTAGGTAATTTTTTTTGTTGACAGGATGGGGATATCTTTCAAAGATACCTGCAATAGGACTGTAGCTGGCTATGTGAGATTTCCACACATTAAAGCCCTTCGGTGACCTGCCTTGATGCATGGCAGACGGCTCCAGGATCTTCTACGGACTAAACCACTGCTCTCGCACTTGATAAAGAACATCTCGAGGGTGACTGACCAGTCACTCTCGAGATGTGCTTTATCGGGGGCGACATCGCCCCCGACCTCACGGCGCTAACGATATAGTTTATTATATATATATTATTATATATTATAAATAACTATAGTCCTATAATTAACTCAGAAAGTACAAATAATTAAACAAATACTAAATCTGTCGACATTTCACACAGCGCTATCTAGTCCCAAACTATGCTTAGTTTGTACAGTTATCTGGTTCCCAAGCTTGTACTATGGGAACCAGATAACTGATACAATACTTAGATACTTTTTTGTTTGTAAATACATACATACAATACAATATAACACCCCAACACAAAACAAACATCGATGTTCATTACACAAATGTTTGTCCTGGGTGGGGATCGAACCACCACCCACAGTCCAGCAGGCAGGGTTACTACCAACTGAGCTATCGGGCCAGTCAAAGTCAGTCAATGTTGTGAAACTATTCTGGCAGTCCTGTATTAGTTTTATGAGAATGATGTCCATCTTACTAATGTGTGCCGTTACTCCTAAGTTAAAAAGTTTCTAAATTTTTGTAGTAAAACAATCTTAACTTAAGCTGGTAAATGCCAGGCGAACGGAAGTTGAAGTTGATTCACGTAAATCTCCATTGTCAACATAATAATTTACAATTGTCAAGATGGCGATATTAACATTAAACAAAGTGATAATTAATAATAATAATTCGGCTGAGCAGCTAAAACGGCGCAACTATATTTGTTGTTAATCTCGGTAGCGGTTACATATTTGAGCCGTTTGGTGTTGAGACCCTGGGTCCTTGGGGGCCGGGAGCATCATCGCGTTTTCAAAAATTTATCAGAGCGTCTGGTCAACGTGACGCGTGACCAAAATGCTGGCACTTATTTGGCACAACGAATAAGCATTGCAATTCAACGGGGCAATGCTGCCAGCATGTTGGGTACGCTACCTATTGGTAGTGGGTTAAAGCATTTAGACTGTCTATAGGTCATCGGAGCCAGTATATAGTCCAAATGTTTTTTTGTAGTAGTAGTAGTGGTGGTAGTAGGTAGTTTTTAGTATTAGTTATTAAATCATTGTAGTATTTAACAAAGTTATACCGGCCGATAGATGGAGCTAAACAAAAGAAGTATTACTTCAGTCGTGTAGTCTAAAGCATACTCGTTTTTCGAGCGTAATCTAGCCCTGTTATGAAAAGATCTTTTCAATAACACCTTGCAAAACTTTAGCATACAAATTCAAATGATTTTATTAATATTCCGATGCATGAATTCGTTCCCAAATTGCCAATAACCAACCTAAGCTTAACACAAAAGTACAGACGGCATTACTTTCATTATCTATCGACAGTTTCATTATACATTTGAAAGCTCATTCATCGCTAATCCCGATTGATGTCGGTCGATTTGAAAGCCATCTGAAGTTGAATTGTATCCAATTTGTTTAAAAGGATTTATTCAAGCGAACTCAAATGCCATTTCGCTTATTCGATCGTTCATTCTACGCGATTAAAAACAATTCGTATCGTTAAATGGAACAAATATTCGGAATTAAACGATGTACGAATGTGCAATTGTTTTTATTACTATACGCTGACACAGCACCTGTATACTTGCTATTCAACATGGAAATTAAATCTTAAATGATCCAGTTCAAAGACAAAAGTATAACTCGAGAAGTTGGTTAGTGATTTTCTTGTAATATTTTTTAAATTTTATTTAAACTAGTAAGACGTTGTAGTCCAAATTTCACAAGGTTTTAGTTTTATAAATTAACAACTGATTGAAATGCTTCTATCCTATCCAACCAATGTTATATGAATGAATGAATGAATGATGAATGAATTATTTATTGCAGAAACTGTGTACAAATAGGTCTTAAAAAACTAATATTAGCACAATGGAGTCAACAGTTTGCCCGTGACGGCATGCAATATTTTATTTTATATAAACTTAAAATTTTAATATGTCAAATTGCATTTTTTTTATACTGCATTTCCACAGACACCTGGGTCCGTGCTTTTTGTCAGATTATTTTTTATATTTATTAATTAAGCCTATTATTAACATGAACATATATGATACAGGGAGGACAATACAGCCAATAACACATAAACATAAACTTAAGTACTTATTTCTAATTGTGCGTACACCATCGAGCAAACCAGCTTCCGCAAGCAGCACCCGTTCACGAGCTTGACGCACGTATCAAATTGAAAATAAAAAAGATAAATATGACGAATATACAAAAATAATTTAATTGGCAATAATAGAAACGTTTGTTACAACAACTCCTTGAGGTCATAAATACACTTCTCTACCAGCCACTTAAACAGTTTTGTCTTAAATTGTCGGGTAGGAAAATCCCTGATTTCTTTTGGTATTTTACTAAAAACTATATATATATATATATAAACGCGAAAGTTTGTATGTATGGATGTTTGTTACTCTTTCACACTCAAACGGCTGAATGAATTTGGTATATAGATAGCTTATATAGTGGATTAACACATAGGCTATATACTTTTTATCCACAGGCAAAAGGCACTTTAGAAAGAAATCCTAATCCATATTCTTATGTTATTTCAGTCATATAGGTTGGGTGCGACTTTTCGAAATTCTGTAACACAGAAATAAACACGCCATCTAAACCAAATTGTACCTCAATCTTTCTTGTCTACTCTATTATATTTTATTACTAGAGGCGTCTTGCAATTTCACTCGCCATTTATTCATTTTTTTCGCAGGATCTCTTATTTTTCCGGGCTATAAATATTCTATGTAGAACTCGGTCATCCAAATCACTATATCCGTTTTGATGAGAAAGGAACAAAAAATAAGGTTTAGATAGTCGGGATAGGAGAAATATAAAAAGGAGAAAAAGGGATAAGGATAGCAAAAATAAGGATAGCAACAATACAGATATCAGGGACAGGGATAGCAGGCATAGGGATAGTAGGGACAGTGATCTAGTTATCAGTGATCAGTAATAAAATAAGATACTCTGATCACTGGATCAGATCATGTTTCCCTATTCCTTATTATCAATGGTATGACAGTGACAAGAGTGAAAGTTGATTTCTATGGCAGCTAACTGATTATACAACATCTTAATATCAGGTGAACGACTAGCTCACGTCATTCTATAAAATAAATAATTTGAAAACTCCGCTAATGACAGAATGGCGGGTAATGAGCCAATTTACAATGATTACAATGTTAGGATTCGTGACCGCTTACCGCCTAGTATTGACCTAGTCTGGCCACAAACTAGGTTGTAGATTCCAACATAAACATTAAACATGGATTTTAATATCCAAGCAAGCTTTTCAAACTATATTTAAGTGTTATTGTATGAACAGTTCACTTACTAAAATAATATCTTCAAATAAGGGTTAAGTCAACTTCAATGGCCTTTATTTCATACTGAAAAATACTTGGATAATATATTTTTCAAATTACAAAAAAAAATTTAGTGAAATAATTTTTGATGTAATTTAAATTTAAATAAGACCGACCTGAAGGTACCTCATTTCAAATGAAAAAGGATTGGTAAAAAAGTTTATAATTTAATGACGAAGTTATGAGGTAACAAAATAAAAATACCACCGAATAGGGAACTTCCTCCTTTTTAAAGTCTGTTGAAAGATTCAATACAATAGCCATTTTAATAGGTAAGTTTATTTTCAGGTACAGAAAGTATTTTTTGTCGATCTCCGGTCGAGTAGGGATTGAGCCACATCTGACAGTACTGAATCGTATGTTTCCATTCTCTATCCTTTTCTATCACTCAGGGTCATATCACTTTCTGGAACCAGAAAGACAGCAGGCGAGCCAACTCGTTATCGCCTCCCGAAACACGTGTTGAGCGACCCGGACGATCCTATAGCACTCGTAGTCTCGGCTGCGCTAGGACCAGTCTAGCTCAGACCAATCAGGCTCAGGTACCGCTTTCGGCTCCGGTATAAGATACCAGCGCACACAATCAGACACCGACCCCGCCGGCGAGGTCGACGTACCCTCCATAGGGTAACTAGAACAGTCGCGACTTTCAATAGGGTCCACTCTTCCAGTGGACGTAGTCTTCGCGATCCTCTTATCCCGGCAACGGCCCAAGCCGAGGCTCGCACCCAGGGGTGTCCTTGAGCTAGTTGCCTGCCACTATTGATGGCAGGGCGCCTCAAGCGCCTGCCCTAGAGCCTGGTGACGACGCTGTAAAGATCGGTAGAGACTAACAGCATAAGTTAAAAAAAAGACAGCGGAGTGCCATTGCGCGCGGTAGTGTCATTAATGCATTCACGCTATCTTTCTCGTTCTGGGAGGTGGCGATCAAGAGTGATAGAAAAGGATAGAGCATCGGAAAATGCGATTCCATGCTGTCAGATGTGGGTCAATCCTAGATCGGAAACAATCACAATTCGCACTAATATTATAATGGCGCAAGTTTGTATGTGTGTATGTGTGTTTGTGTGTATGTTTGTTACTCCTTCACGCTCAAACGGCTGAATGGATTTGAATGAAATTCAGTACCAAGATGGCTTTATACACTGGATTAACATATAGGCTACATTTTATCCCGGAAAAGTGAAATTTTCCTGTGGGATGAGTAAATAATTAAAATACTTTTTATCCGCGGGTGAAACCGCGGGGCGTGGCTAGTTATTTTATAAATTCTCAACCGGATGTACTCATTTTGTAAAATGTACAAAAATGTGTTAACAATATAAATTTGCCATACCAGTGCCGGGTTTTTTTAGTAGATGCAAGTAAGATTTATGAGTTGACAAGCTAAAGAAATGTGCCAGGAGTCAGGACGAAGATAGATGGAGTGACGTCATGTCAACGGCCTACACATCCTGCCTACAAGCTACACCAAAAGCTACTTAAAATAAACTAAATATAGAAACAACAAGAAAATTAGATGAAAAAAAACTGTTTATTAACTATTTCGTTTTCACGCTTCATGTAGGTAAAGATATAATAATAATAATAATAATATGTGTGGACATCTCAAACAACGCCATCTAGCCCCAAACTAAGCAAAGCTTGTACTATGGGAATCAGATAACTGATACAATACTTAAATACTTTTTGTTTGTAAATACATACATAGAATACAATATAACACCCAGAAACAGAACAAACATCGATGTTCATAACACAAATGTTTGTCCTGGGTAGGAATCGAACCCACAACCCGCAGTTCAGAAGGCAGGGTCACTACCAACTGAGCTATCGGGCCATATATAATTTTAAAAGCAAGAAACGGTGTTCAGTATTTAATTCTAAATTGGTGAAGCCATTTTGCACGAAAGCCAGACAAAAAAAAAACAAATAACGTTTCTCTTTTATATGTTAGTAGTATATCTAAACTAATAATATAAAGAGGAAAGATTAGATTGTTTGTTTGCATTAAATAGGCTCTGAAAGTACTGGACCGATAATAAATTCACGACATCATCGTCATTATCGTCAACTGAAACTCGTAAAATCCTCAATCCGCATCGTCCTCACGCTGAATATTAAAAAAGTTACATTTTACTTAAGTTTATTTGTCTTAAATCTCATCTCACGGCAAAGCAGTAGGTAACGGTTAGGGTTCTTATAAATAACTAGAATAAAAATAATTTGTGGGCATTTTACATAGTGCCATCTAGCCCCAAACTAACCAAAGCTTGTTCTATGGGAACCAGATAACTGATACAATGCATTTTTTTGTTTTTGTTTTGCTCCACAATTTTGTGTATTAAGCCAGTGTTAAGTAATTAATAATTTCTCGACTCAATTACAGTTTTAATATTCATCACATATATAATATTATAATGTTAAAACCAGTCACAGTCCAAGTCATCAAGTCAAGTCATAGTCTAGTCAAGTCATATTCCTAGTAAAGTGGTGGTAACTTTACCAGAAGCTTTTATGGAGTTTTGGAATAAAACGAAAAGATGCGTTTGACCATCATTATACCACTTTCCCACACTCATGCCTGTAATACAGCACTAAACGAATAAAATGCCACCAATTTTATGTACTAACACTTAAAACAATATATATAAGTTTAGGAAAATAATACAATGCGGTGACGCAATCTTTTTCGTTTTCCCGCCAAAACCACGATGCAATACTTATATATTTACTATTTGTAAAAACACACATAGAATACAATATATCACCCAGACACAGAACAAAAATGATGTTCATCATACAAAGTTTATCCTGCGTGGGAATCCAACCCACAACCTACAGTTCAGAAGGCAGGGTTACTACGAACTGAGCTATCGTCGGGCCAGTCGAAGGATGAACTTTTCATAAAGTTGTTTCTACAGCCTTTGTGTGAAGACTGAAGACTCAAGTTTTCTTCATAGGCTCGGCCAAGTAGAAAGTACTTAATGTTAGATTAGTTTCGCTTCCAATGATTGGTTTGAAAACTGTTCTGCCTTTGAAATTATTTAAATTGAGTGAGATAGACGGGTATATATTTTGGTAACACGGTTCATTCTTAAAGTTGCTTTATTAGAAGAATTACTTACCGTTAGCTACCATGCTATGGTTCAGCGGTAGCCCAACCGGTAGGTGCGACCTTTATCCTACGCACCAGGTTCAAATTCCGCTCGGCCAAATGGCTTTCAAGTTATGTGCGGAATTTGCACTCGCTTTTACAATGGTGAAGGAAAACATACCGAAGAAAGCGGCAAGTCAAGGAGTCATAACATTCTTGGAAATTCATTCGCCAACCTGCAGTGGGCTAGACTTTTTGAAGTAAAACTTCTTTACGCAAGCTTGAGCTTGGGGAGTAAGCTGGTGAATGCGTAACGAGGCGAACGGAAGTTGAAAGTTTTTTCACGTAGATCTCCATTGTAACAAAGTTAAAAATATTTAAAATTTGTATTATTATGTTGGTATATCCAAGTCAATGGCGACGTAAACATTAAACAAAGCAAAAACTAACATAGCATAATAAATATAAACATACGCATACCCGTGCTCTGACATAAATCACATGTAGATGTTAAACAGGAGATTCAGAAGACTATGGATTCACTACATAAACAGTTGTAAAAAATATATAGGCTCAGGGGTTATGCATGACGGGCAAACTATAAAACTATAGACCTTCAGCATGCGCACCGCGCCGTGTCCGAAGCAAGAATGATCCGTAGTACACCGAGCGTTCCCTTTTTATAGCCAGATGGGTGGGGGAGCGATGACAGATACCGGTGTTGCCACTGTAATAAATTTAAATGCTACGACAGGGTAAATTACGGTACTGCCCGCTGCGCATAGAGTTTACAACTGGACGTAGCCACCGTCAAATATTTATGTCAATAAATGATTTTGTATTATGTATTTTATGACTATTGTTTTAGTCACCCATCCAAGAAAAGACCGCAGCATACATTGCTTAATTTTAGCGATCGGTTAAACACGGCTAGTCGAACTTTAGTATGAACACTACATTTTGTTTACTTATATAAGTAAATGCGATGCAGTAAACTCATGTGAAAGTAAATTACAATTTTCTTACAAAAAAAAATCAGGTTCCTCGTAAAAACTTTGCCTTCAAAACCAATCTCGTTTTACGATGGTTTTATCAAAGTTTGATCGATCGTAAAAAATGCAATTTCATCCGGCGCATACACAAAAATAAAGGTCAGGCTCTGTCTGGGTGTAGCTTTACAATTTTACAGGTGTGTGTAATCGTAAGGTATACGTGGATGGATAAGTTGTTGTAAAATGAATGTGGTTATAAATGTCGACACGTAATGAGCGACTATCGCAAACTACATTTTAACCGACTTCAAAAAAAGAGGAGGTTCTCAATTTGACTGTTTTTAACATCTTTCTTACCTCAGAAATTTCGACTGGGTGAACTGATGTTGATGATTCTTTTTTAATTTGAAAGCTGGTGCTTCCCGTGTGGTCCCATTTAAATTATCTAGATCTGATAAGTAGTTTTTGAGTAATTCTTAACTGGCTTCTGCCCGTGGCTTCTCCCGCGTGCCGTGTGCAGGGAAACCTAGTTAGGAGCCACAATTTATGCATGTGATCGTTGGGCGTTATTTATTTATTATTTACTAGCGGCCCGCTCCGGCTTCGCAAGGGGTATTGTTTATATCTATCACCTATGTTCATCAGCTTGGCGATCACGTTACTTGATTGCACCCGAAAGAAACAAAAATTTGTATGGATTGAACAGTTTCAGTAGCAGCTTATGTACATATTTACTTAGGAAATTTTCGAATGAGGAATTAAATGTTGCGATAAAGTTCCGTGATAACCCCACAGGGATAATGTAGGATTCTAATGGTGATGGCGGGAGGTGGTAGGCGATAGTATCCTTCTGCGAAGACGTGATGGTGCAGAAGGAGACCGCCAAGCGTGTCATAAAAGAAGCCGCGGGAGCTGAAAGAAAAGATTCTAATAGTGAAATAATTTTTCAAAACGGTCCAGTAACTGTAGTTTCAGAGCAAATTCAATGCAAACAAACTATTAAATCTTTCCTTTTTTCCGTTGTATTTTAGTTACAATACATTACAAGAACATAATTTAAAATGGTCAATGACTTTTATAAACGAAGTAATGGTATTCAAACTGTGCTGAATAGGTGTAATTATGAACTAATTAACTTGGGTTGTTCGTGCCCTGCGACTCGTGCGTAGTTGTTCCGATTTCTGTAGTAAACATTTAGAACGAGAACAAAATTTCTAATTACACTATGTCCATTGTAAAAATTCAATAAAAAGATTAATAAATAAGCAATATTAGAGAAGTATATCGTTGGACGCGATAAATAGAATAGCCTCTGTGGTGTGGTGGTTGAGCAGGTCGGATCATAACTCGGAGGTGGCGGGTTCGATTCCGTGGCAGAACAAGTATTTGTGCACAGAAAAAAAAGCGCAAATACTTGTTCTGAGTCTGGGTGTTGTGGGACCATGGTAGTAGTTCCTGGGTCCCTAGATACAGGGAATCCTAGTTAGGGTCCAGGATCTATGTATGCGATCTTTGGGCGTTATTATCCTATTCTGTGCATAGGAATAAGAACTATTAGCTCTTAAGTGTTTGGCGACAGATTGGTAGCGAGCCAGACAAGCACTAGACCTACCATGCACCGTTTTGTGTTATAATAGATTTAGATGTTAATATATATAAAGGTGAATGGTTATAATACAATTTGAGTGTGTACAAAGGTTGGTATTCACGCTATCTGCCGCCATAAGTACTTCCTTTTTATGGGCTCTTTTGCGTGCTTCAAATGCTTAAGTAGGTAATTTGCGCAAACCTTTCAAACGACCCCCTCAAATTGCGTTCACTAAATTATTAATAAGCGCTACTTCATTTCCATTGGAAATAGGAGTCAAACGACGAAATTTATCTTAGGTACAGTCAGTGATAAAAGTTGCTGATAATTTCCAAAAGGGAAATCCCTTTAAGATTTAAGATATTTTTGGAGATTGGCATAATAAAGATAACAGCGCAACAAAAATCAGTTGTTTCAGTATATTTTTGCTTACTGATTTGTCCTTTATTCGCTGGCAGCATAAGCAGTGGACATGCAAAATAAAACTCTTGATTTATTTTTATAGAAATAAATCTAGAGTTTGCTAGAGTTAGCTGGTTCTATGTATTTGACCAGCTATAGATGGAAAAATCGTCAAACTTTTCTCATCATATTGGATAGCGCATCGTTCAGCATATTTTGTCACTGACAGTACTTGAAATATTGACTTGCAATAAAAAATGCGATATTTTTGCTTTAAATTGACCTTGCTTTTCAATGGCGTGTAACGTGGTTTATTAACTTATTGAGCCATCGAAAGTATGCCAAAAAAGTCAACTTATTTATCACATTAATAATAAAAATGTGTTTAAAACAGATTTGAACGTAATTTGGAATGCCAACCATGGAAAAACATTTATTAGTGACACACAACTGATAACAAATACATAACACCGAAAGTATAAAAAAATGCTACGTCTTCACGAATGGGCTCCGACTCAGCATACAATTAAAAGTCTTAAGACCTTAAAAATTGATTTTAAATTGGAACACATTTGTGGAACCATGAACGTCAGGACATACTTAGCAAATTAATGTAATGATTTTACTACATAAAAATGAACATTAGCTAAAACGGCGCAAATATAGTAATCTCGGTAGCGTTTACATATTTGAGCCGTTTGGTGTTGAAACCTTGAGTCCGTGGGGGCCGGGAGCTCATCGCGTTTTCAAAAGTTTATCAGAGCGCCTGGTCGATGCTACGCGTGACCAAAATGCAGGCACTTATTTGGCACAACGAATAAGCATTGCAATTCAACGGGGCAATGCTGCCAGCTTGTTGGGTACGCTACATACTGGTAGTGGGCTGGAGCATTTGGACTGTCTATAGGTCATTGCGGTCAGTATATAGTCCAAATGTTTTTTTGTAGTAGTAGGTAGTATTTAGTATTAGTTATTATACCATTGTCATATTGTAGTGTAGCCTACAGTTGAAAGAAAACATTATTATTTACATAGATTATATACATTTATTTACATAAGCCCCTATTTATATTATGCCCTGAATTTTAAATTAAATTCCTAAAATATATATATATAATTTAACGTAACCGAGTTGGAGATGAAGAAGCGAAGACTGGAAGTTGACTTGACTTGAAGTTGAAGATGATGAAGCAAAGTATGGCCCCGAAGCACACCCTGGAGTCGATGTAGCCGCAGGGAGACGTCCAGAGGCGCAGCGAATGACCGCTGCTTGTGCCGAGCTTAGCAACACGGCGGGCAGCCGTCACAGAAAGCCAAGCCAAGCTAATGAAAAGGTCTTATCAACTGTTCACGCCAAATCCACTGCAGGCCGTCGTCACCGGCGGAGATTGCCACCGCTTAAGGCCTGGTTTAAACAGGGGTGGTCCGCAACCGTCACGAATAGATAGGCGAAGCGGAGAGGAACTTAGGACGGAAAACTGCCTATCCGTGGCCACACAGAGTGCCACTTGCACGGCAGCACCAAGTACACTTCAGTTACACTGTTCAGATTAAAGAATATAGTTATGTACAGAATATAATTTAGTGGTGAAGTCCAGAGGAAGACTGCCCTCGCGTGGCTATTTTTAGTTTTCAAGCCTCACGCAGTCACCAAAACAACAGACAAAATCCTTGAAAATCGCGAGAACGAAATATTTGAAATCCTGTCACAATTTAATATCAGCTAGCATTAAAATAGGTTGATGAGCAAAGACTAATACAAAATCCTAAACAACCTAACCTTAAAATGATGTAAATTCATGAAAACTTATGGTAAGAATCTCTTTCGGGGAATTAGAAAAGTCAATAGATGACATCTGTCTAAAAAGTAAACAAACATTAAAATCGTTATTTTAGTGCATCTAATGGAAGAATCACTGCAAAAATGCAATGAAAAGCCATAATAAAATCATCTTCAACACCAGTGAAAATTTGGTGAAGATCTGCGAGGTAATATGAAAAAGTTATTTCTTCCTGAAACACCCGTAATTTAGGGAAAAACTTAGGGAAACGACACGTAAGATGTTCCTGTGATCTATATCTACCGATCCACTGCCAAAATAACCCATACCAAAGGCTTTAAGTACAATTTTAGAGCACAACATTTTATTCACAATAACCAAGGAAACAAAGTATTGCCTTATTACAAGTAATATAAGTGTTATGGAACCTTTCAGGAGCCTGCAAGGAACGTTCAGATTATGCTTTACAGAAGAAATAAAATGAAAAACCAAAAATCGTAAAAATATCATAGAAAACTGAAACTATTCATTAAGAAAAGTGTGCTACTAAGCACTATGGCGTAGGGGTAACCCTACAATATTTAGTTTAAAAATAAGCTAAATTGCAGTTTTAATTTAATTGATAAACAATTACGTAGCACTGCGTCAGTGGAAACCGCCAATTTAAGGGCAACGTACACTGCAGCGGTCGTTTGAGTACGCTCGATTAGCATGTCAAAGCGTCGGTCGTTGGCAATGTGGCGTAACATTTCGCCGTACTGACGTAGGGCGTAGCGACGTGTGTCACCAGCATGCCCGTGACGAGTGGACCCGTCGCTCTTAAATGCAGCTTCAGCATTTCAGTCGAGATTTAATCAGTTTGCTTTTATTTACCGGTCGGGTTTTAATTGGAATGTAAAATTTCTTTAAGTTATGGATTTAACAGAGACATAAAAACTTTTTCTATGGGTATTTTTATGCTCTGGGTCAGCCTCCTTGGTGTGGTGGTTGAGCCGTTCGGCTCATAGTCGGGTTTGATACGATTCCCACGACCGCACAAATATTTGTGCACAGAAAAAAAAGTTTGGGTGTTCTAAGACCATGGTCCTCGTAGTTCCTGGGTCTCTAGATACAGGGAATCCTAGTTAGGGTCCAGGATCTTTGTTCGTTCTCGTTGGGCGCTATTTTTTAATTTATATTATTTATTTTATGGTTATCAAAACTGGATACATCATTGGAAATCAGGGATGTTCGATGTTCAAAACAGTGCTAACCACCGCAGCCAATAGCGGTGGTGGCTACTATGGCGGTAGAACACACTAAAAATACTTTTATTGATAAGTACCCATTCCGGTATGAAAACTGGTATAAGGTCTGCTACTCTCCAACGCTTTATATCCATACTAGCTTATGCCCGCGGCTTCGTTCACGTGGCCTATAGGAAACGAAGAAGACATTTTTTCATAGATAATTCAACCACCCATTTCACCTTCTTAAGGGTGGAATTTCGGAAAACCTTTTCTTAGTGGATATTCACATTTTACAAAGAACACACACTCCAAATTTCAAGTCTCTAAGACTTTCGCCTTAGGCTGTGCGTTGGTATATAAGTCAGTCAGTCAGTCAGTCAGGACTTTGAATTTTATATGTATAGATGATAATAGGTTATTTATTCACGTATTTACTCACAAAGTGACGTATTCTTAATGTTATGTGGTAACATATTATTATATGTTTTACTTAGACCGTTAAAATACATTTTAACTAGAATTCTACCCAAAATTTTCGGTATTTCATGTTTATCTCAATTGTTAATTATACGTTACAGAATCACGACAAAAGATAAGGTGAAATATCTCAACGGAATAGCAAGCACCGGTATTCTACGGCAAGCGAGCAATATTTGATGACAAATAGCGGTTCTTAGTCGCTCAAATGAACAGCGCTCCAGGAATGTTAATTTGCGAAAAAGGACACACTGCTGCAGCGATTAACCAGATGGATTTTAATTCTCAGAGAGTCAATCTTGGAAATCTGTAACTTTCCATGAATTTAACGGTGTGACTAACCCAATTGAGCCGAGCAAACCAGCTAAGAATGGTTTATTTATTTATTTAATACTTTATGCACATAAAAAGTACAAAGAAGGACTTAATGCTAACAGCATTTTCTACCAGTCAACCGAGGCATGCAGATAAATAATTTGATTAGGCGTGGATATAAGGAAATGAGTATAATTTTACACATTCATTTAACGCTATTTTATAAGTTCTAATTTCTTTATTTTATTAATGGCTAGGCTAGCGTTTGATCACGATCTCACTGGCGGAAACTGATGATGTAGATTTATTTGTAGTATACTTGTCTAGTACCTATACCTTAACACTATTGACTTGAACAACTCTGGGTTCTATTTTTCTGGAAACATTCACTTTTGCAGTTTTTATTAAATAGTAAAGTCAGTTAAACGACTTAACTAATTTACTTTACGCTAACTACAAAAGGGCTGCACTTAGCCGAACGCCTGGTGGTTCTATAATGGAAAGGAAATTATATAAATTAATAGCATATTAAAAACAAGATTTTAACTTATTATTTCTTTTTGTATTTTTTTCAGTAAACTCTTTCATGGGTAACACCATATTATATGTATGCACTACAAATAACTAGTCCGCCATTTTGGATTGAGAATAATATGGCTGGTTAGCTAGCTGACGTAATTCAAAATTTATATTTAGTTTATATTGCAATATACGATAATGCATTTTCATCAAGGTAAATAAAAAACTTGTCTAAAGTATTCAAGTCACCACAAATAAGGAAAACCTGTCAAACTGTTGTCTACTTTAGATGACAGTGTGTCAGAAAAATAACCACTGTAGGTATTAAAGTAAGGTTCATTTTAACAAATTAGGCTTACCTTATCTAGTTAGTTACTCCACAAACGCACCACAGAATTGAAATGAGCCATGTTTGTAATGACAGAGATGGAGTTCAGCTCAAAGAGAACTACTGGGCTACACAAAAATGTAAACCACACATTCCTCTGTAAAAGTACAATATCCAAGTAAATAATTTTTCTTTTATTTTCATCGTTAACCTATTTATCAGTACAGTCTGATAATAAGATTACTCGACTGTGGATCAGATCATAAAGTCCCAATTGCCCAGTAATTTCAGAAGATAAAGTGCCCTTCAAACCGGAACACAGTAGCGCTTGTACGCTACTGCTTGTCGGCAGAATAACTGATAAATCGGTGGTACCTACCTAGACGAACTTTTCAGAAAAGTCCTAACACTTTGTGAGTGTAGCCAACCCATAATTGTCAAGTTCCATTATGTTTAATATTAAGCATTAAACAGATTGAATCTGGATTATTGACGTATCGAGAAGCGATAGATATGAAGCAATATGTATCCACGTGAACGGAGACGTAACCTTAAGCTATTTCCTACCTCTTCATAAAGGCACTATTAAAAAATAAATAGAAATTTGCCTGCGAAACTCCGGGAAGTTGATTAATATCTAACACTGGCAGGCTTCCACCCAAAATTAATATTTCAGGAATGCCTACCGTCATTTCTCAGTGACCATTCGAGTCCAGGTGCAGGAGGTCATTACTCTTAGAAAGTCAATTAAGGCAGTCTAACGGCCGGACGGAGAGAATCTCATTAGGCCCTACTTGGAATTATTGAGGGAAATCTGTTTGTTATTTGCGCACTTATTCGTTCAAATATTCAGGACTGAACCCTTTTCAGCTCTTTAGTGTCTAGGGAATAAAGGCGGTATTCGCTGAACAATTCGATACGTGCTCGTTCAGGTAGAAACTGTAGGTATGTTGCAGCGTCTGGGACTCTGAAATGTGTCTCTTTAGTGGGTTTTGATATTCGTATGTGTATCGGTGTGGAACGATTTCGTTGATTCGATTCGAGTTATTATGTAACTTCTGGAATATTTTGGTTGATGAAGTAGGTTTTAAATTACATTCTGTACTCATATTTTAGTTCAGTATGTAATTTAACTTTCGTTGGATTTAAATTTGACAGATAGATAAACTCTTTATTGTACACACCACAAATTTACAAAATTAAAAAGACTACAACGAATCAAATAAGGTAGAAAACAATAGGCGACCTTATCGTTAAAAGCTTACTATTCCAGGCAACCTTTGGATGGAGAGGGTTTATGCAAAGTCGTAAAGGAAGAGGTGCACATTAACTATATTGCATAATAATGAGATAATAAGCATCATTGTTAAATAATCATAAATAACGCTCATCGATCATTTACATAGATTCTGGACCCTAACTAGGATTCCCTGTGTCTAGGGACCCAGGAACTATGAGGACCTTGGTCCCACAACACCCAGACTCAGAAATAAAGAGAAATAACGTAGTTTTTAAGTTAAACGCGAGTAGGAATATTAATAATTTAAACACAATACATGGAATTTGTAAGTGCACACAAAATCAAGTAATTATGTAACATCAGATAGAAAAACCACAGATCTTATTAAAATAAGTTTTTATAATGTCAATATAGTAGACGATTCGGTTACGGTCAAGAGCGAGTCTTTCTAGAAAAACAATTTCAATATTTTTGGAGTTTTTGGGAATAATCTGTTAATAAATTTTATTTGATACCAGGGTTGTAACATCTAGGTCTAAAAGTACAAGATTTGTAGATTTGTAAATTTTCAGTTTATTTAAAAGCATGTTGTGATTACTGATTTAAAAATGGGCATTCAAAGGTTATCTGGAAGAGATCACTGTCAGCGATAAGGCTACCCATTGATACACTAGTTCGAAAGTATTATATTTATTCCTGTTTATGTACTTCATTGGTAAGACAATAAACATTTCTAATATCTATCTATATATTCTTTAGTAGGTATTTTCAAGTATAAAATATTAATACCTACACCAAGTCCATTTGATATCTTACAAAACCTTTATTCACAGTGTAGATTTCAAACTCAAATGAGTCTACGTACCCAAACAGCGCCATAGTATTTAAGACCGTATTTCAAACGGCTTAGAAGTTACTTGTAATGCATTTTTTTATCTTTGAAGCGGCGGCGCAGAGATTGCATTCTGTTCATATAACGTTCATCTCGGTGTCGACGGGCTAGAGCTAAGAGATAAGAGGTTCAAGAGATAAGCGACCGTCTTACTGACTTTCTGAATAATTGCAGTAGTTCTCAAAGGATTTTGGTTTGGTTATAGAGCATAAATATAATACGCTTTGACGTGAATTAATATAAATAATAAAAATACGTCTTATAAACCTTTTTTAGTTTGAAAAAAAAAATCGTATAATATTCATTTATAATTTAAATTAGTTTTAGTTCAAATTGTATGCATCTTTTTTGAATCAGGGCAATAAAGGCTTTTTTATTTATTTTATTATCGGGATCCTTTGATAGTTCGAATAAACCAGTACTAGAGGTATAAACCTGTTCGCTTGAACCAAACGCCACACCGTCGCCACGCGGTATCGCATGAATACGGGAGTGCCCTTCATTCAGCGCGGAGGGGACACAGTTGACTCGAATGGAAGCCATTATCGCGGCCCCAGGAGCATACACTAGGACGCTGGGATCCGAAGACAGGCACTAGTTAGTATTGATTAATATTATCCTTTAAAAAAATTATATGATAATAATTTCATACTGAGATATACTAGAATAATATATTCTGATCTATATATTTTTTTCCAGTAATTCTAATCTATAAACCAATCTATTGAACAGATTTTGATGAAATTTTTATGAATCCAATGTGAAAAGATATTATTTCAAATAGAAAAAGAATTTTTCAAATCGGTTTGAAAATCACGGAGCACTGAGGTAACAAACATACAAACAAGATAAAGAAATGATTGGTATGATAGCTGCGTTGGTAGTAATAGTGTGATGAACATCGATGTTAGTTCTGTGTCTGGGTGTTATATTGTATTTTATGTATGTACATATTTACAAACGAAACGTATCTATGTATTCTATAATTTTTCTGATTCCCACAGTACAAGCTTTGCTTAGTTTGGGGCTAGACGGCCCTGTGCGAAATGTCCACAAATATATTTAAATACAACCGCATTGAGAACCTCCTCTTTTTTAATCGGTTGAAAAGTTGTTTGGGGAAGTATTATTAATTATTGTGAGTGAAAAAAAACGGACCAATAATAGTTTTGGTTGTCTCAATACATATTAAATATATTGTATTTATACTCCTTTCATGGATTATAGTGTACTCTGTGGGGTGATAATGGAACTTTGATTGCAATGCAACAAGAGATATTTCATTCTTAATTTGAAAATTTCCATAGTAACTATGTACATAAATTATGTCAAATTCACACAATTTTACGTTTTTATCTGTTGCAATAAAGTTCAATAACCACTTAACAGTTCCACCACCATAATGTTTCATTAAGGAATACAAAATGTTGAATTAAAATTTGACCTGTTGGCCGTAAAACTGATTATACAACGGAATAGAAAAGTAAAATAATCACAAAAATGTTATGTCATTAAAGAAAATTATGTTTGTTAAATCCAAATTATTTCCTTTTAGAACGACTTCACGTAACGGCATGTCTAAAAACAACAAAAGTCAAGGGCACGTCATGGCGCGGCGCTGAATAATGATCCGCATTATTTCAGTAATATAAACGTCTACTAATGATATTAAATATATTTTTTTTTGCTGGGATATTTTTTTTATTTTCAAACAAAATACTACAATGATATAATATCTAACACTAAACACTACCTACTACTACAAAAAAAAACTATTTGGACTATATACTGGCCGCGATGACCTATAGACAGTCCAAATGCTCCAGTCCACTACCAGTAGGTAGCGTACCCAACATGCTGGCAGCATTGCCCCGTTGATTGCAATAATTATTCGTTGTGTCAAATAAGTGCCAGCATTTTGGTCACGCGTAGCATCGACCAGACGCTCTTATAAACTTTTGAAAACGCGATGAGCTCCCGGCCCCCAAGGACCCAGGATCTCAACATCAAACGGCTCAAATAAGTAACTGCTACCGAGATTACTATATTTGCGCCGTTTTAGCTGTTCAGCCGAATTAGCCGCGGCACCGGCCCTAACGTGTGTGTGGGAAGATGTGACGGCGCCACAGTTGGACACAAGTAGCCCACCCTAAGGGCCGTCCCATCTTCCAGGGAACCAGAGTCATTCCGTCAGGTCTTTTACCATCGTCACGTATGAGACCATTCGAGAATGGCTGCAACATTGGCGTGGTAAGAGCCCGGCGAATGATGTCATTAAGGCTGGCGTGACGATTTTTTTAAAAAATGTTATTGAATGATGTGACGAGCTAGTCACCTGATGTTAAGCGCCACGGCCGCCCATAACAGAACAGTGTCACTCGGAACCCTAAAACATAGAGTTTCAAGCGACACTGCACTGCGCACATCATACTGAGACATCAGCACAGTCTGGTAATAAGATTACTCGACTGTGAGATCAGATCATAAAGTCTCAATTGTCCAGTAATTTCACTAGTTACAGTGCCCTTCAAACCGGAACACAGTAGTGCTTGTACACTACTGCTTGGCGGCAGAATAACTGGCAAAGCGGTGGTACTTACCTAGACGAACTTTGCAACAAAGTCCTACCACCTAGGAAAAGATTATTTAAAATAATATCAAAGATTACTTAAATAACCATATTTAAATTATAGTTCTTAAGTTAAGCCTGTAGTGTAGTGGTTGAGCATGACAAGGAAGTGAGAGGGCATTTCCCCCCCTCAAAAAAAAAAAAAAGAAAATTGGCTCAGAATCCGGAGGCGGGTTTGATTCCCGCGGCAGGACAAGTATTAGTGAGGTCAAGTCGCGTAAGTTTTAATGGCGTTACTTAATAATGCATCGCAATTATACGCGTTCCCTTTGAAGTTCGTAAATTTTTGTGAGCTTTGTCATTGTTTTTCGGTCATTGTATTTTTCAGCCAAATCCATGAGGCTAATAGCCTACTATTGAGAAACATCGATGTATTTATAAATCCGATACAGCACATTACGAGGGAATCCACTCAACAGCGCTGCACAGTGGTCCATTGTATGTGACAATGCTGTAGGCGGATTTGTTCCAGCGACGGCATAATATGAAGCTTTCTCAGTCGGTTTACTGCTTGACGTCGATTTAGTTTTTATCAAAGCTATTTCTAATACCCCTTTATTGTGAGAGCAAGTAACTAGAGGCAGTCACGTGGGAGTAGATCAGTGACAATGTTACATTTTCAACCGACTTCAAAAAAGGAGGTGGTTTATAGTTTAGAGTAGACAAGCCGTTTTTGAGTTATCCTTAATAATGCGTATTTAGATTTCGACTTTATTGATGATGTTCTCATTGGGATTCAAACCTTTGGGGTATTGGGTATTGGGTAAAACCTTTTTTTAAAAGGAATTAAAATGACAAAACTTTGACCTAGGTGGTGTGTCAGTTAATCAGGTCAGCTCATAACGGAGGTGACGGGTTCGATTCGCGCGACAAGATTAGTATTGGTGCACACAAAATAATCCCAAATACTTGTTCTGTGTCTGAGTGTTGTGAGACCATGGTCCTCGTAGTTCCTGGGTCCCTAGATACAAAAAATCTTAGTTGGAGTCTAAAGTCTAAGTATGTAATCGCTGCGCGTCTTAAAAAATAAAGGAACCAAGAAAGATGTTATCAAAGATAAATGGCGGGCTTACCTACGATTTTTGATATCTCGCGAAACTCCAAAATGCAGTTTTAAAATGAAACGCCGAGTCTACAATATCAAAGATGTTGTTTCTGTGAAAAATCTGTGTGACCTAATTTGACAGTTCTTAAAATGTTTCAATCAATTTGTCACCTTTTCAAATATATTGATATTACAAAGATCACATCGGTTTTCGTATTTTACATCAAGTTTATAATTTTAGTGCAACAAAATCGACTATTCAACGCCCATCCTGTCTGTATTTAGGTCCTTTAAACGTGCCATAGTTTACAAACTTGTTTGAATGTTTATTAATAATATTACGTTACGAAACTGGCCCAAACTAGTTTATGGAGCTCCATATTCAGCTCAACTTCAGCTTACGGAAGATTTTCCGCTCAATGAAAATTTACAAGCACGCAATCTGCTGAATTTCAGTGGGATCAAGTTTCAGGAACTTAATTAAGGAATCGATCGAGGATGCAAGATGCCTTCATAAATAACTTGACATGTCCCTGTTTATTTAATCAAAGTTTTCATTCTACATGTATAAATTCTTACAATTAGATAGATAGCTTTTCGAAACTAACGCGATGTTTTATTGTATTTTATGAATTTTTCGATTTCGAATTCAGAAAAAGTTATTGTGATAAATCCAGCAGCAACTTTGAATTTTTCTTTTATTTTTTACTATAACATCCTAATTTTTTCTTGTCTGTTATGGCTCCACACTTTTGTGTATTTAGACAGTGTCAAGTAATTGATAATTTCTCAAGTTAATTATATATATGTGTCAAATCAAGTCACAGTCCAAGTCATTAAGTCAAGTCGTAGTCTAGTCTAGTCAAGTCATACTCCTAGTAAGGTGACGGCATCTTTACAAGAAGCTTCTATGTAGTTTTGGAAACAACATGAAAAGAAACGTTTCCCCATCATAATACCACTTTCCACCACTCATGCCTGTAATTCAGCACTTAACGAATAAAATGCCACCAATTTTATGCACTAACACTGAAAATAACACAAGTTTTGGAAAATAATACAATGCGGTGACGCGATCTTATTCGTTTTTCCGCCAAAACTCCACATCGTACTCAACTTTTTGACCACCCACGGAAGATACTTTTAGCTTATCACTAGTTGCGCCCCGCGGTTTCACCCGCGGATAAAAAGTATTTCAATTATTTGCTCATCTCACGAGAGAAGTTCATTTTTGTGGGATAAAATGTAGCCTATATGTTAATCCAATGTATAAGCTATCTTGGTACCGAATTTCATCCAAATCCATTCAGCCGTTTGAGCGTGAAGGAGTAACAAACATACACACATACACACAAACACACATACAAAATTTCGCCTTTATAATATTAGTGTGATGTGATGTGATTGCCTAAAAGTATCTTCTACCCACAAGTAAGCCAGTGTTACCAGCAAGAATAAAAATTAACTTCATTGAATTTTCTAAAATAGACAGCCTTTGTGGTGTGGCGGTTGAGCAGGTTGGATCCCAGACCCACAGGTAGCGGGTTCGATTTCCGCGACAGGACAAGTATTTGTGCACAGGAAAAAAAGCGAAAATACTTGTTCCATGTTTGGGTGTTGTAGACCATGGTCCTCGTAGTTCCTGGATCCCTAGATACAGGAAATCGTAGTTACGGTCCAGGATCTATGTATCTGATTAAATGAAACGATTAAATAAAACGTCATGTGTAAGTTCTGATAAATTCGACTTTTACGTGGATAAAATGACGTAAGTACCGTTATAAAACGCATACAAACAGATGTTTAATGTTTGTACCATTTCTTCGTTCTTCAATACGTGTAGTACCTAATCCCGGCCAAGACGTGATTAAGGCGCCACGCTCAGCCCAAGTCCCACTTAAGGAGCAATCAACAGGTAGATTGGAAATCGGTCGCGACGGCTTCCGATTTGATCACGACTCGCGATGGCTCAGCTGAGAGGTTACTGTGGATTATGGGATTGTAAGAGCTTCGACTGTGTTGTGAGATTCATTAGGTTGCCAGCAAGAGTAAGATCGGAAAGAAAGATGAATTAGTCGTAGTTATGTCATACATCACACTATCATCCCACTTCACACTAATATTTGATAGGTGAAAGTTTGTATGTGTGTTTGTGCGTATGTGTGTATGTTTTTTACTCCTTCACGCTCAAACGGCTGAATGGATTTGGATGAAATTCAGTACCAAGATAGTTTATACACTGGTTTAACATATTGGCTTCATTTTATCCCGGAAAAGTGAAATTTTCCCGGGGGATGAGCAAATAATCAAAATACTTTTTATCCGCGGGTAAAACCATGGGGCGCAACTAGTTTATAATAAATATTTGTGGATATTTCACAGAACGCCATCTAGACCCAAACTTAGGCAAGTTTATACTACGGAAACCAGGTAACTGATGGAATACATAGAATAGAATAGAATAGAAAAACTCTTTATTGCGTATACCAACATGAAATAAAACTAGGTATTACAGTACTAAAATAGATAGCACATAGGGCGGCCTTATCACTAAAAGTGATCTCTTCCAGGCAACCTTTTGATGGCGAGTATCACAATAGGAGAAGTCAACGGTGCGCAATATGAACAAAAAAAGACTTATTACATATAACACCCAGATACAAAATGATTACTTATGTTCATCACATAAATGTTTTTTTATGGGTAGGAATCGAACCCACAATCTACAGTTCAGAAAGCAGAGCTACTGCCATCTGAGCTATTAGGCCAGTCAAAAGTCTTTCACAGTCACTTCTTTTTAGCGTACCTTTCTGGCGATAACTTGTCTGTCGGCCTTTTGCAGATTATTAATTATATTATTATTTTAATATTATAAATTATATTAGAATAGAATAGAATAGATATTTATTCATGACAAAAAGGCAAAAAAGGCTTAAAAATTAAGTGTAACAAAAAAATAAAAATAAAATAATAATAAAAACATTTGCAACATATTATATAATTATAATTATTTATGGTGAATGTGTACAACTGCATGATCTTATTCCCCCGTCACAATTCCACTACTGAACAATCAAATGCTCGGCTTAGCGTTAGCGCTGTCTTTATGTTCAAAATACCACTTATTATTACAAACGATTTGATTCTACGTTCATAATTAGAACAGCTACTGAATGATAATAATATGTGTGGACATCTCACACAACGCCATCTAGCCCCAAACTAAGCAAAGCTTGTACTATGGGAACCAGATAACTGATACAATACTTAAATACTTTTTGTTTGTAAATACATACATAGAATACAATATAACACCCAGACACAGAACAAACACCTATGTTCATCACACAAATGTTTGCCCTGGGTGGGAATCGAACCCACAACCCACAGCTTAGAAGGCAGGGTTACTACCAACTGAGCTATCGAGCCAGCCTAACACAAGTTAGGAATAGAATGCCTTGCCAGCGTCTGTTTTGGGGTATATATGACCAGTCAGGTGATTATCTAACTTGATTGCAAAATATTGAAACATTTGTATGGATTTGACAGTTTCTATACACAGATTATGCGCATAGTTACTATAAAATTTCCAAATCGAAGTTCCGTAATCACCCCACTGGGCGTGTTTGAGAGAAAAGTGAATGGGTCTTAGGTATCGTGCTATATCTTCGATCGCGTCGTGACTTTCCATCGCTAAGAGTGTAGTCAAATCTAAATATATATAACTCAAAGGTGACTCACTGATTGACTGACTGACATAGTGATCTATCAACGCACAGCCCCAACCACTGGACGGATCGGGCTGAAATTTGGCATGCAGGTAGATGTTATGACGTAGGCATCCGCTAAGAAAGGATTTTTCGAAATTCCACCCTCAAGAGGTTGAAATGAGGGGTTGAATTATTTTCCCATAGGCCACGCCGCGGGCGAAGCTGCGGGCAGAAGCTCGTCAAAGATAAATCTGATATAAAAAATGTTTATAAGGTCACAAAAGAGGATTTGGCGGTAACGCGAAAAAGATTGCGTCACCGCATTGTATTATTTCCCAAAACTTGTGTTATTTTCAGTGTTAGTGCATAAAATTGGTGGCATTCTATTCGTTAAGTGCTGGATTACAGGCGTGAGTGTGGGAAAATGGTATAATGATGGTGAAACGTTTCTTTTCGTGTTGTTTCCAAAACTCCATAAAAGCTTCAAGTAAAGTTGCCACCACTTTACTAGAAGTATGACTTTGACTAGACTATGACTTGACTTGATGACTTCGACTGTGACTTGACACATATTTGCGTGAAATATCATTAACTTGATAAATTATCAATTACTTGACACTGGCTAAATACACGGAGGTGTGGAGCCAAAACATAAAAAAGTCACAAAAAATACGTTCAAATATTATTTCTACGGCCCCAATTTTTATACGTATACGAGTTTGTCATTACTATGTACATTTCTTGAGTATATATGAAGTAGGCCCCCAGGACATTGGCTGTTTGTGGCAATGATCACAATTATTGGAGCACGGCGAATATTGCTCACTAAGTGGTTACCTGTATTGACCTACATAACGAATCGAACGATTATCGGGGGATATAGAAGTTATTGCTATCTTGTTTTTATTTTATTCTCTGTTCAAAAAATAGAAAGAAGGAAAGGACATCACGTCACATTACATTACAATATTATATCAATAATATATAATCACACTATCACACTAATATTATAAAGACAAAAGTTTGTATGTGTGTATGTTTGTTACGCTCAAACAGCTGAATGGAATTGAATGATATTGTGCGTCAGGCATAAAGTTTATTTCATTTCATTTCATTCAATAATGAAATTCGGTACCAAAATAGCTTATACACCGAGTTAGCATATAAGGTACATTTTATCCCGGAAACGTGAAATTTTCCCATGGGATGAGCAAATAATTTAAATACTTTTTATCACCTAATTAAATATAACCGATAATCGTCACTACTTTCTAGTTAAGAATCTGGCAATATTCAAATATCAGTATGCTACTGCAGATAATAAGCTGCCTGCATTATGAGTCAGGACAAAATGTGAGTTTTTTTTTTTTTTTTTTTTTTTTTTTTTTTATGTTATTGAATGATGTGACGAGCTAGTCGTTCACCTGATGTTAAGCGACACGGCCGCCCATAACAGAACAGTGTCACTCGGAACTCCAACATGTAAATTTTCGTGCTGCACTGCGCACATCATCCTGAGACATCAGCACAGTCTGGTAATCAGATCACAAAGTCTCAATTGCCCAGTAATTTCAATAGCTACAGTGCCCTTCAAACCGGAACACAGTAGTGCTTGCACACTACTACTTGGCGGCAGAATAACTGGCAAAGCGGTGGTACCTACCTAGACGAACTTTGCAGAAAAGTTCTACCACCTAGTAAAAGTGTGTCACGTTTTAGAATAAAATCTTGTATTACTTACTTGTGTATCAGATTGTATAATAATGTATTGTCTAGACATTAGAGTAAACATTCGGTGCTCAAATTTCGTCTCTACCGGAGAGCGAGCTTCAATTTTTCCTGTTTTGTGTAGAAAACCTACGGAGAAAACCCAGAACATTTAACTTATGATACTTCTCGTTTTTTTGATGTCAGGCAATTGTAACGCATCATCTGATACCTACTTCAGTAGAACATAGGGACGATTTTAACTTTTGCGTGCCACCCTTGATGTTGCCCAACTCTTGTAATGCCAGCTGGGTAGCTACTGGATATCGAAACGTAAGCTGTTCAACTGCAAAGCCGATTTGGAGAGGTTATGGCGCAGTAACTATTTAGTACTGTATCGATTTCATAAGTCTATACACTGTAGGACTTTGTAAGTTTCGTCTTTAGCCGACTTGGAAAAATAAAAAGTTTATCAAGTCAGAGCGTATCGCAGGCAGAATAAGTATGCGGTGTCTGAGTGTTGTGGGACCCATGATCATGTAGCACGATCTCCTAAACACGAGTGTGCTTTAGACAACACGACTGAAGTAAAACATTTGTTTAGTTTCATCTATCGGCCGGTATAACTTTGTTTAATGTTAATGTCACCATCTTGACAATTGTAAATTGTCATTTTACCGGAGACACCAACATAAAAATACAAGTTTTAAGTAATTTTTAACTTTGTTATGTTGTCAATGGAGATCTTCGCGAAACAATTTCAACTTCCGTTCGCCTCGCATTCACCAGCTTACTCCTCAAAGCTAGCGCGCGAAAGAAGTTCTTCTTCAAAGTTTAATATACTCTTGAAAACCTTCAGATTATAGTAGTAGTAGTATAGTAGGAAACGCAGTTATTTAAAACGTAAAATGGCTAGTGGGCTAGTGACACGGTAGGTTGCTGAATCACAAAATATATTGATCATGCTAAGAGCGAGTATTACTCAGTGGTAGCCCGTGAGACTGTCAAACTGACTCACTCCGGTTCGTTCCCCAATGATTTATCAAATTATGTGCATAATTTGCACTCTCTCGATCGTGTGTCTTAAAAAGAAAACATCGTAAAGAAAGTGCCAAGAATATAACATCATTTAGAACATAAGTCATCTATCAATCTGCACTTGGCTTGCGTGGTAGATTATGGCCTACATTCTCTAAGTTAGAAAATCTTCGTATCCCATTGTGGGAACGCATTAGGTTGATGACGACAAAAATGTAGTTAAACCGAAATATCACAAAAACGCAAATTCATTGAAATGGTGCAGTAAATTTCATCTCACATCCCATTTAAATCTCACCACTCACTGTCCAAGTAAACACCTAACGCGAGCCATAGAGATGTCGTATGTTTTGTCAGATGGTCTGCGGTTACCGTACCAGCTTACCAAGAACCCCGCCTCTTCCCACACCATCCCCCACATGCAACACGTGAACACAATGTATGGATTCGCATAGATCAATGAAAACTGGACGTGTTATACGTACCCCGTTGTCTGATGGAAATTGAGACTGACAGAGGAATAAAGACTTAACTGGAAGAGCCTTTGAGTGACATTTTGTTTGACTGTAAAGTCTATAATACAAGTCATCAGTGTCTTGAGATTTTATTACAGGGGAATGTCTACGAAAGGAGAGAATTTTTCGCGGCGCCTCTAATGATATTATGGGATGAAGTAAGGTCAGCTTATAATTTTTTGCTTAGCTGAGATTTTGAGTCGGAATGAAGGTTTGTTTTGAGATGATATATATATAATAATAATATATATTATACGCTATAATAATTCTATAGCGTATTATTACTGTCTCTTTCTTACTCAGTAGTAAAATGTTGTTTGAGTTTCTTTTCTCATTTGAAAACGTCTGAGTCAATTTAGCGTCCTAAGGCCTACCATGGATGTGACACTAAACGGAGGTGTGGTTTCCACTCGACTTTCACAAGAGTGAAACGCGTAAGATCGCGTCATGGTTCTAGTCCCGCTCATTCCTGCGCCGGTGACTTTTCAAGTAAGGTACAGCATAGTACTCACTTTAGTAGTGAGTACACGGAACACGGAATTTTGTTAATGTCCGTTGTTAGCAACGGTGAAGGAAATCATCATTTTTCGTAATGGCAAAATGGGTGTTGGATTGAAATTATGTCATACACCAACTTGCACTTATCCAGTGAGGCAGATCAGGAAGTAAACTTGGAACCTTGATCGCAATGCAACAGGAAAAATTTCATTCATAATTTGAAAATTTCTATAGTAACATAGGCTGCGTATTGAAACTGCCAAACTAAACAAATTTGTGTTTCATTGGCTGCTCTCAAGTTAAGTGATTCTCTAGCTGGTCTACACTTAAAGCCCTTGTGGATGGGCCGTTCCCACTGCTGGGATAAGAGTTGTCTGATGTGTAGTAAAACTCTTGTTTCAAGGGCACACACGTTTATTTTCAATCCGCTTGTTGCAGGTATTTACAATTCTCCTGCCTGGCCCCGAATGCCCGCCCTCGCCTCCATCTTACATTTTTCTGCCTTTTTCTTAGTGTTGCCACTTTATCCATCAATTTAATGCTAAATACGAATAACCTTACACTCGTCCATCTTGACCTCGTGTATGTCCTCATACACGGGCCCAGGACAGTACAACTGTATTCAACCTTACAGATGATAAATTATCAAAGTCAAAAATTTATTGCAAATAGGCTATTTTAGCACTTTTACAAGTCAAAATTGTATTAGGCACTTAAAATTAAGTTATTGTACTAAGCATATAAGATAACAAAGTGCAATTGTCAAATATTATATAGCAAGCCCATTACAAAATTTGAGTTTGAAAAAAAAACGAGTTCTCTTTCTAACTATTGGCGTAAGCAATCCGGCACAATGCACAACAGAAAACTCCGATCCCTTCAATTACACATGTAAAGAAGAAGCAACAGGAAATTTTACAGTGATATACTTTTTTTTCTGCTGTGTTTTAAAATATTTATAATTTATTACTATTGAGATAACAATATACAAAAATGAACACAAGTAACTTCCTCCACGTCACACCGGTGTAAGAAGAATATTAAAATGAACTTAATAGACATTACAATAAGAAACTGAAATTATGTAGCACCAGGTAATAGGCGGGTAATAATCACCGTTAAGAAACGTGTCAACAGTATTTCTTAATAGTTTTGGTGTCGCTTCGATATTCTTTATTTCCATCTATTTACCCCGTACCATTTCCACCGCACTGTTGCGTCGCTAATTGAATATGGTTAGTAAACTGATTAAAGTACGCTTAACATACTTAACTAGTGTACCCGAATATCAACTCTATATCTATACGCACAGGGAGGTTTCAACCGCACTAGTTGGATTTAGCACAAAATGCGGAGTTTCAGGCGATCGACGCGGTTTAACTTGATAGCTTTGGTTATGATACAGATATAGCTACGAACCGCTACGAATATCTACGATCAACTACAAAGAGCTACGAATTTAGAATTCTAAGTGCTACGTATTGTAAAGATAAGAATTTAATTTTATAATTTAGAGTGGGAAGCATTATGACCAATACAGTGTGCTGGCTTCATTTCTAAATCTTCATGGTTATAATAATCAAACCCTAACCGAACAGCAGATTGATAGGGTCTTTTCTCAAGTTAACAATCGAACTTTGTAAAGTCCGGAAGAAATCACATCTGTAATGTGTGTGATGTAATGTGATGGGATATGATACGATGTGATGTGACGTGATGTGATATACCGTGACGTGACGTAACGTAACGTGATGTCATGTGATATGATGTGATTTGATGTGATAATTTTGTTCTGGGGTGATGTGCTGTGATGTGATATGATATAAAGTGACGTGACGTAACGTGACAACATGATGTGACGTGATGACGTGTGAAGTGATGTGGTGTGGTGTGGTGTGTTGGGATATAACTAATATAAAAAGTCCCTTTGTTTTTTTAAGCTGTTCTTCTCAACTAATCAATGGCCAATTAAGTTATTACGATACGTGGGTAATGAACGAAACTGCAAAAACAGTCAAATATTTTTAAAACACGGAAAAAATACAAACAACATGAAACTAAAAATCAAATGTTCACGTTTATCGCTGCCTTAGATGGTTTACGCGCAATTCATGTGAGAATCAAACATTATTGATTTAATTTCAAAATCTAAGGACAATCTTTAAAACGTTAAAACGTTTAAACCACGAAGCTAGTAGAACTTGCGGTGAAAGTGGAATCAACACTCTAAATAAGGGCGAATCCATTTCGCTAAGTTGTCTCACCTTTTGCGTAAGCTACGGAATTTATTTATTTAATATACTTGATGTTGATAAGTATTGATAATTTCAAAGAAAAGGTTTGCAGCGTGTAATAAAGCAATAGTTGAGTTGATGTAAAATAAGCATTGAAAGTGTGGACTCCATTTTAACCTACATCTTCGTGCACGCCACATGCGTACATGCCATGCTTTGGGGATTTCCACGTTAAAATCTGTCCTTTTTAATTATGTTCCAGCGCGCTACATTGTCTCTAACATGCTACCATAAAAATTCCTCAGTGGTTTATGTTTTTATGGTTATAATTAAAGAGTAAATGTGTCAGTATCACGATAATGACTTTGTTACAGTCAGCGACAAAATAGACTGTCATATTAACACAAGCGTATTATTTTCAAAACATATTGAATATTTTATAGTGATGAGTTTTGTAATGTTTAGCAAGTTTCATCGCCGACTATACAAGACAAGACTATTTTGGTTTTGATTCTCAGAAACAAGTCATGGTGAGGTTTGGCGGGAAAACGAAAAAGATCGCATCACTGCATTGTATTATTTTCCAAAACTTGTGCTGTGTTCATTGTTAGTGCATAAAATTGACAGTCTCTGTGGTGTGGTGGTTGAGCAGATCGGCTCATATCCCGGAGGCGGTGGGTTCGATTCCCGCGGCAGGACAAGTATTCGTGCACAGAAGAAAAAGCGCAAATACTTGGTTCTATGTCTATATTGTACTCTATGTATGTATCAGCTAAGATATCACGTAACTTGACAACAACTATTCGACAGTTTAAATACGCAGCTTATGTGCATACTTGCATAGTTACTATGAAAATGTTCAAATTAGGAATGAAACTTCACCTGTTGCATTGCAATCAAAGTTGACTGGCCCGATAGCTCAGTTGGTAGTAACCCTGCCTTCTGAACTGTGGGTTGTGGGTTCGATTCCCACCCAGGACAAACATTTGTGTGTTGAACATAGGTGTTTGTTCTGTGTCTGGGTGTTATATTGTATTATATGTATATATTTACAAACAAAAAGTATTTAAGTATTGTATCAGTTATCTGGGGGGTGATCACGAAACTTTGATTGCAATGCAACATAAGAAATTTTCATACTAACTATGCACATAAGCTGCGTATTCAAACTGTCAAATCCATACAAATTAGTGTTTCTATCGGTTACAATCGAGTTACGTGATCGCCCAGCTGGTACCCGAAATACGAGCTTTGCTTAGTTTGGGGCAAGATGGCGTTGTGTGAGATGTCCGCACATATTATTATTATATTTATATTTTCCTGATCACCCCCTAGTTTTTTTTGTTTAGTTATCTGGTTTCCATAGTACAAGCTTTGCTTTGTTTGAAGCTAGATGGCGTTGTGCGAAATGTTAACAAATTGTAATTTATTCAATATTGATAAATAGGAAGAAGAATTAGTAGGCTTGAAACCGTGAGATGTTCGAACAGACCAAGCATAGGATAATGGACCAAACTGTAGTTTAAATTAGTGATCTGACATTTCATTTTCCCATCCCGTGACTCATATACTTATACAAGGGAAATAGTGACCATTATGCAGGAGTCAACAGACGCGCGACGCAAATATTTGCGGCGAGCGGTTTAATTGGCAAACAGTCGCGGCGCCCACATTTGCTTTAGACGTATTGATTTACGTTAACGATTGGTTATAGGTTTTATGCAGCGGATGATGATTGGGGATTGAGGAATAGTAAGTATGTAAACTACATTAACCATGCACAAATTGAGGGTGTCTTGTAATTAGTTTAACAGCGTCTGTGATGCGGTGGTTGAGCAGGTCGTCTCATAATCCGGAAGCGGGTTCGATATATTCGACAAGTATTTGTGTAACGATCAGTTTTAAAAACTTGCACTTTTTGTAGCGGTCACCAAATCAAGTCAAAGTCAAAGTCAAAGTCAAAGTCAAAGTCAAAGTCAAAGTCAAAGTCAAAGTCAAAGTCAAAGTCAAAGTCAAAGTCAAAGTCAAAGTCAAAGTCAAAGTCAAAGTCAAAGTCAAAGTCAAAGTCAAAGTCAAAGTCAAAGTCAAAGTCAAAGTCAAAGTCAAAGTCAAAGTCAAAGTCAAAGTCAAAGTCAAAGTCAAAGTCAAAGTCAAAGTCAAAGTCAAAGTCAGTCAAAGTCAAAGTCAAAGTCAAAGTCAAAGTCAAAGGCAAAGTCAAAGTCAAAGTCAAAGTCAAAGTCAAAGTCAAAGTCAAAGTCAAAGTCAAAGTCAAAGTCAAAGTCAAAGTCAGAGTCAAAGTCAAAATCAAAGTCAAAGTCAAAGACAAAGACAAAGTCAAAGCCAAAGCCAAAGACAAAGCCAAAGCCAAAGTCAAAGGCAAAGGCAAAGTCAAAGTTGCATTTGCAATAGCTTATTTGCAATAAGTCAGATTTATTGCAAATAAGCTATTTTTAGCACTTTTACAACCGTCCGAGTAGTAGCCACATTGGACGTTGATTACCTTTATCGATCAGTTATGAGCGGTAAACGGAAAGTTTGACCACAAAATGTACCTACAGTTTATTTTAAAAGCATTGAGTATCTAATATATTCATCTCTTGAGTCCGTAAGAAAAACAATTTACCATTAGGTAAGAAAAGTTGTGTGCCGTTAAAGGAAATAAAGAAAGAAAGAAAATTTTTATTCGTGGCAAAAAAAGATAAAATAAACATTACAGATTTTAAAATCATCGTGATTATTACTTGAAACGAATTGGACCCAACTCAGCATTGTGCTGGCCATACAACCAGCGCATGCACCCCATTAAAAACGTGTAACCATTCTGGGAATCGGCTTCGCCTGCCATCCCACACGCGCCAATTAACAAGTTCACGAGTGCGAGCAAGAGAGAACACGATTACGATCTCCACCAGACTTACGCGGTAAGGCCCTTGGTCTTCCGTTGAGACCGTTTCGGTATCGTCACGGAGCAGTTTACATCTAACTTAAGAAAACAATGAACTAACTGTGCTACAGACTAACTTAATTTTATACATAGGTAACCAAGGCATCGTTATTTATATACATTCTACTGTTCATATAACATGCATCCATCCTGCAAGAAAAAACTTTTTTTTAGGGGGGAAAATGCCCTCGCACTTCCCTGCCACCACGGGGGTGGTGGCAGGGGGTATGTGGGACCCGAACCCACTAAGACCCCCCCGTGAACCCTAGTCCGCCGTACCGGGGCAAGAAGGGGCCGCCAACTCGCCCTCAGCGGCAGGCCTTTTCGGGCCTCCTCGCGCCAATGGATGGTAGACCTTGCTCACTATGGGGGAGGGCGGAGGTGCGCGTAACGCCTCCTCCTCCCTCCCACTCGTCTGCGCCGGAGCGGGTCAGCTCCAGCGGCCTCCTCTCTGACCCGCTCCGCGGTCTCCTTCTGCGCCATCACGTACTCGCAGAAGGAGACCACCGCCTGCCACGATCTCTCGCTGTCGAGCATGGCTCTCACCACGCTCGGCAGCGAAAGATCGTGGCCGTCCTTCAACCCACTTTATGTTCTACATGTCACTAAATAAAGTTTATTATTCGTCCAGTAAGGTATTAGCTACTCTTTATCTAAAAAAGAAGACAAATCGTCAACACCGAATATACATTTACAAAAAAGCTAGCTATTAAGTGAATAGATAAATCAAAGCCTTAGTTTCCACCCGATTATGCCGCCCTACCGATAAGGGCTGAAGAATTACTCCTATAAAGGCTATACAGAAATAGGACCGACCCTCTTACACTTGAAAGATTATCGGTATCGATTTATTTATGTACCTGTAATAATCAACAGTATCAAAAAATAGTTATTTAAGTCAAAGACAAAGTCAAGATTTATTGCAAATAGGCTAATTTTAGCACAAGTCAAAATTATATTAGGTACTTAAAACTAAGTTATATATAATATGCTAGTTGCGCCCCGCGGTTTCACCCGCGGATGTAAAGTATTTTAATTATTTGCTCATCTCACGGAAAAATTTCACTTTTCCGGGATAAAATGTAGCCTATATGTTGATCCAGTGTGTAAGCTATCTTGGTACCGAATTTCATCCAAATCTATTCAGCCGTTTGAGCGTGAAGGAGTAACACATATACACACAGAAAAACTTTCGCCTTTATAATATTAGTGTGATTATTTTATCAGTAATAACAATAATAACGCCCTACAATCACATACATAGATCCTGGACCCTAACTAGGATTCCCTGTGTCTAGGGACCCAGGAACTACGAGGTCCATGGTTCCACAACACCCAGACTCAGAACAAGTATTTGCTTTTTTTTTCCTGTGCACAGATACTTGTCTAGCCACGGGAATCGAACCCGCCGCCTCCGGGTTATAAGCCAACCTGCTCAACCACCAAACCACAGAGGCTGTCAATCAGTAACCTATGTGACTTTCAAACTGAAAGTTGGTTCAAATCCCGCTCAGTTCTGCCCCCATAACTTTTCAAGCTATGTGTGAAATTTATATTTGCTTTTACGATGGTAAAGAAAAACTTCGTGAGGCATATGAATCAAAAAATTGAACAGCCTTATTAATAAACGGGTATTAGTCTCGGATTAGTTACTTCAGCTTTTGTCCTTTTTTGCTACTGGAATATTTAGCTGGATCGAAAGAGATAAAAGATGGTGTAACTAGTCTAAAGCTAGTTCGTGTTTATTAATAAGGCTGTAAGGATATATAGTATCCACCAATCCGTACTTGGCCAGTGCTGGATTATGGCCTATAATTAGAAAGCAGTGAGCTGATGAAAAGGAGCCGTTTATGTATGTAAATAAGGTTTGCTTTTGAGGGGATGATAACTCAGTTGCTCTAGAGTTGACGTATGTGACCCGCGGGTCATCATAATTCGTGGGCTCGAATCCAGTAGCCTTTAGCTTTTGCTAAAAAAAACATCGTAATGAGACCATAGAAAGCTGAAAGGTATTTTGTCGCGCAATAAAGTATTATTTTATTCTATACTAGCTGCGCCCCGGGCACACGGATAAAAAGTATAGTATAAAGTATATAATATAAGTATAAAGTAAAAAGTATTTTAATTTTTTCATTATTTACTCATCCCACGAGAATATTTCACTTTTCCGGGATAAAATGTAGCCTGTATGTTAATCTAGTTTATAAGCTATCTCAGTACCGAGTTTTACCCAAATCCATTCAGCCGTTTGAGCATGAAGGAGTAACATACATACACACATACACCCAAACACACATACAAACTTTCGCCTTTATAATCTAAACATATATAACTCAAAGGTGACTGACTGATTGACTGACTAATATAGTGATCTATCAACGCACAGCCCAAACCACTGGACGGATCGGGCTGAAATTTTGCATGCAGGTAGATGTTATGACGTAGGCATCCGCTAAGAAATGATTTTTCGAAATTCCACCCTTAAGAGGGTGAAATGGGTGGTTGAATTATTTTCCCATAGGCGACGCCGCGGGCGTAGCTGCGGGCAGAAGCTCGTATTATATATACTCGTAGTGTGTCTATAACAAAACCACGAAATATATGGAGTAGGCATTTACTAGCCTTCAACAAGGAAACGTGGTGCATGCGGCTTTTTTTCTACTTTACTGTATCTATTTTTATCCTTCTGGCAGCCGCAGGGCCTGATTTTCAATAGGTAAGAACGTAAAAGTTAGTAATGGTAGAGCAGTTAAAAGCCTTCATAAGTCCAAAGTAGTCAACACCCGCAACGCGCAACTCGCATCCATTGCAACTGCAACGTCCCTATAGTTTGTTAGATATCGATCAAGGGTAATGATACCACTGACCTAGACGTCTAGCCGAACAATTATTAGTAAACAGCATTACATACTGGTAACATTACCCATTCCTTGTGTAATAATAAAAACTGTATAGAGTTTTGGCGGGAAAACGAAAAAGATCGCGTCACCGCATTATATTATTTTCAAAACTTGTGTTATTTTCAGTGTTAGTGCATAAAATTGGTGGCATTTTATTCGATAAGTGCTGGACTACAGGCATAATGATATAATGATGGTGAAACGTTTATTTTCGTGTTGTTTCCAAAACTCCCTAGAAGCTTCTGGTAAAGTTGCCACCACTTTACTAGGAGTATGACTTGACTAGACTAGACTATGACTTGGACTGTGACTTGACTTGACTTGACATATATACATATATATTAATTAACTCGAGAAATTATCAATTACTTGACACTGGCTAAATACGCCAAAGCGTAGAGCCATAACAAAACAAAAAAAAACTGTATAAGTCCTCTAAACATTACGGATATTCTTATAGTAAAAACGACATTATTTCGAAACGGCGTTTTAATAGCATTAGTATGGGATAAGCTCTTAAAAGGCGATATCCATGAAGCAAAAATATAAAGCCTTTGTTACTGCCCCGACATACTTTTTCACATTTTACAAAAAGTGTACACACGTATTTTATGTGTGTAATCCCCTATAACCCCAGCAGTTTACTTTTTGAACACGCACCGTATATTTGCCTTTACATTTGCACACTCAAATTTCAAACCTATCAACGAAGGGCCAAAGTCTGAAACTTCTTGTGATTTTTTTGGCGTATATTCAAGCTTGTCTCCATACGTTTTTTCCCACTCGTTCTCAAGTTGTCCCTTGTTTTTGACAGTGACAGATGATAGCGGGTAATGAATCGCGGGACAAAGCAGAAAGCTAACAGCTATGAATAAATATTTACTTCGTGGCTTTGTATGCATAATTTTATCGACAGCGCGAGGCTGTTGATACGGCGGAGAAGTTTATAAACTGTGTTTACAAACTTTTAATACTCTTTTGACAGCCTCTGTGGTGTGGTGGTTGAGCAGGTCGGCTCATAGCCCGGAGGCGGCGGGTTTGATTCTCGCAACAGGACAAGTGTTTGTCTACAGAAAAAAGCGCAAACACTTGTTCTGTGTCTGGATACCGGTGGGCCATGGTCCTCGTAGTTCCAGAGTCCCTAGATACAAAGAATCATAGTTAGGGTCCAGGATCTATGTACGTGATCGTTGGGCTTTATTATTATTTATTTATCATTTTAACGACGTCTTTCATTTATTTATTTATATCCTGTTGCCTTTATTGCATTTAAAATGTAATTAATTATTATTATTATGCATCTACATACTTATTATTATTTTAATAACTAGTTTTCTTGATATGGTTTAAAAGTGATATATTCATGAATAATTTCTTTAAAAAAAAATAGAAACATATTTTCTTCCTCCCTTATTTATTATTTACTTGAAGTTTCGTACCAACAAGTTATTTATATAACTCTATATGAAGTAAACACGTTTTTCCAAACAGGTGCCTCCTGAAGTACCATCAGTAACAAACCTCATTCCAAGAAATATATTCAAATGGACCCCAAATCACCTGCGCATATACATATTGGGTAGTTTTTTCTCACGTCCGCATTTTTTATCGAACGCAGGTAGCATATTTTATGCCTTATATAAAAGAACTGTTCTTCCCTCGGAACTGTATTCGGTGAAGCAAAAAGATGAGTGGGTGGAACTATACTGTGTTATTTTGTATTTGGGGAAATCTTATATCTATATAAAAATATATTTAACAATTATTTAATATTTTTAGTTTGAAAACTATCGTGAGTATAGCACATTTTGTAAGATAAATAATGGCTAAACTCACGTTAGTTAAAAAGTCGAAATTACTCCGGTCAGGTTTCGGTCATATTCGATGTCCTTCACTCTTTTCATCTTCATTCTCTCCAATTAATTTAGTAAATAAAGATGAAACAATGTTCGTTGGTAAGCACTCTTCCAGCGAGAAAGACCAGAAAACGGCTGATGGTTATCTATTTTCACGAACATACAGCATTAGGTTTTCATTGCATGGAAAATTACAAAAAGCGGAAATGGTTAGGTGATGCTATGCTGAAAGCTGAGCCTACGAATGAAATCGCAAGCAATGATTTAAACCTATAGTTTATGATTTGTGGGTAATCAGCGAGGCAAACGGGTAGAACGAGAGGTATGATACTGCGGGTTTAATAGAAATTAGTGGATTGTCCTGGCGTTTTTGGTTATTTTATTTTGAATTTTTTTTAGTTCAGTTCAGTTCAGTTTTAGTATATTACTTTATATTTTTTTTATTATTGTTATACTATTTAATTTGGTTATAATAAAAACAGTAATATAATAATAATAATAATACGTGTGGACATCTCACACAACACCACCTAGCCCCAAACTAGGCAAAGCATGTACTATGGGAACCAGATAACTGATACAATACTTAGATACTTTTTGTTTGTAAATACATACATAGAATACAATATCACACCCAGACACAAAACAAACACCTATGTTCATCACACAAATATTTGCCCTGGGTGGGAATCGAACCCACAGTTCAGAAGGCAGAGTTACTACCAACTGAGCTATCGGGCCAGTCAATTATATTTTATATGTATACTTGTATAGTCATAGAATTGAAAATGATTTGCTATGCACCTGTGTACCTTTGTTTATATATGACGTGTATTTTGAATATATTAAAGTTACTATGCATATGACTATGACTATAATCGAAGAACTCCGAGTATGCATTGATCGTTCGGCTCCATAGCACTCAGCAGTCTGGCTTTTACCGGTTCAAAATCGCTTTAGTTTTTACCAGCAAATGACAGAATGGCAATGAGTCAGCAATTTAAATGCCGGACGCATTTTGCATTATCAACGGAATCGGCTTTTCAATCATTAAAACTTTAGCGGATTCATTTTATTGCCCGTGAGGCTGTGAATTATAAATTTTACCGAATAGTGCGTTTAATTCTGAATTGTTCATGTTTTTGTACCATGAACAATTGAACATATATAAATAATAATAAATATGTGTGGACATTTCACACAGCGCCATCTAGCCCCAAACTAAGCAAAGCTTGTACTATGGGAACCAGATAACTGATACAATACTTAAAAACTTTTTGTTTGTAAATACATACATAGAATACTTTATAAACACCCAGACACAGAACAAACATAGATGTTCATCACACAAATGTTTGTCCTAGGTGGGAATCGAACCCACGACCAGCAGTTCAGAAGGCAGGGTTACTACCAACTGAGCTATTGGGCCAGTCAATATATATACAATACAATATATACAATACAGTATATAAATGAATATTATATATACAATACAGGAAAGACAATAACAAAACCATAAGTACTTATTTCTAATTGCGTAAAAGATTTGCGATGTGATGGAGGACAAAGTTCTCCAGTAGCTACCACGAACTGAAAGACGCAACGAATGAACGTATGAACCGACAACTAGGGGTGATCAATTGATCATGGGACTTTGATTGCTATACAAAAGAAAAAAATCATTCCTAATTTGAAAATTTTCATATTAGCTATTCAAATAAATAAAGTCTTGAATCTGTCAAATGCATACACATTTCTGTTTCTATTCGTAGCAATCAAGTTTCATGATCGCCTAGCTGATCGCAGGAGCCGTTGGATGCAAGAGGCAACCATCCGCTCTGTTTAGTATTCATAACTACTGAATTAACTGTCTCACTCTAGCGACATATCGCTCTAGTCCTCTTCCGTCCAAGTCTCCCAGCAGACAAGTTGTGCTCATTTAAATATAATAAAATAATTATAAAACGTTTGTAAATTGTGCAAAATAGTGATACAGTGAATAGCAGTGAAGTTAAAAAAAAAGGTAATTTAGTAGGTAATTATAATAATATAATATATATTACGTGTGGACATCTCACACAACGCCATCTAGCCCCAAACTAAGCAAAGCGTGTACTATGGGAACCGGATAACTGGTACAATACTTAGATACTTTTTGTTTGTAAAATACATACATCTGTGTATGAACAAACACCTATGTTCATCACACAAATGTTTGCCCTGGGTGGGAATCGAACCCACAACTGAGCTATCGGGCAAGTCAAATTATGAATACTAAATACGCTCAAAGTGAAAGTGGGAAGTATTAAGTACTGGAAAGTATATATATTTATATTTACATTAAGATTGGATTTCAAAAACCTCCGCTTATTGCGAGTAAAACTGCGTGAAAAACTTTACAAACTTCAATGCAATTTCACATCGTAGGTACTGTAGGTACATACATTTGTTAAGTTGTAGGCACAGACTATAGAACTAGTTAGATGGTGCACAATGAAGTAGAAACTGACCTATCTGAATCTAAATTTATATTAGGAATAAGAGACGGGAACTGCTTTTAAAGAGTGGAACGTTATTAGTATCAAGTCTTACTAGGTGGTAGGACTTTTCTGCAAAGTTCGTCTAGGTAGGTACCACCGCTTTGCCAGTTATTCTGCAGCCCAGCAGTAGTGCGCTGCTGTGTTCCGGTCTGAAGGGCACTGTAGCTAATGAAATTATGGGCATGAGACTTTATGATCTTATCTCTAGTCTAGTAATCTTATTGCTAGATTATGCTGATGTCTCAGGATGACGTGCGCCGTGCGGGGACACGCGAGACTTTATAGAGTTCCGAGTGAATCTGCCACTGATATGGGCAGCCGTGTCGGCGACACGGTGTCGCTTAACATCAGGCAAACGGTTAGCTCGTCACGGCATTCCTTAACATAATAAAAAAAGTCAACAATATCTAAAGAATAATTCACTATTTCGCCTTCGGTGAATAGAATAACATAAAAATCGTTAATTCAATTTTAATCGTGTTGTTGTACCTAATATTAGGTCTTTACCTATGAAATTGCCGTTTTGTTTGAAAAAAGTTAAAATATTTTTTTTTCGAACTTATTTATTTCTTTTATTCAAAGTAATCACCCCTGCAATCAATGCATCTTTGCCAACGCTGTGGCAGTTCATGGATGCCCTTCTTGAAAAAATCAGCAGGACGGGAGACAACAAACTCTTCAAAGGCGTTTTGTACTGCCTCTCGGGAATTGAATTTTTTTCCCGCTAAAAAGTTGTCCAAATTTTGGAAAAAGTAATAGTCGGTAGGCGCAAGATCTGGTGAGTATGGCGGATGAGGGAGAGTTTCCAAACCCAACTCATGCAGCTTAGAGACGGTCTGTTGTGCAGTATGGGGTCGCGCGTTGTCGTGAAGTAGCAGTGGAGACGACCGATTGACCAAAGCTGGTTGCAGACGTGCGAGTTTCGCCATCATTGTGGTCAGTTCTTCAATGTACACATCTGCAGTAATGCTCTCGCCGTTTTGTAAAAAGCTATGATGAATCATACCAGCACTAGACCACCAAACTGTGACCATCACCTTTCTAGGGGTCATTTTTCGTTTTGCACATTGCTTTGGTACCGAACCAGGATCTAACCAACTTGCTGAGCGCTTTCGATTGTCAAAAAGAATCCATTTTTCGTCGCACGTAACAATTCGGTTCAAAATTCCTTCATTTCTGTGCTTGTTAAGCAGCGCAAGGCAAGTCTCGACGCGTACGTTGCGCTGGCGAGCCGAGCTGGCGTAACGAACGTTCGTGGGGCAACATCTATCAAGCTTTTTATATTGCCAATCTGTCGTAAATGGACCAATATTGTTTTGACGCTAACATCAAAAGCTGCTGCCAGCTCAGCTGTAGATTGAGATTCATCAGCTTCCACAATCGCCTTTAATTCATCATTGTTGACCAAAGTTTCCGGACGACCACGAGGTTCATTTTTCAAGTCAAAATTCCCAGAACGGAACCGAGCAAACCAATAACGGGTTGTACGTTCGTTTGTACAGTTCTCTCCGTAAACGTCGTTGATGTTACGTGTCGTTTGTGCCGCGTTGGTGCCACGACGGAACTCATATTCCATAATTACACGAAATTTCAAAGTATCCATTATGAGGAAAAATGTTGAAATGTAATGAAAATACAACGCTAATCAATAAACAAAAGACTTATATTGTAAATAGAATGTCATATTTTTAAAACAAAATTAATTTGAATTTAGAATTCATAGCCAATCAAAACTTTTTTTTGTTTGAAAAACTCTGTACTGCAATACGGCAATTTCATAGGTAAAGACCTATTATTATTATATTCAGTGTTGAATGAGCGTTCGGCTTAGCATATTATTGTTGGATGTGAAAAAAAATTAAACGGCCATATATATGTCATATGAAAAAAAAAATACCACGTATACAGAATAATATTTATCCATAGAAATACTAATAATAATAATCGAATATGGTAGTCCAGAACGTATAATATCTACCAGCCTTATTAATAAACACGAACTAGCTTTAGATTAGTTACACCATCTTTTATCTCTTTCGATCCAGTTAAATCTTCCAGTGGCAAAAAAAGGACAAAAGTTAGAGTAACTAATCTGAGACTAATACCAGTTTATTAATAAAGCTGTACATGTCTAAATTTCATTAAAATCCATTCAAACGTCACAGCGTTGAGTGGTAACAAACATACATTAAGTACTTACCGATATTTATAAGTACACACACACAAACTTTCACTTCTGTAATGTCATCTACTTTCACTTCAGTTCTTCATCCAAAGATAGTTTATTTGACGCCTGTAAGACCTTTGCCAACTTGTCTAGCCCAGGAATCCACGTCTAAATCGGCAAAGTGTGCGCATTGTTCACTTTTGTCTTAAATAGCTTTGAGGATTTCACTTTATATTAGCAAGTGCGCGTCATCTAACTTTATAAGTCTGTGGTTGCGGCTAGACGGAATCCGCTCGATACTGAAGTTGTAGCCTGACGAAACTTCTTACGTTTAGTTCTGAAGACATTAATCTAGTGGTCACATTGATTAAGGGAACTTTGTTAACTTTCACTAGTTTATTAGTTAAATTATTGACGAATTTATGAGACTATTTCATTGGATTTTATTTACTAGGTGAAGTGGTGAGGTGAAGGTATGAACTTTTCTGCAAAGTTCGTCTAGGTAGGTACCACCGCTTTGCCAGTTATTCTGCCGTCAAACAGCAAATTTATTATTTGAAATAGATGTCGATTCAGCTTTTGAAAAAGTTACAAAGTGGCGGTGATGGGGGTTGAAAACGTAAAATAGTGTATTTGTGAAGTTGGTTTTTGGCCCGAGTACTCGTTGTTTCAAAGACGCAGAATAACTTTCCTGCGAAGCGAACCACACAACTTTTTACCTCACTACAGCGAAAAAAATGCTAAATACAATGCAAGAAAAACAGCTTAAACAATATATTAAACTATGTTTTCATGCAGTCATCTTGCTGGTCAGTGCAATTATTTAAAAAATAAAGTCACTTGAAGGCTGAAGGACTCTGTATCCAAGCAAAGAAAAAAAGATGTAAAACTGATATGGAGTATTATAAAAAAATATTGAATAGAAAAGTTCGAATTTTAAACTCTTTCCACGCTAGCAGATGAAATGCACTATTGCATTCAGATTTCAAATGACAAAAAGAATCTTTCCGAGCTAGTGAGGTGAAAAATAGATTTTCACTTTTAAGCTATGCAAAGAAATCCATTAAAGGTCTTACAGAGCTATTGGTGAACGTATTTTTAAAGCCTTTCCTATTCTTGTCATAACTAACTAAACAAATAGAAATCATTTTATTTTATATTATATCTTAGTTTGGAAGGGATTTAACCAAATGTTCAACATCGTAATAATGAGTAATCGAATGAGTATCAGTGAGTAACGACTGAACATTTTCCTTACAAAATGTACTCGCAGTCATTCAAAATACAACGCAGCACATTCAGAGACGTAGGAAGGTATTCTCGTCATAATAACGAAACCTTGATCTGTTCACAGACCCCGTTTACGGCTGATGTGCACTCATCATCGATAGCAATCAGCCTTGAATTCCTGCATCGATATTACAACAAGCCAGATGGATTTATTGCGCAACCAAGAACCGCTACGAAAGTATGAATTATGTCACTCGTTTATAGTTCATACATAGAGTAGGCATCTCTCTCTCTCTCTCTCACACACACTCTCTCTTTTTCTCTCTCTTTCTACCATAAATTTACAGATAATATGCTATACTAATAATTACTAATATATAATAAATACTAATTTGCTATACTAAGTAAAAAGGCAATCAAAGGTCTGTAAGACATCACAAATATTACATAAGGCGTTTCAGTTTATATTCTAATACGGATTCCACAGAGTACCTAACTAAATGTGTACTGAAATGGAAAAGTAAACATTCAAGTGTTGTCTCGATTCAGCCTACACATTACTTCTGGGCTGTTTTATATTCTATGCTTCCCAGTTACGTTATATACTCCTCATGCGACGTGGAGTCGAATCATATCGATTTGTCGTGTTACAAGGTTGATTTTTCATGCCATTAATGCGTTGCTTAATGATACTGTTTTACCCTTTTATATTGCTGTATGTCATAGCTCTGGGGAAAGACTGCTGTTGAAACTCACTCCACATCTTAGCAAGAAAGTGTGCATAAATTGTGTCATATGGGATCACATTGACAATAATGTTTGCAAAATGCATTATAATATAGCACAAGCCCTATAATACCAGAGCTTAATTATGTGAGTTATGTTAACATTTAACAAATTCAAGAAACAATTGACTCAATACCTTACGACGGATGAGTTGCCGAAGTAAACATTTTAAATTATGTCGTGTTGAAATGTAATGTTACTTAAGCACGTATTTATATTTATGTTACTATACCTACATTATTTAAAGTGACGACTTATGTACTTGTATAGAATTCTTTAAGTCTAACTATATTCTCATGGAAGTGAGTTTTTTGTCTTATTTGAGAATACATTTCTTTAAACCTAAACCTAACATTCTCAACCGTACTATAAAGCGCTGGAATGTTATATGAATACTTGCTCGAAAGTAAATAAATGGGTAAGTAAATAATGAAACGCTTGAAAATACTATATCATTAAATTTTTGACGCTTAATCTTTTATGTAATTAAGATAAATAAATTTATTTTTTAAACGTACTCAATTACAAGCGCCCTTACAGGGTTCATGTACCTACTAAACTAGTTATTAAGACCTGAGATAATGTATAAATTGTACATAAATGCAAATAAATGAATATGAATATAAAAGAAGTATTTTCAAGAGCAAAATGAAACGCATACTCTGCTCGTGGGTGAGCAAACGGTCGGAAATTACAGTCTCAGGTAAGCTAACAAACTATAGCCTATTTGAAACGTCTCGCGGGCTCCTTTTGTTCTATTTTGCCGACGAACGGTGAATGGAGATAGTGACGTACTAGGGGCGATGGAACGAGGCTTGAGCGGTGGAACAAGGTGAAGTAATGACTATTCGCCAAAAAGTAGGCAGTGTGCTTTTCATCACTAAACTACTTACTTTAAGGAATTCTAAGCTTCGAGAATTTAGAAATGTCATGACTGTGTCACTGTCTGAAGATTAGTCCGAGGACTATATTTTACCCTTTAATAGTCACTACAACACACCGCAAAAAAAAAACGAAATTTTTAGAGTTTTACTAGCAGGACTTTTTTGCAGAGTTCGTCTAGGTAGGCACCACCACTTTGCTAGTTATTCTGTCGCCAATCAGTAGTGCGCAAGCATAGCTGTGTTCCGATTTGAAGGGCGCTGTAGCGAGTGAAATTACTGGGCAATTGAGACTATGATCTCACAGTCGAGTAATCTTATTAACAGACTGTGCTGATGTTTCAGGTTAATGTGCGCAGTGCAGTGTTGCGCGAAACTTTATATTTTATAGTTTTGAGGGACACTGTTCTGTAATGGGCGACCATATCACTTAGCATTAGGTAAACGACTAGCTCGTCACATCATTCACAACCACAAAAACGAGTTATGAATTGAACTCGGCTCTCCACATCACGCAGAGCAAATTTCAACTAGGTTTTTAACTACTAAACATTCTGTGTGTTTGTTTTGCATTATTTTATTTCAAGCGAAAAGTCAACTCGACTTCCCGTACATCGTACACATTCAGCTAATATGTACTATGTAGTTTGATCGACGTTAATAGTGCGCACTGTTGAGGAATGATTCTCGTCACCAGCTTACTTGTTTCTTACTCCCCTCAGCTCTTTCAAATTTGCAAATTCCAGCGCTAAGTACTTCGTTGTGCGGACGATATTTCAAAAATGAACTCTATCATCTATGTATATAGATGACGTGTAATATAACACACATTATTTCGTCAGCATTATTACGCGCTCAAATCTTCGTAGCGTAAGAAATGTAGTGACTACTCTAGGTACCTTCAACGCTCAGTATGTTCTAGATCAGTGCAATTCATTTTGGACCAAATCGTCACGACCATCAGGAAAGCTGTTCAAACGTAGAACTTATTTTCTTATATATAAGAACAACAACGTCAACGAGTTTTGGCGGGAAAACGAAAAAGACGCATCACCGCATTGTATTATTTTCGAAAACTTGTGTTATTTTCAGTGTTAGTGCATAAAATTGGTGGAATTTTATTCGTTAAGTGCTGGATTACAAGCATGAGTGTGGGAAAGTGGTATAATGATGGTGAAACGTTTTTTTTCATGTTGTTTCCAAAACTCCATAGAAGCTTTACTAGGAGTATGACTTGACTAGACTAGACTATGACTTGAATTGATGACTTGGACTGTATCTTGACTTGACATAAATACATTATTAATTAACTTGAAAAATTACCAATTACTTGACACTGGCTAAATACACTAAATTGTGGAGCCAAACTAAGACAAAAAAAAAAACAACGTCAACCTATGACTATTTCTGATATAACATTAGAAAAGAGGACCTTAAATAAATTGAAAGCCGACCAACGAGAGAATTGCCTTAAACCTTTCAAAGGCAAAACATAAGTATTTAATGAAAATCACTCAATTCGCTCATGAGTAAATTCAAAGCGACATTTCGTAGATCCTCCAAAGGCTTTATCTTTCCTCAAGTCAGTGAAACTCATTTCCGTAGATATATAAATATTTAATGAAATGTGCAATTCGCTGCTCACGTCTATTTAAATAAACCTACAAGGTAACAGAGGTGTCCTCGCGGGATTCACGGCTCAAGTACCATCGCTCTTACTAATGTGAGACCGAAGGCTTTCTGCTCAAGGTAAGGTAAGAAGATTTGGTAGAAACCAGAAATACTTGGTTGAAATTTGAAATTAATGTACTAAGAAAAATACAAATATTAATTATTGTAGGATAGGAAAGAAAACATTATTGCACATTAATCAACGTCCCAAATCGTAATTAAATAATACTTTATCAACGTAGGCTCCGAATTCTTTTGCGTAAGCAATACTTTTTACGATTTAAATAACCAAGCTCGTATTTATTTGGCACAACGAATAAGCATTGAAATTCAACGGGGCAATGCTGCCAGCATGTTGGGTACGCTACCTACCGGTAGTGGGCTGGAGCATTTGGACTGTCTATAGGTCATCGCGGCCAGTATATAGTCCAAATGTTTCTTTTTTTTTGTAGTAGGTAGTTTTTAGTCTTAGTTATTAAATCATTGTAGTATTTAGAAAATAAAAGCTCGTATTTTAGACATATGACCACTTACTTTTTTTTTAATTTGCTTGTTAACACAGTTTCAAGTGCAGAACCAATTTGACATCAAATAATAATTATGATCAGTGATTTTCAACTTTAAATAAAGTTATCTAGACTTCCCCTCAAAAAAATCAAAGTTGGACGCTGCCTTGACACTCCTCGCTTGATCCTATACCTCAATACCTTAAAACGCTTTTAATTGACATCCCTGAAGTTAAAACATTACAGTTTTATAATTGAGCTTCAATGGACGGCTTATAGGAAGGTTTCAAAAGCTATAGAGCAAACTTTGTTAGACGGTGGTCGACCCTCCAGAGGATTGCCGAGGGTTGAGGTTTGCTGGTACTCGTGGTTTGTAATGGCTAATGATGGAGGGTTACCACTCGTTTCCGTTTTCCTTGATTTTAAATTCCTTGTTTAAACTTTACAATACGTTTTCTTAAAAATTTTCAAATTAGAGATTAGAATTCAATTGAAATATTTGGCAGTTTCACAGATATCTTGATCAATTTCTCAGCCTGTATTGAGGAAATACACACTTGAAATTAAATTCGATAATGTAAATATGAATGTGCCTTCGATATTTTTTGTTTAGTCTTTAAAACTTTGTTCTTGGACGAAACTTCATTTACTCTTTTCTTATAAATATTTTTCCTCCTTTTTAAACTTATTTAGTAACAAAAGTTGTAATTCCTTGTTATGAAAAGAAATATAATAATTTTGAACTACTGGCCATTATTTTACCTTCGTAACAAAAAGTTTAAATATCTATGAAAAAAGTTGTTTCATAAACATAATTATGAAATGTACGGGCAAACGTAAGCGCATAATGTCTTAGTACTTTGTAAGTATAAATATTTTAAATATTCTTGTAAATAGTAAGGAAAACCAACCGTTCTTATTACGACAAGATACTAAAATGGCTACACATACTGTTCCCCCTATTAGATTCAACCCAGAATAAACAAGCAGCTCATAACAAAGTTTAAACAAATGTTTATATGTAGAATGTGTAAGACATGGTTTACCTACGAGAAGAAATACTCCGGCACCATATAGAGAAATAACGCATTCCGAAATAAACTTCATCCAGGTTGATTTAAGGGTGAAATTCTCTTGTGTTTTCCCGCACCTGTTTCTAACGTGTCTGGAAAACTTCAGTAAGTTGATTTAAGAGAGAGGCGGTGTAAATTGATACGGCAAACAAACTTTAAGGAAAATTTCAAATGTCTTTTGTATGTGGCATCTTGAAAAATGGAGTAAAATAAACGCTGGAATGCTATCAGTTACAAAAATTTACTTTTTTAGAATCTGAGATTTTGGATTGTTGGAGAGTTCCATATTTGAATTATATCTGTATGTCAAATTACCTGAGCATCCACTTCAAAGGTCCTTTGAAGTGCATGCTCAGGTAATTTGATTATTAAGGGCCCCTAGATAACTAACTATTCCTAGGCATCATCATTCATCATTGAGGATTTTCCAGTTTTTGGCTCATATCTGAACAAATCCTGACCATATTCATATATATATTTATATGAAATGTTTGGGACTAACCTCGTAAGTACGCTCTACAGAATAAAAATAAACATCAATATCGGAATTTAACTTCTCACAGTAGGTTTAAGTATATCTTAAGTCAGCTTTCGATACTAGGACATTTTTGAGTACATCTTCAGACTTTACTGATTTACAGATCACACCACGGTGAATGCGCTCAAGAACTGCATGATCTCATTCTCCCATCACCATTCCACTACCGGACTACTAGACGCTCGGCTAAGCGCCATCCTTTCGTGGTTGAAATACCACCCATTCGTACCAAGCGATTTGACTCAACGTTCTTAATTAGCACGGCTAAAGAATGGAATGCCCTGCCAGCGTCTGTGTTTCCGGCGAAATATGACCCGGGCGTGTTCAAGAGAAGAGTGAATAGGTATTTACTTGGCTAGCATGCTACACCTTCGATCGCATAGTCACTTCCCATCAGGTGAGAGCGCGGTCAAATGCTAGACAAGTTTAAAGTAAAAAATATATATATATATATCACCTTATTTCTTTAAAATTGTAAACCTTTCCAGTTTAAAGATATCGTCTTAATTGGAAGACAAACTTTAAGAATCTTCCCTTTTTGAAAATTGTCCCATTTTTAGGTTTAATCTTTGATATACACATCCTGTTTACGCCAACATAATAGGCAAAGGCATAATAAAACGTATCCCTTACGGAAGTTCACGCCACGACTTCAGAATCCAATTTACGATGGCCCTAAGCAAACGACGCCGTCGCCTTATTGGCAACATCATGAACATGAGGGTTTATAGACGCAAGCAAATAGCTGCTGGGGTCGTGATTGCTACTTACTGGAGATATATGAAAAAAGGAGTTTTCAACAAAATCGAATGACACTCGGAAGCAAGCTGATAGATCATTTTGAAGTAAAACTTCTTTACGCACGCTCAACTTGAGGAGTAAGCTGGTGAGTGCAAGGTGAACGGAAGTTTAAGTTGGTTCACGTAGATCTCCATTTTCAATATAACAAAGTTAAAAATTTGTTTATTATGTTGTATTAGTATTATTTGTATTGATATCCGGTAAGATGACAATTTACAATTATTGTCAAGATGGCGACAACATATACTATAATTTAATTGATAGAAACTTCGCGGAAGTTCATCTTAGATACAAAATGAAATAATAATATCTAGTGCTTTTAATTCAGCGCAATTACACTACATATTATTATTTAATTTTGTACTACAGTTTAATTTAAAATAGTTAAAATTCCTTGTCTCGTGTCCATATGTGACTTTTTACGTCAGAGAAAAGTTGACAGGACATTTATAGGCATTGATTAAATTGTAACGTGTATAATAATGTAATTTAATGTAAGACTGAAAATTAATAATCGTCGAAATATAATGAACAGTCAAATCCCTGTTTACATTCATAATAATATCCATTAGGATCAAATGTTATAAACGTCATAAATGTTGTAAATGTCATAAACGTTTGGTTTTTACGTAGCAAATTTTACGTAACATTTTGAAAGTTTTCTTTTCTCAGGATTTTACTTTAGAGAAAGATTTCAGCTCCATGGATATCGCCTTGCAAATGATAAGGTTTTATGAGGTGGAACGATGAAATTCTGAAGTATAGAGACTGGTAATCTAGGCTTTCATTATTGAAATGAGATTTTACGGCTTGGTCATCAGGTACAGTATCATACTAAATTTGCGCTTTTTTTAGCTACATTTTCGTTCTCGTTGTTTCGAAAGAAACTGCAAGTTCTGAGGGACAGATAGCTCACCAAATTTTCAAACATCTTACTAAACGTCTGGTTTTTTTTTAAATGTTAGTGAATGATGTGACGAGCTAATCGTTCACCTGATGTTAAGCGACACGGCTATCCATAAGAGAACAGTGTCACTCGGAACTCCAAAATATAAAGTTTCGCGTGACACTGCACTGCGCACATCATCCTGAGATGATGTCTCTGTTACAGTCTGGTAATAAGATTACTCGACTGTGAGATCAGATCATAAAGTCTCATTTGCCCAGTAATTTCACTAGCTACAGTGCTCTTCAAACCGGAACACAGTAGTGCTTGCACACTACTGCTTGGCGGCAGAATAACTGGCAAAGCGGTGGTACCTACTTAGACGAACTTTGCAGAAAAGTCCTACCACCTAGTGAATTAGTGGTTGAAGCAACACGTGACCAAAACGCTGGCCTTTATTTCGGCCAAAAATTGAGCATTGCCATGTTGCCTACTGTAGTAGTAGTTTATTAGATTAAGATTTATTTTTGTTTTGTTTTATTTAGGCTTCGCTTAATATACATTAATAAAACTCTTAGAACAACATAAAATTTAAGGATAAAAGTAATAAAAGTATCCTATGTAGATTTTGGTAGTTGTGTGCGAAACTTTATCCGAACCAGTTCCAGCCGTTTTGACATTTTTCTCTAATCTGTGGTTACAGTCTCTAAATAAGTATTATTAAGAGTATTGGTTCGTTGGGTCTAAAATATTAACGCAGAATTTATCAGAAAATGTAGGTTAGGGACAATGGACAGAAATTTGTCCGGTGCGAAGTTTTCCATCGGCTAGCGGTTAATCGAGTGAATACACCGAGCAATTAGGTTTAAACTCGGTTAAATAACGCTTCGGGATGAAATCCTGTTTTGGGTTTGTTTAGTGGTTGATGGATATTCGATTGGCAGCACTTGAAGCACCACTTTCTCACTAACAAACATGTACACTGAGATATCACCAATAAAGCAGATTTGCTTTAAAAATTGTTGCTCTTTTGTTATCTTCGGTGTGCTTTTGGGAGAACTGTAAGTGCTCTTGCAGCTAAAGTTCCCTCAAAAGCAAAACACAACGATGATCGATGCTCGTATGGTTTCAAAAGACATTCAAAATCAAAATGAAAATATTATTATTAGTACATTAAGAATAACGTCCGTTGCCATCGCTCGAAAGGAAGAGATTTTAATTCTTCATTATTTAGAACTCGGTGCAAACTGGTGTATAGCATTAGATCTACAAAAAATATTTAATTTTTATTTATTTATTTTATATAGGTACACAAAACAAATTGCAATCATTGACTTAATCCAAATAGACATGCTTATAAATTATGATCTGGATCGTAACTTAACACTATGTGTACACAGTAAAATGAAATTATAAAGTGACCATCGAAACAAAAGCGGATAAGAGTACCCATCAACAAAGCCACAAGCTTTGCAGATCGGCACAACGGTATACTACAATTACAGTTGTAAGGAGTATGTCTATGGGTGGGATGGATTATTCCGACACAATGCAGCTGTTGTGTCGGAACCATCCGGTTTACTATGGAGGATATCTTTTATTATTTTCATGTATCTACCAATCATTGGATCGAAAATGTCTAATTTTGAACTTTTTACTAACAAATCATTATACTTTTTACCGTAAGTAAAATAATAAATTATGTACCTACTTATGAACGACTCGAGTTGAATTTGAAAACTTTTTTCGTAAGTAAAATATAGGTAGAAAATGCTTTATTGCACAAACAACAAATGTAGGTATATAGGCAAACTTCATGCTAGAGACTTCATGCCAGTTAACCTGGGTGTACGAATATAAATAAATAATAAAGGAGTTTTGGCGGGAAAACGAAAAAGATCACGTTACCGCATTATATTATTTTCCAAAACTTGTATTATTTTCAGTGGTAGTGCATAAAATTGGTGGCATTTTATTCTTTAAGTGCTGGATTACAAGCATCAGTGTGGGAGAGTGGTATAATGATGGTGAAACGTTTCTTTTCGTGTTGTTTCCAAAACTCCATAGAAGCTTCAAGTAAAGTTCCACCACTTTACTAGGAGTATGACTTTGACTAGACTATGACTCGACTTGATGTCTTCGACTGTGACTTGACACATATTTGCGTGAAATATTTTGAAATTTGAAAATTTGAAAGTGAAATTTTTTATAATATATTAACTTGATAAATTATCAATTACTTGACACTGGCTATATACACAAAAGTGTGGGGCAAAACAGTAAAAAAAAAAAATATTGGTGGACATTTCACACAGCTTCATCTAGCGCCAAACAAAGCAAAACTTGTACTATGGGAACCAGATAGTTGATACAATACTTATAAACTTATTGTTTGTAACTACATATAATATAACATGCAGACTCAGAACAAACACCGATGTTCATCTCACAAATGTATGTCCTGAGTGGGAATCGAACCCACAACCTGCAGTTCAGAAGGCAGGGTCAGAAAGTAAGAATTACATTGCTATGCGGTTTTGAAAATGAATAATTTAAAGTTTCGTAATATCGGTACAATAAAAGTGAAACCAGAGACCGTCTCTAGATTAAAATATAAATTGGATTTTCTTACGTAACTATTGATAGCTATGGGAGCAGTTTTTCTGTCTCTAGGGAAGCGAGAGGCGAACAAATTTGTTTAATATACCCCACGTGTCTCTGTAGATAAATCATATTAATGGATATTGGTTTTTGTATCGCATTGCTTTAGCTGACTAGTTATAATAATTGGATTTAAACCGTTCATGATTTATTTATTTTCTTTTTAGATAGAAAAAATATCAATGGTTGATGCACAGGGTTAAAAAAATGAGTGTGTTTTAGACTGAATTAAAACTTCTTTAGTTTAGCTCCATCTATCGGCCGGTATAAGTTAGTTTTTGTTTTGTTTAATGTTAATGTCGCCATCTTGACGATTGTAAATTGTGATTTTGCCGGACAACATAATCATACAATTTTGTAACTTTGTTAGGTTGATAATAAAGATCTACGTGAACCAACTTCAACTTCCGTTCGTCTCGCATTCGGGAGTTTACTGCTCAAATGAAGCGTGCGTAAAGAAGTTTTACTTCAAAAGTAAATAAATATTTGTGGATATTTCACACAACGCCATGTGGCTACATGAAAATCAAAAAAATCAAACTAAGCAAATCTTATACTATGGGAACCAGATAATTAATACAATACTTGTATACATTTTGTTAGTAAATATATATATAGAATAAAACACACACAGAGACACAGAACAAACATCGATGTTCATCACACAAATGGTTGTCCTAGGTGGGAATCGAATCCACGACCTACAGCTCAGAAGGCAGGGTTACTACCAACTGAGCTATTGGGCTAGTAATTATGATAGGGTAGCTGGTAGTGTACCGTTAACTTTTTTAGATGACCACGTTGCTGTGTCATTTTTTTATTTTCGACACGACACGATTCTTCACAAATTTGTCTCTATTGGTGTGCGAGCGCTATTTGTTTTTGCTCTGTGTCGTAACCATACTAATTAAAACGTTAATCAAGGACTGCAATGCTAACTACTGATATAAAATACAATAGTTTTGGTTATCGAAAGAAGGTCAAGAACAGCACAATTCGTGAGTACCTTGCATTTAAGGCTATAACGCAATTGTAGTCACGAAACAAACTTAGCTTACACCTGCACAATATGTATGACTGCAAAGCGCAAGCAATATAATATAAATATAAATATGTGTGGACATTTCACACAGCGCCATCTAGCCCCAAACTAAGCAAAGCTTTTACTATGGGAAAACCAGATAACTGATACAATACTTAGATACTTTTTGTTTGTAAATACATACATAGAATACAATATAACACCCAGACACAGAACAAACATCGATGTTCATCACACAAATGTTTATCCTGTGTGGGAATCGAACCCATAACCCACAGTTCATAATAACAATAATGATATAATGTGTGGATATTTCACACAGCGCCATCTAGCCCCAAAATAAGCAAAGCTTTTACTATGGGAAAACCAGATAACTGATACAATACTTAGATACTTTTTGTTTGTAAATACATACATAGAATACAATATAACACCCAGACACAGAACAAACATCGATGTTCATCACACAAATGTTTATCCTGTGTGGGAATCGAACCCATAACCCATAGTTCATAATAACAATAATGATATAATGTGTGGATATTTCACACAGCGCCATCTAGCCCCAAACTAAGCAAAGCTTTTACTATGGGAAAACCAGATAACTGATACAATACTTAGATACTTTTTGTTTGTAAATACATACATAGAATACAATATAACACCCAGACAAAGAACAAACACTTATGTTCATCGATACAGATGTTGGTCCTGGGTCGGAGTCGAACTCACAACCCACACTACCAACTGAGCTATCGGGTCAGAATATGGCTTGCTGATCCATAGTGTAGAAACATGATTAATTACTTTATTTTAACTATTTAAATGAATCTAAATGAATCGCACGGCCGTGTTTTGCGCCACAAAGCTAAGGACACTCATTATTTATATCTAAAAACTGAGTTCTAAGATGCCAATTTTCGTTTTGCAACACAGAAGTTGAACATTCAGTGAATTTGGCTATTATGAATATGGCTGTTCGTGTTTTGTTTGGATGTTAGGTAGTCGGTGTATATTGTATTTAAAGTATGTATATACCTATTTATACCAAATTTGTGTGTATAAATTTAACATTCTATTAAAATTTGATGTTAAAATGTGTGGTAAAAGTCTAAAACTTAACTTTAAACTTTAAATTCGAAATTGACATGAAAACATGTATGTTTTTTGTTTAATGACGGGGCTGACTCCGATAGACCTCAGGGTTCTTTTCGGATCAATATATTTCTTTGAAATCTGTGAAATCTTCTAAATCGTGAAATCGTGTGTAATAAGCATGTGAGGATGGCGTTAGCAATGCAATAGTTGGATCAAGAAACCATATTATTCGCGAGATTTTCTCTTTGTGATCGCGCAAAACGCTTAGGTTTCCTAAACTGTTAGGTCACGTTAAACCAAAAGTTACCGTCAAGTTTCTAAATAGAATTCTCTCAGTTAGGTATTTGTAATCTATTTTGCGGTTACGAAGTCGGAATTCTCTGTGTTCGTCATTATTGATCCATTTAATAACCTTTATTTAGATAACTTCAAAGAACGGTTGGATCTTTGAAATTTATAGATTATTATACATAAACAAATTTAAACACATTTCAATGGACCACATGTAAATATGGATAACATTTTCAGCGCAAATGCTATATTTTCATATAAAAATATGAACAAAATGTCTATAATAAAAACACATAAATACATCTAAATATATTTAACTCAAAGGTGACTGACACTGACATAGTGATCTATCAACGCACAACCCAAACCACTGGACGGATGGGGCTGAAATTTGGCATGCAGGTATATGTTATGACGTAGGCATCCGCTAAGAAAGGATTTTTCAAATTTCCACCCTTAAGAAGGTGAAATAGGTGGTTGAATTATTTTTCCATAGGCCACATCGCGGGCAAAGCAGCAGGCAGAAGCTCGTATATATATACCTCCTAAATGGAAAATCTCGGTATCGTATATCATTCCAACCTTTCCATAAAAATAAAATCAGAAGCAGAAACAATAAGGGTTTGCTAAAAATAAAACGGTTGAAGTTTGAAATAAGATCTGTTCCAAAAAGGGTTTGCCTTTGGGAACACTTAAATCTGATTCATCTTTTTAAACATTATTTATCATTATCATAGTTCATATTATGTAAAAATAAGAGTCACATAAGTAACTTTTCAAATTAATTATATTTCCATTGTTGTTTGGTCACAATATAATAATTCCTGATCAAACTTAATGATATTTGATTTTGATCTTTTTTACATAGAATTTTGCCCACTTTTTAAATGTATGCCTATTTTCTTTTTTAGCATTGGCATCATCAGCCTATATTAGTCCACTGCTGGACATAAGCCTCTCCCAAAGCACGCTACTAAGCCAGGTCTTCGGCTCTACTGTTTCCGTTCCTGCCAGCTACCTTGCGTATGTCATCGCTCCATCTCGCCGCAGGTCGTCCTACATTACGTTTGCCGATTTGCGGTCTCCACTCTAGAACACGTCCGCCCCAACGGTTATCGGTTCTTCGGCAGATATGACCAGCCCACTGCTACTTGAGATTGCTAATTCGCTGAGTTATGTCGGTAACTTACCTGGAGTAAACTTACTTAAATTCTTAAAATACTTACGTAACTTACCTTAAATTCTTGGAGTTCACGAATGATACTCATCCGATAGGCTCATCAAAGCCCGATCGAAAGATTTTGTTAGAATTTGTGACTATTTATTTTGGTCGGGCTATCTTAGGCCGCTAACTTCACACCGGTCGGTAACTTTAGTTCTCTGGCGAATGACTTCGTTTCGGATTCGATCCCGCAGAGATACACCGAGCACAGCTCTCTCCATAGCTCGCTGAGTGACCTTAATTAACACTGTTTCCTAGAACATTTCCAATACATTTAAAAGGCATTAAAACTAACTAGGCTGTTGTTGTTGTACTTGTATCTTGTATCCAGGCCTTGCCACAGTTTTCACCAGGCTAGCGGTCCGCCTTTATACCTTATTTTAAGCCCCCAGCCAATCAGAAGTGTCTATCTGTGGCATCGTTGCTTTTGGGAAAACTGATGATGTGATTTTGTTTTTTTTTTTTTAACCTGTGATTTATGAAAATGTATTCTGCCGTTTAAAGATCTTTAGCTATTACCTAGTTGATAAAGGGAATGTTGGGGGGGTTTCAAATAACGAACGAAATTGATCGCACATTTATTCTAATAATATTCTTTTTCTTCTCATATAGAAGGATGATAAGAATCATAAAATGGTCAGCAGGTTTTTCATGCCGCGCAATCGTTTCTTTATTTGGCTTAACTAAACGGTAGCACACAGTTTTATATACCACTTTTTTACCGTACACTTACATATTATTAATATAGAGTACTTTTATTTACTAAAAAATACAAGCCGTACAGTTAACACACACGTGACTGAACCCAGGACCAGGAGCGGTCTTATAAAAATTTTTGAATAAGACCAGGAACAAACAAATATTTTAGTGACACTTCTAATTTTATTAATATTAATTTTATCAAATATCATCTAGAATGAATCAGGTCAATTCCATCAAAGCAAGTGTACACCTGGTTCAAGTGGTACTTGTAGCGGTAAGCTGGTGTTAGCAATCGATTGCCAAGGTCACTGATATACCTTCCCCTTCACCAATTGTTATCGCTAGCAACCTTTACCACAAATGTCAGGCTTGGCCGATAGCTTCACGCGATGTTTCTTTTATTTCATAACGCTTAAACAAGCATTTCTTTTGTTGTCACAATCAATATAACCTTAGCATTACATTTTTTTGTTGTTGGATAGGCTTGCGTTTGACCATTATCGCACCTGATGGTAAGTAACGATGCCATCTAGGATGTAACACGCTTGCCTAGAAGATATCTGTTCACTCTCGATTTGAAAACTCCAAGGTTGTAGTTATCGGGAAATGCGGACGGCGGTAAAGCGTTTCACTCTTTGGCTGTTCGCATGATATATGTGGAGCCTAATCGCTTTGTTCGCACATGGGAGATATTGACCATGTAACGTGGATTTACGTGTTACACGTTACGTAATCTTTACAATTTCAGTGTAAAAAGTTACTTTATCGGATTTTTTTTATATTAATGAACGACGTGCGAGCTTGTCGTATATAGTAGTAGTATAGTATATATATATATATATATATATATATATATATGCACGATATATGTACATGTATTTATATATATATGTATCTAGTATATAGTTCCGAGTTGAAATGAATAATAATATTTAAATAATGAATAATAATAAGCTCACTAGCTACAGTGCCCTCATTCATGGCCGCAGTCACTAATTTACTGAACAAATGAAACTTTGTGACCTGATCTCACAGTCTAGTAATGTTATTGCTAGACTGTGCTGATGTCACAGGATGACATTTGCATTTGTCCTGCGAAACTATATATATATAGTTTCGCAGGACACTGCACTCTATATATAGCTAGATATATATATATATATATATACATATATACGATATATACATATATATATATATATATACGACAATCGTATTAGAGTGAAGAGATGGGACTACAATGGGAGAACTTTTTTAATGTGGCAATTATTTTATATATATATATATATATATATATATATATATAATATATATATATAAGTGTCCTGCGAAACTATATATATATAGTATATATATATATATATATATATATATATATATATATATATATAGCTTATTATTATTCATTATTTAAATATTATTATTCATTTCAACTATATCAATAGATTTGAACCACGTTAGTGTTAATGTGACGACTTGAAATTCTATCACTAGGTTTTTTTATTACGACCTTTGGAAGTTTGGCAACCTTTATTAAAACCAATGTAAAGAGATCCCTGGAAATCCCTGGATGTATATCCGGAATATTACAGTTTCCAGTTTCATTTCCTGGAAAGCCACAATGGAAAATGTTAAAATTAATACCTATCTTATTGCCGCAGATTTTGCTAATGTAAAATATGCCAAAAAAATGGTGTTTAAAATAAATCCCACACAAAATATACCACATTAAGCTTAAACACATTAATTATGCTAATAGAACTATTCAAGGCATTACGAAACGCATGGTACGAAAGCTTTACTGGTTTTACGAAGGCAGATAGAAAAATGTATACTCTACAATGTGATCTGGTTTAACTTATTAAATTTTTGCATTCAATACTAACTGATAACAAAATGAAATATGTTTTTGGAGATATAACAAGTAAGTAATTAATTATTTGAAGTAGTTTCTCAGCTAATAAATAAGAAATAAAATTAAGAATAGTATCAATATTATTTAACAAGTTTACAGTAGATATCTAACTTTCAGATCATCGTCTTTTAATTTTAATATAAGATAATAATAAAAATAACGCCCAACGATCACATACATAGATCCTGGACTCTAACTAGGATTCCGTGTGTCTAGGGACCCAGGAACTATGAGGACCATAGTCCCACAGCACCCAGACTCAGAACAAGTATTTGTGCTTTTTTCTGTGCACAAATACTTGTCCTGACGCGGGAATCGAACCTGCTGCCTCCAAGCTATGAGCCGACCTGCTTAACCACCGTACCACAGAGACAGGCCGAGCATTATCTATCTCTGTAAGTGAATTTGGAAATTCTTATGAAAAATAAATTATCTAACCGTATTATAAGTTATTATGACGGTAAGCGGATAGCCTATAATACATAGTTATCATATACAAGTTAGAAAGGAGGGACAAGCACCTATATACAAATACCTCAAACCTCTCACGCGACTCATTCAATGAACCTTTGCCACTCTCTGCATCCTTTGGCACAAAGGCTTTTGTCGACAGCAACATTTTATTCTCTTGTAGCGAGAAATGACTTTCACTAATGTTCCTTTTGTTTCCAGTGGCTTTTAGATTTATTATAGTACTGGGGAACTATTTTGCATGGGAGCCTGTTATGAAACTGTATAGATGTATTCTTACAACTAGTTTTTTGCCCGCGGAAATTTTTAATTGTCCGGCATAAGATGTATCCTATTTTGAGCTCAGTAAGTAATCATCAGTGTGCAAAATTTATCTAAATTGGCCAACCATTTTGACGTAAAACCCACGAAAACAAACAGAAAACTTGTAAAAAGTGAAGACTAACATTGGATCCGTGATCATTTATCAAGTTATCTTTAAAAAAAAAGGTGTCCTAGTTAAATGGATAGATGGTGTTCGAAATGATCTCGTGCTTCATAATTTTCTTTTATTTAAAAATTAGTAGGGTGGTAGGACTTTTCTGCAAAGTTAGTCCAATTAAGAACCACCGCTTTGCCAGTTATTCTAACCCCAAGCACTACTTGTTCCAGTTTAATTTTAGCCAATGGAATTACTGAGCAAATGAGACTTTATAATCTCAAAATCTAGTAATCTCATAGCTACACTGCAGTCATGTATCAGGATAACATGCGCAGTGCAGTGTCATGCGAAACTTTATATTAATTATAGTTCCGAGTGACACTGGAACTCTAATGGGTAGCCATGGCGCTTAAATATCAGGCCAACGACTCGCCATGTCATTCAATAACATAAAAAATTATCTCTTACTTCTAGAAATTATATTGTATTTAGTTTGTGACAGTATGATAGTGATATCCAAACAACGCCGTCTAATCTTCTGTAAAGGAATTGGAGTTCCATTTCGCAGCGACTACCTCCAACATAGACGGTTTTAAGTATATTAGACTTGCAGTGAGCAGCGGGGCTCTGGCTTATCAGCTACATAGTGCACGACAATCGTATTAGAGTGAAGAGATGGGACTACAATGGGAGAACTTTTTTAACGTGGAAATTATTTTAAGCATAGACAGATTTTGATCTTTAAGATTTATATCAGTTAAGAGCAGTTTGGCTTGCTTAGCGTAATCAATTATGTTGTATGCACACTAATTGAGGTATAATAAAACAACCAAATGATCAGTAAGTAGGCACTAGGCACTGGCGTCCGCCCGCGACCGATGGCAGGTTGGAAGTGCCGGTGACACTACATTTATTGATACACTACATCTCTTCCTTTTTATAATATTAGCAGAACAAACAAAACAATATGACTTGATCAACTAATCATATAACATCTTTATCAGATATGTCTCCGTGATTGACAACTTTCCATTGACGCTCTCCTTTCTTTAAGTGTACGATATTCCTCCGGTACTCTTGATCAGTTTCATCATTCCTTATTTTTATGTTGTTTCCTTAAACACTAATAACGGTATGATGTTAGCTAAAGTTCTGATACCACTTAATTTATTTTCTTTTATCATGTTCTTCACATACACTTTCTCGTCGTTTTCCAATTCCATATCTACTGCTATACTTTTATTGGCTTCTATTATTTTGCTATTTACCTTTTCTTTTTTATCATGGTTTCTTTTTTCAGTCACAGATGAGGATTCTGCTAGCTCAGATGTGTATTTCTATTTTGCTGAGGCCAATAAAGGATTGTACTAAAAGTGATTCCTTGTTCTGTACAGAATGTTACTAAATCTTGCATGCAGAATTGTCTATCATTGTCGGCTGTTATACTGGTTTGTGAGGTTTTATTGTTTTTTGTGTAGATATAGATCTAATTATTTCATTTATTTTTTTTAATATCTGCTATAATAGTTGATAATTACTAAAAGATAATCCCACTTGGCAGTGTATATTTGTATTCATCCAGGCTTTGGAAGCCTTTGGAGCTCATGCTTTTTCATGGTGGATCGGGAACTCAGACTAAAGTATATCTCTGCGTGGCTTCTTCAGAGTTTTTGGCGTCTTTGTCTATTTTTGGTTATCAGACCTTTGTAATGTAACCTAGCTTTCAACGTTGACAATGCCTGGGTGGCCTTAATGAACCGCTGCCAAAACTGGTTTTCTCAACTTAGTGATTACTATATTATTTCCTCTTAACAAGACTCCATCACGCAGCCTGAGTTCGTGTTCAGATAAATTATTTAGTGAGGTATGCCAAACATCATTCCTCAAAGTGTCTTTAACTAATGTAATTTCTTCTTCATCATTCGATGCTTTAATTATAGTATTAAGAACAATCTCATCAATATGATGTTCGTGTTCAAAAGAACTTTCTTGTGTTGGTATTTTAAATACACGAGATAATGGATCTGTTATATTTGATTTTCCAGACCTTGTAATCAAAGAACTCAACGCTCGGTTCTAACACAAGTTTTTTATTGGGTGGCCAAATATAATTTCTTAGAAGCTTATAATCCGTGACAAACGATTTTTTTTTAAATGTAAGTACATTTGAAGTTTTTCAATTACCTTCACTAAAGTTAATTTCTCTTTTCAGTCTGGAAATACCTGTTACCGAAAGTGATGGTAATGATGAAAGGTCTTTTTTATCGCACTGAATCAGTACAGCCCTTGAACCTACAGGACTCGACTTAGCGATTATTTGGCTACGGTCTTTTGAGTTATAGTAGCCAAGAGTAGGAATCATAGAGAGACAGTGTTGAGTCATATTTTACCAAAATGCAGTGATACTTGCTTTATTCTGAAGTAATTACTAAATGAGTTCTTTTAAAGTTGACAAATTCCATTTCCCAAGGAAATTGATCAATCCCAAAAACTGGATTTCTCTACCGGTCTCCGGTGATCTAAATATCTCGATTATTATGATATATTTATTAAGCAGTTTGATGTCTGACTATGACAGTACGTGGCCTAAAATTGTATAGTTTACTTATTGTAAACGCATTTATTTTTATTTAATTAACATTATTGTCTTTGAACATTTTTTAAATGCATTGAAGCTTGTCATCGTATTCTTTTTCTTTACATCAAAGGACAACAATATCATCTATAAAGTTTACAACACCTTCGCATGACAACAAATTTGTTCATATTATAACGTTTGTCCCCTATTTTTGAAAATATTCTGGTTCTTTCGAACATTAATCTTGATGAAAAGCGTTCTTTGAATGCAATTTTGAGAAAAATATTTGCTTTACCAAGTTTAGGAATGAGTTATTCCATGATTGGTAAGGGGTGGTGTTCCTTAATAATAGCTTTATTGGCTGCACTCATATCTAAACAAATAGGCACGAACATCATCGTCAGGTTTTAAAGCTGGTACCATCGGAAACTAAACTCAAGAAAATGGCTTATTTACGGTTCGATGATGACACCTCATCATTTTAACAGTTCATCAATTTTTTGCTATTAATCTTTGACTGCAAGGGAATTGGGATTCATCTGTAAGATTGACAAACTGTAAGAACTGTTTTGTCCACAGATATTTCTGACTTAGGAAACTGTTTTTATAAGGTTTTTATAAGGGAATTAACAACAAAGCCTTGTTTTAGAACATTAAGGGCAATAGCAGTTTCTTAACCCAAAAAGGTTTATTGAATCATTTTCTATTCCGTAATTTTTTAGTTCCGTTAATAATTTAGAACCAATTTTTATAAGTGAATCAAATAACACTTTAAGCAGGTTTTGGCACCATATGCCAGGAACGTTTTCCTGAAAACTTTTGTTAGTTGAGGACTATAAACTTAAGATTCTTCTATGCATTCTCAAGTTTTATCATTTAAAATGTTAGACCTACCGGAATCAATAGGCATTTCGATGTTATTCCCATATACCTGAGAATGAGAATCTTCTGTAGCATCGTCGTCGATGTGGAAAATGTAGTCTGCATATGCAGGTTTATCTGTAAACTCCCTAATTTGGAAGCTTTCACTATGTACTTTTGGTTTTACTATTATAATTTGGTGAGAAGTTATAACTGATTCTTTTATTGGCCCTTGTTCTAGAGTGTTTCTGAAAGTGTCCCTTGAAACCACATTTCACGCAATTGGCATTTATTGTCGGGCAGGAACCAATGTCACCTATGTGATTTTACTACGAGTACCATATCGGCTACAGAATTCAACTTTATTTTAAGTATATCGTTTTGTCGTTTTAGTGTCAATTTTTTTTATTTATTTTTTTTTAAAGCTGGTAATAGAAACTTTTATGTTCTGTCTATCGTGAAACCGTTTAACAGACCTTCTACTGCTTCTGGGGAGTTTGCTTCTGCTATGATGTTTTAAATAGTAGCCGTATCACCAAGTACTTAGAACACCACCAAGTACGTACGTACTTTTTCTCAATTTAGATGAGCTACACTTCCGTTGTTTGATCGATGAGATTTTCATCTTCCTTAGTGCTACAAATAAATTTCGGTATCGGTTTTCGTAGCCTTAGAGAAATTACATTTCGAAAATTTTATGCGGTTAGGACATGTTCGACGATATGCAAATACTTAAGTGAAAGGTATCTTAAGGGTGTTCTTTTTTTTTTTTTTTTTTACACGATTAACTCGTAAAATAACCACTATCTATTAACTAACTTGTTTTAACTTTAAGGTCAAATAGTTTGTATCAATAACCTAACTTTTAATTTGGCTTGTAATAATTATATTGACTAGTATAACATCCACAAAATATAACAAGTGCTTCGCACTGTGAACTCCGTATAGTCCCCTTGCAGTTAACATAAACAAACCCGAGCTAGCCGTGTCATACCAAGGTCCAATTATAAGTACTTATTAAGTAAGCAAGTCGGTTACTTGATATTTAAACACACAGCTCCAGTTTAAATGAGGCCCGGCGATAGAAGGCATGAGATGAAATTCTTTGATTAACGATAGACAGACAAGGTACTTTCGACATTAGTCTAAATTGTATTTGTTCAGCTTTATACAATATTTCTTTTTGACACTGTTTTAGTTTTAACCATATCATAAATTATAATAGGTAGATACCTATTATATAACTTCATAGTAGTAGAAGTGGTACTTTGTTAAAACTAGTACTTAACGATTATATTATTTGTTATCGTTGGAACATTTTGTCAAATAATATTTGTTAATTTTTTTTTTTTTATGTTACGGAATGACGTGACGAGCTAGCCGTTCGCCTGATGTTAACCGACACGGCTGCCCATACCAGCTGCAGTGTCACTCGGAACTCTAAAGTATAGAGGTTCGCGTGACACTGCACTGCGCACGTCATCTAGAGACATCAGCACAATCTAGTAATAAGATTACTAAACTGTGAGATCAGATCATAAAGTCTCATTTGCCCAGTAATTTCACTAGCTACAGTGCCCTTCAAACCGAAACACAGCAGTGCTTGCGCACTACTGCTTGGCGGCAGAATAACTGGCAAAGAGGTGGTACCTACCTAGACGAACTTTGCAGTAAAGTCCTACCACCTAGTAAATTCAAGTTAAAGTTCATGACAGTTATTTAGTTTTAACAACAATTACATACATTATTTCAAAATTGTTGTGTATCTGGTTAAAACTGGTACTTAACGATATTAACGTTGGAACATTTTTTATTCGACCGATCAGTACTATAATTTCAAAATTTGGTACTTAACGATTTTATCGTTGGAAAATTTCTTTATTCGATCGATTAACAGTATAATTCAAAATGTTGGTACTTGACAATTTTATCGTTGGAACATTTCTTTATTCGATCGATTAACAGTATAATTCAAAATGTTGGTACTTGACGATTTTATCGTTGGAACATTTCTTTATTCGATCGATTAACAGTATAATTCAAAATGTTGGTACTTGACGATTTTATCGTTGGAACATTTCTTTATTCGATCGATTAACAGTATAATTCAAAATGTTGGTACTTGACGATTTTATCGTTTGGACATTTCTTTATTTGATCGATTAACAGTATAATTCAAAATGTTGGTACCTGACGATTTTATCGTTGGAATATTTCTTTATTCGATCAATTAACAGTATAATTCAAAATGTTGGTACTTGACGATTTTATTGTTGGAACATTCCTTTATTCGATCGATTAACAGTATAATTAAAAAATTTTCAATATGTGACTAGCATTAGAGCTATTTTTTTAAGCTCCTTCAAATATCGTGGTTACAAACAGATTTGGTCAACAATAGGTAGGTACCATATTATAATAATGTTATACTATTATATGGGCAATTTCAATAATGTCAATAATGACGAAAATGTCGTCTGGTCTTCTTACTTGAGAGGTTTTTTTATAACTAGTGACGCAATCCAAATGACTCATTCGTCTGTGCATTAGATCGCATTAATTAAGTAACACATAATTATTTCAAAATTATATAAATAGTGTATATAAGTTGATAATTATTGTTCATCACCTCTTTTTTATTTCCGAAGTTTTTGTGAAATTTAAATTTCATTCAATTTATAACCTCTTTCTTTCTTTGTAAAGACTGATTGAAATTTAAATTGTATTGCTGACCAATGCCCGTATGTGGTACATACAATTAATTTACTTACTGCGCTTTGATTCGTCGCCATTGTTGTATGCACACTAATTGAGGTATAATAAAACAACCAAATGATCAGTAAGTAGGCACTAGGCACTGGCGTCCGCCCGCGACCGATGGCAGGTTGGAAGTGCCGGTGACACTACATTTATTGATACACTACAAATTATAAATTATTTTTTTATATAAGCAAAAAATTTGAGAATTCCTAAAAATGAGAAATAGATTCACGAAAAATTAGGTTCATTTAAAAGGTTGAATTTTGCTGATTGATTGTCTTGATCGATTTGCGTCTGACTGATAGGTACTTAGACGAATTGCCTGCTTGGTCGTTTTGCTTAATAAAGATGCTGAATATTTGACATTATGTTACTTGGCGAATCGTTATTTATATGTTGGACATTTTAATGCTGAGTAGTCTTGCTTAGCAGTCGTTTCTATACGAATACATTTGAACGCGCATCCATCCGATTCTTTAGCCGTAGTCTATTCGCAGCTCATAAGTATATTCATACAAATTATTTCGCATTTTGTTTCTAAACAATTACTTATTCCATATAAAATTATTCTATTCTATTGTAAATCATTAATAACGATAGAAACTGCTAACGTAGGCTGCAGGTGGAGGATGCAGAAGAGAAACTAATATGGATTCTAAAGCTAATTTAATCTATAATTTGAATATAAACAATTACATGATGTAATTATTCTAATATTCCTACAATCTAAAGGTAGTGCTTCCGGCCCCAAGACCGGGACCGGAGTATCTTATGTCATTCAAAAACACGTGAAGTGTCATAAGACACTCTCTGCTGCGTCGGCGCATGCCTGGATGGCACCAGTCGCGGTGCGCTGTGGACTGACGTCACACGGTGACAACAAACTGGACATCATCCAACTATTATTTATTAAATAAAATATTATAATTTAAATTAAATGTTGTTTGTCAAATATTCATCGTAAAGGTATCTTATCCGTTAATATAGAATTACATTTTAGAGTATTTAGTTCATGTAGGTAGTTTAAATTTTCTCTTCTTTTCTTTCAGCTTAATGTACTCCAATCCTATCCTTGTTTTCAGTGTCATATACCTGCCCTCATTAAGCTCTCCATTAGGCAGAAATGAGGTATTTGCTTCGTGATAGAAATATAATATAAAAATGAGCTCTCTTCGTAATAATAAAACCATCAGATGAAATAAGTTGATTTTCAAATAACATCTACATAGCTATACTTACATGTATTTTACCGTTATAGAATGCAATTTGAACATGAGTTTGAATATAGACTTAGTGATTGTTTGCTTTACTTTTAGTTCTCTTTCACATTACTGGCTAAAATCTTTAACCATAACACGGTAATCTATAAAAATCATGTAGGTGTGAAAAAATCTACGAATAACCCTTTTAAACCTTCACAAGGTATATATAAAATCAAAGGCAATATGCGAAGGTTATGAAGCCCCTGGGTTCAATTAGGGGTATAAAAAGCTTAACCCCGTTCCGGACGAATGAAACAACACCTACACTACATTTTTCTTAGAAGCCAAGTTTTTTTAAATGGCGTATAAGTCTACGTTTCAAGGTGGCCAAAGTATAGCACGCAAACCGAGAAGGCACCTTTATGTAGCCTTAAAGCCTTAAGGTGCCCCGGTTATAGTTTTGAGGAAACAAGAAAGCAAGTACAGGTTCTTGTATGAAAAAAAAAAACATCTGCATAGATAAGTTTGTCAGAAATAGTCACTGTAGCTAGTGAAATTACTGGGCAATTGAGACTTTATGATCTGATCTCACAGTGGAGTAATCTCATTACCAGACTGTGCTGATGTCTCAGGATGACGTGCGCAGTGATGATAATGATAATGATAATGATAAGTGCAGTGTCGCTTGAAACTCTATGTTTTAGGGTTCCGAGTGACACTGTTCTGTTATGGGCGGCCGTGGCGCTTAGCATCAGGTGAAAGACTAGCTCATCACATCATTCATAAACATAAAAATAAAAAAGTGGTAGTGGTAGTAGCAGGTAGTTTTCAGTTTTAGTTATTAGATCATTGTAGTATTTATACAACCAATATACTACGCCAATATGTTTTTCTAATTTTTCCTATTACTTCTATTATCCTATTGCTATCCTTCTTGTTCTTCCTATTCTTCTTATAATGTTTGCATGCGGTTTGCATTAGACCTTACAAACAGCTATATTTCTTTTTTTTTCATATAATAAAATTATTTCTTAGTTACCAGGTATTACTGAACATTACGAAACATTCAATCCAATTCAACTTTTTGCTTGCCTGAATATTGGCACATACCAAAATGTTAACAATGATAATTTAAGTACTCCACTTTTTTTTTTGTTTTGGTATGGTTCCACACTTTTGTGTATTTAGCCAGTGTCAAGTAATTGATAATTTCTCGAGTTAAGTAATATATATTTATATAAGTATAGTCAAGTCACAGTCCAAGTCATCAAGTCATAGTCTAGTCTAGTCAAGTCATACTCCTAGAAAAGCGGTGGCCACTTTACCAGAAGCTTCTATGGAGTTTTGGAAACAACACGAAAAAAAAACGTTTCACCATCATTATACCACTTTCTCACACTCATGCCTGTAGTCCAGCACTTAATGACTAAAACGCCACCAATTTTATACACTAACACTGAAAATAACACAAGTTTTGGAAAATAATACAATGCGGTGACGTTTTTTTTTGTTTTCCCGCCAATAAACGCCGGTAAACCTTCTCCACATTCTACCGAAACGACGTGCAAAAAAGTAATTACACGTAATAAATACAGCAGATATTAAGTAGGTAACTAAAATAACACGCATTATCAATAAAATTCATATCAATAACTTTCTAGAAAGTATTTACTGTACAAGAAAAAACTGGCAGTTGGTCGTAATTCTGTTCCAAACTCGAAAAACAAAACATCTTTGAAACCAAACACTTAATAAAACTTGTCATAATGCATAATAATATCATCGTAAAGTTAGCGAACTTGAAAGTTTGTAAAATACTTTTAATAAAGGTATTGGTTATTCTGAACCTTTAATCCAGTTTTATCTTATTTCCGGATCTGTAATCGATTAATTACTTCGGCGAACCCTGTTCTTTTGTTCTCTTTGCTAATGGGTTTCTTGGAAGTTTTGTATCTTTACAAAGTAGAACAAAGTAGAATTTTTAGTACATTCAATGATAATGTTGATAATATATATTTTTACTACTGTCTACTTAGAGGTAGATAGTTAAAAGAATAAAGCCACATTACCCGTTATAAAATGTTTATAATTAATAAGTAATTAATAATGACGTGAATATTTTGATTCTGATTTTTTGGATAAATGAATTGTGTTTTTTTAGTTAAGTAAAGGTGCATGAGTCAGAAAGTTAAGCAAGAAAAACAATCTGTCTTAAAGTCTTTGGTTTACCAAAGAAATGTACGAGTATATTGAAGAATGAAGAATGACCAGCAGTTGAAAAGGTGATCCTATTTTATTTTAAATAATATGGTTGAACGTTCGAAAACTTAGAACAACCAGTCGACCTTTTATGCGATCATGTAACTTGATTGCAACCTATAGAAACACAATATTGTATGAATTTGACAGTTTCAATACGCAGTTTATGCGCATAGTTAGTATTAAAATTTCAAATTTGTTGAAATTTTCTTGTTCCGTCATCAAAGTTCCGTATTCACCCGCTCTCTAAGTAACAATATTGACAAAAAATCAATAAATCTTGAAGATTATTGAGAATGAAATTTTGATATCATCATGCAATTTGATAGTCTCTGTGGTGTGGTGTTGAGCAGGTTGGCTCATAACCAGGAGGCGACGGGTTCGATCCCCGCGGCAGGACCAGTATTTGTGCACAGAAAAAAAAACGCAATTACTTATTCTGAGTCTGGGTGTTGTGGGACCATGGTCCTCGTAAGGACCCAGGAACTACGAGGACCATGGTCCCACAACACCAACACAGAACAAAACACAACACAGGGAATCCTAGTTAGGGTCCAGGATCTATGTATGTGATCATTGGGCGTTATTATTATTATATATTATTATTAATATTATGGAAATGAATTAATTATGAATAAATATACAGTTCATAACTAGAACAAAAAATAAACAATAAGAAACGATGAATAAATATAGAGTTCATAACTAGAACAAAGAGCGAACAATTAGAAAACGATCATTTGCACGCTTACACAACGCGTCCTAATTGAGAAGTTTTTGTTTTTTTTAGTGTACCATCCGCTGAAATATAATGTGCGAAAACAAAACAAGTACTAATTTTAAAACTAGCCAATAGATACCTTATTTTCGCAAATATACAGTTAAAAATACTCTGGTGTCGTTTCGATATTTTTTACACAATTCATTGCTGCATGTGCTGAACGTTTTCCATGTTTGGTTTGGTTCTCCGTTAAAAGCTAAAACAAGGGCATATTCACACAAGACAGTTTCAAAAAAGGTATGGAGATTACTTCCTTAGGATCACAAAGCAGTAAAACAAATTGCACTCAAAGTGCGAGTGAGTGTGCGAGTATTTTTTTTAAGTAAAACTTCTTTATCTATACTTGACTTGCGGGTAAGCTGGTGAAGGTATTATAAGGATTCTGGCTGAAGCCTTTTAAAAAAAAAGAAATTGAAATAAAATAAATGAAATTAATTTTAAGACGACCGTTGGATTGGAAAGCTGGATGGAGACTGACGGGAGCTGAGGGCTAACTGAATTCTATGACAAGGGAAATGATGAGTCGGCAAGAAAAGGTTAGGAGTAGGCAATAGGGGGTGCATGGAGCAGATATAACAGAACGTAAGTTGAAACTCCCTCTTTACGTGAAGATAGAAAAAAAGAGTTACGTTTAGAATATTACTTTAAGGGCCAGATAGATGAAGTTAAAGAAGTTTTATTTCAGCCGTGTGGTCTAAAGCACACTCGTTTTTTATTCCTGTGCATAAGCCATAAGACTGACCTTTACTATCGGCACTCATGTCCATCTGCACTACATTTATTAAAATAATAATAATATCAACTTGTGTCAACTTGGCAGACCATACAACGAAACGCTCATTGGTTGCCTTTTGGGAAAACATTGAAAAAAGTAGTGCCTGCGCACTACTGCTTGGCAGCGGAATAACTGGCAAAGCGGTGGTACTAACCTAGGTGAACCTTGCAGAAAAATCCTACTATCTATAGTAAAAAGTAAAAAGTAGTATGTGATCGTTGGTAATTATTTATTTTAAATACCATTTACGAGTGCCCATATTTTTATATATTTTTTTTATAATAATAATGACACATGGAAGCGAAATAGGTGACTTCAGCACCAACTAACAGTACCGAAATTAACATAAGATACTATTCATTCCGGTAAAGATAAGAATTTCTACGAAAAAATGAGAAAATAGTAAAAGAAACCACAGGCGCCTCGACTTCCCAATAACAACCCAACTATAAACCGTGCTCTATCATAACCAAACAAGGAACTTTTATAGTCACACATACTAAAACGTTTTTATTGTAAACCCTGCACTGAAACAGCAAATTGGGCCGGAACCGTGGTATAATAATAGCGTTCAATTCTGGATCTAACCGGAAATTACCGGTTCTCGGGTATAATGGCCGGCCATAGTTAAATTCGATTCTAGAAACGCGCACTGTACTCCGTTTTGTGGTAGAAATGGACTACTTGTGTAAGCTGTTTACTTGTTATGGCTGGTTTCATTGGAAATTTTTAAGCGTTAAGATGATGAACAGTTGGTCACAGTTAGCGGTAACTCATTTAAAAATAAGAATAAATATTGTTTATTGCCAAATAAAGAAAAATAAACCAGGTACGTACAAATAATATTACACACCATACAAACATAATTATAATTAACAAGCTTCTGCCCGCGGCTTTGTCCGTTGAAAATGTTTCATAGATAATTCAACCACCCATTGCACCCTGTTAGGGATGGAATTTCGAAAAACCCTTTTTTAGTGGACTACACTTCACAGAGAACACACCCTCTTTCAAGTCTCTAGTACCAGCGGTTTAGGCTGTGCGTTGACATATGAGTCAGTCAGTCAGTCAGTCAGGCCTTTGAATTTTATATGTATAGATTGGCAACAGGAGTAGGCTCGGCACTGTGCTGCGTAGAAATGTTCTACGCAGGGCTGGGTTTCAGCATATCCCAGTTTTCGAGCAAAGGTGTTGTTAGCCGAGTTTTAACGAGAAAGATAGATTTGAAGGAATTCACTTATTCTACAAAGTTTTCGGTGAGTAAATCGACCAATCCACCGATAGAGGAAATACTGTTAGTGTTATAAAATCATGAATAGCTAGTTTAGCCGGTACAATCTCTCTCTATTTGTTACTTTATTACTTATTATTTACAAGTACTAAGATTTTTTTGTGAATTATTGAAATAAAAGCTTTTGAAAAATAGTAATTAATAATTTTATACCCAAAAATATTTTAATATTTATTTGTATTTTTTTCATAATTTGCTTCTGCCTGTAGCTTCGCCTGCGGCGTCGCCTATGGGAAAATAAATCCAACTACCCATTTCACCCTGTTAAGGGTGGAATTTTGAAAAATCCTTTTTTAGCGGATGCCTACGTCATAACATCTACCTGCATGGCAAATTTCAGCCCGATCCGTTCAGTGGTTTGGGCTGTGCGTTGATAGATCACTATGTCAGTCAGTCAATCAGTCGTCACCTTTAAGTTATTTTATAGATAGATAGATAGATAGAAAATGCTTTATTGCACAAATAACAAATGTAGGTACAAAGGCGAACTTAATGCTAGAGAGCATTATCTTCCAGTTAACCTGGGTGTAACATAGAAATTTTATTGTGAGTTACCGAAATAAAAGCTTTTGAAAAATAGTAACTAATAATTTTGATACTCAAAATACAGCTGGAATACATTTCTGCACAGTTTGTCTAGGTTCACTTCCATAGCTGTCTTGACTAGCATGCTACACCTTCGACCATCAGGTGAGCGTAGTCAATTCTAGACAAGTTTAAAGTAAAAAAAAAGGTAGGTACCGCCACCGCTTTGCCAGTTATACTGCCTCTTATTTCTTTATCTCTACTGTTATTCTGTAGTAGTGTGCAAGCACTACTGTGTTCCAATTTGAAGGGCACTGTAACTAATAAAATTACAGGGCAAATGAGACTTTATAATTGATCTCATAGTCGAGTAATCTTATTACCAGACTGTGCTGATGTCTCAGGATGATGTGCGCAGTGCAGTGTCGCGCGAAATTTCATATTTTAGAGTTCCGAGTGACACTGTTCTGTTATGGGCGGACGTGTCGCTTAACATCAGGTGAATAACTAGCTCGTCACATTATTCACTTACATTAAAAAAAAACCAATGAACACTGGCGTGGATTATGGCAACACCCCCTCTAATAGATAAATAAACAAATAAATAAAAACCTACTTTTTATCAGCGGGTAAAACGACGGGACGCTAGTCGAGTTATAGTCGCCCAACTGTGTCAAATTCAAATGCGCTAGTTTAGATACTTAGTTCTATCAACAGGATACAGTATCAGATCCGATGGGGTTTATAACTCAGTTACCTGTTGTGGATGGAGCTAAACAGTTCGCTGTTGTTCTTGTTAGGATAGTTACTAACATGTGATATCATAGAGTGCCTCATACGACCTCATCACTAAAAGGTTTTGGAAGTATCGTCACCAACCCAAAACACACTGTAATCTAACCTTTAGCATCTGTGGTGTGGTGGTTGAGCAGGTCGGCTCATAACCCGGAGGCAGCGGGTTTGATTCTCGCGACAGGACAGTATTTGTGCATAAAAAAAGCGCAAATACTTGTTCTGAGTCTGGGTGTTGTGGGACCATGGTCCTCGTAGTTTCTGGGTCCCTAGACGCAGGGAATCCTAGTTAGGGTCTAGGACCCTATGTATGTGATCGTTGGGCGTTATTATTATTACAGTAATTAATTCCATAGGATCCAGTGATTTAGTGTTGTCACCTTTTCTCTTAGATAATTATATTGGTTCTTCTCTTTGGGTTAATGCTGGAAAAAGCGGCCTAGTAGCCGTCTAGGGACTTCTAGGGACCCAGGAACTACGAGGACCATGATAACACAATACCCAGACTCAGAACAAGTATTTGGGCTTTTTTTTCTATGCACAAATACTTGTCCTGCCACGGGAATCGAACCCGCCACCTCCGGGTTATGAGCCAACCACCACACCACAGAGGCTGTCAAAACTATGCACGCATAGCGTGGGTAACTAAGTTATATTGTCAATTTATTGTAGACGGCGACCCAATCTCAATTTATTAATATTAATACGCCTCAGCTAATGATTAATCGATGCGATCGCGTGTCAATGTTTTTATAACAACTCGATTGGTACTCAATACAATATAACTGAAGTGTATTGAATGGTATAAAAATAGATACAAACAAATAAAGTAGTACACATTACGGTCAACGTTTCACTAATCCCTGCGTATCTAAGAAAGTGAAACGTTCGACTATAATAATTTATTAAATTAAATTTCATTTTATTACAGATAATTCAATCCAATTTGTTAGTAACAATAGGACTTACAGCTATATTAGTAGAACCATTTTACCACTTTACTTACACCTTTACACCTTTAACGATCTCTTGAGTGACCAGCAGTACGGTTTTCGCCGAAATCGGTCCACTGGAGACCTCCTAGCGTATGCCATGCACACATGGAGCGAGGCCATCGAGAAGTACGGAGAAACGCTTGCCGTTTCTCTAGATATCTCGAAAGCCTTCGACAGGGTCTGGCACGATAGCCTCATAAGCAAACTTCCATCATTTGGCTTGCCCACTGGCCTATGCAAGTGGATTTCCGATTTTTTGAGGGAAAGATCCATACGAGTAGTTGTTGACGGCTGCTCGTCTGATCGATTAGCGATTAATGCTGGGGTACCTCAAGGATCGGTACTTTCTGCAACCCTCTTCCTGCTGCATATAAACGACCTCCTGAAACCCGGTATTTTTGGGTATGCGGATGACAGCACGGTTGTAGAAAGCTACAAGTCCAGCGCTAAGGCCAGTGGTGCCGAAATTCAGACTCTAAGAGAGACCATGGTTGAGCGCATGAACTTAGCCTTGACTTCCGTCTCTGCATGGGGCGAAGCAAACTTGGTTAAGTTCAATGCAGATAAAACCCAGGCGTGTCTTTTCTCTGCAAAAAAGAGTCCGTTTATGCTAGCTCCGACTTTTCAAGATGTTCCGTTACCGATTACGGATCACCTTGAGCTTCTTGGCATGACCCTGTCATCTAACCTCAACTTCGGGTCCTTTATAGAGTCAAAGGCTAAACTAGCTGCCAAAAAGCTGGGCGTTCTCACTAAGGTCAGGCAGTACTTCGCACCTGAACAGCTTCTTAATCTGTACCAAGCTCAAGTTCGATTGTGCATGGAGTACTGCTGCCACCTATGGGATGGGTCTGCTAAATACCAGCTGGAAGCCTTAGACTCTATCGAGAGGCGTGCTAAGAGGCTCATAGGTAGCGACTTGTTTGACGCCCGATTGCAGAGCCTCGACCACAGACGCAAAGTTGCCAGTTTATCGGTCTTCTACCGAGTGCATTTTGGAGAGTGCGCATTGGAGTTGCATAACCTGATTCCACCATCGGACAACCAGATGTACGAAAAAGCGCCACCGTTACATGGTTAATATCCCACATGTGCGAACAAAGAGATTTGGCTCTACATTTATCATGCGAACAGCCAAGGAGTGGAACGCTTTACCGGCGTATATTATCCTTATCCGAATTTCCCAAAACCTACAACCTTGGAGTCTTCAAATCGAGAGTGAACAGGTATCTTCTAGGCAAGCGTGTTACATCCTAGACCACATCATCACTTACCATCAGGTGTGATAGTGGTCAAACGCGAGCCTATCAACCAATAAAAAAAAACCATCATTATTATTAATTACTATAAATGTCAAGCACATCACAACTTATCAATTAAATCATATCTATATTGTAATTAAAATTCTTTATAATAAATTATTTGTCATTTCTTTGCGTCGGGAACACAAGCATCCCCGTCCATTGCTTTAGTATAGTAATTTATGCTCTACATTGTGCACCTACCTACTTTTTTCAATTTTGTTCTCATTTATAACTGAATATATTGGAAAAACGCTAATGCCTTTATATAAATCAATTTTAAAGTAGGTATATAGTTTTAAAAAATTATTACATATTATTATTAAAAAATAAGCAGTATTATTATTTAGCTGCTTAAATAGGTATTTTATATATGAAACAATAAAACAATGAGCTGAAAATGAAACTGTGTTGTACTGTTACCATTTTGCTATTTTTTAGTTGCAAAATGTAACGAGAATAAAAAGAAATAAGAATAAAAAGAAGAGTTTAGTACTTTTTGGGATAAATCAAGAACAGCCTGTTTTATACTTTAATAAAAAATCATATTCGTAATGCTATATTATTTTGATACTTACAAAGTAATGGAACGAGCACATAATAATTGAAGGGGTGAGAACAAAAAGGGTTTATCTGATTTTTTTCACAAAATGACTTATCGTTGGATTCAGCTTGAAATTATTTACAATAATACATTCTCAAAATACCGAAATGAGGCTGTATCTCGAGATTTTGAGTCTAAAAACGGTTTGTTTATCTGTCACAGAAATATAGTTCGCTAAGCATATAAACATTATTATATTTATTTTATTATATTATATTTTTACAGTAATTGTATGAATTAGTACTATATTTAGTATTTTAAAATAGAATTAATACATTTTCAAGCAACTGAAACTCACATAAACCTTTTCCATTACCTTATAAGCACTCCACATTAAAATGAAGCCATTAAAGTTTAAAGTAAATTTTCTCGAAACTATCAATTTGACAGTTAAACCCTTTTTATTCTCAACCCTTCAATTATTATTGTGTAACTACGTCACAGTCACGTCAGTACTGAAGCAGGTCTGCAGTTCGTGGCGTAGCATTGGCGTAGCTTGTATGTTCGTAGCTGTGTCTACAGCTCGTAGCCTAATTGAATACAACGTAGAGCGTTGTTGGTTTGTTACACCGCCAGACTTTAATATACAAAAGTGAAAGTTTGTCTGTATGTCAATTGGTATACTTTTTATAATAGATGAAACGTCCACCTCTTAGCTGTTGTGCAAACAACAGGCAAAATCTTAAGTCATTTTTTTTCGTGTGATTTGTCTGTATGTGTTTGTCTGTAAGTGCTCATTTGTATAAATGTAATGTTGTGTGATGTCGAATAAACGTATTTTCTTTCTTTCTTTTTTTTCAATTTTGTACTTAAACGACCAATCTACGAAGTGATGATGATCATAATGTGTAATTTTTTCGTTCGCATTAAGTTAAATCTAGCTCAAGTTATAGGCCAATAACGGCTCTCGCTACGAGCCAGGTGCCTACTACTTGTCAATTAGCTCGCCTGCACAGAGCTAGATGCAATTTTCGGCAAGTAATTATGCAAACATGACTGGTGATACTCTACGGTAGCTTGTAAATGTGAGGGAATTTGATTCGGAACTCGTAGGGTATGAATTCGGGAAGAAAGATTCTTGAGTGGCGACTAGAAAAAAAAGACGAATTTATGGCCATCCTCCAATCCTTCCTTCATAGGTGAACCATAGACCTATTTAGCCGCAAGAAGCAAGCCTCCGCTAAAAATGGCACCCTATGGGGATGCCTATGTCCAGCAGCGGACGTCTTCAGGCTGTAAATGAGGGTTTGAATTCTTCTATGATGGTAAATGAACCCTTTTTTTGTACATGGAATGACATGACAAGCTTTAGTCGAGCCTGGATAGTAAGCGCTTATCATAACCATAACGGTTGCAGTACGGCTCTGAACTCTGCGTTATAAAGTTTCGCGTTACTGCACCGCGCACGCCATCTTGAGACATCAGCAGTCTAGTATAATTTCTAGTCTTAAACACTGGGAAATCAAGTCGAAAAGTTTCATTTGGCCCCGTAAATCACTAGCTACTCTTCAAACCGGAACATAAATAGTGCTGGAAATTACTGCTTCGCGGCAGTATACCTAGACAAAATCTTAACTTAAATTTAATAAAAAGTAATTTTGTTTGACTATATTTTTAAGAGCTGGTTACTAAAAGCATAACATGAGTAACATAAGTAATTTTGAGTCTGTAGTGTTTTATATTAAATCATGTAATGTTTAAGTTTTAGTTTTAACAAAGTTTTACAACAGTTTAACAAAGACTGTTTAGTTTAACGAGCCTTGAAGCCTGATTTTATTTAATGCGGCTCGCGTTTAAGTAAATTTTCTACTATGGAATAATCTAACCTCAGTAACTCAGAATGGATATTGGGAATGTTGTATTACTAGAAGTGAACAAGTTTAAATTTATATATTTTTTAATTTATAGAGTGCCTTTACAGATTAATGTTTTTGTTGAAGAAAGTTAAAATGAATCAAATATGCTATTTTTATTAGGTAGGCTAGTTGAAACGAAATGTTTCTCCAACTTTTAACAAATCCAGAGTATGAATTTTTATGATTAATGACCTTTTATTTAAAATAAATTTATTATTAACACTAGCTACTGCCCAAGACAATAACGTCAAAAATTTTCTTCTTCGTTTCCTCGTCAGCCAGGACTTTGAATTTTATATTTATAGATTTTGTGAGTCCTATGACCCTAAATCGAATATTTGATGTTTCTGAAATTACCCGAGCCATAAATTCCGTTTATTTAAGTGTCGACGTTATTACCGATGACTATTATATTATTAGCAAATGCGTTCATATTATAAATAAATTATACTTTTATCACCACCACCCCCACCATCATCATCATCATCATCATCATTATCATCAGTGGACGTATTCAGGCTGCTAATGATATAATGAGGGTTTGAATTCTGCTATGATAGTAAATAAAATAAAAAAATAAAAAACCTTTTTTTACTAGTGAATGACACGACAAGCTTTAGTCGTTTTTTTGGATAGTAAGCGCTGGTCATAACCATAACAGATGCAGTACCGCTCTGAACTCTGCATGCAAAGTTTTGCGTGACACTGCACTGCGCAAATCATCCTGAGACATCAGCACAGTCTGGTAATAAGATTACTCGACTATGAGATCAGATTACAGTCTCAATTGCCCAGTAATTTCACTAGCTTGCTTTTCAATGTTTATTTATCTTAAAAAATTATAACGAATGCTTAAGAATATTAAAGCCACCCAAAGAGATTGTGTAGGCGTAACTGCTACTCAGCTCATGTAACATTCTTAAAAAATTGTCCGTACATAAACTATTATTTTCTCGTTTTTAAAACATACAACAAATCTAATCAACAGATACGGTCAGTTTCTTCTGATCTTTAATAAATATTAACTTATCTTTCCAATCCGTTCCAGTAATTATCCGTTATGTAATTTCTAAGACAGCACCACTAATCCTTCGCCGGCGGATCGTTTGATCCTGCCACTAAGGGCACCGTTACCCGACGTATTACATTCTATGTATTACGTAACTGATATGGAATTAAACTTCCGGAACATCTCGGTATCGTCGAAATAGTGGTGGTGAAGTAATATTTTTACGAAGACTTTACGTAACTTTTGAGTTTTTGACTTTATAGATAAACTATGGGTTAGTTTAAGTAAAAAGTACAAATTGAAAATTTTAGATATGATAATGACGATGACAATGACGACCACGTTAGCGATGGCAATGACAATGGCAATGGTGATGTTGATAGCGATGGCGATAGCGATGGTGATGGCGTTGCCGAAGGCGGTGGCGGTGGCGATGACGATGGCGGAGGTGATGGCAATGGCGATGGCGATGGCGATGGCGATGGCGATAGCGATAGCGATGGCGATGGCGATGGAAGTGATGATAGTGATGACACATGAGACAAAATTGTGATCAAATTCTTTGCCTACAACCAATAAAAAATATGCTGATGAAGATGTCGATGATAATGATGATGCGGTAATGATAATGAAATATATAAATAAAACCAGTAAATCTTGACAAGTCAAAACATGCCTGTCAGAGTTATCAGTCGTCAAACGACAAAATCAGACGACAAAATGTAAGTTTTTGGAATATTAGGACTTTTCATTGGATAACGGACAATTTATGGATTTAAGTAATTTTAAACTAATTTAAATAAGTACTGCAGTCCCACATAAGATGCATGAGAATAAAGAAGCAAAATCTAACCTTTCTATCATCTATAAAAGTCGCATGAAGATATCTTTACCCTCTGAAGCGGCTATCGGCATCAACTGTTACCGTTCGTACGAACATATCGGCTGGTACTTACACGGTCAATAACTCTGACCCGATAAGGTGCGCCGAGGTTCAGCCTTTTGCAGCGCCACTCACAGTGCAAAACTTTGCAGCCATTGAACTTTTTATAAAATAGATACTAGTTTAAAACGAGTGTCAGACCACACGACTAAAGTAAATCTTCTTTAGGTCCATCTATCTGCCTGTATAACTTTCTTTTACTTTGTTTAACGTTGATGTCGTCATTTTGACAATTGTAAATTGTCATTTTACTGGGCAAATGTAGCAACATAATAATGCAAATTTTAAGTAATTTTTAATTTTGTTATGTCGATAAGAGGTATTTATTACTATCGCCCTTGGCTATGATATTCAAATTCGGATGATTTTTACGTGATATTAAGCTGGCGTTCTACCATCATCATTTGATGGTAAGTGATGATGCAGTCGAATATATAGCTCTTGCCTAACATGTATTTTCTCTAATGGCTCTTACTTGTACACCATTGCTTATTACCAAAATATATATTTCTGTACCTGAGTTCCTTCACACTGTGTCAGAGCCGTAATCTGTCATACTTCCGTCATGGAAAATATTGGAAAAATATTTACCTGAGGTGAATATTTATATTCACACGTACGTAAATTGTTGGTATATGTTAAAATGTTCCAGAAATAATTTCATTTTCTCGAAACTTGCTTGCTCATATAAATTTATTCGATTTAAATGAACCTCATGCCTACAAATGATTCAAATATTTGATAAACTTTACCGAGTATATTTTAATAGCAAAGGAACTTACGTGTTTACTTAAGCTTAGAATGTTAAAATTTCAATGTTATTAAAAGGTTCTAAACTAAAGGAAATTACTTTTTGTTATCTTAAAAGCAGTAATTACAGAAGTACCCTGTCTCAATAAATTTTACGCGAGTTCCTCCAAATCTTGAAGGATATTATTCTCGTTATTGCACTAGATACGACAGAACGCAATTCGTAGTTATGAAGGGTCAAATCATGAACCAGTATTGATATAGATAAGGAAACTTTGCAGACGTATTCAATATTAAAATGATGACTCTTCAATCAAGTTTTACAACGAGGTTTTGCGAGTAAAGGTATTGAAGTTTACTGATAAGTTGCTTCTCTACAAAAGGGAGAATCTGATTCTGCGACGTGTCCATGGTTATCTTAGTTGGATAGAGTAAAGAACACCTTTTTAATTTGTAAAGCTGCAGCAAACTCCAAACCATTAGAACCCTTAATCGATGAAACGTCGCCATGCTGCTTAACAATAGATTTATAAATGAAAACTGTGTATTAATTCAATACTGTAGGTAAGTTCGAGAACGTCTTTGCTTGTGGGAGCTGGTCTGCTGTATACGCAAATAGAAATAAAATTCTTTCATATTCCCGATATTTAAATGTTACACAGAGAAATAAAAAATATGTCCCTCCCGTATTGATTATGTTAAAACAAAAATACAACAAACAAATATGTAAGTAGTATATTAAAAAAGAGCACGGACCCAGGGGTCTGTGGTAAAGCAGAATTTAATAAAAAAAAACTGTAGGTACTGAATAAGTTATGGTGATAATCAATCACTAAGCGTGTAATAGCTTTTTAATAGAGCTTTTAGTTTGTTACAACAAACGTACTTATGTCAATAAATGATTTTGTATTTGTATTTGTATTTATATTACCTCACTTTTATTTTTAAGATAAAAAAGACAAACGTTTGAGAAACTTATCTAAAGTTGTTTTTAATATATAAACGAAAGTAAAATAATTTAGGCATTTACTTCAACTGTTTATGGATTTTTATACGCCATTAAATTAGAAATCTGGTGATTAGCGCAAATTAGAAGAACTCATTTCTTTTCTTACATTTTCTCTGCTAATTTACGCTGGAGCTGTAGATGGTTAATTTTGTAACTTCATAATTAAAATTACGTAAACATTTAAAAAAGGAATGCTGAATAACTGGCCTAAAAATTATGAACAATCAATCACATTACCCGTCAAGTTTTCAGTTCAAATGTTTGTAAAAATTTAGTTCACCTGTACTGTACTATACGTATGTGGCCACTAAACTCTTGACTCGGCAAACAAAGATTATTTATTAGATTAAACACAAACGGAGTTGTAAGTTAGTACTTTGTGATGTAATTATTTTTTTAGTGTAGTTAGCTCTCGAGGAGCGCAATATATGTTTCTGACAGTGATCAGCCAATCACAGCTACTCATTGTGGTTTTGCGTCTCTTTCAATTCAGTACCCAATTGCGAACCCAGAATATAATTTTAGTTTTGCTCCATAAAACTTCGTACATCCTATCTCTATAGTGCGCACAGCTAATGAGTGGAGCATCTTGCCGGCGTTAATTATTATTGTTTGCCCCACGAACTGACTCCACGTGGTGGTAGATGGTAACACTAAACACTTAACGCTAACTGCACCCTATGATTCCAGTTAATTGTATCCTGTGAGTTTAGCAACGGGAGAATAGCTAAGCAATCATATAACTTGAGTGCAGCTGATAGAAACACATAAATGATTTGACAGTTTCAATACGCAATTTGTGTACATACTGCATTACTATGGAAATGTTCAAATTTGGAATTATTATTCTCCTTTTGCATTGCAATCAGGGTTCCATGATCTTCCAGGTATCTTTTTGGTATGCCAAATGGCAGTTTTCGTCATCGCTTAACATCAGGCGGGATATTGGTTAAACGCATTGTCTTTAACTAAGCAATTTAAAACAATCTCCGCTATTTTAGTAGCCACTCATAAAGTTAGTGTTCTCACGCGAACAAGTAAGCCGTTATAGCACGCGAACATTTCAAAAGCGACGCCGTAATCAATAGGTTTTTAGTCTCAGGCTTTAAGCTTAATAGAAATCGCTACATAAAACGATTTAATAGTTGAACAGTGCTCTTTATATGGAGATACGAAAAGTAAAGATAAAAGAAATTCTTTACTATCTACAAACATGAATACAGGAGCTCTTCATCTGTCACAAAAAACAATAGTAAAAAAGATTTACAGAACAAAATGCAATGATGAAAGTAAAAACTGAAAACAAAACGTTTTGAACATTCCACTAACGACTGCGTGATGAATGGAAGCGGAACAATGCGGAGTTATAAAATGACGAAATGGCACCCTGAGCTCGTCACGATTGCATACTTTCATAGTGGTCATATTTTAGTTCATTCTTCAAGAGGAACTAACGGGAAAATTAATAACTAAACTCACGTCAATTAAAAGTGGAAATGACTCCGATCAGGGGCCTTACCGCGTAAGTTTGGTGGAGATGGTAATCGTGTTCTCTCTTGCTCGCACTCGTGGACTTGTTAATTGGCGCGTGCAGGATGGCAGGCGAAGCTGATTCCCAGAACGGTTACGCGGTAGGGGTGCAGGGGCCTTACCGCGTAAGTCTAGTGGAGATCGTAATCGTGTTCTCTCTTGCTCGCACTCGTGGACTTGTTAATTGGCGTGTGCGAGATGGCAGGCGAAGCCGATTCCCAGAACGCTTACGCGGTAGGGGTGCAGGTCGGTTTCAGACATGTTCGATGCTCATCGTCTGAGAGCCAGTTACTAATGCAAGCCACAACGGGCTTCGCGAGCGTTAGTACGAAAATTAGCATGCAATTTTTTTCAAAATGTATCGTACTCACGGATGATGTGTTTATTTGGGGTTGTGTTTTACAAAAGAAACTAAAATAGAAACTAGAGGTGATAAAGGCTTTTGGCAACAAAGTGTTGACTATGCAGCACCTATTTGGATAAGCCCAATAAAGTGTTAGTACTTTACACTGTGTCTTTAATTACGCACGTTGCGTCATGATCGGTAGTGAGATAGATATATCTTTTCCTCTTTACTTCTCTTAAGTCTTCAACTGATCCCTACCAGGTTTCACAAAGTGCTAGCTTAAATGTCCTAAGCAAACATTAGTGACCCAGCGATGGCTTAACCTGCCTTTTTCTGGAAAAGAGCGTATTGATAATGCAGGGTTAGATATTTATTTAAAAACTTTGCGAATTGCTTTGGGTTCAGTTGGAAACACTTAAGTCATCAAAAATGAACGGTTATTAAGTAGGTAGTGTACTTAGTAGTCTACGCGAGTAGTTAATTTTTGTAAGTAGTCGTGTAGTCATCGATATATATAATAGTAATAATAATAACGCTCAACGATCACATACATAGATCCCGAACAAGGATTCCCTTTGTCTAGGCACCCAGGAACTACGAGGACCATGGTCCCCCAGCACCCAATAATTAAATCAAATTTGCGCTTTATTTTCCTGTGCACAAATACTTGTCCTGCGGTGCGAATCGAACCTGCCGCCTCCTTGATATGAGCTGACCTGCTCAACCAAAACACCACAGAGGCTGTCTTAGTTTATATATTTATATTTATAATAATATAGTTTAAACTGTCTGAATGTATGTACTCGTGTACAAGTCGCATTTTTAACGAATCTTGATGATACTTGGCATGGAGGTTGTACAAGTACATGGCATTTTGTTTTCCAGGGGCGAAAAGAAAAAGAAAGGTGATTTGCTGTGGTACCGTATACTGACCGATTTTGAAATTATTTATTAAAAACAATGGGTATTTTCATTTATTTATTTTTTCTTTAAATTTTCCATGTATTTTGGCCATACCCGTTGTTGCTTAAAGCCAAAATGTTTATGTATGTAGTAAAAGTAGCGTCAGAGCTATTAGATTATTGTTAATGTTTTTTTTGTTATTATTGTTATTTAATTGTTCATCTGCTACTCCATTTTTCCGTTAGTTACTTCGTGTTACCGTGAATGTCCTTCCTTATAGAGCTATATAGACCAGAATAGCTGCTGGGAATAAGGATCCGGGGGACTTATACCGTGACATATAATTTGTGCTGAGGTACAAATTAAAGCTAGTAATTATTTATTACATTAAACATAAATATTTTATAATCATTAATACAAAACTAAACTAGACCTAAAAAACTAAATTACAACTAAAAACTTAAAATAAAAAATAAAAAAAATTAAAACTAAAAATTTTAAAATAGCCCGTTGGTGGAAGGGAATGTGCTCAGAATGCTGGCAGCATTACCACGTTGAATGGCAATGCTTATTTTTTGTGCAAAATAAAAGCCAGCATTCTGGTCACCTGAGGCTTCCACCAAACGTTTGGCCAAGTCCCTATATGTTTCCATGGCAGCCGGCCCCCACGGACCCATTGCCTCCACCCAAATAATAGGCACAAATAATTCCTAGTATTTATTAATTCTACTGCATATACTACTGTACTGTATAAATTTATTTTAATGCTAATCGATGTTGATTAAGAACAGCAAACATCCTTAACACGTACACCGACGCAGCATATTTGTAAAGCAATAAAAAGGGTGCTATCCTACCGTGCAGCCGCCCATCAGGTGAGACTACAGCTATAAATCGCGGCTTTGGTGGCTATTTGCAATTTAATAACGTGATTACAATATTCGATGGCCGATGACGTCATCGTGTTGAACAGAGAGAGATTGCTGGGACAAGTTATTGGTACAAGGCAAAAACGAAACCTGCGATTTTAATATTGAAAGCACGTTTCGAAAATGAAACAAAATAATCCATTCCATCCATCACATATTTTTAGTTAACACTTTTAACATACTAAGAATAGTTATCAATCGTCAATTTGAAAATGTTTCCCTTGAAAAATATAAAAAGATAGATTTACTAAAATTTCTTGTTGATCTTCTTTATAAGAAGGATATGAACCAGAATTTTAAGTATTGATAAATTTGCGATTTTAGCCTCTTGGCATTATTTATTTTTGGATATATTTTTATTTAAGGAAAAAGAAATTTAAAAAAATATATTTTTATTTAAGGAAAAAGAAATTTAAAAAAATATATTTTTTTAAATTTCTTTTTCCTTAAATAAAAATATATCCAAAAATAAATAATGCCAAGAGGCTAAAATCGCAAAGCATTAGCATCTTTTAGCAACAAATTAGCAACAAACTGACCTCTATTCGATTTATCGATCGGTCCACATACAGTGATTTCCACGCTATCTTAATGAAAAGTTAGCTTTTTTGCCGATTTTTAGCAATCTGTTGAAGCAAAAAAATTAATTTTCTAACAACTAATTAGCAACGAAAAAGCAACAAATTTCGGTGTTTTTTTTTCAATTTCGCTGAATTTACATCGCCTTTTTTTAAACCTCTCTAAAGTCCGTATGTAATAAAGTCTATTAAAACAAAACTTAGCTAAGCAACACTTCCCCTGGGTTTTTGGATACTTTTATTAGATTCGTCTTAACTTGGCAAACCTGTAACTGTAAACTCATTGGTTGCTTGTCGATCATCGGTTGTTTAAGACAACCGTACCGGACCAATGAGCGTACAGCATTTGGCATGTTGAATTGACACGTGTTGGGCAAACTTACGAGAAACCGTGGGTGAGGAGGATAAGAGTACGTACGCACTTAGGAACTGTCAAACATTAGTACAGGGCATTAGGTATCTAAGGAAAAGGCCCCCTTAGTCCACTCCCGTCGATACGACCAATGGATATGGACCCGGTGTTACGAGCATCGTAGTTGGTTCTACGAGACAATAGGTCTAGCCTTGTAATTATTAGCAGCGTTTATGAATAGACGTTGACTTGAATCAGCCTGATACTTAAAAGGTGGTTGCAGAAATGTTTTGGAGATGAGACGTAGACTTTGATATTGTATTAAGATCTTTGCTCCTTGACTGATATGGTTTAAATTGTTACTTACATGCACTCGCTTTTAAGATCATACAGTACTGAATATATATTTATTATCGCCGTCAAAATATTTGTCTTATATCCTTCATATGTCATTTCTTAAAATATTACTAAATCATTTTATTTCATGCCATAATAAACGGTATCATAAAATTCATGGTTGACGACATCACAGATAAGATTATTAAGCTGACATCAAATTTCACATGCTCATCAAAAGCGGATGAAGCTAACACTATGTCATCTAAGTAAAACAAGGCAATTTTTTAAAATTTCATTATATTTTCTTTTATTATTCATCATAAAATATTACAAAAGCAACTGTTTCTTTCCATGATATTCTAAAAATTGTTCCACCTGCAGATTTTAACCTTCCTCATCTCGGATTTTATCGTAATTATTTTACTTCTTACCTTCCATAAGCGTTCTTTAGAGCTACACGGTAAAAATACTCCCGCTTTGAATTTTTCCATTCAAAGCCACGTCCCGGTTTTCGCAATATGGAATAGCCACTTGAAGAGATTATCCACTGCAGCATCGCAACCAGTTAATAAGGTCGGCTCTTCCACCGGGGTAGTCACGGAGGTTGCATATTATTATGTTTCCACAAAAGAGCTATGGTGAAAGAAATCTTTTAGATATTCTCAAGATAGCCAAGCAAGCAATAAAATGCCCTACTACCCTACAACTAAGTTTCACTTCATCATATTTCTCTTTATTAAAAGCTAAATTTTTTATAGTTCAAAATTGTTTGCCATTTGACCCTATAATAACTACCTACTTTAATAGGAGTAAAAAATTTAAGTCAACGTAACACATCTTGTAATAAACGTAAGCTATCTTACCATAAACTCAATTTACTAGTATTATTATGGTACAGAGTATATTCACACGCATCTTAAAAATTTTGTCTGCTAACTCTCCATTTAAGCTTTAGTTTTTATAAACACGCCTCCATTAGAAGTGGGGTATGCAGGAGTAGTAAGTAGGTCACTGTCGCAGATGACAGAAAAATATCAATCCTCCTACTCCTACTAGAACATAAAGGCTTTAATTAACTATAATGTGAAGATTTTAAATAAATATATCCTTTATTTTCCTTTCTAATATGTTAATTGTGACTCAGCGTAGAGATTTGGTGTGGATGTGGTGGACTTTTTGGTCAGACAGTGTAGAATTTGACTGAGGGTAGGTAATTTGACTTCAAAGGCTGATATCAGCCAAATAAGCATCATTTATGCTAATATTCACACAAATTTACCTAGGTTAGCGCATTAAATAAAAAAGTACGTTAACTTCGATTAAATTTCTTAGTAGATTTTGTCTATTTCAAAACACGTCTGCGACAAACTTTGTCTATGAATTTTTTTTTGTTGTGAACTCTAAAAATTATATGTTTGTAAATTGTATACGTGTATAGGATAACGTGTTGTGCGTAGGTTCCAACCTATATAAATAAATGCCTTCAGCATGCGCACCGGGCCGCGTCCGGAGCAAGAATGATTCGTAGTACAGCCGTAGCGTACTACGGATCATTCTTGCTCCGCCGTATCCGAACGCTCCCTTTATATAGCCAGATGGGTGGGGAAGCGATGACAGTTGCCGGTGCTGCCACTGTAATAAATTTAAATGCCACCACAGTGTAAATTACGGGTACTGCCCGCTGCGCATAGAGTTTATAACTGGACTTTGCCGCCGTTATGTGCATTACTTTGTGTGAAAGGTAAATACATTTATATTATTTAGGCAGTATGCTTTTTTTTCTAATATGATTTATGGTTTAATCCTCATGTCACGTTACGCCTGAATTGGAAACTAGATCTCAATGACCTTCCCAAAAACACACTGTGACCTATATTATAGGACTTTTCTTTGCATATTTCTCTGCATTTATTATTCTATAATCACTTATATCCTGAGATAGCTTTGACTTTGGGTAATAAATAGTAGTAATAAAGCTAAAAGACTAGATTTATTTTCATAAGTAGCCCATAAACAATATCATCAAAATGAACTGTCACCGAGATTTCAATTCATGCTAATAAAGTAATAAATTATGCATTCTAAATCCCCCAGCAGAATTTAATTAACACGCTGCGATTCAATATTAAGTTATTAATTGGAATTGTATGAATGCCTGAACGGATCAACTGAATAGTAGATGATTATAAAGCTGTTGAACCATAATGCGTTTAAGGCTCAATTTACATTGCCATGGAACGTAACGAAAGCAAACGGAATCGTACATACTAAAGTAAACTTTATTTCAATTGTATAACGTAGAAACTAATAAGAGAAGAAGAGTAATAGCGATCTTCAGAAGACGCGCGGCCAATTTGTAGGCTCGTACTTACCAGTTTGTACGTTACAAAATTGACAATAAGTTCATAATTTCAGTTGACATACGCTCGCTTCCATTTCGTTCCGTGACTATGTATATAGAGCCTAATAGGAACAGTAATAAAGCATCAAAATTCAACAAAAATAATAGTCTTGTTAGTGAAAACACTCCTTGAAATTGTTTGTATACTAGCTACGTTATACGACACATTCTTTGTTTCTTTCCAATTCAATTAATTTCAAGAAATGTTGTGTTACAAACCTGTTGTGTTTGTTTTGTGACATTGTTAGTAAAAAGCCATTCAATGAATAATTACTAAATATACGGTCACAAAGTAAAAAGGACCTTAAGCTATAGTTAAAGGTCGGCCATATTTCATCACCGTAATACACTACAATACATGACAAGTAATCTAAATAGTAACAACAGGAGTAAACAAATTGCGAAGTAGGAGTTTGCGACAATAGTCAGTACAGCCTATTGTAGGAGGTGACAGTGGCGTTGTGCGGAGTAAGGGATGGGGTTCCAGCGATAACGTTCTTTGTTTACGTCTTTTGTTCGAGGAGGTCAATGAGAAAGCGTTAGGAGATGGTGTTTGATAAACATCTTTGTATTTGAAAAGCTCTGCGTTGACTTATGTGATCACAATAGTGAAAGTGCGATATATGTTGTGACAAGGAATTGGTATTAACGCTACTCATTTCCGCCTTTATTGCAATAATCATCTCTAAGATCAACGCCTACCCTTATCAAGTTTAAATGAGGTCGGTGCAGCATGTTATCTCTTCCACTCATTTCTGTCAGACGTCATCTCAATATTCACTCCCTTAGTACACATACCATTCTTCACACAGGCCAACTACACTTTTTTTGGTTTTCTCCTACATTTTTTGCTATCACATTCATATTCAAAACTCTAAGATAATATATGAGTAACGAGCTTCTACCCGCAGTTTCGCCCGCGGCGTGGCCTATGGGAAAATAATTCAATCATCCAATTCACCATCTCAAGGGTGGAATTTCGAAAAATCCTTTCTTAGCGGATGCCTACGTCATAACATCTACCTGCATGCCAAATTTCAGCCCGATCCGTCCAGTAGTTTGGGCTTTGCGTTGATGGATCACTATATCAGTCAGTCACCTTTGAGTTATATATTTATAGATAGATTTACTGGATAGCGGTATTTATTGGACATTTGATTATTTTGGTTGAAGCAGTTCCAACCACCTGTATTAATATTTACTGTTCGAAGCATGCTGACCTTCTCAGACTCTTCGTACAACTATTCTCGAGATGCTGGCTAACGGTCACCATAATGCTTATTTATACCACTATCAAGACCTTTACAGTTGACATTCTATGTCCACAGTCCACTCAATATATGAGCTTGCTGACCATATACGATCATTTGCAAAGTAGATTTAAAATATTTACTTATTATTATTATTGTTAATAATAATAATAATACCGCCCTACGGTCATATACTCGTATATAGATCCCGGACCCTAACTAGGATTCCCTTTGTCTTGGGACCCGGGAACTACGAGAACCATGGTCCCACAGCACCCAGGCTCAGAACAAGTATTTGCGCTTTTTTCTTCTGTGCAAAAATACTTATCCCGCCGCGGGAATCGAACCCGCCGCCTCCAGGTTATGAGCAGACCTGCTCAACCACCACACCACAGAGGCTTAATATAGAGGTCAGATAGAGGAGAGGGGAGATAATATATAGAGGTCTTAATATACCTATGAAGCAATCTTTTCATTATACCAGTATCCCGCTTTCAGTTTATCTCTTGTACTATATAACTAGGCTCCTATTGTTGACAACTGTACATCTGTGTCGCAATTGTCTCGTGTTATATATGACATGGTTTCCTCTGTTGTGACTGCTTTTGAAGCCTCATCGAGAACTCTGTAATAAATTAGGGCAAATTAAAAAGATGATTTTGGTCATGATAATTCAAAGAAGGAACATTGTGAATGATTTATATCCCAGCTAGAATGATTTATTGGTGAACGGCGTAGTTAACGAACGATGAACCCTATAGCTGCTGAGGATGTTATAAACTGTATAGATAAGATATTAAAAAAGTAACATAAAAACGACTTTAGGCATTAAAAACTAAAACGTAATTCGATTTAATTTTTTTAAATTAATAATTTAATATATAACAAAATAATAATTTAAAAAAGGCTTGTCTCTATCATGAAACGTGTAACGCGTTGCTGGAGGGAAAAATTCCTAGAATGCTGGCAGCATTACCACGTTGAATGGCTATGCTTATTTTTTGTAAAAAATAAAAACTGGATCTTTCCAACCTAAATCTTTCTGGACACCTGATGCCCCCACCAAATGTTTGGTATAGTTTAGTTTTTAGGTATAGTTTAGTTTAGTGTTATGTTTATATGTAAATTGTACCCAAAAACAAATTAATTGTTGATTTAGTACCAAGTATTTACTATAAAATTTTACAAAGCAACTAAAACATAGTGATTCGCACATGGGTCACTATAATTAAGTATCTTGTCTCTATATTTCTGCTGAAAATCACCAAGAAGTCATGGGTTTATTAAAAGAGGGACAACATTTGTGTAAATGTTAGCCGGCTGAAAATTTTGGCCATGTTTGTATGTAGGTACTTCAAAATGTCAGCTACAATCACAATTCTGCTCAACGTTCCGTAAATCCAATCAATTAGCCCGTTACATTGTGCAAATAGCAATTTCCCTGTCCAAGTCATGTAAGGGGTACTACACACCTAATAAACATTAATCTGCACAGCCAAGTGGCAAAATCATACAATGTAGACAAATGTTTGAGATCAGGGCCGGCCGGCTTACGCATTTGGCTGTCAATATTAGTAGTAATTGTTTCAGGCCAGCCTTGTCGCTAAACAAATACTACCGAACTGAATATACCGACCTGTATATAGCCCAAACGGACTACCCGATCAACACTAAACGAATAAAATACATGTCTAGTAATTGCTTTGGGCCGGCCTTGTTGCTTAATAAATACTGCCAAACCAAATATTTATAATAAAGTAGCAAACCGGCCTATTTAAGTGTGTAGTAGCCCTAACGTCCAATGTAAACGCATCCCAATCAAGATCCATGCCGTTTGCTACTGCAATCTAATAATTGACAATTTACAAGGTTCACTACGAATTAACCTTTAGTACTTGCTGCGATATATGTTTAGGAAAACGATATGTACGTACATTAATGTACGTAACGTAATATACGTATCACGTACATTAATTTAACAGTTATAACTGTAGCACACTGGATATTGTTAGGCATAATTCATTGAAACAAAAATCGTTTTTCACATGATTATATCAAAATTACCCTATCAACGATTTTATACAAGACCACCTAAAGAGATCACAGAACAATACCTATTCACAATTGTACGTATCTTGTTATTTTATAGCAGTAAAATAGTATAATATATCTACCATCGTAAACCTAATGAAATGTTAGCGCTGACATTGGCAATGATGATCAAATAACTTATAATAACAACGCCTTTCTAATACAAAATAAATCGCAGAAGTTGATCAAATTCGGCCTCGGAGACAGCAGGCCTTCAACTATTTTCGGTTTCGGCTTCCATTGTAATGGTTTCCGTCACGACAATACCCCTGAGACAAATTACGGCTTTGGTGGTATTTGATTTCTCTTTACTGATTTCTATTGTGCTGTTGGTAAATATCTAATCAATCCTTTAGTTTGCCTTTTATGAAGTTGCGTTTTCTAGAGCCACATTACGCATGAGTTTATCACGTATGAGTTTATCATTTTTATTATGCTTAAAGAATATTTGATATCATTCGAATATTATTCTACCTACTCATTTTTATTTTTTGTAATTGAAAATAGCTACAAGATTTAAAAGGAAGAAATATACCAAGATTAAAAATTAACTAGACATATTAGTGTGGCGCGGTCGGTAGGATCGTGACTTTTGCTTAAATGGTTAAACGGCGATTGGATGCATACGGTCGCTAATTGAATTAATAATAAAATGTGCGGACTTAATGAATACAAATAACATTTAAATACTCTATTTTATTTATTTAAAATTTGTTTTGACGTGAACATTATGTCACCTAACATACAGTATACAAAGCCTATTTACAAATATATATAACTGTAATATTATTGACACTCTTCTAAGGCGAGAATAGATATAATATATATATATCTACTTTCTATAGTTATAAGGATCAATAATGTTCATTAAGTAAATTTATTTTCATATTATTTTTGCTTATAATTTTACATAAAAGAGTTTAAAAGTAAATTATTTTAATGCATCATTAAATGGATTGTTCAATAATATTACAAGTAAATTATAAATAGCAACTATATAAAAATATTAATACGATTTTTGGCTTGATTACATTTTGATATAATTATTGCATAAATATTGATTGGAAATATATTCTTCTAACATACTTTTACATTTTTACATATATGAGTCTAGGTATATTACTTTAATGCAAAATAATCAAATCAATAATCTTACAAGAAAATTATAAAAAACAACAACGATATTTTGATATATTAACGATGAGCTGACTTAAATTCTAATCATATCTCGCTACACAGTTGGATCTAAACATCATGACTGATTACAGATATTTACTTACACACACTTATTTTATATATCCGCCATCAATTGAACTAATGAAAACTAAACCACAGTCCCACTGGTAAATTTAATTGAACTGGTAATTGTACTTCTGGGAACACACGTGTCAGCAGTACAATCATTTATCATTAATTGAACTAATGAGACAAAAAAGTCCTACTAGTACAGTAAATGGAACTAATAGTTGAACTACTGGGAACGTGGTGAATACGCAAGTAACTCAAATTTATCGTAATAAAAAAATAAAAAAATTAAACCTACATTATAATTGAGATAAAAATTTCATTCATCGTTTTTAATTAATTAATTTCAATCTGGCAAGTCCCAGGCTCATCAATTCTTTAATTTTTTGCCAATAAAAATCATATATAACTATTACTAATTAACCAATTTACTACCTATCTACATAAGACATAAACGTGTAGTTAAGTTTTAAAATATGAACAATATTTTAGGTAACTACAATAAAAGAATCCAAATATGACGTAAAAAATCATATCTAATTATTTATTTATATTTGTACTGGATATCATAATCTAACTGTATTTTTTTACATCTAGCTAATAATTTTTCACTTTTGTCTTTCCTTTATTTTCAGAAACTTATTTTAGTAAAATATTGCATTAATATGAAGTTATTAAACTTTCACTAATGAATACAGACACTCATATAATTATTATTTTTATTTTTTAACTGTCTACTTTCGTAATATTCTATAAATCTTTCTTTATTGGTAAATTTTAAACTGATTGTTTTATTTGCTATAGTATAGTTTTTATTGCACTCAAAATATGTACTCGTATTTATAAATCTAATAACTATGGAATGACACACTTACATTTAAAGTTAATATTATTTAAAGCATTTCTAAGCAAAATGATTAAATCAAGATATTGTTCTTAAAATAGCCAGAAAAAAAACGAATTTAGGCCCGAAGGTTATAATAATTTAGTTATCTGTTATTAAAATTGGTAATTGACTATATATTTAACGCTGAAAAACTTTAGCTAGGGCTCAGGGCTAAAAGCTTTTAAGCGTATTATTGTAATTCATTTTATGTGACGATGAATAATTCAAAAGTAACTCCACTCAGAGCGCGTAAACAAGGGTCACATCTTGCCAAAGTGCTAAATAGTCACGATATAATTGTAACTGAAAATAGTTAATTTATAGCTAAATGTATAAAAAAATCATCATCGCACAAAACGTTTAGGTATATTTCTGTTAATTTTATCATAGAAACGCCATTATGCTATCCAAACTCGTCTTTGACGGGAACATAGAATAACTACATATTCACCTATTTTACTATTAGACTTAAATAACCACATAGATACACAGTTGACTAGAAATATGAAGATGCTTAACAATAACAAGTTGCGTTTATTTACACAACTCTAACATTTTATTGTCAGTTCTGAACTTTTAGACGAATTTATAACATTAAAAATACAATTACTCGTACAGTACGAATATATGTACAGTTGTACACATCTATATTCACTATACATTATACATCTACACATTTCATTTATAACTATACATCAAAAGCTTGACTATGAAGTCATTAATTTAATTATTGTACTGTCGTATTTAATATCATTCATACAAAGATGTATTAATACCATTCATAATATTGTGCGCGTAACGAAAGTGCACTGAGTCACAGGGTTGCAGTCGCCTACCTGTGACCGACATACATGGACTAGGTGATATGGAAATCGCCCCGAAGGAGCCTCGTGAAAGTCTTCTTGAACTGCTGGTTTGCTAACGCGTAGCAAAATGGGTTGATAGGACTGTTAGCGTAACACAAAAAGTACGAAAACATGTACAAGTGCTTATTGATACACGGAGGGTTCGTACAAAAACCTTCTACCAAAGCTAAAATGTGATACGGCGTCCAACAGACAACAAAAGCGCCTAAAATAAACGATATGGTTCGAAACGCTTTCCTCGCTCTGTTTTCTGATTTAGATTTCTGCCGGCCAATACTCGGAAACAGGCCATCCCGCTTCGACCGCTTAACTTTTAATTTTTTCCCAATTTTTTTTACAAACTCTTTCTTGGAGTCGCCGCGTCCCGACCCAGTTACTGCGGTGCTCGATACATCGCTGTTCTCAACCGCCGGACTTATTACTGGATTTAACTTCAATGGGGACACTTTGGCCTCGCTCTGCTTTGTAGATTGAGGTTCATTGTTGTTGGAAGACGTTGATACGAGAGTTATTACCGGTTTGGGTCGCTCTCCTGGAGTAATACTAACCTCAGTGTTGACTTTTACAGGAGGTGGTGGAGAAAAGTTGTTTTTCGGTTGAAGTGTGGTTTGGGCTTCAGCCGTAGCTCTTATTAAAGCGGCTTGTAATAATGGCGTGTTCGTAGCATTATTAGAATTTAATGTCTGTGGAGAGGAAGGCTCGGTTGCAGTAGGAAATGTCACGGAAGATGGCGGACTTTCAAACGTAGGTGATGCCAAAATGACTGAGCTTTCGTCCATATATCTTAAATCTGCTCCATCCATGCCTACAAGGATATCGTATGACGTTCCGTCACTTTTAACAACTCTCACCATTCTTGTTCGAGATGACTCCGAAACTGATGGTGGACTTTCCGAGACGGGTGGACTACCCCTAAATTCTGTTGGAGGAGGTATAATCTTTTGAGCAATGGTTGTCGATACTTCTCTTTGTTCGGATGGTGTGGCTATACCAGAAGAAAGAGGAGACGCAAAACTAGCTGTTGAAAGAGGAACCGTAGGTATTGGAGTTGGTTCATTGCTCTGTGAAGTGTCAGGGTTGTCCGTATCAAGTAAACTCTTTTCTGATATTTGTGACAACGAACACTTCGGCTTATCTAAATCATGTTTCATCGAGGGTGACTGTTGCTTCATATCTGGTTTAATAAGCATACCGCCATTAAAGCGCATATTGTTGAGTAGCTGTAACGCTCCCGTTTGCATCACTAAGTTAGCAACCGACGGTCGTTTTTTTGAGTTTGTTTGTGTGGTACTCTCTTCATCCGAATCAAACGCTGGACTACTAGACCGTTCCGCTTCTACCTGATCTTCTTTTTTATCCCCCTCTGATTCAGCTGTTGTCGACGTACCAGTCGCCGTAGCACTGCTTTTATGTGCTGAAGACTTTTGACTTGAGTTTGAATCAGTTGAACCACCTAAGTTAAGTAACGGAGCGGCCAAAGAGTCTTTTGATGTGGAATCTTTGCGTACCGTTTCTGAAACCTTTTGCTGATCCTCACTTGAAATAGTTGGTTTAGATAAACCTGACATTCCCGCGGCTCGTCCAGCCATACCCGACATAACTCCAGCACTCAAAGCTACCATTGATTGCATTTTTCTTTGTTTCGCCTCACTCTTTTTTTGCATGTCGTAAGCTGTTTTGAAAATACCAGCGTACAAGAAAATTAGTACAAAAAGTGTCGTCCAATAGTATCCAATAATAAGAGCTGTATTGAAGATCGGATCCTTCAGAAACTGCACTGCACATTCTCCCTCTTGTAAATCCCTGAAGCCTACGAAATGCTCCCATCCGAATATAGTCGTGAAGAACAACAGCGCTGGTATAATCCAGGTGACCGTGACCATCCATATGACCCTGTTCTTCGTCCGCCAAGCTCGGTACCTCGCTGCTATCTTCACGCTGCAGAACCGGTCGACTGTAATGAGTAGAACAGTGTACTGTGAGACGAGACAAACTGTGTAATCGACGGAGAGCCATAGATCACACAATAAAGGCCCGAGATGCCAGTATCCTTTTAGCACGTAGTCAGTGTAGAATGGAAGCGACAAAGTACCTGGAGACAAGGGAAAATATAATAGAGTTGTACCAAGCCTTTGTTCTGTTTTGTTGAAAATGTCGAAAGCATCATTAGCTATTTGTTAACAGAGCCGCTAAAGTTACCAGTCACTGCGGTAAATTGGTGTTTTAATTCACAAAACGTTTCATGAGTAAACAATTTGTTTAAGAGTGTCTCGGTATTGGAACGGATTTTCCTAAATAAATATTGTTTCGGTTAAAGGTCAATTTTGAGAATGTAGAGCACTAAAAATATATAGCGATAGTATTTATAAATAGATTCCTCATGATAATTTGTGTAGAAAGCCTTTCAGTGGTATCAGTATTAAGTTATAAGCAACAAATGAGTCAAAAATTTACGATAATCACAAGCAGTTTACACATGTTCTCATTTAAAAACTTACTTTTGAACTCACATAAATCGTACTCTTGTACTTTATAGATGTAGAATATATTACAATTTCATATTTCCAAATTATTCAAGTATTACGGCCTACAAGTATCATCAAAATCAAAATCTCTGATGATAGGGATGTTAACAATGGTGACATCATTTTGGTCATATAATTGGCATCCCTATTATGATGACCAAAATGATGATAATGATATAGTTACCTATAAGCAGATCAGTAGCGGCCAGTGACGCGATGAAGTAGTTACTGGGCTGACGGATGGTACGGTCGACGAGGAAGGCCAGCAGTACCAGCACGTTACCGCTCACTGTCAGCAAAATGACCAGCACCAGACACGTGGCAAAGATGGCTGCCAACCACAACGGGAACGGTGGTAGCACTGGTTGCTGGGGGAGATATAGCTTGTTATAGTTATAATAATCGACAAGGTACATGGTATTTAAATGAATGCGTGGAAATTTCACACAACGCTTAAACCAAGCAAAGCTTGTACTATAGAAACTAGGTAATCTTGAAACTTGATTGCAACCAATAGAAATCCATATATATATCAAGTATGGATTTGACAGTTTCCACACATAGTTCCTGTGCATAGTTACTATGGAAGTTTTCATATTGGGAATGAAAGTTTCACGGTAGTATGGCAATCAGAGTTCTGTGATCACCGTGGGGTGAATGATTGAATGAATGAATAATATAATAATAATAATAACACAGATTGAATGCTTAGATTCTATTTGTTTGTAAATACGCGCATAGAATATAATATAACACTCAGACACAACAAAAATTGATATTCACCACACAAATGTTTTGTCTTGGGTAGGAATCGAATCCACAACCTAAAGTTTAGAAGATAAGGATATACTAACTGAGCTATTGGATCATATAGCTTTCGGGCAGCCTCAAACTTTTCAATTAAAAAATATTAATTGGTGTTTACTTTTGACGCGATTTCGTAAAAAAAAATTTAAAAAATGATGAGACAACATGTCTGTTGTCTCATCATTTTTTTTTAATTTCGTTTGTTTCATCATATTTTTTTTAAATTTCTACTTCAAAAATTGACAGACACGATAGTGTCTGTCAATTTTGTTTCACATAAAAATTTTTTTTTTTTTCAAATAAACAGAAGCAAAAGCATGTAGTTAGCATGTTTATTAGATGACTTCAATCTTCGATTGTCATTTTATTTTGTTACGAATATCTAGAAGATGATATTTCTGTTTGTGGCATAGCAAACTGTGTTAGCGTTAGTTGAGACTAAGCAAAAAAAGGCAGCTTTATATAACTGGCCTGATAGCTCAGTTGGTAGTAGCTCTGCCTTCTGAACTTGTGGGTTTGATTCCCATCCAGGACAAACAATTGTGTGATGAACATAGGCGTCTATTCTGTGTCTGGATCTATTATATTCTATGTATGTATTTACAAACATAAATATGTAAGTATTGTATTAGTTATCTGGTTTCCATAGTACAAGCTTTGCTTAATTTGGGACTATATGGCGTTGTGTGAAATGTCCACACATATTTATTTATTTTGTAACAATATTAATTTAAATACAGCAAAATTTGTTCCCAATACGTAACGAACCAGCAAACAAATATTCAATAGCAATACACAAAAGCTTCGTATTGCGAGTAACAAACGACGATCTGTAAATAAAGACCCGCAAAATTGTGTTGGAGTGCTCCGCTAATGAGCAAAAGCAAAAGAGAACGAACTAGGGCAATTTTAAGGGGGCCAAACTGTCTACTAGAGATGCCCCACGCAATTTGTCAATTTTCCCAGACAGCGTAATTTTTATCCGTGTATTTATATACTATGGATCAACTTATAAGATTTTTGCATGGCTTTTGCCATATGTAGGCAAAAATCATACAAATCGATTCAAATGTTTTACTGATGTTTAATTTGACCCCACGGCTTACAAATCAATCCACAAACAAACTAATAAATAGACAGTATTTTTATTAAATATAAGGGAGGATAATGTCTAATTCATGAAGTGACGAATTCTGGATAAGACCACTTTATGAAATGACCACATAAACGTCAACGGCCGGAAAAGGATTACTGCTTGAAAGAAACAGGCGCTGCCAGGGTCGTATCAGGGCCGGACAAAACAAAACAAATTATTTTCGGAAAGTAACTGTATGTGAAATGTATATGACGGCGGCTACGTCCAGTTATAAACTCTATGCACAGCGATCGAGCACCGTAATTAACTCTGTGGTGGCATTAAATTTATTACAGTGGCAGCACCGGCAACTGTCATGGCGCCCCTACCTGTCTGGCTATATAAAGGGATCGATTGGTGTGCTACGGATCATTCTTGTTCCAGACACGGCGCGGTGCGGACACGCTGAAGACCTATAGTTCTATAGGTTGCAACCTACCTACCCACAACCCGTTTCTGCCCACATCAGAAGTGGGATTGCCCATTTCTACATCACTCTTCAAGCAACGCGAAACGTGACGTGACGTGAATGATGTCGTGACGGCGGGTGACACTAATATCAATTTTAGTTGCAGGGTTAACCCAGACCAGTGAAAAAAAAAGATGTTAAAAAAAGTAATGATTCGTTAGAGAAAAAAAAGAGGGTAAGAAAAAGATAAAAAGAAAAAATGATGACAAGAAAAATGTGTCCGAATGCTAAAGGGATAATCTATCCGGACTAGCACTAATGGTCCATAAAAAAAAATGTTGGTTGCTAAAGGGATGTCTATCCGGTCTAGCACTAATTGGTCCATTAAAAAAAAATGTAGGAACGATGATTTTTGGTTGCTAAAGGGATATCTATCCGGCTAGCACTGTTCGGTCCATTTTTTATAAATGAAGGGATAAGGTATTAGTTTGATGATTTTTGGTTGCTAAAGGGATATCTATCCGGTCTAGCACCAGCCAGTCCATTTTTTGTAAATGAATGGATACTGATGGTCCTGAAGGGTTAACCCTTCAATTACAACTCTTTGTAAATGGCCTTTGTGGAGAGGAGACCAGGGTTAACCCTGACGATGACTGGCACCTAACCTTAAAATGCTTTTATCTAATCAAATTGAAACCTGATCTTTTGACTTTGACTCCAAGTTTAACTAAATTTAATTGTCAGGATGAACGAGCAATAACACTGATGTCCCTCACCAGGTACAAAGTGAAGCTAAGCGTACGAGGACGTACGCACGTCAGTATGGCCGTGACGGCGGCTACGTCCAGTTATAAACTCTATGCACAGCGATCGAGCACCGTAATTAACTCTGTGGTGGCATTAAATTTATTACAGTGGCAGCACCGGCAACTGTCATGGCGCCCCTACCTGTCTGGCTATATCATTCTTGTTCCAGACACGGCGCGGTGTGGACATGCTGAAGGCCTATAGTTATATAGGTTGCAACCTACCTACCCACAACCCGTTTCTGCCCACATATATTTTTATTAGTATTAAGTTTTTGTTTTTTAACGGACTAATGTTGCGGTCTCTACTAACTTTTACAGCGTCATTGGGTGGGAGGCAAGGCCGATCAAAAGTGGGAGCCAAATAGCTCAAGGGCACCCCTGGTGCGAGCCTCGGCGTACGTCGCTGCCGGGATAAAAGGATTGAGAAGACTACGTCCACTGGAAGAATGGCCCCTCAAACTCACAACAATTCTAATTAACCTACGGGAGGTACGTCGACCTCGCCGGTATGTCTGGTCCGATGATCCTAGCGCAGCCAATACTATGGTTGCTATAGAATCATCCGGGTCGTTCAAGACGCGTCTCGATCGGCGATGAAGGGGTGGACCAGCAGGATCGCTATGAGGCAGGTTAAGTAGGTGGTGTAATAACACGACCACTTCTGAACTAGTGAACTCACTCTACCTCTATTAGTAGTTTAAATATAGAGTAAATTAAATTAAAACTCCTTTGTCTTTTTCATTTATCCTTTTTTTTATGTTAAGGAATGACGTGACGAGCTAGCCGTTCGCCTGATGTTAAACGACACGGCTGCCCATAGCAGCTGCAGTGTCACTCGGAACTCTAAAGTATAGAGGTTCGCGTGACACTGCACCGCGTCATCCTGAGACATCAGCACAATCTAGTAATAAGATTACTAAACTGTGAGATCAGATCATTAAGTCTCATTTGCCCAGTAATTTCACTAACTACAGTGCCCTTCAAACCAGAACACAGCAGTGCTTGCGCACTACTGCTTGGCGGCAGAATAACTGGCAAAGCGGTGGTACCTACCTAGACGAACTTTGCAGTAAAGTCCTACCACCTAGTAAAATTATTAATTATTATTAGAAAAGTACCATCATACTTGTACTTTAACTTTGGCTTTGTCATCTTAAATTGACACCTTTGTAAATAATATAATAACAATAGCGCCTAACGATCATATACATAGATCCTGGACCCTAGCTAGAATTCCCTGTCTAGAGGCCCAGAAACTACGAAGACCGTGGTACCACAACACCCAGACTCAGAAAAAGTATGTGCGCTTTTTTTTGTGTACCCGCCGCCTCCGTGGTATGAGCCGACCTGCTCAACCACCACACCACAGAGGCTGTCTTAGTTATAACGCTGATAAAAAACCTTTATAACCCCCAATTAATAAGGGGTTACCCCCACGTTGTCTACCTATGAGACGAGTACGAATAGGGGTGTGTTTATCATTCCTACAGTGTCGGTCGGCCCTGACATACTCGCGTCGATACCACGATCGATTACCTGTCGCGAGTGGTAACAGGCATTGCTATGGACCTGTTCGTTTTTGCACAGTCAGCAGGCTTTTTTCGCGCACTTTAAACAAAAGACTTTGATATAGATTTTGAGATTCGATATGAGAAGCAAGATCATTGATGGATTCAATGAGCCTGTTAATTATCCCGCTCGTATAAGTAAAATAGTAATAAGGGTATTTTATATAAATGTAAATTGTGTACGCCCGGAGTAATGGAACAAAAAGCATGGACTCGGGTGTCTGTGCTAATAAGACTTATGGAGATGGTAGGGTCAACAGTCAACACACTTCCAGACTCCATACGCAGTGTTACAACTGTTCAGATTTTTAAAAATAAATTTAAGTTTTATGATAGGTATGGCGCCATTATAGCGTAAAGGAATTCATACCAAAACTGGTGTTATAAAATAATTTTATATACTTGTCCATTTTAATAACAATAACTATGTCATTGAATTTATTATTATATTTTTATGTTTCTTTAATACTGTCAGACTTGTAAATCTTAAAAAACACATACTATGATAATACTTTTATCACTATCATCATTATTATTATCAATACACGAAAGTGTCAATGTAGGAATGAATATATAGGAAAATGACTGTACTTGTACTGAATATGAACTTCATAAATTCAGCTTCTTTGTAAATAATTGTCTACGAGTTCTGGTTATTATTATGAGACTGAAAATAGACTTAATTTCTGGCCCCAAAAACTTGGGAGTAATGGAATTGCAGATAAACTCTGAACTACCACAAATTCGAATAAACATAAGCCTACACCCATAACTGTTCAAAAGTAGTATAGCTAAAAAATGGAATGACCTGCCGTCGTCTCAGTCGATAGACTTTTGGATCTAGGGTCAAAGATCATAATAAGTTTCATAAAACACCCTTAGTGATTCGGTCTAGATGTAAGTACGTCATATTTAGGTGATATTTATTTGACCGTATTGTCCCATAGCTTTAAGTAAGGTAATGGTGAAAAGCTATATTTTATGTACACTTTGGCTCGAATAAAACATAGATCCGCGTTTAATTGAGAATCCTCTTCATTTGTCGTAATCGGTTAAAGTGAAGCGAAAGCGGTAGTGAGCTTAAGGAAAGTGGGTCAAAATCAGCTTTTAAAATTTTACTGCAGAGAATGCAGGATTTCCTTTCACTATTGAAACTTCGATCTAAGAGAACTTTAAAATAAAACCAAGACAGTGAATACTTGTAGATATCATATATTAGTCGAAGTACGGGTAGTGACAAAAGTAGCTGATAAAAATCGAAACTAATATTATAAAGAGGAACAATTTTATTGTTTGTTTGCATTATTAGAAGGCTTTGAAACTACTGGACCAATTTGAAAATTTCTTACACCATTAGAATCTTACATGATCCTTGATGAACATGAACGATAAAATATTTTTAAATAGGTTATGTTATGTATATAAAACACCCGTGCGAAGCCGAGGCGGGCCGATAGTTATACAATACATTTAGTTTGGGCATATAAGTACACGCGGAATAATTCTCATTATTCAAAAAACATCTCTCATCATCATCATCAACAGCCTGAAGACGTTCACTGATGAACATAATGCATCTCCCACAGAGCTCCACTTAGAGTGGCTGTTTGCCTTCTACATCCATCAGCTCCCCTACTTTTGATCAGATCGATGGTGCACCTAGTGGGGGGCTTACGTTGCTATTTCTGGTTCATGGTTGCCCCTCGAGAACCTTTCTTCCCCATCAGCTCTATGAGCGTGTCGCCTGCCATTCAAACTTGCTGATTCAATTGCATCGCTCGCAATTCGAAAACCAATGGGGATAAAGATTCCCTAGCGAAGAAAAGAGGCGAACTGGGAAATGGAAACTAGAGCTGAGCTGTTGGACAAAAGAGGTGAGTAGCCATTTAAAGTAGCGTTCTACTGGTCTTATTGGTGTATGTTTAGCAGTTCATCTCGTCTAGATGATTATGATGATGATGATTATGATGCTGGTGATGGTGATGATGCTGGTGATGGTGATGATGATGATGCTGGTGATGGTGATGATGATGATGCTGGTGATGGTGATGATGATGATGCTGGTGATGGTGATGATGATAATAATAATGATAACAATAATAATAATGCCGACGAGGATGATGACGCTGATGATGATGCTGGTGATGATGATTGTGATGATGATGATGCTGATGATGATGGTGATGATGATGCTGGTGATGATGATGATAATAATCATGATAATAATAATAATGATGACGATGATGATGATTATGATAATGATAATGATGATGATGATGGTTCACATAACATCAACCGCCGAGACACCCACTGCCGAAAATGGGCCACTGGACGTTTATCATTGTGCCATGATTATTATATTGTTATTATTATATCTGTTGGTTGTCCAAATAAAATAAAATAAAATGATTACCAGGCTTGGCATTTTAATGTACCATGTACTGAGGAGAACGCTGATACCTATTTGGCACCTGTGGGAATAGATGGGGTGATCATATCCTCCAGGACCACACGGCTCATGATGATGGTAGATTAGTGAATACCTACTCACCAGTTCCCCACTAACTAGAATGTTCTCCGCCGTGGTGTTGAAGTAGTAAACATCCGTGTAGTTGGATCCGTTCACGAGGTACCCTCCGGGGCATTCGTGGTAACCCCCCGTCGGTAAACACGTGCGCTGCTTCAGTTTCGATAGTTTCCTGTTTAAAAATAAAAATTGTGGTAACTCGAAAAAATGCAGAGCGTTTTTTCTCAAATTTTGTTGACTGACTGACTGACTAATTAGGCTAGCCTGATAGCTCAGTTGGTAGTGGCTCTACTGCCTTCTGAACTGTGTGTGGTGTAGGTTGTGGGTTTGATTCCCACCCAGGACAAACATTTGTGTGATTAACATATTAATATGTTTGTTTCAGTGTCTGGGTTTTATCTATAAACCTTTATTTTCAAACTAAGTACTACAATGATATAATAACTAATACTAAACACTACCTACTACTAGTACCGGTATGTAACCGCTACCGAGATTGCTATATTTGTGCCGTTTCAGCTGCTCAGCCGAATTAGCCACGGCGTTGCGCCGTTTTATATTGTATTCTATGTATGTATTTACAAGCAAAAAGTATCTAATTATTGGATCAGTTATCTGTTTTCCATAGTACAAGCTTGGCTTATTTTGAGACTAGATGGAGTTGTGTGAAATGTGCACAAATATTTATTTATTGCTTTTTAAGGCGATTAGGACCGCTCTGAAATTGAAATCGACATGTTCATTGCCTGATACATTTGTTTCATTATTTTTCAGATATAATAATAATATAATATAATATATAATTCAACGGTGACCAGTTTCAATGAGATAGGCTAAATTATAAAAGATGTTAAGGAAAAATGAAATATTTTGAGCATTTCAACGTAAATAATTTTAATTATATGCTAATAATTAGGTCGATGACGCCTACAATTGTTGAACTTTTTTAATTGCTCACGTTTCGAATTCCTCCCTAATTAACTTTTAAAAACTTCGGAAGATCGATGAGTAAATCTTGTTTGCCTGTTATCGGTTTTCGTTCACTTTGTAATTGGAATTAACTATGTTATAAAGTGAATACTTTCGATTTATTTTATGTATTTACAAACAAAAAGTATCTTAGTATTGTATCAGTTATCTGGTTCCCATAGTAGCTTTGCTTAGTTTAGGGCTAGATGGTGTGAAATATCCACACATATTTATTATTATTATTATCTATTATTTCAAACGTCAAACAGTAGATTGATTTAAAGATTTTTTGTAAATTTTAAGGATACATAATTAATAATAGTAACGTAAGGTTTTAACTTCAAAAGAGTGACAATTTTTTTAAAGGTTTTCGGATAAACATTTTCATTTCATTGTAAAAATATATCAAAGATATTTATTTAGTCGTCTTTGTTATTGCTAAATGACAATAGACTATTCAATATTGCAAACTAAAGTAGTAGTAATTGCATACAACAAAGCTAACGTAGTTTCTTAGATTCACTCTACCACATACACGTGTGACAGTTGTATGAACCCCTCCTGCACTATGTGGCACAGATGTATTCTGGTTCTAACCGCTTTAAACCAAATTGAACTACTTCGAACTAGTAGTAGGGATAGACTAGGTGGTAGGACTTTGTTGCAAAGTTCGTCTAGGTAGGTACCACCGCTTTGCCAGTTATTCTGCCGCCAAGCAGTAGTGCGCAAGCACTACTGTGTTCCGGTTTGAAGGGCACTGTAGCTAGTGAAATTACTGGGCAATTGAGACTTTATGATCTCATCTCACAGTCGAGTAATCTTATTACCAGACTGTGCTGATGTCTCAGGATGATGTGCGCAGTGCAGTGTTGCTCGAAACTCTATTTTGGGGTTCCGATTGACACTGTTCTGTTATGGGCAGCCGTGGCGCTTAACATCAGGTGAACGGCTAGCTCGTCAAATCATTCAGTAACATAAAAAAAAAAAAAAAAAAATGTTATCTAACGCAATAACCCAGTGAAGGCGTGCATGCGTAGCTACCGCTGCTACGTTGTGCTACGCTGTATTCTCAGTTCTACATTGTGTGCTACATTGTTGCATTGTGAGCATAAACAGATATGGATTGTGTTACATTGTTGGTTTTGTAGAATATACTCTTTTGTTAGCGTTGGTTGGATTAAATTAAAGACAAGAATATGGATTAATTTGTTGCAAGATATAATTTTTTCTAAATGTATTTAATTAAGTTTCACAGTTTGTTACAAGTTTCACTGTATGCATTTACATGCTATTTTGCACTGAAGACAAATTCGACTTGACGTCGACTTTTTTTTGAAAATAATTGGATTTAAACGAGAATTAAATTAAATAAGAAAGATGGTAATTGTAGGCAGAGTCGCTAATTGCAAGAAGTTCTATTACAAATTTAGCTTAAATCTTAATGAAATTGGCTTTAAGCAATAAAACATTTGATTAGGACGTCTCGGAGTGTGCTAAGAAACCCGCAGTTTATTATTTTCTGTAATAATTATAATAGCCGAGACAAGAGCAAGGGTCATGCAAAGGTCAAAATCTCAACAAACAAAAGGTGGAATTCTGCAGTCTGTAATTAAATTGCATAATGCCCTTCAACGGAATCCGCAATTTTTTTAACAGTTGTTGTTAACCTGAATTAAATCTTTTGCTTATTTATTAAAAGTGACTTTGCTATGATCTTGTTTCTTTATTTTATGACTCTAAGCACGAGTAACGAACATTAGTTAGAGTGCTATTATTATTTTCCAAAAGAACAGCCAATCCGTTTAAAAAAAAAAAAAACAAAATTAGCTATTGTTACAGTACTTAAAAACAGAAAAAAATATTAAAGTTAGTCAGTTAGTCAAAATTAGGTTTTGATAGTTTTTGTGTGCAAAAAGATTCCTTTTATCAACAATATGAGTTCAAGTCGCGATAGTTTATAAAGTACTATAAGTCAACGTTCCCATGTTCCCATTGGTGGGACATGGACCTCTCCTCACCAAAAGAAAATGTGAGAATTTACCACGCTGGCCTAATGTTAAATGATATATTGAGTCCTAACATTTTTGTGAAACGTAAAATTTGCTTATCAACAAATGTTTATACTTTACAATACTTGTATTTTTGATCGTGGCGATCTTTATTCTTTAAACTAACTATAACAATAATACCAGCTACCACCACATCCTACTAGCTACTAACTACACTACTTTACTACAAAAAATATAGTAATTTAACACTGTATAATAGCCGCGAAGACCTATGTCTATAGGTCTATCTACCCTATTATTATTAAACTATATATTATATATAACATATATTATTATACTGTATTCTATCTAGTCTTAATGCTCCAGTCCACTAGTAGGCACTAGTAGGCAGCGAGCTGGAGAATTTGGACTTAACCAATTCAATTTATAATCACGATCGAAAGATCATACTTTATCACCCATATCTACATGTAAAGTTTTCGGAACTCGATATGGGACCCTTAGGCCAGTTTTTAGTCAGCAGTTCCGATAATCTGTAAAGTTTATATACGTTTCCATTGATCGTAAAATATAGAGAAGCCGTCAGGGATTCTGTCCTGTCGCGATCCCACATCTATCTGAATTGCTTTTTTATGGAGCGCTTAAATTGGTTTTGAGTGTCGATTGTTAGAGAAAAACTAGCGACTTGTTTCATGTAGACTCTGATATTTAGGGTAAGTAATTCGTGGCACATCAAGTAATAAGGTTGAAACATATATTATATATTAACAGTTTCTCTGGTGTGGTGGTTGTGTTGAGTGTCGGCAAATGTAGCGTGAGACCTACGAAAAGCTGCATGCAGAAATTGTATGAGAAGGGCCGAGGACCGGGCTCAATGGCGTTCATTAGGAGAGGCTTGTGTCCAGCAGTGGACTGATACATTATGATGAAATAGTTTTTAATAAATGCGACCTATATTGTTGCATTAGCGTTTCTTGGCGATGGTTAGAAGTATGCGGCAGTGCATTTGTGAACAAGACAAAAATTATACATATCTAAATAAAAATGTAAATACTTTTTTATAATTTTTCACCTGGTTATTTTATTTTTTCGCAATCAAAGTGTAAAGTAGAGTTTAACTCGGGACTAAAACAGATTCATGCTTGATTTTGTTTCCACCTAGATGGCTAAACATTTCATAGTAATGGCTCGTTTCAGTCCATTGTTGAGCAAAATTATGCAGAGCTCTTTTCCAAAGTTGCGCCCACTTTTGTTTTTTGTTACAAACTTTTTCAAGTCAAACGTTTACACTGTGTATTTGGTATGAATTCAGTGGCATTTATTCATAAACAATATTATTATTATTCGTTTTTCTTAGGGTTTCTTTCATAGCCGTATTTGTAGTCCAAACAGTCACATTTCTCAGTTGCAATAGATTATTTACGATAGCTGTAAATCACCAGTTCCCGTGCACTTGCTTTCCGTTAGCAATGAACTGTCTACCATCTATTGTATAATTCACCTCGCTCAAAATTTAGTGCGCTCCTCTTACAACGTCATAAAATTTAATATTCAACGGTCATTTTCTATCCTAGAAAATGTTAAAGTGGGACGTTCTAGTACTGTTCTGAGAATTGCAAGAATCGTAACAATACCTTGTACTTGTGATAAAATATGCATGGTACGAAATGTCATGTGAATTTAGGAAGGTAAGTAAAACTATTTTTGGATCGTTTGGAACATTTTGATGCATATCATTTAAAGACACCCTGTTTGAGACTGAGACGTGGTCTCTTACTTTTGACTTCTTAATATGTATCTCCAGCTAAGCGATTGTGTAACTTGACTACAATCAATTGTCAAATATACATCAAATATACATTTGTATCTCCGTTTAAATCCGTGGGATAGGTAAAGTTACATAGGTAGCTTTCAAAATTGAAGGGGTGAGAACAAAAAGGGTCTAACTGTCAAATTGATAGTTTCGAGAAAATTTACTTTAAACGTCAACGGCTTCATTTTAATGTAGAGTGCTTATAAGGTAATAGAAAAGGCTTATGTAAGTTTCAATTGCTTGAAAATGTATTAATTCTATTTTACAATACAAAATATAGCACTAATTCGTACAATTACTGTAAAAATACAATATAATATGATAAATATAATCATGTTTTTATGCTAAGCGAACTGTATTCCTTTGTCAGATAAACCGTTTTTAGACTGACAATCTCGAGATTTAAGCCTCATTTCGGTATTTTGAGAATGTATTATTGTAGATAATTTCACGCTGAATCCAACGATACCCATAAGTCATTTTGTGATAAAAATCAGTTAAACCCTTTTTGTTCTCGTCCCTTCAATTAGCAACTTGAATAGGTAAAATGGCAATTGGCTAGTGATGTCGCTTGCAGAACAGAACTGACAATAGATGGGAAAGATTCTCAAGCGGTCACTGGTAGGCTGAACTACTCCTTAGTAGGTGGACCGCATCCACCGGATACCAATGGATACAGTTGAAATATAAGTTTGCTGAACAATAGAGTACTCGTAACTAAGTAATTATTTTAAAGAATGTTCTTCATACGGTAAATATAGTGTCAACACTCGCTACATTTACACTACTTGTGTGTCAGTGGTGCGATTGTTTAGTAAACGTGTTTCAGCCTATTATTGTATGTCCCGGTCCGTACATCTATAAAGCTTTACGTTGCCAACCATATCATAAGAGGGATTTATGCAAATAATATGAAAATAAGGGTTTTGAAATAAAACTTTTTTATGCACACTTGACTTGGGTTGGACAGTTGTAAATTATCATTACCAACTCTGACCCCCTCCGGCGTAGACGGGTGGGGAGACGGAGGAGGCGCTTCAATGAGCGCTTTCTCCATCCCCCGTAGTGGGGCCAGTGGCGGAGAGTCGGGGGTCTCTCCGCTGCACTTACATGGCCCCACACGTCTGGTGGGCAACTGAGGTGGAAGGTTGCCCACCCACTGGCGCAGAGGCCCGGAAGGGCCTACCGCCGGGGCGAGATGGTTAATACAGTGCGTCTCCATCTCGCCCCATCCCGGCGGCGGTCGGATCACGGGGGGGGGGGGTTTAGTGGGTTCGAGTCCCACATACCACAGGGGTGGTGGCAGGGAAGTGCGAAGGCATTTCCCCCCTCAAAAAAAAAAGATGTAAATTATCATTTTACCGGAAACACTAACATAATAATTCAAATTTTTAACGTTGTAATGTTCACAATGGAGATCTACGTGAACAAACTTCAAATTCTGTTCGTCTCGCATTCACCAGCTTACTCCTCAAGTTAAGCGTGCGTAAAAGTATTAATGGATATTAAGGGAAAGCAATTCCTTTTATTTTCATAATATTATTACCGCTATATATTTACCATTGCGTAATGAAGTTGGTTCCGATGGTGACTATAGTGGTGGAGCGGTTGACGTCAGCGAGTTCCGTCGAGTTCATTGTGGTAAGGCGCTATTATTGTCGAGTTGAGAGACGGGGCCGTTCAGGGACGCATCTGTAACAATGACTGTAGGTTAGAGAACATCACTTACCATTATAAGCATATAAAGCTCCCAATTACAGCCATTGCTTGGTGGTTGAGCAGATCGGCTCAAACCCAAAGTAGCGGGTTTAATTGCGTGCAGGACGGAAACAGGAAACAAAAGGGAGGTAGAGAGTAAGAAGGAGAGACAGATCCCTATTTGTCTTCTTACCCTCTACCATCTATCTCTAAAAATAGGAACAAAGAGAGAAAATTAAGAAAAGTCGAGGGGAGAACCAAAGAGAAGAAATAAACTTGAGACGTTTAGATAGCACAGGTATACCCTTTATTCCGTAATTTAACTTCATTGATTGTCCAGTCAGTTCTTCTTTAATTTTGCTCTAAATATTTTCTCTTACAAAACAAGATTCAGAAACTAATTGAATATTTTAATGTGTTGTTTTTGTTTATGAAACATGATGTACGACTAACTAATGAAGCTTGTATTAGATTGCAAATTTTGTTTTTTGTCGATGAACTAATACAAGTAATATATGAATGAAAATACAGCCATAAACAAATGTTCGTCTATCAATACTGGCTAACGAATGATTTCGATCTCTAAATGATATTAGCCCAATATAATTCAAAGCTATAGATATATTTCCAGATACCAGTAAACCGGAATCGAACGCACTAGATCGTGTAAATCGCGCCGCGCGTGGATCAGTCAATTGTGTTGATAAATATGAGTGCTTACAGTGTTGAGTTATTGAAGATAAGTCTATTAAAGGTTGACATTTAAATATAAATATCTGTGGACATTTTTCACAAGCGCCATCTAGCCCCAAACTAAGCAAAGATTGTACTATAGGAATCAGATAACTGATAGAATACTTATATACTTTTTTGTTTGTAAATATACATGGAATACAATATAACACAAACAAAAAATCGATGTTAATCACACAAATATTTATTCTGGGTGGGAATTAAAGCCACAACCTACACTTCAGAAGGCAGGGTTACTACCAACTGAGCTTATCCGGTAAGTCAAATTTACTTAGATAATTATTTAGAAAAACGGATATGTCGTTTGCAGACCACAATAGTCTGTAATAGATAGAAAATAACGTCGTCTGTATGTAAGCAGTTGAGACGTATTCCTGCATCAGTCAGTAGTACAATACTCACTGTAGATAAGGCGGGCGGCAGACGAGCGGCCGTCCGAGGCGGGCGCGCGCTCCCGTCCATGCGCTCACGGCCTTGTTTCATCTGCGAAGGAAGCGATGACACGGTTTGATCGCTCGACTGTGACAAGCTTAGATAATAAGGGTTGGGTTGTTTTGTGGTTATTTTGAGGCTGGGAAATGGTAATTTAATTTTGTACCTATTTAAAGGTTGCGGTTGTGTTTTTGACCTCGAGATTTGCTTTAGAACTTTATGCAAAAAGTGTTTATTCATCTCGAAATTGAATGAGGTACGTTCAATTTAAAGATTTAATACTAAATAGTTCTGTTTAGCGATTTAAAATGACAACATTTTTGCTAATAGGATAATTTGATCATTTTCACAAATCATCATTTTAATACTAAAAATAATTTAATTCTTTTTTAGGCATACAATAATGATTATTACTACTAACGATCACATAAATAGACCCTGGACGCTAATTAGGATTCTCTGTATCTAGGGACTCAGGAACTACAAGGACCGTAGTTCCACAATACCCATACACAGAACAAGTATTAACGATTTTATTTTAATATTTTTTTCTGTGCACAAATATTTGTACTGTCAGGAATTGAACTCGTCATTTCCGGGTTATGAGCCAACTTGCTCAACCACCACAATCACAGAGGTTATAAAAAAGGCATATACAATTGCAATGGGTTTAAAATCAAAATATAGTAAGCCTAATAAATGAGTAGTACTAGGTGGTAGGACTTTACTGCAAAGTTCGTCTAGGTAGGTACCACCGCTTTGCCAGTTATTCTGCCGCCAAGCAGCACCGTGCAAGCACTGCTGTGTTCCGGTTTGAAGGGCACTTTAGCTAGTGAAATTACTGGGCAAATGAGACTTTATGATCTGATCTCACAGTTTAGTAATCTCATTACTAGATTGTGCTGATGTCTCAGGATGACGTGCGCAATGCAGTGTCACGCGAACCTCTATACTTTAGAGTTCCGAGTGACACTGCAGCTGGTATGGGCAGCCGTGTCGTTTAACATCAGGCGAACGGCTAGCTCATCACGTCATTCCTTAACATAAAAAAAAAAGTAGTGAAAGCAACATATAAATAAAAACTTCGATCAGAGTTCAACCTTTTTTTTACGATCTCTCATTTTGTCCACACATTTGGGTGTCTTCTAATAAGAAGGCACTTCAAACTTGTACGCCTTTTGGACTTGTTTATAGTATCCTATTTTGTATGCCATCGTAAAATCCAATGAATATCTCAAGCATACAAAGCGGCATAAGCCATCGAAAACTTACATCACCATACGAGCAGGTCTATAAATAACGCGCCTCACGGTTTCACTCGCATCTTGCCAGTTTTCCCCCGGGAAACTTTAATTTGTCTTTATATTTTATATATATTTGTTTTATTTTAATTTTTTCACGCATTCACCAGCTTCCGCCCTAAGTCAAGCGTGTGTAAAGAAGTTTTACTTCAACAATTTATGAACGTACTAGTTGCGCCCCGCGGTTTCACCTGCGGATAAAAAGTTTTTTAATTATTTGCTCTGCCCACGGGAACATTTCACTTTTCCTGGATAAAATGTATATGTTAATCCAGTGTATAAGCTATCTTGGTACCGAATTTCATCCAAATCCATTTTTTTTTTGCACACACAGCATGTTTGTTTAGAAGAAAAAGGTGCACACTCTTCTTGTAAACATTCAGTTTATAGGTATTTGGAAACATAAAATGTCAAAAATTATATAATACGAGCTTCTGCCCGCAGCTTCGCCCGCGGCATGGTCTATGGGAAAATAATTCAACCACCCATTTCACTCTCTTAAGGGTGGAATTTCGAAAAATTCTTTCTTAGCGGATGCCTCCGTCATAACATCTACCTGCATGCCAAATTTCAGCCCGATCCGTCTAGTGGTTTGGGCTGTGCGTTGATAGATCACTATATATGTCAGTCAGAGTCAGACCTTTGAGTTATATATATTTAGATAGAAAGCCCATTAGGTACAATATGTGAGTTTGAAAATTGGAATAGAATAACGCTTTGAAATCTTACTCATCTGAGTGAAATTACATTTATAGTATAAAATTGTATTATACAAAATCAGTTTTTTATTTAAATTTTGTTTTTTTATTGATTTTCGTATCTGGTGCAAACGTAACTTGTTTTTTTTTGTTCAATGAAACACCCATTTGACCTAGAGGACAGTGATTTTTCAGACACTAATGTCCGACTCTGTCCTTGTTCCGAAATGTGGCGGGTTAATCCAGGGATGGGAACCAGACTTCGAGATGAGCTTAGGTCGTGCCAGGAATACAGGACAGCCCGAGATTTCGACATTTTCAAACTGTAGTTTGGAGCTTAAGGTCGGTTTGAAGTATCGTGATTACTTTGATGCTTTGGAGAGATTGATGTCTTAAAGAGCCGTAACCTATGGGCTTTGGGGAGTTTAGTTGGAATGGATGTTGTTGAATGCGATCGAAACATCTACAATTTACAGTTAAGTTCTACTTTAAGTTACTTTATAAATGTCATTTCGTGCATTATTAGAAAGAGATAGCGAAGAATCAACTGTATAGATAAATTTACAAATTTTAGAATGGATTTTAGTGAAGCTTGGAATGCACATAGCTTATACGCTGGATTAACACATAGTATACTTTTTATCTGCGGGTGTAACCGCAGAGCGCAACTAGTTTATCCATGTATCACTTATGTTTTCAATAAAAATCTGACCTAGAACCATTTTGTAAGAACGTAAACAAATTTTTCGTATTTTATGTGAATATAGTAGAATTTATTTTGGTCACCTACCTACTATTATTTGGTATGTAATCGTGCCAAGTGAGCTGCATACTATGGTCACCTACTTACTATATATTGGTATGTAATCGTGCCAAGTGAGCTGTATGTTTGGTACACCTACCTACTATATATTGGTATGTAATCATGCCAAGTGAGATGTATGTTTTGGTCACCTACCTACTATATATTGGAATGTAATTGTGCCAAGTGAGCTGTATATTTTGGTCACCTACCTACCTACTATATATTGGTATGTAATCATGCCAAGTGAGCTGTATATTTTGGTCACCTACCTACCTACTATATATTGGTATGTAATCATGCCAAGTGAGCTGTATATTTTGGTCACCTACCTACCTACTATATATTGGTATGTAATCGAGCCAAGTGAGCTGTATTTTGTGCTGTTTGGTGTATTCTCGTTACGCAGTATATATCTCTGATACAGATGGCTGCCTTAATTTAAGGGCTGTGGCACACAAGGCAAACAGTCTGTGACCAACTACAGTGGCTCCCTTTGAGCTACACAATGGCAGTTAATAACGCCGGGTACGTTGTCATGAGCGAATTTTTGTTTGTTTGTATCACGCAGATTACAGGAAATAGCTGTTATGGTCTTAAAGTACCTAAAGTTTTAGCAATCAGCGAGATTTGAACTCACACTTTGCAACTCACCTAATTAGACATCACTGTACACTGACATAATTACATTAATACTACAAGTATTCTGATTTTGCCTTGAAAATAAAAATAAAAATAATAAATATTTATGGACATTTCACACAACTTCATCTAGCCCCAAAATAAGTAAAGCTTGTACTATGGGAACCAGATAACTGATACAATACATACACCTATGTTAATCATTCAAATATTTATTCTGCGTAGAAATCGAACACACAACCAACAGTTCAGAAAGCAGAACTACTACCAACTGAGCTATCAGTCTAGTCAAAGTATGCAATAAGTTATTTAGGTTTGAGCATTAGGATCGACGTAGCAGAAAGTTGTTGCCTATTGTCTGGATATTCCCAGCCCTTACGGCACCACGGAAAGAAATAGGATGGTACGACCTCCCACCAGGACCACACAGGAAACATGAAATATTAGGCCCTAATTCAAGGCAAACAGGCTGTATGTCCACGACCTTATACGCAGCTCAAAATAACACCGAGGTCGCCAGTGACATGAGGGGTAGAGTTATCGAATAACTGGTTACCGACCCTTTGAAAAATAAACCCGAGGATGGCATAATCTTTATTGTATAACGAAGAATAAAAATTACAAAGTAACAATAATAATAACGCGTAACGATCACATACATAGATCCTGGACCCTAACTAGGATAAAGGGCTACTACCAACTGAGCTATCGGACCAGTCAGGTATAGCCAAATGATGAGCCAATCACTATAATGAAATTGTAAACTGTTTTTACTAACAACGAAGCTGCAAATTTAGTTATCATAAACTGAAACTAAAAACAAAACTTTATTAAATGACAGGCTAATCTGTCAATTCGTTAATATTTAATAGGTAAATCTAAAGAAAATCAAACCCTTTCAAAAAGTTCACTGACCTCGCTCAATTCAAAATATTATTTCAAAAGCATAACTGTATTGATTAATTACATAAATTATCTCAGTATCTCATTAGCGAGGCTGAAGCCAAGTGGAATGGAGCAGTGAAACAATAGCAACTCATCAGGTGCTTAAAATGGAGCTCGATCTGTACAAATGGCTGAACTCTATGATTAATGGGTACCCTTTAAGACGAGAAATGGCTTTCAAGAAATCTTTATATAATAAAGTGGTTAATACTGAATAAGACTATACATTTAAAATGAAATGCATTGCGTGCTTTAAAAGAAGGTAGCTCTACACACGCGCAGCTTAAACACTGTGTATGTGATAAGTTTATTGTAACGCAAATGATAGGATCAGCTAATGCGAGTTTCTTTACCGCATGACCAAATGGCTAGCGACGAGTGCTACATAGCTATGGCATCTCTTACTATATTTGTTTATGTTGTGGGGACTATAAATAATTCCTCGGCCGCATTTACAATACTATCTTACTTCTAAGTGATCTTATGACCCAGATTTATACCAATACGAGCTTCTGCCCGCAGCTTCGCCCGCGGCGTAGCCTATGGGAAAATAATTCAACCACCCATTTCACCCTCTTAAGGGTGAAATTTCTAAAAATCCTTTATTAGCGGACGCCTACTTCATAATATCTACCTGCATGCCAAATTTCAGCCCGATCCGTTCAGTAGTTTGGGCTGTGCGTTGATAGATCACTATGTCAGTCAGTCAATCAGTCAGTCACCTTTGAATTATATATATAAATAACAAATAACAAGAAATAACAATAAATAAATATAATTATACATTTTGACAATATATTTAGATTAGTCTAATAAATTTCATATAAAAAAGAGTTTTTTCCCCTTAAATTGCCTTAATTTCAATTTTTTATGGGCACAAATCATAGAAAATAAATTAATAAACACCATTTCATAATGAACAATTCTATAATCCGATCACACATGCACTCTGCCTGATTCAAAATAGTGATAATGACACACTTATCATAAAAACGACTGAGATACTGAGAAATAATTGTATAATTTATCATAATATTATATATTTTCCAGCTATTTTGAAATATAACGAGTATAACAAATTACTGAACCGATTTTGATTAAAATTCTGTATTTTTATGACTAATCTGCAAATGCGATGTCTTTAAAAATATAAAGTAGGCTTCTACAATCAGTTTAAAAAATTAAATAAAAAACAACTGAAACGAGAACCTCCTTTTTTAAGTCGGTTAAAATGTATTAATATTACAGCCGCTTTAGCGCCAATTTTTTTATGACAAACAGATGACGTTTTATCTACTTTCAAAACTTTTAGATTTTATTTCAAACGATTTTATTGATAATATTTATCTGCGGGGGCCGGGAGCTCATCGCGTTTTCAAAAGTTTGTCAGAGCGCCTGGTCGATGCTACGCGTGACCTAAATGCTGGCACTTAATTGGCACAACGAATAATCATTGCAATTCAACGGGGCAATGCTGCCAGCATGTTGGGTAAGCTACTTACTGGTAGTTACGGGTGGAGCATTTGGACTCTCTATAAGGTCATCGCGGCCAGTATAGTCTAAATTTTTTTTTGTAGTAGTAGGTTTAGTATTAGTTATTATATTATTGTAGTATTTAGTTTGAAAATAACAATAGTAATTTTAGTTTGCTTATAGATAGCGTCAATTATGATAATCAAATTTAAACCACTTGATCGTAGTTGAAAACAAGTTCTTACCTGGTCGTATCAGCTGGGAATCAAACCTTCCACACTTGATTGGCTCCCAACTAATTCTGTTCACCCAATTTGGTTAATCCAATTATGGCAGCGAATTAGACGGAGATAGTGTATCTCGCGTAGTACATAATAATTACATAACCGGAGAGTGTTCTAGATAATATATAGGTAGATTCTAGGACGTTTATGTCTGTAATATTGTACTGTAAGGCATTTCAGAATCTAGACAAACATCGATGTTCAAAGCTATTTTCCAATGGGATCTAATTCATCCTTTCAATCTCAATAGACGCACCATGAACATACAGGAATTAGGTGGTACTTTACTAGGTGGTAGGACTTTTGTGCAGAGTTCGTCCTAGGTAGGTACCACCACTTTGCCAGTTATTCTGCCGCTAAGCAGTGTGTTCAGGATTGAAGGGCACTAGGGCTGGTGAAATTACTGGGCAATCGAGACTTTAGGATCTGATCTCACAGTCGAGTAATCTTATGCGCAGTGCAGTGTCAAGCGAAACTTTATATTTTAGAATTTCAAGTGTCACTGTTCTGTTATGGGCGGCCGTGTCGCTTGACAGCAGGTGAACGACTAGTTCGTCGAATCATTCAATAAGATAAAAAAAAATCTCAAGTGAACTCATAAAATTCACTAAAGTTATGTGACACTATAAATCTATTGCAAAATGTTTTGATTGTTTCAAAGCTACTTTAATAGCTATAGATAAATGCCAGAAAAAAAGGAAACTAACAAAAATACAATGATTGACCGGAGTAAGGAAAACGCCATTTTAAAATACCCTTCAACATTGAAGACGTGATATGAGTACGAAGGTACCTAGATTTAAAGGATTTCATTTCAGCCAGCACCTGTCGCCGACGTCTACATTTTTACGTCGGACAATAAAATTGGAAAACATCTGCTTAAGTTCGTATATTTTGCTGCTCGATCACAATTTTATTCGGCTATAAATGTCCTAAGTTGTAATATTTGGTTTCTAAGCGGGTTATAGATGTTTGCTTAAAAGATAATATTGATCTATTACCTAACCCATCAAACGTGATCGTGAACGCAAAATAGCTTTGGAACATCAAAGCCACACGGTCACGTTTTTGTTTTCGGGTAGATCATAAGTTGTTACATGAATTGACAACATAACGAGATATATCTACGAATGTACGAATGTAACGTAAATCGTTCTATCGTCTGTCATTGGACATTTTAATTTCTGAGAGATTTACGGCATTATATACAGCAAAATAGCTGCGACTCACGGTTTTACCCGCAAATAATAAAGTAGCCTATGTGTTAATCCACTATATATTAGGTCTTTACCTATGAAATTGCCGTTTTGTTTGAAAAAAGTTAAAGTATTTTTTTTTTTCGAACTTATTTATTTCTTTTATTCAAAGTAATCACCCCTGCAATCAATGCATCTTTGCCAACGCTGTGGCAGTTTATGGATGCCCTTCTTGAAAAAATCAGCAGGACGGGAGACAACAAACTCTTCAAAGGCGTTTTGTACTGCCTCTCGGGAATTGAATTTTTTTCCCGCTAAAAAGTTGTCCAAATTTTGGAAAAAGTAATAGTCGGTAGGCGCAAGATCTGGTGAGTATGGCGGATGAGGGAGAGCTTCCAAACCCAACTCATGCAGCTTAGAGACGGTTTGTTGTGCAGTATGGGGTCGCGCGTTGTCGTGAAGTAGCAGTCGAGACGACCGATTGACTAAAGCTGGTTGCAGACGTGCGAGTTTCGCCATCATTGTGGTCAGTTTGTCAATGTACACATCTGCAGTAATGATCTCGCCGTTTTGTAAAAAGCTATGATGAATCACACCAGCACTAGACCACCAAACTGTGACCATCACCTTTCTAGGGGTCATTTTTCGTTTTGCACATTGCTTTGGTACCGAACCAGGATCTAACCAACTTGCTGAGCGCTTTCGATTGTCAAAAAGAATCCATTTTTCGTCGCACGTAACAATTCGGTTCAAAATTCCTTCATTTCTGTGCCTGTTAAGCAGCGCAAGGCAAGTCTCGACGCGTACGTTGCGCTGGCGATCGTTAAGTTCGTTGGGCACCCATCTATCAAGCTTTTTTATCTTGCCAATCTGTCGCAAATGGACCAATATTGTTTTGATGCTAACATCAAAAGCTGCTGCCAGCTCAGCTGTAGATTGAGATTCATCAGCTTCCACAATCGCCATTAATTCATCATTGTTGACCAAAGTTTCCGGACAACCACGAGGTTCATTTTTCGAGTCAAAATTCCCAGAACGGAACCGAGCAAACCAATAACGGGTTCTACGTTCGTTTGTACAGTTCTCTCCGTAAACGTCGTTGATGTTACGTGTCGTTTGTGCCGCGTTGGTGCCACGACGGAACTCATATTCCATAATTACACGAAATTTCAAAGTATCCATTATGAGGAAAAATGTTGAAATGTAATGAAAATACAACGCTAATCAATAAACAAAAGACTTATATTGTAAATAGAATGTCATATTTTTAAAACAAAATTAACTTGAATTTAGAATTCATAGCCAATCAAAACTTTTTTTTGTTCGAAAAAGTCTGTACTGCAATACGGCAATTTCATAGGTAAAGACCTATTATATTATATAGTGGATATATATAGTGGATATACTATATTTTTTTTCACGGCATATTGCCTTTTATTTCTAAATACTACAATGATATAATAACTAATACTAAAAACTACCTACTACTACTACTACAAAAAACATTTGGACTATATACTGGCCGCGATGACCCATAGACAATCCAAATTCTCCAGCCCACTATATAAGCTATCTATATTCCAAATATCATCCAAATCCGTACAGCCGTTTGAGCATGAAAGAGTAACAAACATCCATACATACATAGAAACTTTCGCGTTTATAATTTTAATAAGATTGATCTGTGCAAAGTATTTTAGTGTCACCATTGTCAGAATGGAAACCAAATAACTGATAGAATACTTATGTACTTTTTGTAAAGCAAAAGTGAGATTTCAATATCTTGCTACTCGTAATTTACTACGTACTTTACTGCAAAGTTCGCCTAGGTAGATAATAGCACTTTGCCTAGTAATTTCGCCGCCAAGTAGTAGTGTGCAAGCACTACTGTGTTCCGGTTTGAAAGGCACTGTAGCTAGTGAAATGACTATGTAAATGATACGTTATGATCTGATCTCACAGTCTTGTAATCATATCACTAGACTGTGCTGATTGGTGTCAGGATGACGTGCGTAGTGCAGTGTCACGTGAAACTTTATATTTTAGAGTTCAAAGTGACTGCATCAGTTATGGGTGGCCTTGTCGCTTCACATCACGTGAACAAATACTTACTATGATTAAAAAAACTTGCTTATTATTAGTAGGGTAAGCCTCAAATCTGGATCATCTGAATCAGCAAGATTCACAAATAGATAACAATTAGACTTCTCGACCAAACTTCTACTGTCGAGAGCGGCCTGAATACCTAGTTATACAAGTGAAAACAAACAAAACAAATAAAAAATCACGTATCACAAAAATACTCATAGCGTGGTGCAAATAGCGTTCTTATATAAGTAAAGCTAAGCAACGTTTTCTGTTTGGCAGCCTCTGTGGTGTGGTGGTTGAGCAGTTCGTCTCATAACCCGGAGGCAGCAGGTTCGATTGTGCAAAAAAAGCCGATTCTTATTTTTAAGATAATTAACGGCTAAACTCACGGCTCAATTAAAAAGGCGCGAAAGCCGCCGCGGCTTGCATTAGTAACTGGATCCCAGAAGAAGAACATAGAGTATGTCCGAAACCTGATCGGAGTAATTTCGACTTTTTAATTTAAGTGAGTTTAGCCGTTATTTATCTTACAAAATGTGCCATACTCACGATAGTTTTCAAACTAAAAAAAGCTTGTTCTGAGTCTGGGTGTTGTCAATCTAAACTTGTTAAAAATGTTGGAAATCTAATGTCCAGGATATAGATCATTCAGGATATAGATATGTGATCGTTGGACGTTATTTATTCATTTATCTCTACGTCGCGGCCGAAGTTTCAAACAGAAAAAACGTAATACACGCCCAGTTTACATTATCAATTTGCAAATAAAATATTCAAAACGTCCCAAATGGACCACAAAAAGCTTTTTTGTTTCCATATTTATAAAGGGTTGTAACCGAACGCCCGCACCCGCATCTTCGTGGTTAGATGGAAGAGATCCGCTGGATGCAGACATTGACAAATCACCTACGAGAATGAAACGTATTTGCGACAAAACAGAGACGTAGCCAGGGGGCCACAAAGGGGGCATCAGTATATAACATCGAAAAACTAAAGCATTACCGGTCATGCTTGGTACTTAGATTCTCACCGCCATAGATGCACAGCTATAAGCTACATTACTAGCTTCTACCCACAGCTTCACCCGCATGGCCTATAAGAAACATGGATTTATTTATAGATAACTCAACCACCCATTTTACACTCTTAGTGTTGGAATTTTAAAAAACCCTTTCTTAGTGGATACCTACATTTTACACACCCTTCTATTTCAAGTCTCTAAGACCAGCGGTTTAGGCTGTGCGTTGATATATAAGTCAGTCATTCAGTCAGTCAGTCAGGACTTTGAATTTTATATGTATAGATTATGTTACTTAAATAGGGGGGGAGAGAGAGAGAGAGAAAGAGAGAAAGAGAGAGAGGTAGAGGAGAGTGAAAATTCTAGACATAATTTGTTACATTTAATTCTTAAACCATTCCCTTTTTGTCATGAATAAATATTTATTCTATTCTGTTCTATAAAGCATTTTCTATTATATCTAAAGAATCTACATATCTAACTATATATCTAAAGAAATGGCGTCTTTTGATCTGCTTTATTTCGTAAAAACCAAGTTTAGTGGAGATCCCAAAAAAATTAAGTTCTCCAATATATTATCTCAAAAGTCACTGAACGAAAAATGAACGATATTTTTCTGTAAAACTACTCAATAATCTATGGCTGAGTATCTTTTGGATTTAACTGGGAATTCATTTGCTTTACAAAATCACTGTTTCGAGTTTACTGACTACTAGCGCCAGAACTTTGAATATTATATGTGTAGATTATGTTATTTAAATAGGGAGAGAGAGAGAGAGAGGGAGAGAGAGAGAGGTAGAGAGAGTGCAAATTCTAGACATAATTTGAAAAGTCATTGATCCAGGACGACTCGAATTCTAGGTGTACATGGATAACCGCTGACCACAATCGCTCACTAACTCATTTTAATACTCGTATATTTAATGATATTAAGCCGCCTCATTTGTATAATTCCAGATTGGTAATGCCTTAATATTTCTCTTCCTTTATTATAATTACAACAAAGAATACACAACTGTAAACCAAAATTTATAGGCAGGCGTTGAACTCCCTGCGCGTGGACGCAATTTGCGTGATTGATTTATACATGTCGAAAACCCTCTATATCCTTTCCTTACTACGCCCAGTGCGACAGTAAATCTAACACTTGTTTCGTGTTTTATGTTTGATTTTTCTTTGCCCGTTTATTTATTAGGTTTCAGATACTTTCACCAATAAACTATACGGAATGGGTTTTTTAGAGAGTTGAAAAAATGAATATATAAACAAAAGAGATGCTTGGTTAATAATACGCATTTATGGATTCATATGACGTAATGAACTAGTCGTTTGCCTGGTGTTAAGCTGTTATGGCTGCGGAACAGTTGCAATGCCCCACTCAGAAGTCTATAAAGTATTGTATGGCACTGTACTGCGAGAGTTTTAGACTGTGATATCACACAACTTTGATTGCAATTCAACAGGAGTAATTTCCAAATATAACTATGCCATAAACTGCGTATTGAAACTGCCAAATCCATGCAGATTTGTGTTGCGGTTGCAATCGAGTTACGTGATCGCCCAGATGCTAGGCAATCACGGAACTTCATTGAAAAAACATAAATTTGTATGAACTTGACAGTTCCAATACATAGCTGATGTGTATAGTTTCTATGGACATTTTCAAATCAGGGATGAAATTTCTCTTTATGTATTGCAATCAAAGTTTCGTGATCACCCCACTAGTCATAAAGCCTCATTTGTCCAAATCTTTAACTTGCTATAGGACCTTTTGAAACAGAACACAGTGATTCTTGCATACTACTGCTTAGAATATATCTGGCAAGAAACTAGCGCTGTAAGGCCTACTGTGTGTGCCCTATGACAATATGACCGCCACCAGCGGCCATGGGCCATGGACGGTAAGGTGTGCTGATTTGCTATAAACATTTTTTATACGTTAATTTTAATATTATTATTATTATTAATAACGCCCACTGATCACATACATAGATCATGGACCTTAATTAAGATTTCCTGTGTTTAGGGGCTCAGGAACCACGAGTACCATGCTCCCACTACAGCCAGACTCAGAACAAGTATTTTCTCATTTTTTTCTGTGCACAAATACATGTCCTACCGCGGGAATCGAACCCGCCGCCTCCGTGTTCAGAGCCAACCTGCTCAATCACCACACCACAGAGGCTTTTAGTCAAAGTGGACATGTCGCCGTGGCCAAAGCAACCGTGATAATATTAACTACCTTTTATTTTGTCCAAAACATGAATCTGTGCTTCAAGCCTTCCACTCTCGGGTCAGACGCGTGATTGACGGCCTCCGAGAGGACGCTGGAGATATAATCAAAGTGAGATATGGACCGGATATCGAGCGGCGAGAGTTTTAGGGCAGCCTCGATGGAATCGTGGTCGACATGGAATGGTTTCTATTTTTGTTGTATAGCGAGTAGTTACTTTTTTTTTTAATTTTAATGAATGATGTGACGAGCTAGTCGTTCGCCTGGTGTTAAGCGCCACGGCCGCCCATAACAGAACAGTGTCACTCGGACCTAAAACACAGAGTTTCGCGCGACACTGCACTGCGCACATCATTCTGAGACAGCACAGTCTAGTAATAAGATTACTCAAGTGTGAGATCAGATCATAAAGTCTCAATTGCCCAGTAAATTCACTAGCTACAGTGCCTTTCAAACCGGAACACAGTAGTGCTTGCACACTACTGCTTGGCGGCAGAATAACTGGCAAAGCGGTGGTACCTATCTAGACGAACTTTGCAACAAAGTCCTACCACCTAGTAGTTACTGTGGCAATAGCGCTCATAGAATAGGAATCAGAGAGCAGAGAAAAAAGGACGCTCACGGCCTGAGCTTTATTTTTTTCCTGTGCTGTGGTAGAGACCATCATATCTTACTATACAAAGGTAACGGGCATCGTTACGTACATTTAAGTATACCTATTCACACAGATATAATAAACAAATCACACTAATATTATAAGGGCGAAAGTTTGTATGTGTGTTTGTGTGTATGTTTGTTACTCCTTCACGCTCAAACGACTGAATGGATTTGGATGAAACTCGGTACCAAGATAGCTTATACATTGGATTAGCATATAGGCTACATTATATCCCGAAAAGTCAAATTTTCCCGTGGGATGAGCAAATAATTAAAATATTTTTTATCGACGGGTGAAACCGTGGGGCGCAACTAGTAATAAATACATTAATATTTGTGGCCATTACACACAGCGCCATCTAGCCCCAAACTTAGCAAAGATTGTACTATTCTAATGGTTGTTCACATTTACATAATTATATTGAATAATAAGCTGCTTGCTACTCGTTCTCTTTTGCTGAAGTCAATACACCTTCCCACTGTACATCAATCGTTCCTGTTTTTCTTAAACCACGATGCTGGCTCAATCCAGAATTCCTTGCGTCTGTACCCTCCAATCCAATTATCACAAGATCACTCAGTTCATTTCAATCCATCTGCACTCGACTGAATAGTCAATACAATACACGTCTGAAATTAGATAATAATATAAACAGCATTGTACAATACAAGCGGTACAAAATAACATATAATAATAAAATAACATATAAAATTAATTAATAATACGAGAGAATGTCAAAATAATATATCATAAAATTAAAATTAGCAATGTCAATAATTTAAAAGTACACTAATATAAATTTAATCTATTATACATGCTTATTATTTAAAAATTCTGCATAATTATAAAATGGCTTTAGCTTAAAATATCCCAAGTTTGGGGTTCCCGTTATCTCATCTGGTAGATGATTGTAAACCGTCGGCCCCATGACATGCGTCAACTTGTCAGACTTAGCGAGTGTGAATTGCCATAAGTTCATTTAAAAATGATCGACCAAGATTGATTTTTATTTTGTAGCCTTACACAAACAAATATTTCACTAAAAAGCAATTCAATTCAATTCAATACAAATAAAAACGACTGTACTTTAGACCACACGAATGAAGTAAAACTTCTTTAGCTTCATTTATCGGCTAGTATGAGATGATGATGATGCTAGTATGCGTTGTGTGAGATGTCCACATATATTATTATATTATTATTATTATATTAGTATAACTTTGTTTTTGTTTTGTTTAATGTTAATATCGGTATCTTGACATTATCATTTTACTGGACATGCCAATATAATAAAACAAACATTATCATTTTTAATTTTGTTATTTTCACGATGGAGATCTAAGTGAAACAACAACAAACTTCCGTTCGCCTCGGTAAGCATTCACCAGCTCACTCCTCAAGTCAGGCGTACGTAAAGAAGCTTTACTTCAATAATACATAAATAGTTTGTTCTTATTTGTGTTTGTTCTTGATTGGCCCGATATCTCAGATGGTAGTAACCCTGCCTTCTGAACTGTGGGTTGTGGGTTCAATTCCCACCCAGGACAAACATTTGTGTGATGAACATAGGTGTTTGTTCTATGTCTGAGTGTTATATTGTATTCTATGTATGTATTTACAAACAAAAAAGTATCTAAGTATTGTATCAGTTATCTGGTTCCCATAGCACAAGCTTTGCTTAGTTTGGGGCTAGATGGCGCTGTGTGAAATGTTTCAATTTTCTCTATACCAACAACAGTATAAACTTAAGAGATAATCTGTGCGCTCGCAGACGGATATTGGTCGACGGCTGGCGGCGAGTTCGGACGCTGGCATCGCGCGATATGAAGTTTCCAACTCGGATATGCAAACATATATGCAGCGGACTTGCACACGATGCACTTTAGCAATATCTGGGCTCACATACGTAGGTTTGTAAGAGGTACTTTCGCACTTTGAAAATGTAGGTTCTAAACCAAATGGCGCCGAATATTATATACTCGCTTAGCCATTGCCATTTTCATTTTGACTTTATTTTTGAGGATGTAACCAATATATTAAAATAATAGTTTAGAATTAAGAACAATGCAGAAGTAAAACTCAGTCTAAGAAGCCGCTACCAGTAGGCAACGTAACCAAAATGCTGGTGCCATTTAAATGTTGGACTTTCATTTTATACCTAGGTTAACTTAAAGATGCTCTCAAGCATTGAATTCGCCTGTGTTTATTTGCACTTGTTGTTTGTGCTATGCACTTTTATTGGTTGCATGACCAGCAATATGCTGAGTTGGGATCGATTCGTGGCAATGGGCAAACAACGATTTTATTCTTTGTTACATTTAACTCTTAAACCATTTCCTTTTTGTCATGAATAATTATTTATTCTTAATTTTATTTAAATTATTTTTTATTAATTATTTATTCTATAAAGCATTTTCTATTATATCTAAAGAATCTATATATCTAACTACATATTTAAAGAAATTGCGTTTTTTGATCTGTGATCGTATAAACCAAGTTTAGTGGACATCCCAAAAAAATTAAATTCTCCAATATATTATCTCAAAAGTCACTGAGCGTAAAAAAAGAACGATATTTTTCTGTAAAACTACTCAATAATCTATGGCTGAGTAACTTTTGGATTTAACTGGGAATTCATTTGCTTTACAAAATCACTGTTTCGAGTTTACTGACTACTAGCGCCCCGTTAGTCACCCACGTGAATTAACGTGAATCAGGTAGGATAGCATTTGACTGCATTCGTGACACAACAGTATTGCCAAACGTGATTTAAACCATTTTTCAAGGAACAAGTACCTTTGCAGGGCCTAAATATGTATCTAAATCCTAAATACCATCACAATACTTTCAGGCCATTTCTCAAAATCAGAAACGCAGCACAAATATCACAATATAAACCCATATTCTTTCTGGGGATTCAAATAAACCATGCTCAGCTAAAGTAGTCTCTAACTTCTCATAAAAGTCAGTTAATATAGCAAGATTAGAACAACCAGCCCATCCAGCAGAAAGATTTTCTGGTGTTCGCAAAGATAAGCCATAGCGATCTTTAAACTTTACCCACCAGTTCCAGCATATCCTTTATCCGAGTTAAAGGAGTGCTTAAGATTTTTGGCTTGTGCTAGTGAAAAAGCAATTTGTCTGATTTGATTGACTGTAAGACCGAACCCAAGCTCTTGCATTTCTATAATATAAGAAACTAACTACTTTCGTATTCATAATATTATTGGGATTATGATAATGATTAATAAAAACAAATATCTAACCTACTTTAGATACATTGATCGCATTCATAAAATTGTTGATAACGTAGCAATGCAAATCGTGGCGTTCGATGGCAAATTTATTAATAATAATTATTTGGCCACACTTTCTTTTAATACTGTGAGACAGATATCTAAAGTTCCCATAGTACAAGCTTTGCTTAGTTCAGGACTAGATGGCGCTGTGTGAAATGTCCACAGATATTTATTATTAATATTATTTATTAAAGTCAAACGAAAGAAAATTCCAAAATTTCACCAAAATGGGAAACTTTGTAGATATACTATAGACTAGGTGGTAGTACTTTACTGCAAAGTTCGTCTAGGTAGGTACCACCGCTTTGCCAGTTATTTTGCCGCCAAGCAGTAGTGTGCAAGCACTACTGTGTTCCGGTTTGAAGGGCACTGTAGCTAGTGAAATTACTGGGCAATTGAGATTTTATGATCTGATCTCACAGTCGAGTAATCTTATTACCAGACTGTGCTGATGTCTCAGGATGATGTGCGCAGTGCAGTGTCGCTTGAAACTCTATGTTTTAGGGTTCCAAATGACACTGTTCTGCTATGGGCGGCCGTGGCGCTTAACATCCGGTGAACGACTAGCTCGTCACATCATTCAATAACATAAAAAAAATATATTATGAATTTGACAGCCAGTAGTTAGGTTCCAGATACTTTATTAACAAAATTGTCTTCATTGAACTCTAGAAGTGTCACATTATCTGACAAAATGATACAGAATATTCAGTTTTCTGGCGAAAATTTGTTTTTTAGAATGTTCTTATCGCTCATAACAGCTTGTACCTACGCTCGTTACGAAGGGGTCGTAACGCGTAAAAAAGTATGAAAACGCTGCTAATCTTTCATCTACCCGTATTATATAATTTAATCTTGATCTCCACTCTGCGAATACTTTACCAACGTTTTGGTTTGTATATCTTTAAAACAAATACATGAATATAGTGCAAACAGCCAATGGGTGGAACAACTTGCCACCACCCTTGTTTCCACCTAAGTACGATCTGAGAGTTTTCAAGTCAAGAGTGAACATCTTTTAGGCAAGTATGCACCATCTTAAATTGCGTCGTCTCTTTTCATCAGGTGAGACAGTGGTCAAATTCTTTGTCAAATAAAAAAGTCATACAAACAGCCAGGCAATCTTTCACATTTTCATTAAGCTAAGACATACCAAGAGTCTTGATCACTGAGATAATTATTAAACATTAGGGAAAGTACGATATAAATTCTTAATTTATACTACTTCCCAACTACACTTCTTAGTTTTTCTTGATACTTCTTATCTCATTTCTTGATCTTTATTTCATTGGTGGAACAAAAATAAAGAGTTTTCTACTTCCCAACAGCTCCATGCAGTGGTCGTCATAAAAGAAATAATACCTACTTATGTGTTTGGTATATAACAATCAAAAACTACAAGCACCTTTTTGATTTTTAACAAGTAATCAAATTAATTACCTACCTTGTAAAGCCTCGTATTCCCAAGGAACCCAGCATCAAAAAGTTTGGTTTGAACTATAATAAATCTTCTCCAAACCAACATCGCCAGTTTAGAAAACTATTAATTAAAACTAAAACTAGAAGAGCACGATTTATTAAGAAGTTTCTTCATTAATCTGGAGAGCATTGTTTAATTAGGGTCAGTTTTAATGAACTTTGAATAGCAATGCTGAACAAAATGTAAGCCTAAATGAAGAGCACGTATTAAAAGATTTTATAGTGAAATGGAGTTTACTTACACATATCGTCGTTGTCACTAGTATAATCTAAACATATATAACTCAAAGGTGACTGACTGACTGATATAGTGATCTATCAACGCACAGCCCAAACCACTGGACGGATCGTGCTGAAATTTGGCATGCAGGTAGATGTTATGACTTAAGCATCCGCTTAGAAAGGATTTTTCGAAATTCCACCCTTAAGAGCGTGAAATGGGTGGTTGAATTATTTTCCCATAGGCAACGCCGCGGGCGAAGCTGCGGGCAGAAACTCGTCAACACATATATATAATAATCAATTCATCGTATATCAATACATTATATCATCAACCAGAAAACGTCCACTTCTAAATAAAGCTCTGCCGATTGGAGTTGCCATAACCACCATGATTGGCAGGCGTCTTTGCGATTGCAGTAGATAATGCAGGCCGAGAAGAATGCTGCTGCTGCCCTTTCACTGGCCCATTAGCTCAGTTGGTAGTATCCCTGCCTTCTGAACTACAGGTTGTGGGTTCGATTCCCACCCAAGACAAACATTTGTGCGATGAACATAGATGTTTGTTCTGTGTCTGGGTGTTATATTGTATTCTATGTATGTATTTACAAGCAAAAAGTATCAGTTATCTGGTACCCATAGTACAAGCTTTGCTTAGTTTGAGGTTAAATGGTGCTGTGTGAAATGTCCACAGATATTTATTTATTTATATTTATTATTTCAGCTCAATCGGAAACCGGGAAGTCGGTCAAAATTGACTTCTAAGATTTTATTACATTGTTAGTTAGTTATTCCTTGTTATTTTGAGATTCCATCATCAAATTCTGACTTGATGATACTGGAACCACCTCGGGAGTGCACTCCCTTTCGAATTAAAAAATAATTTTTAAAATCGGATCACAATTGAAGGGGTGAGAACAAAAAGGATTTATCTGATTTTTTTTCACAAAATGACTTATGGGTATCGTTGGATTCAGCGTGAAATTATCTTCAATAATACATTCTCAAAATACCGAAATGAGGCTTAAATCTCGAGATTTTGAGTCTAAAAACGGTTTAATTGTCACAGGAATACAGTTTGCTTAGCATATAAACATTATTATATTTATTTTATTATATTATATTTTTACAGTAATTGTATGAATTAGTACTAAATTTAGTATTTAAAAATGGAATTAAAACATTTTCAAGCTACTGAAACTTACATAAACCTTTTCTATTACCTTATAAGCACTCTACATTAAAATGACGCCGTTGACGTTTAAAGTCAATTTTCTCGAAACTGTCAATTTGTCAGTTAAACCCTTTTTATTCTCAACCCTTCAATTGGCGGAAGTATCGATGAACATACACAAAATACAAAAATACATACAGAAGAACATAGTACCTTTTCATTTCTTAAAGTCGGTAAAAAACTAGAGTTTTTGTAGTAAGCATTAGTACACAGAATACGTTCGCAAAAACAAAGCGAAACTCGTGAAGTGCTCCAGTACTTTGCGTTCACTATTAGCCGCTTTATGTTCCCCAGAAAATGAATTATCCCTCTTTCCGTTTTGCTGATTGTATTTCATTTTTGTGGGAGTGGTTTTTAATTATGAAGATTTTGGCTATATTTCCGTAAATTATGGTTTGCTTGTGCGTGTTTTAACAATTTTGTGTAGCGATAAAACTGATATTTTATAGTTTATCTTAAAATCTCATTATGATTGTATATGCTGGATGTTTTTATTTGTCTGATAAAATGAGTTAATAAATGAACTGTAGGAACTATTGTGAAATACTATTGTGTAATAATATAATGACATGCCTAATATAACGCGATGTTATAATGTGGTCAATGAAATAAATGAAATGAAATAAATGAAATGAAATAAATGAAATGAAATAAATGAAATGAAATAAATGAAATGAAATAAATGAAATGAAATAAATGAAATGAAATAAATGAAATGAAATAAATGAAATGAAATAAATGAAATGAAATAAATAAAATGAAATAAATGAAATGAAATGAAATGACTGAGCAAAAGTGATAAAATATGTCTAAAACCTAATCTAGATACTTTATGCTGTATTTTTATTAGTTAAATAAATAAATAAATATATATCGGGTAACTTCTCTTGTTAGGGTTCCGTATATAAATAAAACTCATATCTCTCTGTCTACCCGTCTGAATGCTTTCATATAGCTTTATAGTGTTATTAACTTCTTTAGTTTTAATTATACATGCATGACATTTGGCATCTTGGTTTTTTTTTATACCTGTCCGGGCGCTAAAGCCCGGCCCGCGGGCTATATCGTCAATATTTATTTTTTGACGGTTAATTCTTTATTTATAAAATCTAATACATACACCTCTAGAAAGTTCACCCCCCCCCTCTTCCAACCCTTTTTTACTAGCTTATTATTTACATGTAAATTCACAGGCCTTATAATGTTTTAAGTTACATCTGTTGCCCTTCATTCTCTATTTATTACTACTTTATTCGTATGTTTTACTTCTACGGGGAATATAAGTTTTCCAGTCTACTCTTTATTAATTCCTAAGTACTTAGACTCCTAGATTATAGCTCGCATTTCATTTTAAACTTTCAGTATATCATTTATTCTATATTTATATATATTTACTATTATTATTTTTTTACATTTATACCATGCATGGCATCTAGTTGGTTAAGTAGACATATCAAAATTCACCCCTTTTTTTTTTCAAATTTGGGATTTAGTTGTTTTCACCGATATCCATCATATAGGTGATTTAGAAATGACAATTTTGAAATAAGTCCCTTCTAATATTTTAAATGCGTAATTTTGTGTGTGTATTTATTTGTCACCGTTAATCTCCGCAACTACTGCCAATTATATAAATAACCAATATTGAAAAAATTTGAGAATTTCTAATTGCGTATACGCTGGATTGACACATCAGATTTATTCGCGTGTGAAACGACGTGGTGCAACTACACTGCGCAACACATAAAAAATGAACAAAAAAAAATCCCTTTATACCCTCGTTTAAATGATCATTGTATAGATCATTTAAAATTAAAGCAAGGTTTTTCACACCAATTTTTATCGGTCTCCGACAGATTCTGTGGTGTGATGGTAAAGCAAGTCAGCTCATAGCCTGGAAGAGGTAGGTTTGACTCCCGCAAAAAGACAAGTATTTGTGCACAAAATTACTTGTTGTATCTGGGTGTTTTTGGACCATGGGCCTAGTTCTTGGATCCCTAGATACATGGAATCCTAGTATATACATAAATACTGTAATTGATGTATGTGATCGTTGGAGTTTTTGTTATGTTATATACCGTTTGCTTAATAAAGGTCGTCTAAGTAACTAAACACCTGGGTGTCTACAAACTACCCTTCCAGAAACTTATTATATTTTCTATTGATAGACTTAAGTAAAACCTCTCCCTTTATTCGATATTATCGATAAAATTGGGATAGTAAATGGTCTTTGGAATAATCGAAGAACATTGTTAAATATTAATTTCTTCCTACACCATAAATTATTTAACCTTTGCTTTAAAGTCTATTTTAGTTTTTCTAAATAATATTACATATTGGTACATTTTGTTTGTGTGTATATATTAATGATAAATACCTACGCGTCTACGGAACCTTAAGTATAGCCCGACATGCACTTTTAAAGTTATTTTATTGTATATTTAAGTACTATTATTACATTTATATTATTATTAACTTAATATTATGTAATCGATCTAGCAATTTCGGTTAATATATTCTAAGTTAAACTGATTTTACATTTAACGTATTAATAGTAAAAAGTTTTAAAAACTCACCTATTCCACCAAAAAGTTCCAAACTGAACATGCATAACTTAAAACAAACTGGTCACTAAGAAATAAAAAGTCCCCATTGAAATCGGAACTCAATAAAAATATAATATCACTCAATAAAAGTCTCCATTTGAAAATAGAATGTTAACTTTTTCAAATAATAATAAGTAACGTATTATAAAATAGGTTAGTTGGTTGAACGGTGGCGCGATACGGGCGGAAGGGCTGAGACGCGCGAGATAACTGGCTACGAGTGCTACGGGTCTACGAGCCGTAGTGGTGCTACGGTGGTTTGAAGCTACGACGCAACAGGCAAGCTTGACTAAGTTGCTAAAGCTCACGATTATTCCAACGCCAAAATTTAGTTTAAATGATTAATAGTATTGAGGGTTTTATTTTAAGAAAATATATTTTCTTTTTATTTCGACCGTTGTTTTAACTAAAATATGACGAGAAAACTAGGTAATTTTTTGATGTGGCACTTAAAAGTGATGATACCATTTAGCTAACCATTGTTTACACAGACTGTGATGGGAGTTATGTATTCGCCATAGATCCTGTCAAAAACCAAACGCCAAACAGCATTTGATCTGGCCCAGTACCATGTTCATCTTGTAACCTCAATAAGTTCTTATTTTAAGATTTATATTACTCAATTAGTCAACAGCTGACTTTAAATATTAAGATAATACGTGTAATTACCTTAAAAAGAATATAAAATGGTCTCGATACTAAATATCTGCTTATAATGAAAGAAAGCTAGCACTGAATTACGCATGTTTATAGGAGGGAGGGATTATGTTTATAGGAGTGAGTGATTATGTTTATATAAGTGACTGATTATGTTTGTAGGAGTGAGTGATTATGATTATAGGAGTGAGTGAATATTATGTTTGCAGGAGTGTTTGATTATGTTTATAGGAGTGAATGATTATGTTTGTAGGAGTGAGTGATTATGTTTATATGAGTGAGTGATTATGTTTGTACGATTGAATAATTATGTTTGTAGGAGTGAGTGATTATGTTCATATGAGTGAGTGATTAGGTTAGTAGGAGTGAGTGATTATTTTGTAGAAGTTATTTATTATGTTTATAGGAGTGTAGTGTAGTGTAGTGTAGGAGGATTTATTTTTATATAAGTAAGTGATTATCTACTAAATATTTATAACTGGTAGTTTTGCGAACAGCAAACCTCGCGACCACTAACTTTTTTGCATTTAATATGTGCCTGCGAACTTAGACCTCACGATCGCGCATCTTCTTTATTTTTAGTATGTTTTTATCTTACAGTGTACAATAAAAAGTCGAACCTTCAATCTAGTCTGGAGGCCACTTGATCAATTTTAATCATTATATGAATACTTGTTCAGAATTGAGTAGCGAATTGCAGATCTCTAGATATAGGGAATGCTAGTTAGGGTCTAGGATCTATCTATGTGATTGTTGGGTGGAATTGGCTGACAAATAGCACCACGGTATACTTTCCCCCTTTTGGGGAAATAACATGGAATATAACCAGCGTCAAAAAAATCTATCATACCAATATTATAAAGGCGAAAGTTTGTATGTGCGTATGTGTGTATGTTTGTTACTCCTTCACGTTCAAACAGCTGAATGGGTTTAGATGAAATTCGGTACCAAGATAGCTTTATACACTAGATTAACATAAAGGGTTATATGGGGGTATATGTTTGCTCGCGTCCGTAGGCTTTAACCCTAGTTTCCCTACACGTGACCCCTGGGTGGTGCCAAAAGAGCAACCAAATAACTGGTGGAAGGCCTTAGCCGCCGGCTTAGTTACCACCCATTAGACAAAACCACGATGCCAAGCGACTCGTCGTGTTCCATCGTGATGTCTAATGAAGCCGTTCTGACGAGTAGATGTGGACAGTTGTGTTGGGTATGCAGACCGGTATTGGTGATGGAGATGCTTTCGCGTCGGAGACCTTGCTTCGGAGGGTAGCGGGATCCGAAGCACGGTGCTCTCTGCTGGCCGACCGCAAGTTGTAGGGGGCCCAAGTAGTAGTCTAGCCAACTACGAAAGGCTGCCCCACCGCTTGTGTAAAATCCTGAGGTTGTCCACAGGGCCAGTTGGCGACTGGAAGTGAGGAACTTGTGGGCAATTTCAGGGGGGTTCGGGCGTCCCCGCAGTCTCCGCGCAAGTTCTCCATTGGCGTAGGAGCTTCTCTATTACTGAGGGTTAGCTTCCCAATATCTCGTCCACTTCCTACTTGTCTACCTAACTCACCCAACTATGAAAAAGTCAAATAAATTGAGCAAGTTTAAACGGCAGATGCACGTCCTCACTCTTAAAGTGCACCTCACAAATATTCGTGGGCTGCACTCAAATCTGCAAGCGGTCCATCATCATCTGGAGACCAACAAACCGCACTTGCTCTTCTTGACTGAGACGCAAATAGGATGTCCATCAGACACGGCATATCTGGACTATCCAGGATTCATCTTGGAAAACCGCTTCCTTCCACGTGCTGGTATCTGCGTTTACGTCCGTGATGACATTTGCTGTTTGCGTCTCCGAAACCTTGAACATCCCCACTTTTCGGTGATTTGGGTGCTTGTAGACACCGGCATTGAGAAAATTCTCTATGCTGGTGTGTACAGATCACATAGCGGTGACCGGGAGACAACTCTTCTAATGGAGTATCTCAGTGAAACGGCAGATGTGGCTCAGCAACGCTATCCTTCGGCTCAGCTTGTTGTTCTGGGGGACTTTAATGCTCACCACCAGGAGTGGTTAGTCCCACACCGGATCACGGACCACGCTGGGAGAGAGACGCGTAAGCTCGCTTTGGCGCTCAATTTAACGCAGATTGTTAAAGAGCCAACGCGAGTGCCTGATATTGATAGCCACACTGCTAGCTGCCTCGACCTTCTGCTCACGACTGAACCAGACCGATACTCTGTGGCGGTATCCTCACCCATTGGTAGTTCCGATCACTGTCTGGTCAAGTCCGTTTCAGTATACTCCCCGCCTGACCCAAGCCCTAAGAGCAATCGGCGTGTCTGGAGATACAACTTAGCAGACTGGGACGAGATGCGACATTTCTTCGCTTCATATCCTTGGCGGCAAACGTGTTTTTCTTCTGGAGATCCGACGGTCTGCGCGAATGCGGTTACTGAGGTAGTATGTCGGGCTATGGAATATTTTATTCCATTTTCCGATAAACCCGTGACCAGCAAAGCCAGCCCATGGTTTGGAGCCGAATGTGCACGTGCTGAAGCGCAGAAGCATGCGGCATATCTGGCATGGGCTGACGCTCGAAAACGCAAGGCCTCGGACACTCGAGCTAAGAAGAAAGCCTTTAACGTTGCCGCCAAGGCCTGTAAGAAGGAATTAAGGAAGGCTCGTTTCAATCATATTGGTCGAATAGGGACTAAACTTGCTTCCTACCCAGCGGGTAGTAAGGCTTTTTGGTCCCTAGCCAAATCGGTTGAAGCGAACTTCTGTCGATCCTCACTGCCTCCATTATTGAAACCAGACGGATCGCTGGCTCACACTGCAAAAGAAAAAGCAAACTTGTTTGCCACTCTCTTTGCAGAAGCTTCGCGTTTAGATACTGCTAATGAGGTACCTCCCTGCCTTCCACAATGCGGTGTTTTCATGCCGGAAATACGCATACGTCAGAAGGAAGTACTAAAAATATTACGCAGTCTAGACGTGAACAAAGCCAGTGGTCCCGATGGTATACCTGCAATTGTACTTAAGAGCTGTGCACCCGAGTTGTCTCCCATTCTAACACGCCTATTTCGCCTCTCTCTAGACACCGGAATAGTCCCTATGAGTTGGAAGCTAGCCAACGTACAACCTGTACCTAAGAAGGGCAGTCGTGCTGATCCTGCCAACTATCGACCCATCTCAATTACCTCCATTCTCTGTAAGAGTATGGAGCGTATAATTAACAACAAGCTCTTGGCATACCTTGAAGACAATGATCTCCTCAGTGACCGGCAATACGGATTTCGCCGAAACCGGTCCACTGGGGATCTTCTCGCGTATGCCACTCACATATTGAGCGAAGCCTTAGAGATGCATGGAGAGGCACTTGCTGTATCTCTAGACGTCTCTAAGGCATTTGATCGGGTCTGGCACGACGGTCTTCTGAATAAGCTTCCATCTTACGGACTACCTGCTGGTTTGTGCACTTGGATATCAGACTTTTTGAGGGAACGATCGCTTAGAGTAGTTCTTGATGGCTGCTCTTCCGATCAATTAGCTATTAATGCTGGTGTACCTCAGGGGTCAGTTCTTTCAGCAACACTATTCTTACTCCACATCAATGATTTGCTAAAGCCCGGTACTTTTGGGTATGCAGATGATAGTACTGTTGTTGAAAGATACACATCCAGTGCCCGAGCCAGTGGTGACGATGTCCGGATTGAGAGAGAGGCTATGGTTGAGCGCATGAACCTGGCTTTGAAAGCCGTGTCCGATTGGGGCGATGCTAACTTGGTTAGGTTCAATGCTGCAAAAACACAGGCGTGTTTATTCACTGCTAAAAAGAGCCCACTCCATCTGGCTCCTTCATTCCGTGGTGTATCTGTAAGTTTAGGAAACCATCTTGAGCTTTTGGGCGTTGATCTCACGTCAAACCTAAACTTTGGATCCTACATCGAGTCCAAAGCCAAAGTAGCTTCAAAAAAACTCGGCATATTGTCCAAGGTACTTCACACCTGGACAGCTTCTAAATCTGTATCAAGCACAAGTCCGATCGTGTATGGAGTACTGCTGCCACCTGTGGGACGGGTCTGCCAAGTACCAGCTTGAGGCTCTGGACTCGATTGAACGGCGTGCCAAAAGGCTCATTGACGACGACACTTTGGTTGGTGAAAGGCTCCAGAGCCTTGCACATCGACGTAAGGTGGCAAGTCTGTCGGTTTTTTACAGATTACACCTCGGTGAATGCGCTCAAGAACTGCATGATCTAATTCTCCTATCACCATTCCACTACCGGACTACTAGACGCTCGGCTAAGCGCCATCCTTTTGTGGTCGAAATACCACCCATTCGTACCAAGCGATTTGACTCAACGTTCTTAATTAGAACGGCTAAGGAATGGAATGCCCTGCCAGCGTCTGTGTTTCCGGCGAAATATGACCCGGGCGTGTTCAAGAGAAGAGTGAATAGGTATTTACTTGGCTAGCATGCTACACCTTCGATCGCATCGTCACTTCCCATCAGGTGAGAGCGTGGTCAAATGCTAGACAAGTTTGAAGTAAAAAAAAAAAAAAAAAAAAAAAAAATATAGGCTATATTTTATCACGGAACAAAGAAATTGTCCCGTGGGATGAGCAATTAATTTAAATACTTTTTATCCGCGGGTGAAACCGCGGAGCACAATTAGTGTTCTATATATTATCAACGTTTCCTTAGAAAAATAAAAATAAAATTGAAATAGGACATTTACGCGAGTACCAACATTATGAGATACAGATAGAGAAAAGCTAAATTCGCCATTTGATGCAGAGACGTCATCGCTGGGTCAATAAACTTTATTGAATAAGGCTACAAATTACTGTTGAATGTATGTATAATGAAATTTTCAATATATATTACATTCTCAATAAAATATCGAACGAGTAAAATTATAAACGGATCGTTTACCCTTTGTACTGAATTGTTTTAGAAATTAGTCGATAAGACCAAGAACTATTAATATACTTGACTGCAAATACCGTTTCTTATTGGTAGCCATAAAGCTGCTATTTATAGCATACTTATAATCATATTTACAACGTACCGGAAATTTAGTTTACCTGTAAACAGGTACAACTTTAGGTAAAGGTAGGACTTTACTGCAAAGTTCGTCTAGGTAGGTACCACCGCTTTGCCAGTTATTCTGCCGCCAAGCAGTAGTGCGCAAGCACTGCTGTGTTCCGGTTTGAAGGGCACTGTAGCTAGTGAAATTACTGGGCAAATGAGACTTTATGATCTGATCTCACAGTTTAGTAATCTTATTACTAGATTGTGCTGATGTCTCTGGATGACGTGCGCAGTGCAGTGTCACGCGAACCTCTATACTTTAGAGTTCCGAGTGACACTGGAGCTGATATGGGTAGCCGTGTTGTTTAACATCAGGCGAACGGCTAGCTCGTCACGTCTGTCCTTAACATAAAAAAAAAAAAAAAAACAATTTCATTGTTCCGGAATTAAAAGTATCCTTAAACCACAGTAATACGACCATTTCCTCTGCAAAATTTAATCCAAATTGGTTTACCTTAACAGATTCATGCGTTTAGCTTATGGAACTGCAATATATGTTTATATCCAACTTATAGATAATAGAGAAATTGATTTCGATTAAGTTATACGAAATCCAAAACTATAGCTAATTTACCTAGCTATTTTAAAGTTGGGCGCTGTACAGGAATGTTAGACTGGCTCGATAGTTCAGTTGGTAGTAACCCTGCCTTCTGAATTGTGGGTTGTGGGTTCCATTCCCACCCAGGAAAAACATTTGTGATAAACGTAGACTAAGCGTGGACCAAAGTTAGTATTAGCTTTAAACCTAGACAAGTTAAAAACCTTATTACAAAAACAAGTTTATCGATTATCCGGGGATCGTTTATGGTCTAAAGTTAGTCCTCCGATGACCCTAGTTCAACTATGGTACTAACTCGCTAAACGAAAGAAACTAGCGCCACGGTGGTGGAAAAATGAAACTTTTAAGATTAAAAACTATTTACGCGCCATTCGTCAATGTTTGGTTATCAACCTTCTTTGTCACACGATTTTGAGGTTATTTTAGTCTTTGATAAAATATATCTACTCGGTTCAGTTTTTATATTTTGTTGCTCCATTTTTACGATATTTACCTATGTTTATTACAGTGCTGTTAGTTATAACAACAATAAACAGAAATATAAATTTTCGCGCGTTAAGCAATGCCATATTTACGTTCTGATTCTCGCAAGCCTCGTTGGTAACTATTAAAACTTAATAGTTTTATTAGTTGAAAATCATTGTAGCAAAGCTGACTTTCATGAATCTGATTATATATTCATTAAAAAATATGCCAACAATACGCTTTCCAAGGCAAACGCACGCATATTATAGACGTAAATAAAAATTCTAAATATATGAAATGTAAATAACGGAATGTGTGAATAAATGTGGTCCAAATGAACAAACTTTTTTCGTATTTAGTCTATGATCAATATTTAAAACAAGGACTATCTCTGGTATCAGCTGTCTGGTCTTCGATTAGTCAGCGTTTTGTAATCAAGTCTAACTACTTAGTACCGTAACAAACTAGGACTATTTAGTCCAGGCTTAAACCTCTACTGAGTCCACGTTTTATAATAAGACTGCATGAGTCTGTCTTTGTATAGCTAAAACTGAAAAACTTATTTTTTAGTTTCAAACTTAATGGCTGCCATTTTGAAAAATTTAACCTGAATATAAATAAAAATTCCATATAATTATTAAACCTGCTCAAAAAAGTCATGAGAACAGATTAGAAATGGAAACTGTAAAATAAACGAAACCGTGAAAATGAAAAAAACTTGTGGGCATTCACACGAAATCATTTTTACCGAACAAAAGGACAAAATGTCCATAATCTAGTATGTAGCTTAAAAAGAAAGAAAAAGGTATTTATTTGTTCAAATAAATTGTAACAAATTATTGGCCTACGGTAGGATATCCTGAGTCTAGAGAGCTAGCTCTCGCTCCTGCAGACTCAGGGTATCTTACCGTTCTTTCAGGTTCAAATATCATATATTTATAATGGCGCACAGTGTGCTGTGACGACGAGTTCACTTCTAAAGTGAATATTTCAGTGCCGGTAGCGAGTGGACCGACCTCCATCCAGCCATGAATGCAGCTCGCTGAATGGGTCCATGAATACCTGCTGAGCGGCAGTGTTGTATGACTTTAACGTTGGTATAGTCAGTAGTCATAGTTGTCACAATACACATGTTCTTACAGTAAGGCATCTAACTGGAATTTCAATTACTGAAAAAAAGCGCTTAAAGCTTCAGCGCAATTCGGAATCGAGCGCTTTTTAGTAACTCCCTTATGCTAGAACTATAGGTATCCCACGGTTCCGCCCACAATTAAAATATTTTCTCGCAGAAGTTCTTTACAATAATAAGTCGCGTTACCATTGTCAAATTTTTTTGGTTTAAATAAATGAGATGACGTGAAAAAAAATTGTTCGGACAGAGTAGCTCCTCCTATTTTTGACTTCCGTTTAAAACGGAGAGCATCAAAGTGGAGGCATTTTATATCAATGTTTAGGTTTAGTTAAGGTCTAAGACAAAAATAGTCTATTTACAATAAAGATTTTCAAAGTCAAATCTTTATTGTAAATATACTATTTTCGGCATTTTTACGAAGATCCAAACCTCTACCGAATCAGAATACTAAAAATAGTTCAAATTTACTTTCTAAGCAAAACATTATAAAATTCAAATCAACGCCAAGCCGCCCCCGCCGCCGCACGTACTCTTTGAGAATGGGCATCTATGTTGCCCGAACCCCGGTTGAGTTCGATTGTATCTCGTGAGTGTTAGTCGTGTACTAGTTGTACACGGCCAACACTCATGATAAGTAGATCATTACAAAATCCTTAATATCAAAACATAGCAAGCGTATTGTATGAAAGAAAAAAGTTCTACTACTGGCGTAAAACCATTAAAATAAATAAAAACAAAATCGTATCTGGAGCTGTGATTAGATTATTTACTGTATATATTATATATAGATGTACTATATACTGTGATAGTAGCGTAGACAGTCTTGCTTGACTAGCCGTTAATAACAGATCGGCAAGTTAAGCAACGTTCGCTCCAGTTTCTTGAACTTGATTTTAACCACCTTCAAATAAGAGGTTCTCATTTTTTTTTAAATTGTTGTTATCTGATATCTTCGTCATATTTTGTTGGCCGATTTTTTTTTTAAATCGATCAGATAATTTGAGTTAAAAATAAAATAACTAATTAAAATAATAATAAAATAAAATTATGACTTTGTTTTTGATTAATTCACATACCTACTAAGTAAGGATGATATTGTTATCGTTGCCACCTTTTACAACCGACTTCAAAAAAGGAAGAGTTTCTCAATTCGATTCAGATCAAAAAACATACAACCGTATTTTTTTATGTTAAGGGATGACATGAAGGTCTAGTCATTCCCCTGATGTTAAGCGATACGGCTGCCCATATCAGTTGCAGTGTCACTCAGAACTCTAAAATATAGAATTTCACGTGACAAAGCACTGCGCACTTCATCCTGAGTTATCACACAGTTCAGTAATAAGATTACTAACTAGACTGTGTTGTATTAGGTGATTTGGGAATTTTTTTTTTTATTTAAAAGATCATACTTTCAGATTAATCCGAAAATCGATTTAATAGTTTGGTTTTTGAAGTAAAACTTCTTTACGCATGCTTGACTTGGGGAGTAAGCTGGTGAATGCGAGGCGAAAGGAAGTTGAAGTTGGTTCACGTATATCTCTATTGCCAACATAACAAAGTGAAAAAAATTGATGATTATGTTGGTATGTAAGGTAAAATTACAATTTGCAATTGTTAAGATGGCATTAAACAAAGTAAAATTTATACCAGCCGATAGATGGAGCTAAATTAAAGTTTAGATCAGTCGTGTGTTTTAAAGCACAACTCGTTTAAAAAATACAATATATATATATTTTATAAGATATACATGATGATACTATGCAAGCGTACAGTATCACGTTAAAACGAATGAAGTCAGTTTAACCCACAGACTTAAAATCAATGGAACATTTTCGCTAATCAAACCTAAGTCCTCTATTTCACAAGTTTCAAAAATATTGTCTAGCTTTACCGATTTCAAAGAACGATTAGTCGGACTACACTACTAGACTTATACAAACACAGAGTGATGCAAGACTTGCTTGCAAGTTGCAGCGTCGTTAAACCAACACTGTAAAAGCTACCTCTGAGAAACGGAACACTCTGTATAACTAAAAGTTGTGTACAGAGTGCTCTACAACTGACAGAGCTGATTGCATCGCGTTGTCTATTCTCATTTTCCAGTGCAAATTATATTTGAGATATTATTTGTGATTTTGTTATTTTATCCATTTTGTTATGTTAGACTGGCCCGATAGCTCAGTTGGTAGTGACCCTGCCTTCTAAACTGTGGGTTGTGGGTTCGATCCCCACCCAGGACAAACATTTGTGTGATGAATATATGTGTTTGTTCTGTGTCTGGGTGTTATATTGTATTCTATGTATGTATTTATAAATAAAAAGTATCTTAGTATTGTATCAGTTATCTGGTTCCCATAACACAAGCTTTGCTTAGTTTGGGGCTAGATGGCGTTGTGTGAGATGTCCACACATATTATTATTATTATTATTCTGTTAACATTTATTGTTGCCAGATACGAAAATATTTTTAATGTTCATAAATTGATCATTGAAAAAAAATTTTTGTTATTGAATTTTAATTTAGCCAAAAAGGTTCAATTTTTTTTGGCGAATCAAAAAATGTATTTTTTCAATGATAATTTTATTAAATTATCTAATAATATTGTTCAATATATAAAAGACATTTCTAGAATTTGAATGCTCTTTAATACTTTAAACAGTAAATAAACTGTATTCGTCTTTTCTGTAGTGTAAAAAACTTATCGTTTCGTGTCTTCTCATTACTCAATAGCATTTCAAGAAGTGGTCTATCGTCAATTGGCGTCACTTTATTAAAAACTAGCGGCCCGCCTTAGTTTCGCATGGTATTCTTATATATATATTATATAGCCTATGTTCATCAGGGATAATGTAGGATTCTAATGGTGAAATATTTTTCAAATCGGTCCAGTTTTTTCAGAGCCTATTCAATGCAAACAAAAAATCTTTTTTTATATCTTATTTTTATTATAATAGGTCTTTACCTATGAAATTGCCGTATTGCAGTACAGACTTTTTCAAACAAAAAAAAGTTTTGATTGGCTATGAATTCTAAATTCAAATTAATTTTGTTTTAAAAATATGACATTCTATTTACAATATAAGTCTTTTGTTTATTGATTAGCGTTGTATTTTCATTACATTTCAACATTTTTCCTCATAATGGATACTTTGAAATTTCGTGTAATTATGGAATATGAGTTCCGTCGTGGCACCAACGCGGCACAAACGACACGTAACATCAACGACGTTTACGGAGAGAACTGTACAAACGAACGTACAACCCGTTATTGGTTTGCTCGGTTCCGTTCTGGGAATTTTGACTTGAAAAATGAACCTCGTGGTCGTCCGGAAACTTTGGTCAACAATGATGAATTAAAGGCGATTGTGGAAGCTGATGAATCTCAATCTACAGCTGAGCTGGCAGCAGCTTTTGATGTTAGCATCAAAACAATATTGGTCCATTTGCGACAGATTGGCAAGATAAAAAAGCTTGATAGATGGGTGCCCCACGAACTTAACGATCGCCAGCGCAACGTACGCGTCGAGACTTGCCTTGCGCTGCTTAACAGGCACAGAAAGGAAGGAATTTTGAACCGAATTGTTACGTGCGACGAAAAATGGATTCTTTTTGACAATCGAAAGCGCTCAGCAAGTTGGTTAGATCCTGGTTCGGTACCAAAGAAATGTGCAAAACGAAAAATGACCCATAGAAAGGTGATGGTCACAGTTTGGTGGTCTAGTGCTGGTGTGATTCATCATAGCTTTTTACAAAACGGCGAGAGCATTACTGCAGATGTGTATATTGAAGAACTGACCACAATGATGGCGAAACTCGCACGTCTGCAACCAGCTTTGGTCAATCGGTCGTCTCCACTGCTACTTCACGACAACGCGCGACCCCATACTGCACAACAGACCGTCTCTAAGCTGCATGAGTTGGGTTTGGAAGCTCTCCCTCATCCGCCATACTCACCAGATCTTGCGCCTACCGACTATTACTTTTTCCAAAATTTGGACAACTTTTAGCGGGAAAAAAATTCAATTCCCGAGAGGCAGTACAAAACGCCTTTGAAGAGTTTGTTGTCTCCCGTCCTGCTGATTTTTTCAAGAAGGGCATCCATAAACTGCCACAGCGTTGGCAAAGATGCATTGATTGCAGGGGTGATTACTTTGAATAAAAGAAATAAATAAGTTCGAAAAAAAAATACTTTAACTTTTTTCAAACAAAACGGCAATTTCATAGGTAAAGACCTAATATTAGTTTAAATATAATGAAAATACTTTGTTCCAGATTATGATAAAGTATATTGTGGTACTGGATTTGAGACTTGTACGATTCGAGATGCTGGCAACAATTAAGAAAACGCATGGAAAAAAGAAATGGAAAAAGATGAAAAATACTATAGCAGCGGAAGTAGGAGTACGGTAGGTATTAAAAATAGTAATTAAGGTAGAAAATAGTATCTTCACAGTCTTATAATGTAATTTTTTTTTTTTTAAATGTTAGTGAATTTTTTGACGAGTTGTTCACCTGATGTTCAGCGACACGGCTGCCCATAACAGAACAGTGTCACTCGGAACTCCAAAATATAAAGTTTAGTGTAACACTGCACTGCGCACATCATCCTGAGACATCAGCACAGTCTGGTAATAAGATTACTCGACTTTGAGATCAGATCATAAAGTCTCATTTGCCCAGTAATTTCACTAGCTACAGTGCCCTTCAAACCGGAACACAGTAGTGCTTACGCACTACTGCTTGGCGGCAGAATAACTGGCAAAGCGGTGGTACCTATCTAGACGACCTTAGCAGAAAAGTCCTACCATCTAGTGAATTGACGTACACATGGGTTTCTTAACCCAGTTTTCCAAAAAGATTCTTAAGTAAAAGTATTCTATGTTGATTTTGGTATTCATAATAATAATACCCAATGGTCCCACAACACTCAGATACAGAAAGGGTATTTGCGGTTTTTTTGAAAGTAAACTTTTTACGCACGCTTGCATGCAGGTGGAGGTCATCACTTACAAAAATCTGCAGGCCGCAATAAAATGGGAAGGGCTAAAGATCAAGCCCAGTGGCGTTCTTTAGGAGAGGCTTATGTCCAGCAACCAGGCTGATGATGATGATGACGCACGCTTGACTTAGGGAGTAAGCTGGTGAATGCGAGGCGAACGGAAGTTGAAGTTGGTTCACGTAGATCTCCATTGTCAATATAACAAAATTAAAAGTTTGTATTTTTATGTTGGTATGTCCGGTAAAATGATAATTTACTACTGTCAAGATGGTGACATTAATATTAGGTAAACAAACATAAAAAAAGTTATACCAGCCGATAGATGGAGCTACAGAAGTTTTACTTCAGTCGTGTGGTCTAAAGCATACTCGTTTTTTTCTGTGCATGCAGTTGTCCTTCCGCAGGAATCGAACCCGCCACCTCCGGGCTATAAGCCAACCTGCTCAACTATCACACCACAGAGGCTCTCATATACCTAACTGCGATCTACAATGTGCAAGTCTATGCCTACTTGTCACTGTTGCGCTCATTAACAAGTACTTAACATGATTGATTACATTATCGTGATTAAAATGATTAATTTTTAATCTCCTGATAGATTTATCAATGTTGTAATCTCACAAATTTTTTACCTAAAAGGCTAAGGGTATATACATTAGGATTCCGTTCATTTGAAATAACACTAATTCCATTCTGTATAAAGTATGCAATTTTGTTTGTTTTGGGTTTGGCTCCACGCTTTGTGTATTTAGCCAGTGGCAAGTAATTAGTTTCTCAAGTTGATTAATATTATATATACATGTGTCAAGTCAAGTCACAGTCCAAGTTATCAAGTCAAGTCATAGTCTAGAAGTCATACTCCTAGTAAAGTGGTGACAACTTTACCAGAAGTTTCTATGTATACCACACTCATTATACCACTTTTCCACACTCATGCCTGTAGTCCAGCACTTAATTAATAAAATGCCACCAAGTTTATAAACCAACACTAAAAATAGCACAAGTTTTGGAAAATAATATAATGCGACGACGCAACCTTTTTCGTTTTCCCGCGAAAACCTCCGTTTGCACTTGTTATTTGTGTGATGAACATCGATGTTTGTTCTGTGTCTGGGTGTTATATTGTATTCTATGTATGTATTTATAAACAAAGTATCTAAGTATTGTATCAGTTATGTGGTTCCCATAATACAAGCAAATTGCTTAGTTTGGGGCTAGATGGCGTTGTGTGAAGTGTCCACACATATTATTATTATTATTATTATTTATTATTATTATTATTGCTGCAATGTATTTGGGTATGTCACAGACGAATGCGTGCAAACTTAACCTGTCAAACTTAGTACAGACAGGCATAAAACTATTGAACCCTTATGACATTCATTTGCTAGTTCAAAATACTAGAAAATATTAATTATTGAAATTCATAGTTATATTTGAGAGTTTATTCAACAAAACCTATTTTAGGGCAAATTCTGGCAATTTTGAAAAATTATTTTTGAAGAAAAATCTAGCGTGAATGTCTTAATACGCCATTTTTCCTGAAACACAGTTAGGGCAAGCATTGCAACTAAAACGGTGCAAATATAGCTACATGTTTGAGCCTATTGCCGTTGAGACCCTGGGTCCGCGGCGATAGTAAGCTCATCGCGTTTTCCAAAGTTTATCAATGTGCCTGGTCGATGCGACGCGTAACCAAGATGCTAGCACTTATTCGGCACAACGGATCGGCATTGCAATTCAACGGGGCAATGCTGCCAGCATTTTGGGTACGCTACATATTCTTTATTATTTGTAGTAAGTTAAGCTAATAGTATATATTAGTAGTTGTTATATTACTGTAGAGTTAGTTAAAGGAATAAAGGCACATTGCCCGTTTGTTGAATATAATAGGTCTTTACCTATGAAATTGCCGTATTGCAGTACAGACTTTTTCAAACAAAAAAAAGTTTTGAATTGCTATGAATTCTAAATTCAAATTAATTTTGTTTTAAAAATATGACATTCTATTTACAATATAAGTCTTTTGTTTATTGATTAGCGTTGTATTTTCATTACATTTCAACATTTTTCCTCATAATGGATACTTTGAAATTTCGTGTAATTATGGAATATGAGTTCCGTCGTGGCACCAACGCGGCACAAACGACACGTAACATCAACGACGTTTACGGAGAGAACTGTACAAACGAACGTACAGCCCGTTATTGGTTTGCTCGGTTCCGTTCTGGGAATTTTGACTTGAAAAATGAACCTCGTGGTCGTCCGGAAACTTTGGTCAACAATGATGAATTAAAGGCGATTGTGGAAGCTGATGAATCTCAATCTACAGCTGAGCTGGCAGCAGCTTTTGATGTTAGCATCAAAACAATATTGGTCCATTTGCGACAGATTGGAAAGATAAAAAAGCTTGATAGGTGGGTGCCCCACGAACTTAACGATCGCCAGCGCAACGTACGCGTCGAGACTTGCCTTGCGCTGCTTAACAGGCACAGAAATGAAGGAATTTTGAACCGAATTGTTACGTGCGACGAAAAATGGATTCTTTTTGACAATCGAAAGCGCTCAGCAAGTTGGTTAGATCCTGGTTCGGTACCAAAGCAATGTGCAAAACGAAAAATGACCCCTAGAAAGGTGATGGTCACAGTTTGGTGGTCTAGTGCTGGTGTGATTCATCATAGCTTTTTACAAAACGGCGAGAGCATTACTGCAGATGTGTACATTGAAGAACTGACCACAATGATGGCGAAACTCGCACGTCTGCAACCAGCTTTGGTCAATCGGTCGTCTCCACTGCTACTTCACGACAACGCGCGACCCCATACTGCACAACAGACCGTCTCTAAGCTGCATGAGTTGGGTTTGGAAGCTCTCCCTCATCCGCCATACTCACCAGATCTTGCGCCTACCGACTATTACTTTTTCCAAAATTTGGACAACTTTTTAGCGGGAAAAAAATTCAATTCCCGAGAGGCAGTACAAAACGCCTTTGAAGAGTTTGTTGTCTCCCGTCCTGCTGATTTTTTCAAGAAGGGCATCCATAAACTGCCACAGCGTTGGCAAAGATGCATTGATTGCAGGGGTGATTACTTTGAATAAAAGAAATAAATAAGTTCGAAAAAAAAATACTTTAACTTTTTTCAAACAAAACGGCAATTTCATAGGTAAAGACCTAATATTAGACGGTTGCAGACGTGCGAGTTTCGCCATCATTGTGATCAGTTCTTCAATGTACACATCTACAGTAATGCTCTCTCCGTTTTGTAAAAAGCTATGATGAATCACACCAGCACTAGACCACCAAACTGTGACCATCACCTTTCTAGGGGTCATTTTTCGTTTTGCACATTGCTTTGGTACCGAACCAGGATCTAACCTACTTGCTGAGCGCTTTCGATTGTCAAAAAGAATCCATTTTTCATCGCACGTAACAATTCGGTTCAAAATTCCTTCATTTCTGTGCCTGTTAAGCAGCGCAAGGCAAGTCTCGACGCGTACGTTGCGCTGGCGATCGTTAAGTTCGTGGGGCACCCATCTATCAAGCTTTTTTATCTTGCCAATCTGTCGCAAATGGACCAATATTGTTTTGATGCTAACATCAAAAGCTGCTGCCAGCTCAACTGTAGATTGAGATTCATCAGCTTCCACAATCGCCTTTAATTCATCATTGTTCACCAAAGTTTCCGGACGACAACGAGGTTCATTTTTCAAGTCAAAATTCCCAGAACGGAACCGAGCAAACCAATAACGGGTTGTACGTTCGTTTGTACAGTTCTCTCCGTAAACGTCGTTGATGTTACGTGTCGTTTGTGCCGCGTTGGTGCCACGACGGAACTCATATTCCATAATTACACGAAATTTCAAAGTATCCATTATGAGGAAAAATGTTGAAATGTAATGAAAATACAACGCTAATCAATAAACAAAAGACTTATATTGTAAATAGAATGTCATATTTTTAAAACAAAATTAATTTGAATTTAGAATTCATAGCCAATCAAAACTTTTTTTTGTTTGAAAAAGTCTGTACTGCAATACGGCAATTTCATAGGTAAAGACCTATTATTAAAGAAATATCTGTGGACATTTCACACAGCGCCATCTAGCCCCAAACTAAGCAAAGCTTGTACTATGGGGACCGGATAACTAATACAATACTCACATACTTTTTGTTTGTAAATACATACATAGAATACAATATAACATCCAGACACAGAACTAACACCTATGTTTATCACACAAATGTTTGCCCTGGGTGGGAATCGAACCCACAACCCACAGTTCAGAAGGCAGGATTACTACCAACTGAGCTATCGGGCCAATTAATTCAGTAATTCAGTCAGTATTGTCTAATAATAATGACTATATATTGCCTATTTTTAACGTTTACTGCATTAATAAATTATTCAAAAAAATATTAAAGTTTTACTAATCATACAGGTTATCCTATTTTATCTGTTGTCTTTTTGCGATAAAAATACAGATAAATGCTATAATCGTGTATAATGCTTAATTATCATCAAAATAATCCAGTCCTTTAATATCGGTGTACAAGTAAATACATTCGGTAAGTAACGATTATAATTATAATACAAATAATAACGCCTAACAATCACATACATAGATCCTGGACCCTAACTAGGATTCCCTAGGACCCAGGAACTACAAGGACCATGGTCCCACCACACCCAGACCCAGAACAAATATTTTCACTTTTTTTTTCCTGAACAAATACTTGTTCTGCCGCGGGAATCGAACCCGCCGCCTGCGACCGCAACAGCGAGCCGACCTGTTCAACCAACACGTCACAGAGGGTTTATTATTTATAGCAGTATATATTTGTTAGTAAAAAGCAATTACTTTATCCCAATATACGCATTTTTAGTACAATCCTGTTTCATACAGGGTCAATGTTCTTTAATTTTTATGTAATACTTTAAATAATGCACTATAACCGTGATACATTTTACGGTTGCATTGAAGGCCGCTATTCGTAAAGAATAAATATTAAATATGTTGATTTGTTATTTATTATTTTTATTATAAAGGTATCTACACGTATCTGTCTCTTATTATATCGGCTTAAAACAAACAAAGCAGAGATAGATCCAATGTTTATAAAATATAAAATAATAAATAATAATAATATGTGTGGACATCTCAGACAACGCCATCTAGCCCCAAACTAAGCAAAGCTTGTGCTATGGGAACCAGATAACTGATACAATACTTAGATACTTTTTTGTTTGTAAATACATACATAGAATACAACATACATAGAGTTCTGTGTCTGGGTGTCAACCCAGACACAGAACAAACACCTATGTTCATCACACAAATGTTTGTCCTGAGTGGGAATCGAACCCACAACCCATAGTTCAGAAGGCAGGGCTACTACCAACTGAGCTATCGGGCCAGTCAATATATTATATACGTTGACTCCCATTTGGTACTCGACCGTTGGTTCCTTTTCACCATTTGGCATCCTCTGTGGTGTAGTGGTTGAGCAGGTCGGCTCATAGCCCGGAGGCAAAAGGTTCGATTCTCGTAGCAGGACAAATATTTAAACAAAAGCGCAAGTACTAGTTCTGTGTCTAGGTGTTGTGGGACCATAGTCCTCGTAGTTTCTGGATCTCTAGGCACAGGGAATCCTAGTTAGGGTCCAGGATATATGTATGTGATCGTTGTGCGTTATTATTGTTATTAATTCAACAGACAACTTCTCTAGTGCCAATAGCTGTGTGTACATCGCATGATCCATCGGTGCATCGTTGCGAATTGCCATTGCGAAAAGATGTCCCGGATAAAGGGAAGGAAAGACGTGATTTCCGTTGAAGATTAAATTTTTTCCTTTGCATTAGAAAATTGTTATATTTGTCGTATGAATAATTTCTTGCTATAATAGCACTTTTGATAGATTGGGCAACGTCGTCTAACTTCGACAAGTGGATTTCTACCTTATCATTTTGTTATCAAGACGTCTAACTATACCTATAGCTCACGCCGATAGTCCTTATCTCCATGAGACTTAAAAACCCCGAGAGATAACACAAATGGCACACTGTTTTGATACCTAATATTTTAAGAAAAGTATTTATTTAAAATATTTTGCGTAGAATCACAACTTTTTGTAGCGGAAAAGGGTGAGTAATTAAGATTTAATGAGATTAAGTAACAACCCTTATAATTAATGAAGCTAATTGCGTAACAAAATTTACATCAAAAGTTTAAGGGAATCATAATTCAAACACATTTTTGCGTAAATTAATGGCAAAGGCAAGAAACGCTGTTATATAATACTAGCTGCGCCCCACGGTTTTACCCGCGGATAAAAATAGCCTATGTGTTAATCCGCTATGTGAGCTATCTATATTCCAAATTTCATCCAAATCCGTCCAGCCGAATCAGCGTGAAAGAGTTAAAAACCCCCATACATACAAACTTTCGCGTTTATAATATTAGTAGAATTCAAAGAGGTAAACTTACCTATATTCTGAAGAAAACGTAATTTCTTAACTAAATACTAAACTAGCAATAAAGTAAAAAAATATAATCATGGGGAAAATGAGATTATTCAAATCAAAAATAAAATTCAAACCCATTTTAAATCAAGCTCAATCTCAAGTTAAATCTAATCAAATTCAAATAAAATTCAAAATCCATCATCAGATTCATTTAAATTTTATCCTTTACAGTAAAATGGGACTGTAAACAAGTCTAGACATCGATCTGTTAAGCTTAAATCCAATTTGGAAAATAACTGTTTTATACAAACAATCGAACCACATTGTACTGAAATAAAACGGTCTCAACGATTATATAGGTCTTTACCTATGAAATTGCCGTTTTGTTTAAAAAAAGTTAGAGTATTTTTTTTCGAACTTATTTATTTCTTTTATTCAAAGTAATCACCCCTGCAATCAATGCATCTTTGCCAACGCTGTGGCAGTTTATGGATGCCTTTCTTGAAAAAATCAGCAGGATGGGAGACAACAAACTCTTCAAAGGCGTTTTGTACTGCCTCTCGGGAATTGAATTTTTTTCCCGCTAAAAAGTTGTCCAAATTTTGGAAAAAGTAATAGTCGGTAGGCGCAAGATCTGGTGAGTATGTCGGATGAGGGAGAGCTTCCAAACCCAACTCATGCAGCTTAGAGACGGTCTGTTGTGCAGTATGGGGTCGCGCGTTGTCGTGAAGTAGCAGTGGAGACGACCGATTGACCAAAGCTGGTTGCAGACGTGCAGATTTCGCCATCATTGTGGTCAGTTCTTCAATGTACACATCTGCAGTAATGCTCTCGCCGTTTTGTAAAAAGCTATGATGAATCACACCAGCACTAGACCACCAAACTGTGACCATCACCTTTCTAGGGGTCATTTTTCGTTTTGCACATTGCTTTGGTACCGAACCAGGATCTAACCAACTTGCTGAGCGCTTTCGATTGTCAAAAAGAATCCATTCTTCGTCGCACGTAACAATTTGGTTCAAAATTCCTTCCTTTCTGTGCCTGTTAAGCAGCGCAAGGCAAGTCTCGACGCGTACGTTGCGCTGGCGATCGTTAAGTTCGTGGGGCACCCATCTATCAAGCTTTTTTATCTTGCCAATCTGTCGCAAATGGACCAATATTGTTTTGATGCTAACTTCAAAAGCTGCTGCCAGCTCAGCTGTAGATTGAGATTCATCAGCTTCCACAATCGCCTTTAATTCATCATTGTTGACCAAAGTTTCCGGACGACCACGAGGTTCATTTTTCAAGTCTAAATTCCCAGAACGGAACCGAGCAAACCAATAACGGGTTGTACGTTCGTTTGTACAGTTCTCTCCGTAAACGTCGTTGATGTTACGTGTCGTTTGTGCCGCGTTGGTGCCACGACGGAACTCATATTCCATAATTACACGAAATTTCAAAGTATCCATTATGAGGAAAAATGTTGAAATGTAATGAAAATACAACGCTAATCAATAAACAAAAGACTTATATTGTAAATAGAATGTCATATTTTTAAAACAAAATTAATTTGAATTTAGAATTCATAGCCATTCAATACTTTTTTTTTGTTTGAAAAAGTCTGTACTGCAATACGGCAATTTCATAGGTAAAGACCTATTATAAATATATATAACTCAAAGATGACTGACTGACTGACTGACATAGTGATATATCAACGCACAGCCCAAACCACTGGACGGATCGGGCTGAAATTTGGCATGCAGATAGATGTTATAACGTAGGCATCCGCTAAGAAAGGATTTTTCGAAATTCCACCCTTAAGAGGGTAAAATGGGTGGTTGAATTATTTTCCCATAAGCCACGACGCGGGCAAAGCTGCGGGCAGGAGCTCGTTATAAATAAGAGTAAAAACTTCAAAAATGTTAACCACAGTCAAACGTACATTAATTTAACCACCGACCCGCGCTAATGCTCGTTTGTGGCTGCTTTGAAGTCCCCAGAACTTTTTCCACTGGAAAATCCGAGCTCAACGTCGCTCACGATATTTGAACCGGAATTCGCGTCTACCGGACAAAGATCAACAAAACCTTTCAACAGCACAAGAAACGATAAAATTTGAAGAGTACCTAATCGAAACTTTATTAGCATCATATTAGAGTTCTGTTTACTGGTTTCATAGAATCCAAGTTGTTTTTCTTTAAGGCTTGTTTTATTTGATTGTTTTTTAATAACGGAAACGGGGCCGGGAAGTTAACGTTTTTTTTGTGTTGTCAGCTATTTCACGGAAAAAGACATAGAAGAAACCACAATTGAAGGGGTGAGAACAAAAACGGTTTAACTGATTTTTTTTTTTTCACAAAATGACTTATTGGTGTCGTTGTATTCAGAGTGAAATTATCTACATAATACATTTTCAAAATACCGAAATGAGGCTAAAATCTCGAGATTGTCAGTCTAAAAACGGTTTAACTGACACAGGAATACAGTTCGCTTAGCATAAAAACATTATTATATTTATTACACTATATTATATTTTTATAGTAATTGTACGAACTAGTACTATATTTTGTGTTTTAAAATAGTATTAATACATTTTAAAGCAACTGAAACTTACATAAAACTTTTCTATTACTTAATACGCACTCTACACTAAAATGACGCCGTTGAAGTTTAAAGTCAATTTGACAGTTAAACCCTTTTTATTCTCAACCCTTCAATTGTTTTATAGGTACTTGATGGATATTCTGCGATTACTAAAAAGTACATTAAAAAGAATTATTGCTAACATAACAATAATATTTATAACAATAACACCAAGTGTCACATGTACGAGTACATAAATCCTGGACCCTAATTAGATTCCTGTATTTAGGGACCTAGGAGCTACGAGGACCGTGGCCCCACAACACTTATACACAGAACAAGTATTTGCACTTTTTATGTGCCCAAAGACTGGTACTGTCATGAGAATCGAACTCGCCGCCACCGGGTATGAGCCGACCTGCTCAACCACCATACCACAGAGGCTGTATTAGAAATATATCATAGAGAACATAACCTGTGGGTAATGTTGATCATTCAATCAAAAGCTGAAAACAATTAATTGGGTATTAACGTAATTATACTAAAGGTTTTCTAAACGAAATGAAATTCTGTCTTAATGAAATGTTCAATTAACTACTATTTATTTCAAAGTGTTTTTAATATCCTGGAACAAAATTTTATGGAATTAAAAATTGGAAAAATTTCGCGGAAAATGTTCAATTTCGGAATAAAATACGGCCTTATTCGTATAGTTTTTTTAAAATGATTTTTTTGATAAAAATACCAAATCAGTTGAATGGATAATGAAAATGTTAGGAGTTTCCATTGTATTCTATTACTAGTTGCGCCCGGCAGTTTCACCCGCGGATAAAAAGTATTTTGATTATTTGCTCATCCCACGGGAAAATTCGACTTTACGGGATAAAATGTAGCCTATATGTTAAATTAATAGCCTATATGTTAAGTTAATCCAGCGTATATCTCGATACCGAATTTCATCCAAATCCATTCAGCCGTTTGAGCGTGAAGGAGTAACAAACATACACACATACACACATACAAATTTTCACCATTATAATATTAGTGTGATAAAATTTCTTTTTCTTTTCAGAGATGTATTTACTGGTATGCCTGGCCTTTCTTGGCACCACCCTGGGTATCCCAGTGACCACCAATGAAGTCACCAGAGACTTGGGTGCCCTCTACGTCCTCCCCGAAGATACCTTTCCCACCTTCTACGATGTCAGACTCTTCCTTAACCCAAGAAATACAGATTACTTCTTTGGAAACGTGACCATAAGAATCCTTTCTAACCTCGTCACGGACACTATTGTGCTTCAAGCTATGGAAATGAGTATTGACGATATCCAAGTATACACTGAAAGAGATTCTGTTAACGATTTGTTCTCGAATTTCACTTTGGCTGAAGGCGATACCCATTTCCTAACGATAAGGCTGTCGGAGCCCCTTCAACCGCTCCAGCCGTATATTGTACATATCAACTATGTTGCACAGTACGCTCCTAATATGTTCGGTGTCTATGTCTCGACTTATGTAGAGAATGGAGTTACTGTGTGAGTATGATTGATTTATTTTTCGGAGAAATTTAGACTTTTTTTTGAGGGGGAAATGCCCTTGCATTTCCCTGCATAGATATGTGGGACTCGAACCCACTTAAACCCCCCCGTGAGCCCTCGTCCGCTGTACCGGGGCGAGAAGGGGTCGCGACTGCAGTCCAGCCAACTCGCCCCTAGTAAGAAATTTAGACCTTATCTGAATGTAATTCAATGTTTTTAATCAAAAGGTTTATAACCAAACACACGGTAAATACTACTGCTATCTGTTTGATCCATAGTTATAGCGGTTCGCTCATAGATATACTTAAAAGAGGAAGAATGAGCTAAGATTTTTTTTTTACTTCATACTTGTCTAGTATTTGACCACGCTCTCACCTGATGGGAAGTGATAAACGATCGAAGGTGTAGCATGCTAGCCAAGTAAATACCTATTCATTCTTCTCTTGCACACACCCGGGTCAAATTCCGCCGGAAACACAGACGCTGGCAGGGCATTCCATTCCTTAGCTGTTCTAATTAAGAACGTTGAGTCAAATCGCTTGGTACGAATGGGTGGTATTTCGACTACGAAACGATGGCGTTTAATTGAGCGTCTGGTAGTCCGGTAGTGGAATAGTGATGGGGGAATGAGATCATGCAGTTCTTGTGCGCATTCACAGTGGTGTAATCTGTAAAAGACCGATAGGCTTGCCACTTTACGTCGATGTCTTAGGCTCTGGAGCACCAACCAAAGTGTCATCATCACTGAGGTTTTTGGCACGCCGTTCAATCGCGTCAAGAACCTCAAGCTGGTACTTGGCAGACCCATCCCACGGGTGGCAGCAGTACTCCATACACGATTGGACCTATGCTTGATAGAGGTTTAGAAGCTGTCCAGATGTTAAGTACCGTCTAACCTTGGACAAAATGCCGTGTTAATAATTGTTGCCGTATATATGTTTTTCTACTGTCTTACACGTTATTGTCTTCCAGACCGCTTATTACCTCTCAGCTCCAACCGACCTTCGCTCGCCGTGCTTTCCCATGCTACGATGAACCCGCTAAGAAGGCCATCTTTAGGACCACCATTTACGCGCCTGAGGAATTCAACGTAATCAGAAGTAACACAGTGATCAGGAACGATACATTGCAGTAAGTGATTTTAATAAATACGTTAATTCATGAGACATATTATTATTAGAAGATGCTGTGAAATTTACCAGTGTTATATAGTTATTGCCCATTAAATCTTATAATTAAATCTTTTACATTAAGGATTTCGTTGGATTAAGACCATAATGTCATCTAAGAGCTATATATAATGTTAAAGAAAAACAATATGAAGAATCTGACAAATCTGAAACCAGAAATTTCAAAGGCATTGTTGCAGCAATGCAATGATATACGCAAGTCAAAGCCCAAGACTAATATAGCTGATGATGATAATGATGATGAACTTGAGAAAACAGAAAAGTCATATTGGGCATAAATAAATAGCGCCCAACGATCACATACATATATCCTGGACCCTAACTAGGATTCCCTGTGTCTAGGGACCCAGGAACTACGATGGCCATGGCTCCAAAGCATCCAACCACCGAACAAGTATTTGCACTTTTTTATGCACAAATACTTGTCCTGCCGCGGGAATCGAACCCCTTGCCAACCGGTTATGAGCCAACCTGCACAACTACTACGCCACAAAGGCTGTGATTTAAATGTGCTTATTTTACAGAGACAATGTCCCTGGCTGGGTGAAGCATGAGTTTGAAGACACACTAGTGATGTCCACATATCTCCTTGCGTACTTAGTATCCAACTTCCGATACATCAGTAACGAAAACAACCCTATCTACCACATTCCGTTTAGAGTGTACTCCAGACCTGGTAAGAATTAAAACTGTTTATATCTCGGTATCTACTTTTTCTAGGTTAAGCTTCTTCAGGCAATTCTAATGACCAAATATTAATAATATTTTGCATTATGAATCATAGTTTACAGTTAGTTAGTTATTTATTCATCTTTAGACATATAACATGTAATAAGTTAGTCACAACATTGTTTTACTGTAAAATAATTAGGTACACACAGGAATGTATACTAAAATACAACAAAAGAGACAATATCATAACAGTAAGTATCTGCAATAGCGTCGTCAAAAAAGCTGCAAATAATTTTAGTAATATAACAATAAAATGTAGGTATATATACAATTTGGTAAATAATGGGAAGGAGAATAATGGGCACGTTGCCTACTGGTAGTGGTTTGTTTGATTAAGTTCCCTTTTTATTGTTTTATGTTTATTAAATAATCTTATAATAATTACGTAAAAAAAAAGAAATAAAAAATTTGGTAAATAAATTCAGATTTACAGTCAAATGGTTGAAATATATAATATATAATTTACTAGGTGGTAGGACTTTACTGCAAAGTTCGTCTAGGTAGGTACCACCCCTTTCCCAGTTATTCTGCCGCCAAGCAGTAGTGCGCGAGCACTGCTTTGTTCCGGTTTGAAGGGCACTATAGCTAGTGAAATTACTGGGCAAATGAGACTTTATGATCTGATCTCACAGTTTAGTAATCTTATTACTAGATTGTGCTGATGTCTCAGGATGACGTGCGCAGTGCAGTGTCACGCAAAACTATACTTTACAGTTCCGAGTGATACTGCAGCTGATATGGGCCGCCGTGTCGTTGAACATCAGGCGAACGGCTAGCTCGTCACGTCATACCTTAACATAAAAAATAATATATATTTCCGTCGGAAATAGCCTCTGTAATACTATAATAACTTTTTTATATTAGACAGAAAATATTGCTAATGTTTATCCAACAGGCACACAAGACTTTGCTGACTTTGCATTGGACTTTGGCCAAAAGAACATGGTGAAACTGGAAGAGTATACAGAATTTCCTTACCTGTTCCCTAAAATGGACAAGGCTGCTGTACCTGACTTTGCTGCTGGAGCTATGGAAAACTGGGGTCTAGTTATATACAGGTCAGTTTGAATGAAAATGGTTGTAGGTATTTAAATAGAACCCGTTTATTATTCAGGCTGTCATTTACAACATTTAATCTTATTTTTATTTGACTGGCCCGATAGGTCGTAACCCTGCCTTCTGAACTGTGGGTTGTGGGTTCAATTCCCATCCATGATAAGCATTTGTTTGATGAACACCGATGTTTGTTCCGTGTCTGGGTCTTATATTGTATTCTATGTATGTATTTACAAACAAAAAAGTATCTAAGTATTGTATCAATTATCTCCTTCCCATAAAAAAAAACTTTGCTTAGTTTGGAGCTAGATGGCGCTGTGTGAAATGTCCACAGATACTTATTTATTTCACCTGATGATAAGTGACAATTATGGCCGATGTCGGAGCCAAGCCTGGATTTGGAACTAACTCTCGAGTGAGTCTGCCAAAACGCTAGGTGGTAGAACTTTTCTGCAAAATTCGTCTAGGTAGGTACTATCGCTTTGCCAGTTATTCTGCCGCCAAGTAGTAGTGCGCAAGTACTACTGTATTACGGTTTCACGGTTACGGTTACGGTTGTGTGTGTGGTTACGGTGGTGTATTACGGTGAAAATTACTGGGTAATGGAGACTTTTAACAGTTTAGTAATCTTATTACCAGACTGCTGATGTCTCAGATAGATGTGCGCAGTGCAGTATGACGCGAAACTTCATGATTTACAGTCCCAAGTGACACTATTCTGTTACGGGCAGCCGTATCAGTTAACACCAGGTGACTAGCTCGTCAAATCAGTCATTCTCATAAAAAAAAACGGACCATAAAGTGCTTGCGGTAGATTTTTTACTAGAGAGTGTTATTGAGCCGGCCTAACGTTTCTCTACCATCATTTTTATCTGCTTCAATTTCGATGGTACACTTTGAAATGTTGCAGCATGAATTTCCTTTCAAGAAATAACCCATTTCGTGAAAATAAATATTAAAAACACAAAACAAATTCCGATGTACCACATTCTTACGACATCTACATCTTATCACGTTTCGATAAAGTTGTGATAACCAATATCAAATGATTGAAGTACTTCTACCAATCGAATATCTAATCAAGTCTAATCCTTTAAATTTTTCTCATGTTTATCCGATTAGTCAAGATATTATGCAATAATCTACACTCGCACGAGCTAAAAATCCGGGTAGTTATCAAATTATATCTCCGAAACTAACAGCATAATGAAATAAACCCGGATTTATAGAAAGCTATGGTGCATTTTTTTTTAAGGTTCAAATTGTGTTTTCGAAGTAATACTTCTTTACGCACGCTTAACTTGGGGGAGTAAGCTGGTGAATGCGCGGCGAACGGAAGTTGAAGTTGTTTCACGTAGATCTCAATTGTCAACATAACAAAGTTAAAAATTTGTATTATTATGTTGGCATGTCCAGTAAAATGACAATTAACTGGCCTGATTGGTAGTATTCCTGGCTTCTGAACTGTAGGTTGTGGGTTTGAATCCCACGCAGGACAAACACATGTGTGATGAACATAGATGTTTTTTCTGTGTCTGGGTGTAATATTGTATTCTATGTATGTATTTACAAACAAAAAAAGTATATAAGTATTCTATCATCTGGTACCCATGGTACGAGCTTTGCTTAGTTTGGGACTAGATGGTGCTGTGTAAAATTTGCCACATCTATATATAATTATATATATAAAAACTTCGTGTCGGAAATTTTTAATAAAAATATTTTGGAGATCAGAAATTTTTTATATAAATGTTTCAGAGGAGAATGCCTCTTAAATGGCGAAACCGATTTTGATGAATTTTATATTCACAATTGGTAGATATGAGAATAGGTTATTATCTATTTTTCATCATCATCATAGTTTTTCATCACCACGCGGGTGAAACCGCGGGACGTATATAATGATTAGACTAGATGGTGTTGTGCGAAATGCTGAACGGCCTAGCTGATTCTTCTTTACGCATCGGTCTACGGATGAACTTGGATAAAACCAAGGTCATGTTCAACGAGCACGTTGTTCCGGGACCGATTGCCATAAATGGAGTAGCTCTTGAAGTTGTTAGGAAGTACGTTTACCTAGGGCAGACGCTCCAACTAGGTAAAAACAATCTCGAGAGTGAAGCCAAAAGAAGGATACAGCTGGGCTGGGCAGCATTTGGGAAGCTTCGTCGAGTCTTCTCATCGCCCATACCGCAGAGTCTTAAGACGAAAGTCTTCAACCAGTGCGTCCTACCAGTCATGACCTACGGAGCCGAAACGTGGACACTCACGGTAGGACTAGTCCATCAATTCAAGGTCGCTCAGCGAGCTATGGAAAGAGCTATGTTAGGGGTATCTCTGCGGGATCGAATCCGAAACGAAGTCATTCGCCAGAGAACTAAAGTTACCGACATAGCTCAGCGAATTAGCAAGCTGAAGTGGCAATGGGCTGGTCATATCTGCCGAAGAACCGATAACCGTTGGGGTCGACGTGTTCTGGAGTGGAGACCGCGAATCGGCAGACGTAGTGTAGGACGACCTGTGGCAAGGTGGAGCGATGACATACGCAAGGTAGCTGGCAGTACCTGGAGAAATAGAGCCGAAGACCGGGCTCAGTGGCGTGCCTTGGGAGAGGCTTATGTCCAGCAGTGGACTAATATAAACTGATGATGATGATGATGCGTTGTGCGAGATGTCCACACATATTATTATTATATTATTATAAATATGTATTATATTTTGTAGTTATAAAAGGTAACATACTTACTCTTAGTAAAAGCTTCGAACAGGAGTTTTGGCCGGAAAACGAAAAAGATCGTGTCGCCGCATTGTATTATTTTCCAAAACTTGTGTTATTTTCAGTGTTAGTGCATAAAATTGGTGGCATTTTATTCGTTAAGTGCTGAATTACAGGCATGAGTGTGGGAAAGTGGTATAATGATGGTGAAACGTTTCTTTTCGTATTGTTTTCAAAACTCCATGGAAGCTTCTGGTAAAGTTGCCACCACTATACTAGGAGTATGACTTGACTAGACTAGATTATGACGCAACTTGATGATTTGGACTGTGACTTGACTTGACACATTATATTACAGTAATTAACTTGATAAATTATCAATTACTTGACACTGGCTAAATACACAAAACAAAAAAAAAGTTCGAACAATGTTTAGGAGTTCCGTGTTGGTGTCGTCCAAATTAATCACAAAGTAACGCTCAAAAAAGGCATAAAATCCCTTCCCTATTAGACATAAAAAGGCAAAGCTGAGAAATTTATGATAAGTCATAAACACACTTATTTATGAGCTCTTATCGTGTATCAATACGAGTGTTCAACGTTAAGCAAGGCCGTAAATATTTCTGTAAGTCGCCGAAAGAATTCATGGTTTCAATGATAAATCGTTTTCGTTGCGTATTTCGTACACAGTAGCTGAGGTTTTATTTTTCGTACATACGGTTACAGATAGCTCTTATGCAGCTTTTTTCAGACGATGTAAAAGTTTTGATAATATTACATCTGTGGTATGGTGGTTGAGCAAGTTGGCTCATAGCCCGGAGGCAGCGGGTACGATTCCTGCGGCAGACTAAGTATTTGTGCACAGAAAAACAAAGCGCAAATACTTGTTCTGAGTCCGGGTGCTGTGGGGCCATGGTCCTCGTAGTTCCTGCGTCCCTAGACACAGAGAATCCTAGTAAGGGTCCAGGATCTATGCATTTTATCGTTTGACGTTATTATTATTATATTTATTACTAAAGTGTGAGAAGATTACTATTAGAAGTTACTATTTAGATAAACTCTTTGTTGATAATGAATGAAGAACCAAGATGACGAAATAAAAAAACAGGAAAGCTGATAATTAGAATACAATGGGCGGTCTTATCGCTAAAAAGCAATCTCTTCCAGACAACTTTTAGATAGAATTGAATAAATTGTCATATCATAAAATGTCATAAAAAATCTATAAATTATAATTTTGAACAGTTAATATTTTATTAGATGACTAGATATTTACAGGAAACCTCTCATTTAACTACGCGTTTTGATTAAATGGATTAATGCATCGACTAAAAAGAAACAAGTAAAGATCATGAATTCGTTTTAGTTTTATCAATAGTTGGTTATCACTGCACTTTCTGCAATCAAAAACATTCTACAGAAAAATCAGCGCTGGATGACTTCGACAGCCAGCAATATGCTGAGCCGACGCCCATTCGATACTTGCTTTTTGTATTATTTTTTATTCGTTATATATATAGACTGACGGGTTGTGCGTAGGTTGCAACCTATGTAACTATAGTCCTTCAGCAAGCGCACCGGGCCGTGTCCGGCGCAAAAATGATCGTAGTACACCGAGCGCTCCATTTATATAGCCAGATGGGTGGGACAGCGATGACAGTTGCCGGTGTTGCCACTGTAATAAATTTAAATGCTACACATGGTAAATTACGGTACTGCCCGCTTCGCATAGAGTTTATAACTGGACGTTGCCGCCGTCATATATATATTTTGTATATTAATATAACCTGTTTTGTAGAAAAATATTGAATAAATGTCTTTCTATTCTATTCAATCAACTATTATCTAACAGTGATCCTATTTACAGTTAGCGCTTTTCACCACACGTCTACTTATCAATTGGCTGATTCACAGAAAATAGACAACATTTTACTAAGCGCTTAAACAAAACGAGCTCCTTAATTAATTAGCCTTGTGTTGAGAAATTACAGCGCTGAGCGCTTCGAGCGCTGCTAGCCGTGATAAAGGTCCGGTGTCAAAAGGAAACATACAGACATTCATATTTTATGCTAATAACTTGGTACAAGTTTAACAAAGGAGCTTTCAATAAATGTTTTAGCTTTGTAGTTTCAGAGTGAATGTGAATATTCCGTGTGACTAGGAACTATAATTGGTAGTTTTTTTATGTTAAGGAATGACGTGACGAGCTAGCCGTTCGCCTGATGTTAAACGACACGCCTGCCCATATCAGCTGCAGTGTTACTCGGAACTCTAAAGTATAGAGTTTCGCGTGACACTGCACTGCGCACGTCATCCTGAGAAATCAGCACAATCTAGTAATAAGATTACTAAACTGTGAAATCAGATCATAAAGTCTCATTTGCCCAGTAATTTCACTAGCTACAGTGCCCTCCAAACCGGAACACAGCAGTGCTTGCGCACTACTGCTTTGCTGCAGAATAACTGGCAAAGCGGTGGTACCTACCTAGACGAACTTTGCAGTAAAGTCCTACCACCTAGTAAAAAAAAAGTAGTAGAGTGGATGTTTGCCTCATCTCTCTCTCTCTCACACTATCTCTCCATGGCTTTGATCAGTCCATTTAGTGCGACTTATAAGGTTGAATTCAATTTATTGAAAAAAAATAATATTCTATATTATAATATATATATTTCCTATATATAGTAAGATATTAGTATAAAATTAAAATTAAAAACAATGCAGTAGCAAAACTTAACCTAAGACTTCGCTACTACGTCACTAGTTAGTAGCATTTTAGCCTAGAGCTCAAAATGCTGGCATTATTGCCCCGTTGAATGGCAATGCTTTGGATCAAAAAGTAACGAATTTCGGCAGTTAATAATGCATATTGAGCTAAAGTGGGAGACATAATCGGCTAGTGATTGCTTCGTAGAACGTTATCTCTGTCACTCGGAGCACTAAAGTGACAAAACGTCTAAAATGTTCCGAGTTACAGAGACTACGCTGTAAAATGCTGACACTAGCCGACTTTAACTCTACTTTCTCTCTTTAACTCGGTATGTATTATTTACTGCCGGAATTTGTTGTCCTTCTATAGCTTGATATGATAGTATTCTTTTGTTTCGTTTCAGTATTTTAGACTCTTCTAGGAGATTCATAGCTAACCCATTCATTACTTAAATGTACCAACATTTTTCACAGAATTTAAAAATTTGATATGCTATTATTTGACATTGGCAAAACTGTGTTTATCTCTCCACAAAGGCCAAAATTTAAAAAGGGTCAAAAATAACCAAGAATTGAAATTGATATGCTTTATCACACGAATATTATAAAGGCGAAAGTTTGTATGTGTGTATGTGTGTATGTGTATACACACATACACACATACAAACTTTATACACATACATTAACATACGTTTGTTACTCCTTCACGCTCAAACAGCTGAATGGATTTGGATAAAATTCGGCACCAAGATAGCTTATACACTGGATTAACATATAGGTTACATTTTATTCCGTGAAATTCCGTGAAAAAGTGACATGCTCCCGTGGGATGAGCAAATTATTAAAATACTTTTTATACGCGGGTGAAATCTGAAAAAAATAAGACTTTTTCTAATAGACTTTTCCATTAACAGAGAAGCAGCACTCTTGGTCCAAGATGGCGTCACCACCACCAATGTGAAACAAAACATCGGGCGCATCATTTGCCACGAGAACGTGCACCAGTGGTTCGGCAACGAAGTCAGCCCACTCTCCTGGACTTACACCTGGCTGAACGAAGGCTTTGCCAACTTCTTCGAGAACTATGCTACTCATCTTGTAAGTTTCATTACCTCCACAGTAATAATAATAATAATATGTGTGGACATCTCACACAACGCCATCTTGCGCCAAACTAAGCAAAGCTTGTATTATGGTAACCAGATAACTGATACAATACTATACTTTTTGTTTGTAAATACATACATAGAATACAATATAACACCCAGACACAGAACGAACATCGATGTGAACATCGAATCTACACAAATATTTGTCCTGGGTGGGCATCGAACCCACAACCCACAGTCCAGATGGCAGGGTTACTGCCAACTGAGCTATCGGGCCAGTCAATATTTGTTTTGGGCGGGGATCGAAAATACATACATATAATATAATATTGCACCCAGACACAGAACAAACACCTATGTTCATCACCCAAATGTTTGTCCTGGCTGGGAATCGAACCCACAACCCACAGTTCAGAAGGTAGGTTTAATACCAACTAAGCTACTAAGAACTGTAAAACAGAGAAAACAGTTTTGAAAGAATACTACTTACAACTTTGAAAAAATCGAAGTAGTGGAGGGTGGCTTTGTCACAAAGCTTTCCCTTTATTTCCTTTAAATTGCAGGTGTCTTTACAACTAAAAATAATGAGTTTTCTATTCCCAGGTACTTCCAGAATGGCGCATGATGGATCAGTTCGTGATCGCTCTGCAGAACGTGTTCCAATCCGACGCAGTTCTTAGCATCAACCCTATGACGCATCCAGTGTTCACGCCTTCCCAGATCTTGGGCACTTTCAACGCGGTCGCTTATCAGAAATGTAATGTGCAATTATTATTGATACACACTTTTGTTTTATGTATTTAATTTATTGACCGAGTGATGACTTCAATTTTCAATTTTTAATTATCTTTGTTGCTCATCAAATTACAATACTTATTGAACATTTCTAGTGTCCGTATAAATTGAAGGGGTGAGAATAAAAAGGATTTAACTGATTTTTTTTTGACAAAATGACTTATGGGTATCGTTGGATTCAACGTGAAATTATCTTCAATAATACATTCTCAAAATACCGAAATGAGGCTTAAATCTCGAGATTTTGAGTCTAAAAATGGTTTATCTGTCACAGGAATACAGTTTGCTTAGCATAAAAACATTACGATATTTATTTTTATAGTAATAGTAAAACTGAATATAATAATTAAATATGTTTATATTTTTATCTGTCCCATACAATAAAGTTTTTTCACACTTGACAATCTTGTTGATGTCTTATTGTCGCTTAGCAACACCGTCACTTCAGCCCATAGATGTTTCGTGCAAAGAGATTGTAACTCGCAACACCAACGAGCTTTAATACTCCGCCTCACGAAATATTTAAACTAAGTTAATCTTAGTCCTAAGTTTTATAAACTTTGGAGCAGGCAAAGCTTTTGTCAAAAAATCTGCCTCCATGTCTTCTGTAGGACGGTATTTGACATCTACGTGTCCATGCTTCATTGCATCTCTAATGAAATGTTCCCTGATGCTAATATGTTTTGACTTGGTGCTTATAATTGGGTTCTTAACCAATTTATGAGCTGCTTGATTATCATTATAGATATCAATTACGCCTGCTTTTATGTTTAGCTCATTCAGTAGGTTCTTTTGGTATATGGCTTCTTTTGACGCTTCTGTTAATGCCATATACTCCGCCTCAGCTGTGCTTAGTGCAACTGTGCGTTGCTTCTTGCATTCCCAATTTACCGGCGTTCCACCATACGTGAAAATATATCCCGTCACTGATCGACGATCTATTGGACAGGTAGCCCAGTCAGCATCAGCTGCTCCTTCAAGCTTTATGTTGTCATTTCTTTTTATGTAAGTCAGGCCTAAGTCCTTTGTTCCTTGTAAATATCGTAGAACCCTTTTCGCTGCTCTAAAATGTTCAGCTGTATAGCAATTATTGAATTGGCTAAGATGACTAACCGCAAACATAATGTCCGGTCGTGTAGCAACCGCTAAGTACATCAGTGTGCCAATCAGGTTCTGATAAGGTATATCCTTTTCTTTAGTTGGACTTGTGCCTTTTTCCAATTTAAGACCTGTCTCCATTGGCGTAGATACTGGTTTGCAATCTTTGCATCCAAATTTTTCTAAAGTTGTCTCGATATATTTTGTTTGCTTTAAAACCATTTGTTTTTCATCTCGCTCGAAGGTTATACCAAGACAGTAACTTATGTCTCCCATGTCTCGCATTTCAAATTTTTTCATGATTTGTCTTTTTATATCGTCAATTTTTTCTTGCGATTTACATGCGATAATTATGTCATCTACATATATGCTAACAATAACTGAATCTCCGCCTTTCGCAGATATGTACATGCAAGGGTCAACTTTCGTAGGTGTAAAACCTATTGATTTTAATTCGGCATCTAGTTTCATATACCATTGCCGTCCGGATTGTTTCAGTCCGTAAACTGCTTTATTCAGTTTGCATACTGCATTTTCTTTATTTAATTTTATGTCATGTAACATTTTTTCAGATTTTTGTCGTATATCTGTATATTTTGTAGATATTATTATTTTGTTAAGATATTCTTCTAAATATTTTGGCTTTTTCATGTATATTTCTTCCTCAATATCTCCATTTAAAAATGCTGTGCATATATCTATTTGATTTAAATGCATATTTTCTTGTACAGCTAAAGCCACTAACAACCTTATTGAGCTGAGTCGAGTTACAGGTGCAAAAACTTCTTGGTAATCAACACCTGGTATTTGTGAAAAACCTCGGGCTACCAGTCGAGCTTTTTTGCGTTCTATTTCGCCATCTGGTCCCAGTTTATCTTTTAAGATCATTTTGCTATCAATTACATTACGACGAGGTGGTTTCTTTACTATGGACCACGTATCATTTTTCAAGTGAGCCGTAATTTCAGCTATAATAGCATCATTCCAGTCAGGTTTTTCTTCTTCGCTCATGCATACATAATCTTTTGTCCAAGCTGGAGGTTGTTTAGTTCTTTGAGGTCTTTCATTTGTTATAACGTCATTTTGTATTGCCTCAGTTTCTATTAGTACTTCATTCTCATCAATAACAGGTTCTATATTATTTTGCATTTCTTGTTCTTCATGTTCATTGACATCGAAAAAAGTCTCATCGTCATCTGTTTGTTGATGTACAATTGTTTCATTATCATTTGCTTGTTGAAGAACTAATTCATTTTCTTTTTCTTTTTTATCATTCAGAAATATTTCAATCATCTTCTTTTTATCATTATTTTTTAATTGTTCTACTTTTTGTTTATTTTCGTAGTACAATTCATTCATTACTCCGACATCTCTGCTTACAATCACGCGTTTTGTTTCTGGCACTAATATTCGGTAAGCCTTGTGGTTTTCTGAATACCCGAGAAATATTCCTTCAGTTACTTTTGATATGAACTTTCTCTTTCTTTTATTATTTTTATTGAGTATGAATGCTTTTGATCCGAAAATTTGTAAGTGTTGTACTGATGGTTTTCGTCCCACCCACATTTCGAATGGAGTTTTATTATTTATAACTCTTGATGGAGTTCGGTTCAATATATAATTTGCTGTTGATACAGCTTCTGCCCAATATTTTTCTGGCATTTTTCCATCTAGCAGTAGGCATCTCGACTTTTCTTGTAGACTTCTATTTTTTCTTTCTGCTGTACCGTTTTGCTGTGGTGTGTACGGACAGCTTAGCCTTCTACTTATACCACATTTTTTTAAATATTCATTGAACTCTTTATTAACATACTCCGTTCCATTGTCAGTCTGTAAGAATTTTATTTTATTTTCTGTGAATCTTTCCATTTCTTCCTTATATTCCTTGAATTTTCCTAAAACTTCTTTTTTCTGATGGATAATGTACACTCTAGAATATCGAGAATATTCATCGATAAATGTGACATAATATTTAGCTCCACCAACAGATTCAATGTTCATTGGTCCACAGACATCTGAATGAACTATTTCAAGTCGTTGTGTCGTCCTTACCTCATCATTATTTTTAGGAAAGGGTAGTCGAGTCATCTTTCCTTTAACGCATACTTCGCATTCATTTAGGTTTTGACGTATGTCGAACTTGAGTCCATTCATAGCTTCATCTTTTAAAGCTTGTTTTAAACTTGTTTCATTTATATGTCCAAGTTTTCTGTGCCATTTATCTATATCAGCATTAAAAGTTGCTTCTGTTAAGCATTGGAAACCATTATTGATTTTTTTGTTCATTAAATAGTAGAGTCCATCAACTTTCTTTGCTTTTAGTTCTACTTTCTTTGTTTTCATATCTTGTACAGTTGCAAAATTTTCTTGAAATAGCACTGATTTACCTTTTTCTGTCATCTTTGAAACAGACATCAAATTTGTAGCAAGATTTGGTACATACAGCGAGTCTTTTAGTGTAATATTTATATCATCAACCTTTATTAGCACATCGCCTTTTCCTTCAATTTTAGCAGTGCTATCATCAGCCGCTAGCTTTAGCATGCCATCAGTTTGCTTTATCGATGTAAAATCTTCCAGGCTGTGGCACATATGTGATGTACATCCGCTGTCAATACACCATATCTTATTATTTTTATTTGTTTCTATAGCTAAACACATATTCTTTGCTGTGTTAGATGTCTCTTGCTTCTTGACATTACGAAAACGACAATTCTGTGTTTTATGTCCTTGTTTTTTACAGTTATGACAGTAATCTGGTTTCTTTTTAAAAGGCACATTGTTATTTTTCTTTGTATATAATGCATTTGTTTCTACTGCATTGTCTTCAGTGTATTTACGGGCTTCAGTTTCTTCTAGTATTTTTATTTTAAGCTCCTCTGGTGCAGGTAAAGCATCTCGTGATTCGATTGCTATACGAAAGTTTTCGAATTTTGACGATAAAGAGTAGAGCATTATAACCGACAATAGATCTTTGTTAATTTCGACATCCATATTAGCAAGTTTATGTACGGCGTCCATTAAATTGTCTAGGTGCTCTCTCAGATCCTCACCTTCTTTGTACTTAGATACAATTAATTGTTTGAGGAGTGAAGCCTTTTTGGTAGGGCGCTTACTTTCATATGTATCCTCTAGTTTTTGCCATATTTCTTGAGCTGTTTTACAGTTCTTGACTGTTTTGATCTCTTGCGGAGAAATAATCAAAATAAGCTCTGACCTGGCAAGAAGTAAGTTTTCTTCATATCTGGCAATGATGGTAGAATCTCCATGGGTAGTAGGCTTTTTAGGGTTCACAACATATTCCCACAAACCAGCTTTTATCAGGACAGCTTGTGCCTGAATTTTCCATGTATCATAATTGTTTCTGTTCAATTGCTCAATACGGTACGAGGAACTAGCCATTTTTAGCTACACACATAACTATTAATCAGTCACTATTTATTTTATTACCCATAACCTATAGTAATAGTAAAACTGAATATAATAATTAAATATGTTTATATTTTTATCTGTCCCATACAATAAAGTTTTTTCACACTTGACAATCTTGTTGATGTCTTATTGTCGCTTAGCAACACCGTCACTTCAGCCATATTATAGTAATAGTAAAACTGAATATAATAATTAAATATGTTTATATTTTTATCTGTCCCATACAATAAAGTTTTTTCACACTTGACAATCTTGTTGATGTCTTATTGTCGCTTAGCAACACCGTCACTTCAGCCCATAGATGTTTCGTGCAAAGAGATTGTAACTCGCAACACCAACGAGCTTTAATAATTTTAATATATTATATATTTACAGTAATTGTATGAATTACTATATTTAGTAAATATATGTAGTAATTTTAAATAGAATTAAAACATTTTCAAGCAACTGAAACTTACATAAACCTTTTCTATTACCGTATAAGCACTCTACATTAAAATGACGCCGTTGACGTTTAAAGTCAATTTTCTCGAAACTGTCAATTTGTCAGTTAAATCCTTTTTATTCTCAACCCTTCAATTATAGAAACGACAAACATTACAACAATTTACAAGTATATTTGTTTTGCAAGCTCGGGCGCTTATATAGAGAGAGTGGGGACTAGTTGTAACGATAATAAGGGATGATGTTAAACCTTAAATAAACACCATTAGAGTCAAAAATTAGTTCAAAATAATTTTGTTCCATTTTAGCTGGATCCGTGATCAGAATGATGCAGCATTTCCTGACTCCTGAAGTATTTAGACAAGGATTGGCCCTCTACATCAGAAGACAGTAAGTTACTGGTTATTATAATATACTAGTTGACCCGCTCTGGCTTCGCACGGGTGAATTATTAAAACGCGGTCGAACGGGATAAAAAATATCCTATGTCCGTCTCCTGGTTCTAAGCTACCTCCCCACCAATTTTCAGCCAAGTTGGTTCAGCCGTTCTTGAGTTATAAATAGTGTAACTAACACGACTTTCTTTTATATGTATAGATGATATCTAAAAAGAAAACAACACATTTTTATCAATACTCATTTAATATAAGTACTCGCTAATTTACTTGCATGCAGTCTTCACCCATAATTGTAATGACACTTAGCCTTAATGTAATGTAATGTTATTTTTACTATAGTAATGGTGTACATTATGTTGGTGTTCAATAAATAAATAAATAAATACATACATCACAAGGAGAAACAACAAATAACAAACGCAAAGCTTAAAAAACGGACTTCGGACTTATATTATTTTCTCATGGATGCCATTGTCAGAACCAGACCAAATTGAAATGGGACTACACGAGAAGCACCAGCTTTCAAATAAAAAAGAATCTCAAAATCGGTTCCCCCAGTCGTAAATTCTGAGGTAAAAAAACTACAGTTAACTTGAGAACCTCTTCCTTTTTTGAAGTCGGTTAAAAATAAAGATGGCTTTGCAATTAAGATAAATATTTTTGTGAAATATTTTTTTTTATGGTAAAATGGGCACAACTCACCTGATGGTAAGTGACGAAGTTGTCTAAGGTGGAACACGCTTGCCCATAAAGTAGTAGAAATATAATATATACATCATACTATATACTATACGCCTATTAATTTACTAGGTCTACTAGGGACTTAACTGCACAGTTTGCAGAAAATTCCTAACACCAGAAAATATTTGATTGTATGTGAAGTAAAAAAAATCATATCAAAACCAGTTCCCGCGGCGCCACTGGTCCAACTCACCTGTACGCTGCTCTCCAAGAAGTCCTGAACGCATCTAACCACAGCATCCCTTACACCCTCAACAATATTCTCACTCGCTGGACCACGCAGGGAGGCTTCCCTGTCATTAGCGTTAGGAGAACTGCTCCCGGCGCGCAGTCCATCCAAATTTCTCAGGTATGTAATGATCACTCATTAGAGGCTGTACCATTAAGTCTTCAACAGGTCAAACCAATATGTTTCAACCGTTCGTCGTTTTACCAATACGCTCACTAAAAAGCTTCTTCTTGCGGCGGCGTCGTGTGTCGGGTCGTCCTCTTCCCTCAAATATGGTCGAGGAGGGCGATGGCTGGAACATGGGTCAAGCTCGTGAACGGGCGCTGCTTGCGGAAGCTGGTTTGCTCGGTTATGTACGCACAATTAGAAATAAGTACTTATGTTTACGTGTTATTGGCTGTATTGTCCTTCCTTTATTATATATATGTTCATGTTAATAATAGGCTTAATTAATAAATATAAAAAATAATCTAACAAAAAGCACGGACCCAGGTGTCTGTGGAAATGCAGTACAAAAAAAAAACCAATACGTTACTTGTTTTTTTTATGAACGACGTGACGAGCTAACCGTTCGCCTGATGTTAAGCGACACCGCTGCCCATATCAGTTTCAGTGTCACTCGGAACTCCTAAGTATAGAGTTTCACGTAACTACACTGCGTACATCATCCTGAGACATCAGCACAATCTAGTAAGATTACTAGACTGTGAGATCAAGTCACAAAGTCTCAGTATTTCCTGAAGTGGAAAATGGGAAACTTTTGAAATTCGTTTTAATATTTGGGAAGCAACTGTGTATATCATATTAGCTGCGCCTCGCAGTTTTACCTGTAACTTGCCTGAGAAAATTTTTATTTTCCTGGATAAAAGTAAGCACCCTTTGCTAATCTCGGTATTATGAGATGAGAAATCTGTGAGTACAATTTGATCCATTTGTTTTACTGTGAAAGCCAGACAACAAACAAGCAATTAGACAGACAATGTTTTATCTATGCATACTTAAAATTAAATGACTAAATATATTTAGTATATATTTATACGTATCATATTTATTGCTATAAGTACTCAATTTATAGCATTAAAAATGTAGTGAAACAGCATTACCGGATTTGCAGTTTCAACAAATCCAATGAAAACTGGAACGAGCTGATTATTATACCCGGTTTCTGTCGAATACAAGCTTATTATATCCATTGACTACATTTGCACATGCTGCCAAAGATACGGTAAAGTAATCGTGAATAGTGGAATAACTACTCTGGATAACGGTTTCATTATTGGGCCTTTAATTTTTCTTCTTATAGACGCCAGTTTAAATAAAGCATTAGTTTAAATTTTACTCAGCTATTCATATTTTATTATAATGATGTACAATTAGTAATAATAATAACGCCCAACGATCACATACATAGATCCTGGACCCTAACTAGGATTCCCTGTGTCTAGGGACCCAGGTCAAGGACCATGGTCCCACAACACACGGACTCAGAACAAGTATTTACGCTTTTTTCAGTGCACAAATACTTGCCCTGCCATTGGAATCAAACCCGCCGCCTTCAGGTTATGAGTTGACCTGCTCAACCAGTATACCACAGAGGCAGTCAATAATTAAAACGCTATGTCGATAGTGAAAACGATAGTTAGAAAAAGAATAAGAACTTTACATCAATTTCCTTTCCTGTATTAGGTGCATGTAACAACACAGAGTTTGTCCTATTAACTTCATATTATACTAGGTCTAGAAAAGTACTAAACCAATGACAATACCCTAATGAGAGTAACTGGATACTCCACAATATCTCTCTGGCAACTGACAGTTTATTACCGACAATTTATGCTTTTGTAGACATTTGAAATAATTGTACGACGCTAACGTACAAAATATCCATAGTTAGGGTAGTTATGGAAAAACGTTTCAAGGCGTATGTGACGAATGAACGTGGGTTCAAATACCGCTTGCAATCAAAAAATTTCCTTTACATGACAAATAGTCTATCTATATCAAAATTAAATCAAAATCAGCACTCATATCAGCGCTAAGAAGTAACAAACGTACAGAAAATATTTTTAGATAGGAATAGCATGTGTCTACGCGAGGAGACACTGCGACTTCTATTCCTTGGTGAAATAAAACCCGAAATATAGATTGGTTTGCTATTTACTTCAGTTTTCAATATAAAATGCAGAGTACAAAAATATCGTGTTGAATTTGGAAAACGTAGTCTAATGTGTGAAGTTAAGGTAGGAAAGTAAAAGTTATGACGGTGGTTATGAAAAATAAATCGAATGCTCTTGAGTTCTGGTAGGCGTTAGCAGTAGCTTGAATAAAAATATTTGAATTGTTGAAGCGGTCAAATGCTGAGCCGCGACATATTCCGCCCCGTTGAAAGGCTTGTCTTTCAACTTGAGATGTCTTCTGGCTTCGGAAGAGGACTCAGACGGACAAGTGAGCGCCGGACGCATCCTCTGGTTGTGTTGATGTCCGCCACACGATGAATATTGTCAGGTCCCGGGTATAGTTTCGTGATTCTTCCGAGGCTCCAGCATAGGGGAGCCAAATTATCTTCCTTTATTAGGACAAGATCTCCCACATTCAGGTTCGCAGAATGCTTAGTCCATTTTTGACGCTGCTGCAGCTCCGAGATGTACTCCTTCTGCCAACGGAGCCAAAAATGTTGGCGAATTTGTTCCAGTCTTTGATATCGCTGTAGTCTGTTTGGATCGACATCTTGTATTGCAGGAGAAGGAAACGTTGTTAGCGGCCTTCCGATAAGAAAATGTCCTGGAGAGAGGGGGAGAAGATCGTCAGGATTGGAAGACATGGGACATAAGGGTCGGCTGTTGAGTATTGCCTCCACTTGTGTGAATAAAGTTTGAATTTCTTCGAAGGTTAGATGGCTGTTGCCTATGACTCTAGTGATGTGGTGTTTGGCACTTTTAATTCCAGATTCCCAGATCCCTCCAAAATGGGGAGAGTAAGCTGGGATGAATGAAAATCTGATACCTTCCTGTGCAGCAAAGTCAGAAAGAGAATGATTGTTTGCCTTTAAGAATGCTCCTAATTCATTGGCCGCCGCGACGAAATTACGACCGTTGTCCGAGAAAATCTCTGAAGGCCTTCCGCGACGCGACATAAATCTGCGAAGTGTCAGTATGAAATCTTCCTTAGACAGACTGCTCACTGCTTCCAAATGTACACATTTATAGCGCATACAAATAAATAGGCAAAGGTAGCACTTAATTAACTTAGAACCACGCCCTTTACGGTTAAGTATAAAGAACGGACCTGCCATGTCTATGCCAACCGAAACGAACGGGAAGTCTGGTGTTATGCGTTGTGCTGGGAGGTTTCCCATTTTTGGGGTGAGTGTCTTGCCTTGAAAGCGTCTGCACTTCACACAGTTGTGTACTGTATTACGAGCGAGACGTCGACCATTAATGGGCCAAATTGTTTCTCTGACTGAGGCCAATAGCAACTGTGGGCCAGCATGCAATTGGCGAAGGTGTTCACGTGCAAAAAATATTCTGGTTAAATGATGAGATGCATCGAGGACTATGGGATGTTTCTTCGTGTATGGGCAGTTAGAAGCATCTATCCTGCCACCTACTCTAATTAAATTGTCATTGTCCAAGAAAGGTGACAGTGAGATTAATTTTGATTTGCTGTTCAATGGTAAGTTTTGTTTTAATGTTTTGTGTTCGTTTGGAAAAGATTGTAATTGAGCCATAGCACAAAGATGATTAAATGATTCTTTTAGTTCGTCAGTAGTTAAAATACCGGATCGTTTATTCTGTGGATTTTTTATATTGTACATAAATCGTTTTATGTTTGTAAATATTCTTTGTAGTTTAGTAAAATTTGAATAATTCTCAATATTGATTACAGGTTTTGAAACGACAGCTGGATGCACTTGGATGGACCTTACTTCAGGTAAATCATTTTGAATTTTATTTAGTTTAAGAGTTGGCCATTCATTCTCATTATTAGTGAGGAATGATGGACCATGCCACCAGAGATCTGATTTTATTAGCTGACTGGCATTGACGCCCCTAGAAATCAAATCTGCTGGGTTTTCCGCAGTAGGAACGTATCTCCAAGAGGATGGATGGGTAAGCTCTACGATTTCACCTACACGGTTGGCTACGAATGTTTTTAGGTTTCTAGGAGGACTATGTAGCCATGAAAGAACAACGCTGGAGTCACACCAGTATAATATACGTTCAGGTATGTAGTTTATTGATTCGATCACACTTTTAGTTAGCCTGGCAGACAGGAGAGCGGCGCAGAGCTCTAACCGGGGAATCGTCGTGGGTTTTAAAGGCGAGACCTTTGATTTTGCACATAGTAGGTTGATAGTGATTTCATTGTTAATATTTGTTGAACTTAGGTACACGCATGCACCGTAGGCACCCTGAGCGGCATCGCTAAATGAGTGAATTTCTATGGTTTTTGGCTGGTCACACAGAGTAGTTCTGGGTATTTTTAAGTTAGCAAGATGATTTGCATTAGTAGAAAATTCGTTCCAAGATTTTTTGACATCTTGAGGAACGGGCTCGTCCCAATCGAGTTTGAGGAGCCACAGCTTCTGAAGAAGCATTTTTGGTTGGATAATGCAAGGACTTAATAATCCAAGCGGGTCGAAAATTTTGAATGCGTTGGACATGATAGATCGCTTCGTGATATCTGAATCATTAATAGAAGTTAGCTTTATTGGAAAATGTAGATAATCTTCGGAAGGATTCCATCCTAAACCGAGAGTACTCGAAGCTTCACTTAAAATTAATTTATCTTTTGTTGAACTATGCTCAATATTATCGAAAAGATTTGGTGAATTGGTTTTGTACTTTCGTAGCGGAAAGCAAGCTGAATTTAAAGCATCAGAAACTGCCCTTTGAATGTAAAGTAGTTCGTGTTCTGTATTCGCACCGGTTATTAAATCATCGACATAGAAGTCATTTTGAATTATTGACTTGATCCGATTTTCTTCACACTCCTCTCCAACTTGCCATAAACACCTTGTGCTTAAATGAGCCGCGCTTGCCGTACCGTAAGTGAGGACATTCAAACACAAAGTTTGTATAGGGTGCGACTCGTCTTCTCTCCACAAGATCAGCTGCAAATTTCTATCATCGGGATGCACTTTGACCTGGCGGTACATCTTCTCGATGTCACCGGTTAGTAGAAATTTATACTGCCTTGCTCTGATCAAGATAGAAAAAAGGGAATTTTGCACGTTTGGGCCTACCATGAGTATGTCGTTGAGGGAAAATCCGGAAGAAGTGGGCGCAGAACCGTCGAAGACCACTCTTATTTTGGTGGATTCACTGCCTTCTCGAAAGACAGCATGATGACACAGAAAATATCCTGAAAAAGGTTTAGGCTCGGAGGACACGGACAAGTGTCCTAATGCGGCATATTCGCGAATAAATTCTGCGTATTGTAATTTTAGATTTGAATATTTGCGAAATCGTTTTTCTAGATTGAGTAGGCGTTTCTTTGCCATGTTATAGGACTCACCTAGCCTATTGGGATCATTGCGTAATGAAAGTTTGACACAAAATCTACCTGTACTTAATCGACTAGTGTGAGTGTGAAAGTGTTCTTCACATAATTTTTCTTCATTACTTAGAATGGAATGGAAGCTTGTGGGAGCTCTTCAAGTTCCCAGAATTTGGTTAAAATCTTATTTATGTCTGATTGAGCATAGAGTGATTGATTGGATGATTGATCATTTGAATGATTGATGGAGCACGAATGTGCATTATTGTATGAATGGTTTTCTGATTGATCAATAGAATGGCTGATTGAGCGTTTGGATATATTGTTGTATGAATGGTTGATTGATTGATCAACAGAATGGTTAGAGGAGCACTGATTAAGTGCATTATTGTATGGATAGTTGGCTGATTGATCAATACGATGATTGATGGAGGATTTAGATGCATGGTTGTATGGATGGTTGGCTGATTGATTGAATGTATTTTTTAATATTTGATTGGATGCTTGATTGTATGAATTATTGGATGAATGGTTGCAATGGATATGCTTAGCAGAACTTGCATGGATAGGTCCTGATATCAGCCAGCCGAGCTTTGAATTTATAAGTTTTGGGTTCTTCGGCCCCAATGAACGCTGTTCAGGACATATGACGTCCCAGAACACGTCCGCCCCGAGAAGGACATCGACCCTTGCCGGGAGGTCAAAGCTAGGATCAGCCAACTTTATATTGTAGGGTAAGTTTATGTTTTGTATATTTACTGGAGCCTTTGGTAACTCACCTGTCAGTTCTTTAAGCACTAAACATGGTAAGGTAGCATTGTATGGATTGTTTCTCGATTGTATGTATATAGTAGAACTTTCAACTACTTCGCTGCATGAATTATTACCTATTCCGATTACGTTTATTGCATCTATTGTTTGTGTTTTTAATTTTAATTTCTGTTTCAGGTTTTCAGTGATGAATGAAGATTGGCTGCCACAGTCTAGGAGCGCGCGCACTCTCTCCGTCACGTGGGTCAGCGGGTTGGAGACCTCGATGATTGCTGTGGATAAGATCACCTCACTTGGACCCTCCTTCGAGAAAGCTACTACGGACTCCGTCAACGTGGAAGAAATCGGAGCTGAATCTGAATGAACCATTGTGTTGTGTTTATTAGGGCACATTCGACACGGCCCTAAGCGACAGTCAGAAACATGGTGTCCCTGCCTCAAACAATTAATGCATAAATTATGTTTTTTAATCTCATCAAGCCTTTCATTTATGTTTTTATTTTTAAATATAGAACAATCATAAATGCGGTGTGCATCTTTGCAAATGATGCATGTTATTTTCTTTTGTGTATGTCGACTTGTACTTGTGAAAGTTTTAACAAATGGAATTTTTTCTTGTTTATTATTTGAATTAAAATTGTGTTTATTATAACTCTGATTATTGTGTGTATTTGTATGTTGTCTATTAAAACTCTGATTATGGCGTGAAGCGCTTTGTTGCATTGTACTAGCCTTATCCTGCTTACTACGATTCAACGCTTCTAGGACGTCAGCACGATCAGTTAAAAACTTATTAAACTGGTTAAGGGTTGGAACGTCCTTGAAAGTATTACGGAGCTCCTCCCACTTCATTAATGTGTGACTGTCTAGCTTAGATGATAACATAAAAATAAGTAGAATGTCCCATTGGTCCGTCGGTTGACCTAAACTGGACAATGCGCGTAAGTTCTTCGTTACGTGGTCCACTAAAAACCGTAACGAACGTTCTGATTCACGCGTGATTGATTGTACGTTGAAGAGTGCAGTAAGGTGATAGTTGATAAGTACTCGCTTGTTATCATAGCGATCACAAAGCAGTGACCAAGCATGCGCATAGTTTGACGATGACACTTCGAGATTCGATATAATTCGCGCCGCGTCTCCTTCTAAGTAAGAGACTAAATAATGGAATTTATGTATGTCAGATATACTCTGGTTTCTATCTATCATTGTAATAAACGCGTCGCGAAACTTGCACCAATTAAATATTGAACCATCGAATTTCGAAATTTCTATTTTCGGTAACTTGAAACCGAAACCTGAATTTTGGTCATGATTGTGAGAGTGATGGCATGGTGACTCGATGGCCACAGACTTGCGACGGCATTCAATCTGCATATTTGCATTTTCTATTAAAACTTTAGCCTGTGCCATACAAATAATGATATCGCTTTCAATGCCTTCCCTCTCATTAATCTCAAAATCCAAGCATTTAGAATTTAAAACTTCAATTTCGGTTTGAAGAGAATCAAACTTGTTAGACAGTACTTCAAATCTACCTAACTTCAGAGTTAGCTCGGCTAATTCGAAGCTACTAAGATCTGATGATTCTTTTGTGGACAGATAGTTTTTAAATTTTGTGATTTGACCTTTAATTGAGCTACGTTTAATATTTAATTCTTTTAATATGGTACTGGAGTTTACTGAATCGGTGGCCATGATTTTAGCTATTTTTAGTATGAATTTATTTTAAAATTAAACTTGTATTGTTAACTGTATGTATATTAAACGTATTGCTTTAGTGATTTAATTCAAATGTTAGCCAAAATCACAACACTCTTTTTGACTTAGCTGCAGTTGGTAATTTCTCACTCTCCCCGCCCGGAGGAGTCCAGGAATCCAGGTCCAGACGGCGCCAAACGGCCACAAGCACGATCAGCTGATCGCGCGAAGGTCAAGTAAGAATCTTGATACCGGGGCGCCCCGGTTCGGTCTGGAAATGTCGGCAATTCGGGTGAATAGCAAGAAATAATAATTATGAACACTGAGGGGGGCAGCCTTTTTTATGAATTTATTTGTTTACTCCAAATACATTGAGTTGACTTTGTTTACAAACCTTAGTATAGGAAGTCAATTTAATTATTATGAAGTAGGTAACTCAATGATTTGAAAGTAATAGTGTTTTAATTTTTACTATTAAGTTGATGTAAACAATGAATATTATTTGAAATTGATAAATATACCACTAAAACAATGATATTTATAAAGATTGGATGAGTTTATTGCTGTGAAAGTGTATTTAAAATGATAATGACCTTTGTACTCAAGGTCTTACATTGAATGTATTTGAAGTGATTGATTTTGCATTTTATATTGAAAGTAATGAATGAAATGGATAGATATTGCAATTATGCAACTAAATTAAGCTTGTTAAACACTGTGGAGACAATAACACAGGACGTTTAACATTTGGATATGTGTGAAGGACAAAGGAAGGACACTTATCTTTTTCGGTCGTTCCTGCCGTGGTCGTGGCGAAGTTTCACCACTAGTGCTTCGCTGCCAGACCTGCCGTTGCCCAGTTGTGGGATTCCTTCACTTCTTCAAACTTTTGCATGAATATTGGATTGAATTCGATGCGACGTCGTTGGCTTATTGCGAACATGGCACGTCGTCGATTTTCGTCCTGTCACGGTCGCCAAAAAAAACTATGTCTACGCGAGGAGACACTGCGACTTCTATTCCTTGGTGAAATAAAACCCGAAATATAGATTGGTTTGCTATTTACTTCAGTTTTCAATATAAAATGCAGAGTACAAAAATATCGTGTTGAATTTGGAAAACGTAGTCTAATGTGTGAAGTTAAGGTAGGAAAGTAAAAGTTATGACGGTGGTTATGAAAAATAAATCGAATGCTCTTGAGTTCTGGTAGGCGTTAGCAGTAGCTTGAATAAAAATATTTGAATTGTTGAAGCGGTCAAATGCTGAGCCGCGACAGCATGGAAAGTAGGATTATATTATTGGTCAATTATTCATTTATTTGATCCGACGAATGTTAAACGTAAGAAAATCGTACAGCTTTTAATTGTTCATCTATGGTTATACAAAACGTTTGACTGGATCATAGTGTTGCCCAAAACTGTACTTGGACTCACAACATAGACAACATCGTCATTTCCCATCAGATGAGATGTTGTCAAAAATTATGCCCGTTTTAGTATTGTTAAAAATCTACCAGACTATTAAGACATGTAAGGAAGAGAGGTGGGTCAATCGGAAAGGTTGTTTGTTTTTTGACGTGAATCTTTTTTACGCACGCTTGACTTGGGAAGTAAGCTGGTGAAAGCGAGGCGATCGGAAGTTGAAGTTGGTTCACGTAGATCTCCATTGTTATGTCCGGTAAAATGACAATTCACAATTGTCAATATGGCAAGATTAACATAGAACAAGGCAAATACAAAGCAATACCAGCCGATAGATGGAGCTAAACTAAAGAAGTTTTACTTCGTTGTGTAGTCTAAAGCATGTTCTTTTTTTGTAGCAACGTTACCTCACCGACACATCACTCAGCTCCAACGACCGCTGGCATATCCCTGTCAACTGGGTAACATCCCAAAACCCTGACTTCACCGACACGAGCCCTCAGGGCTGGGTCCCGGCCACGGGACCTGCAGTTTCCTTTGACATCCCTAACATCGCTAGCGCTGACTGGTTTATAGTGAATAAGCAGCAGACTGGTAAGTAGATGTAAGAGAGGCCGTAAGCTTTATATTAAGCATAGATATAATTCTGATATTTAAAAAAAATCTCTGATCTCGCTCGTGAGGTAAGGGGCAGTTCAAGTACGTTCAAGTATTATTTTTTTATTTATTTTTTTACTTCAAACTTGTCTAGCATTTGTCCGCGCTCTCACCTGATGGGAAGTGACGATGCAATCGAAGGTGTAACATGCTAGCCAAGTAAATAAATAAATAAATAATTACGTAAGTAGATTTATTACAATTATTTAGCAAATCAAAGACCCCACCGCCTCCCCATAGTGCTTACGTAATACTTAAACGGGTTTTATTAGCTAATACAAATATTTTTTTTCTTTTTATCCTTTTTTTAAAACTGTTAATTGTGTAAAGCTTAAAAATATACAAAACAAAAATCTTATTCTGTGCAAAACTCGTTTGGATTAATTAGATTTTTTTAGTAGTTGGTAGTGTAACTATTAGCATTTAGTAGTAGATAACATGATTGTAGTAGTTTAAAAAATAAAGCCACTTTGTCTTTAAAAAATCGTTAAACATTTCAAAATTGTAGAATAGCGTGAGCGACTTGCAAGACTCAGGTAGTATTGGCCTTTAAATGCCGTTTTGATCGTGACATTTCACGTCAGCAAAAGTAAGATAAGAAGTTAAAATAAAAATATTTCATTTTCATTACATGATTATTAAGATTTTGTACTAAAACTTCCTGTCAAACATATTTAATTTCAGTACTAATTATCAACAAATTAAATATATTTGACAGTAGTCAAACATATTTAATTTCAGTACTAATTATCAACAAATTAAATATATTTGACAGTGGTCAAACATATTTAATTTCAGTACTAATTATCAACAAATTAAATATATTTGACAGTGGTCAAACATATTTAATTTCAGTACTAATTATCAACAAATTAAATATATTTGAAAGTAGTCAAACATATTTAATTTCAGTACTAATTATCAACAAATTAAATATATTTGACAGTGGTCAAACATATTTAATTTCAGTACTAATTATCAACAAATTAAATATATTTGACAGTAGTCAAACATATTTAAGTTCAGTAGTAATTATCAACAAATTAAATATATTTGACAGTAGTCAAACATATTTAAGTTCAGTAGTAATTATCAACAAATTAAATATATTTGACAGGAGTCAAACATATTTAATTTCAGTAGTAATTATTATTGTGATACAATTTTCTCGAAGTTTTAGTACAAAATCTTCCTACCGCTTGTTGTTGCCGAAAACGGTTCCTACCGCTTTAAAATAGGATTGCAGTGTCAATTGCATTAATTGATTACTGTTGAAATCAACAATACTAGAGGGTCAAGAAATAATAATTATTATATTTGTAGACATGTCAAATAGCGCCATCTAGCCTTAAACTAATCAAAGCTCGTACTATGAGAACCAGATAACTGGTGCAATACTTACATACTTTTTGTTTGTAAATACATACATAGAATATGTGGGCAGAAAACGGGTTGTGGGTAGGTAGGTTGCAACCTATATAACAATAGGGCTTCAGCATGTCCACACCGCGCCGTGTCTGCAACAAGAATGATCCGTAGCACACCAATCGATCCCTTTATATAGCCAGACAGGTAGGGGCGCCATGACAGTTGCCGGTGCTGCCACTGTAATAAAGTTAATGCCACCACAGGGTAAATTACGGTGCTCGATCGCTGTGCATAGAGTTTATAACTGGACGTAGCCGCCGTCACGGCCATACTGACGTGCGTACGTCCTCGTACGCTTAGCTTCCCTTTGTACCTGGTGAGGGACATAAGTATCAGTGTTATTGCTCGTTCATCCTGACAATTACATTGAGTTAAACTTGGAGTCAAAGTCAAAAGATCAGGTTTCAATTTCATTAGTCAAAAGCATTTTAACCTGCCAGTCATCGTCAGGGTTAACCCTGGTCTCCTCTCCACAAAGGCGATTTACAAAGAGTTGTAATTGAAGGGTTAACCCTTCAGGACCATCAGTATCCATTCATTTACAAAAAGTGGACTGGATGGTGCTAGACCGGATAGATATCCCTTTAGCAACCAAAAATCAACAAACTAATACCTTATCCCTTCATTTATAAAAATGGACCGGATAGTGCTAGACCGGATAGATATCCCTTTAGCAACCAAAAATCATCATTTACCTTATCCCTTCATTTATAAAAAATGGACCGGATAGTGCTAGACCGGATAGATATCCCATTAGCAACCAAAAATCATCTTTCCAACTAATACCAATTAGTGCTAGACCGGATAGATTATCCCTTTAGCATTCAGACACATTTTTTTTGTCATCATTCTTACATTCTTTCTTTTTTTCCTTTTTATTCTCTTTTTCAGTTTTTTTTTCTCTTTTTTTCACTTTTTTTTTAACTTTTTTCTTACCCTTTTTTTTCTCTTTTTTTTTCTCTCACGAATCATTACTTTTTTTACCATAACTTTTCTTCTCTTTTTTTTCACTGGTCCGGGTTAACCCTGCAACTAAATTTGATATTAGTATCACCCGCCGTCACGTCATCATTCACGTCACGTCACGTCACGTCACGTTTCGCGTTGCTTGAAGAGTGATGTAGAAATGGGCATTGGGCAATCCCACTTCTGATGTCGGCAGAAACGTGTTGTGGGTAGGTAGGTTGCAACCTATATAACAATAGGGCTTCAGCATGTCCACACCGCGCCGTGTCTGCAACAAGAATGATCCGTAGCACACCAATCGATCCCTTTATATAGCCAGACAGGTAGGGGCGCCATGACAGTTGCCGGTGCTGCCACTGTAATAAAGTTAATGCCACCACAGGGTAAATTACGGTGCTCGATCGCTGTGCATAGAGTTTATAACTGGACGTAGCCGCCGTCAAATACAATCTAACACCCAGATGCATAACAAACATCAATGTTCATTACACAAATGTTTGTCTTGGGTGGGAATTGAATACACAACCCACAATCTCAAAGGCAGGGTTACTACTAACTAAGCTATTGGGCCAGTCTAATAACGATAAAAGTACTTTGATAAAAGTACTAGTACACCAGGTCAAAGATTTGACTGGCCTGATAGCTCAGTTGGTAGTAAGCCTGCCTTCTGAACTGTGGGTTGTGGGTTCGATTCCCACCCAGGACAAACATTTGTGTGATAAACATGGGTGTTTGTTCTGTCTGGGTGTTATATCGTATTCTATGTATGTATTTACCATTCCATTCCCATAATATTAATATATTGAAATGGGAAATGGTAATATTATAATGATAATATAATGATAATTCATTATAATATTACCATTTCCCATAATACGAGCTTTACTTAGTTTGGGGATAGATGGCGTTGTATGAGATATCAAAAAAAAAGATCGGAAAATTCACAACACTACCTTGTAGCGTTTTTAAATGTTAACGTTTATTTTTTCAATGCTAAATTATTTATTTCTCTAACACTGTAAACACGAATCTCCAACACTACGTTATATTGTTCAAAATAACGGAGTCAAAACATTGGAGAACATGAAATTTTATTATAACGTTCACACAGGCTCTTTCATAGCTACAGAATAACTATCGAATATTATGATATCCCTAACTATGCATCATAATATTGTATGGTACCTTTTTATATCCTAAACACTAAAATAAATTACGACCAACGATCACATACTTAGATCCTGGACCCTGACTAGGATTCCCTGTGTCTAGGGACCCAGGAACTACGAGGACCATGGTCCCACAAATTCCAGTCTCAGAATAAGTATTTTTCTTTTTTTCTGTGCAAAATCTAATTTTCCTTCCGCGGGAATCGAACCTTCAAATCCACGAATCGAAAATAAAAAGTCGTCTATTCTCTTTACCAGGTTACTACCGAGTAAGCTATGAACGTAGCAACTGGGTGGCTCTGGCAAACGCATTGAACACAAGCCACGAGACCATCCATTTACTGAACAGGGCTCAACTTCTGGACGATGCCTTCAACTTGGCCAGGACTGGACATTTGGTAAGTTCAAGAGCACCACGCACTGAACTTAGGCCTTCCCCATTGAGCGCCAATTCGAGCGGTTGCTTACCTTTTGCATCTCTCGGCTCCCAGGGAATCATGAAACTTTGATTGCAACAGGAGAAATTTCCATACTAACTATGCACATAAACTGCGTATTCAAACTGTCAAATCCATACAATTTTGTGTTTCTATTGGTTGCAATTTAAGTGATTGCCCATCAGATCCTACGCCGCGTCTTCGGGTTCGTCCTGAAACTCAAAAACTTTTCTTCCCCAATAGTTCCAGTTTCTGTTGTCACTAATAATCTAGAGCTGTGATGCTTATAAAACGTGGATCTATACACACAGTTGTCTGAAAATGTAAAAATAATTTTGAAAGTTTCAGTTTGCGTTACAAAAATCATATAAAATATGTAGAAGTATAATACAAGTTTCAGTATTTTATATAAATCTAGGTAAAACAAAAGATACCTTGTATTTCATTGAAGTCAATTGTTTTTTCTCTAATTTGTGTACTTAATACAAATTTCTTTGGCACAAGCCAGTCAAAGGGATTGTGGGAGCCTAAAGTCTCTTTTGTTATTTGGAATAACCGCAAGAGATTTGCATGCCAATAGGTAGACCGAACTAAGCCATTGGCAACATTTTCACATAATGTCGTTTCCATTGTATAATCTTAGGGCTTGATACAACCGCAGGTATTTTAATAGGACGGTAGGTACCTACGTATAATTACTTACACAAATTCATGTTTATGAATGAAAGATTTTGTTCGGAGATTTTCCTGTCTCAAAATATTAGCATTTCATATTCCGCTATCTATTTAAAAAGTAGATTGCCTGTTGCAATCAACTGTTTAAACAAAAGCACATATTTTTCCTTCGTTAATATGCATGAGTAAAAGTTGTTCTGATTCAGTGGCAAGAAAGACCGCGATAGTACACAAATAATGCACACAATCCTTTGGACTACAAGACGCAAAGAAACAAGGCATCCATATATGATTGAAATTCCTTCAACCCGCACTAAGCATTTCGCTACTACATTTATAATACGAACAACAGTTTGACAGTCTCTGTGGTGCGGTGGTTGAGCAGGTCGACTTATAACCTTCTGGGGCGAGATGGTCAATGCAAACGCGACACCATCTCGCCCCATCCCAGCGGCGGACGCATCACGGGGGGGTTTTAGTGGGTTTTAGTCCCACATACCTTCTGCCACCACCCCCGTGGTGGCAGGGAAATGCGAGGGCATTTCCCCACCTAAAAAAAAGGGTCGGCTCATAACCTCTCTTGCTACAGCGTAATAAATTTCTTACCATTTCTATGACGCAATGATGCGTAACGTTGTAGCTAAGCACAGATTATTAGATATGTTACTAAATAGGTACCTAAAGTGCAGAGTTTACCTAGTTTAGCTTAAAACTTACTACTATCTAAATGAAGACCTAACGTGAACTGCTGCAGTATAAATTGCATTGCAGGGATTCACTTAAGGTCTTCAATAATTGAATCGCCCTGAGAGCTAAGGCCCCAGTGTTTTTGTCCCCCAACAAGGCTGCCAGCTTACTTAATAGTGAATCACGTTAAGTGAGAGAAAACATTGAAAAAATATTGCAACTGTGCTATTTTTTAAATAGCGATGCAAGGAGAATTGCAATTTGGTGACCATAATAATTGAAGTGGAACTAAACAGAATTGCGGTGTGCATTATTAAAGAGCGGTTTGCGAGTTCGATGTTTTCAGTTTAACAGGTTGTACAATAAATAATGCAAACAGATATAGACATGTTTATAAAGATTTAGTACAGTTTTGACGGGAAAACGAAAAAGATTGCGTAACCGCATTGTATTATTTTCCATAACTTGTGTTATTTTCAGTGTTAGTCCATAAAATTGGTGGTATTTTATACGTTAAGTGCTGGATTACAGGCATAAGTGTGAGAAAGTGGTATAATGATGGTAAAACGTTTCTTTTCGTGTTTTTTCTAAAACTACATAGAAGCTTCTGGTAAAGTTGCCACCACTTTACTAGGTGTATGACTTGACTAGACTAGACTATGACTTGGACTGTCACTTAACTTGACACACATATATATAATGTTAATTAACTTGAGAAATTATCAATATACACAAAAGTGTGGAGCCAAAACAAAAACAAAAATAGTTTTTTGTAGCAGCATATCTTACAGAATATAGCCTACGAAAAACGAATTGTTAGTCTCACCATTATTTATTGACCGATTTTAATGCTGATAATCTTGTTATAACTATTAATAATATTCCTTATACTTTTCATAATGCTTTCATAACGGAATTGTGGTAAGTGAAAAAATGACAAAATCAGAAATACCATCAATAAACTTCTAATATCAAAGCAATTGTTGGTGACGACCAACTTAGGTGACCAGGCTTAGGTGTTTCCAGAAAATAATACTACTGTGCGAAATATAAAGAAGCGGCAGAGTTGGCGAAAAATATATTAAAAAATTATAAATTTTACATAAAACTAAACAGACATTTTTTCTCCCTGTCAAAACATAACGTTCTTAAAAAACTAAATATAAAAAACAAACAAAAGAGGCCTTATGCTTTTTCCTCCGTGTCGCTTACAGCAATGTTCCTAAAATGCTACTTAGAATTCTCAATAAGAAATACAAACGCCACTCAATAGAGATGCTAAATCTCTCGCAATAAATAGTTACGTTACGTCTACAATGTAAATAAAATTGAACTTAACGTGGTGTACTTATGGATCAAAGTAAAAGGCTCTCAAAAGCCGTACTTCAGGCACCCTTTTTCTCGTTTTGTGGAATCATTGAATACTATCACTATACCCCACGTAACCTCCCATGATCGCTCAACGCGCCAAAATGTCTTATATCGTAGAATTTTATTCATATATCGATACTGAGCCTCCTATGTGAATGCCATCAAGATGCACGATATCGAATTTATCCAACGCTTTGAGAATTGAAAATATCCTAGATACGAGAATTGTGTTTTTCTCACAGTATAGGAAGCTAGCAGTATGGAAACCACATTGATTGGTTATAATTGACACTTAATATTGGCAGCAGCCTTCTCGTCAGTATTATTTAAATCTTCTGCGATTACCAAGCTACCTGGAAGCGTGGTGAATATGGCAACACGATATGATAAGCATCCAAAGTGGCGTTTTAATGGAGGCCTATGTTCAGCAGTTGCAGACGTCTTTCAGCTGTTGATCTTTGTAATTTAAGATTAGATGAAACATTGTTTTCCTGTCATTAAAAGTTATTACTTGTCTGCCAATATGGAAGGGTATTAATTGGTGTGAAAAAAATTAACTCGCAGAAAAATTACGAAACTTCTTTATAAGCTACTCAAAAATACAGTGAAATAAAACAACATCTTAATCGGTCATATATTGAACAATTATACAGTTTATTATTAAGCGAAATAGGTAACACAAAAAATATAGCCTCATTCTAATGTATATACTCTCTATTTCCGTCAAACATGCAAGCATTTAGATTTGTCATAATTCCAATTCATTTTATTAATTCATTAAGTGCCTGTGTTATGTCTATGACAATTATGATATAGTTATTTTTATTTCATGTTACTTAAAAAAAATAACATGATAACCATATTATTTTATGATCCCTAAAAGTATGCAAAAATTTTTGTTATGCCAGCCTAACTGCTCAATACTTTATTATCATCACCAAAGTAATATGTGTCAGTCTGCCACTCTTTTTAGTGCTAGATTATCTACTGATATTTATACTGTATTGAAATTGTTGTGTAAATATTTAAAAAGTTTCAAAGATTAAATAAGTTTACAATTCCAAGTTTAATCAATTATCAAAGTAAGCTTTTGAATTATGTATCTCACCAATATATTGATAGTGCTAGTAGCATGTAAAATACATTTAGGTATATTGTAAATTATTCTATTTCTAACATGATATCATCTAAATACTTTCCATAATCATAGAAAACTCTCGTTGGACAAAATCAGCTTTTTAGAAACTCCCGAATATGTAAAATCCTCTTGTCATTTACATAATCATTTTCGCAGTGTAGTCAAAATAGGATAATTAGATGTAATTTTCTGATAACAACCAGGTTTGTTATAACTGGACTTCGAGCATGGTCAACCCTGAAAATTTCTGAGTAATTAATGAATAATTCCCATTTCAGCGTAAATATTTAAAACATCTATTTTCGTTCTGTTTTTATAACACAAAATTATGCAAAGTTAGAAGATTTATTGATTTATATTTTTGAGTGCTATAATCTGCTCTGAATACAAGTGCCTAAAGAAACTCAAGCCAAAATAGTACCAAGAGCAAGACTTATGACCAATTTATATGTTAATGAATGACGTGACGAGCTAACCGTCCCCCTGATGTTAAGCGACACGGCTGTCCATATCAGTTGAAGTGTCACACACACATGACATTGCGCACGTCATTCTGCGACATCAGCACAATCTAGTAATAAGATTACAAGACTGTGAGATCAAGTCATAAAGTCTCATTTGCTCAGTCATTTCACTAACTACAGTGTACCTTCAAACTGTAACACAGCAGTGCTTGCGCACTACAGCTTGACGGCAGAATAACTGGCATAGCCTAGACAAACTTTGCAGAAAAGTCCTAGCACCTACGAAATAAAAATAGTAAGTTAATGTTGATCTACACTAAAGTTTAGGTTTTAGCAACGACTTGATTACCAGATTCTCAAGACATCAATCCAATAACATCAACAATTGAGTCAACGTCCAACAGGATAGGACAACAAAAAATGTAATTTACAGTAACACTAATCATAACTCCCCAGGACTACGACGTAGCTTTCGACCTTTCTAACTATCTCGAGAAGGAGAAGGACTACATCCCATGGGCGGCTGCTAACCCTGCCTTCAATTACTTGGACCTGGTACTGAGCGGCTCTCAGGAGTATGACCTTTTCAAAGCAAGTATCATCAAATTTATTAAACGTAATTTTAAAGAGCTTTATAAGATTAAATAGAACTGAAAACACCAGTATCTTCTAGGCAATTATGCAATTTATCGTCGATATCGCCGTCACTTCACCATCACCATCTAACACATCATAGGATCAGTTGGCAGGAGTCAATCTTTTAAATTTAAGCTTACCTTTGTCATTCTTAATACAACCAGTTTAACAAGTTTTGTTTTTCTACTTTCATTTATCAGAAGACACCTATTTTTTAAATTTACCTTAACTTACTTACCTTATAAACAGACATTATCAAATATTAAATTGAGCTTCTTCTCGTAAGATGAATATTTATAATCCCAGAAATGTAGTGTTTATTGTTTTGATTCAAACCGAACGATACCGTTAAAACTACACAATTATCTTTAGAACTACCTCCTCAAACTAAGCGCCCCACTGTACGCTGAACTTGGCTTCCAAACCGGAAACAACGAGCAGCACGTGACCCCATACCATCGGAACATCATCATCGACATCAACTGCCGACATGGAAATGAAGAATGTATCAATACTGCATCACAGCTGCTTCAGAACTTTAGAAATGATCCTTGTAAGTAAATGTTTAATGCTAGTTCACGTAAACAGTTATAATCGACATCATCTGCTATTTTATGACCACTTATTTCAAATATCCAGCCCAGCGCTTGAACCCTGATATCCAGACTACAGTGTACTGCTCCGGTCTCCGCGGTGGCGATGTCGATAACTTCAACTTCCTTTGGGGCCTGTACTCCGCTTCAACTGATTCCACTGAACAGTCTATCTTGCTCAACTCTCTCGGATGTACTTCTAATGAAGAGCGGCGTACTTTGTAAGTAGTGCTTGGATATACTAAATCAAATTTCCTTATAAAATCGAAGTAAGTAGTATCTTTATTCTGAAAAAACACCGCAACGAAGTAAGACAAAAAGACCAGGAGCTTAACCGTCACCTGTTAGCGCAAGTCAAATGAAGACCTAAAGCGAATCGCTACTCTGTATTGTAGTTTTAGGGGCACGGTTTATCCATCGTATAAGTTTAGGTGATTCACCGCTTCAAATATGGTTGACTCACGAATTGTCGTTGGATTGTACCATGTTGTATGTGCATACTAACTATTAGAGACTGACTGATATCCGTGAATTACTTTTTTCTGTACACCCGATATTATTGCATGACTCAATTTGATTACTTATCATTTCAAGAAAACTTCAACATATTGTGATGCTGTATTCTTATAAAAGGAAAATGTAAACTTTACCTATTCAAAATGCGAAATTTCTAAATTAGTAAATTTATCTGTAAAAAAAGTTAATATAGTTATTACTTTGGATTTATAACTACTCAATATTATAATTTCTTTTTAATTTCTTTTGATTTTATTACTGCCTCTACTTGTTGTAAGATCTATTGATCTATATAATGATATCAGGTATAGTTTAGTTATTGTTACTGATCTTCTACTTAAATTCTAATTAAAGAACCTATATTACTTATCTAGTTACTGTAATTAACAATATTGTTAATACTTTAAATTCCTTCACTAGCTACCTCAACGAGGTGATCAACGACAACTCCCCTGTGAGGGACCAAGATAAGCACACCATCATCGTATCGGTCATCAATTCAAGTCCCGAGAACATGGAGGCAGCCCTCGAGTTCTGTAACGAACACTGGCCTGAAATCCAGCCTAGGTAAGAATTTATGTGACGATTTTGTAAGATTGTTTTAGAAATTATTATAGAACCAAGTGATCATGAACAAGTAGGTATACATAACACCAAAAGTTATGACTGAAAGACCAATGCCTGATGTGAATAAGAAAAATAATTAAGAACACAAATCTTTTGTAAGCAAAATGGTACAAATATTATGTTTTATTTCCATTAGGGTGCAGGGACTAACTGGTACCACCAACATACTCAACGCTTTCGCAAGAAGGCTCACAACTGACGCTCATTCTGAAAAGGTAAGTGAATATTTTTTTAATGTAAATCGATTACTTGAGTGACATGCGAGAATCATTTGCCTGATTTTAAGCATCACAATAATAGTATCACATAACTAATAGTATCACTCGAAAGAACTGTAAAATTATGAAATTTTGCGTGACATATCCCGTTATCCTAATATCAGCCCAGTGATGTTATAAGATTTCTGGAATCCAAAATTAAGACTGAGTCTCATTTGTCTAGTAATTTCACAAGTTATTTCGCCTTAAACAGTGTTTTAATTTAATAATAATTCATTTAATTTAGGAAACTAGCCTAAAAATAAACAATTTAAAGTCACTGCCATTTGTAAGTATTCGTGATCATCTTTGTTTTTATTACTACCAATAATCTCTTTGTTCCTCTAATATTTATCATATCGTCTGAAAGATCTAGCATGAAATCATTCCTAGGCTCAAATATTTACGCTTAGCGTTTCGTTGAGAACCGTTCGTGTTCTTTAGAATGTTACCTCTATGACGAATCTTCTGAAGATATCTGAATCTATCGATCACGTCGTGTTTTCCACCGTATCAGATATCACCGTTGTGTAACGATATCTTAGATTGCGCCATGTCATCGAAAACGCGTCTTTTTGACAGATCAAACGTTTTATCACAAATATCTAGGTCTGCAACATACCAGAAAAAACTTGCTTTAACAAAAATCTAACATAAAATTATGGATGTTAGAACTGTTAAATTATTGTAGACTAACTTACTAAATAAAAATGTATTTGTACAGAGAAAGCGTTTCTTTTATAATATCGCGTAAAAGTAGGAACAGACCGGCGCGGTAGGCTGCGCGGCCTACCACGCGATTGCTCCGGTATGTATCAACCTTAATATGACATATACTTCAGAAATTGTTCTTTTATCATTGTCATCGAAAGTATCATGACGGTGTATCACGTTGTCAAGCACTTGACAACCGATTCGTCACTAGGGGGGCATGCATACTTTGCTAGTATTTGAAAACGCTCCACCACGCCTTGGTTTAATTGTATACGATGATTTATCATCACTGAAGGCTGACGCTCGTTTCTTTCCTATAGATTCGGCAGTTCGTTGACCGCCACCAGAACGTGTTCACGGCTGGAGAGCTTGCATCTATTGCAGCTGTTAGAGAGAATATTGCTGCTTCCCTCACGTGGAACAGACTAAACGCTGCTGTAGTGGAAGCCTGGCTGAGGGAGAATTACGGAAGCAATGCTAGTGCACTTACTGCCAGCCTTCTGGTACTCATATCTGTCATAATTGCTCTGTTCAATCACTAACTCTGCATTGTTAACATAAATTCAACCTTTTTTAAACACTATCTAAGCAGGGCAAGTTTAGATTTACCTAACCAAAAGGCTGTAAGAAATTGTATCCAAATGATTTTATAACTTTATTTAAGCCGACATAGGTACTTAATTTATTTTTAAAATATTTATCATAAGTGTCCAAGAAATAAAATTGTAAATACTTAAATTATGTACAAGTGAGTACGTATATTGCTTTCTTGTACAATTATACACCTTTAATAAAGATTTATAATAATATTTTTGTTTTGTAAATTCACACCCCATTCAGATCCCTTTTGTAGAGTGTCCGTATCACAGACCTGAGTTATGGATCGAGAGTTGAAGAATCAGATTTTAGACAAAATTAAGCTTCCCAAAAGCTCAAATTAACAGAGTTGAAATAATGGAAATAGGCGTATATCTATACTTACTTAAAAATCATTAGCCTACATGTTCTCATTGCTGGGAGGCCGGTAATTTTGCGGAAGAAATAGGTATAGACCGGTATTTCAATGTTTTATTACAAAACGAAACTATGCGTCGTCATGACTCGGCAACAGCTGCAAATGAAAGCATTTGGTATATGGATGGATGCTTTGGTAAGATTGTGAGTGTATTTGGGTTTTTTTTATCGCATCTCTTATAAAACTGACCTTGATTAAGATTTACACTTTCGGCTAACTGAAAATATACACCATTTTAAAAGTAATAAAGCTAATATAACAAATAAAATTAATAAAAGCTCTGATGCGCGAGCTAATGGAGATTAAAGAGAGAAAGCGAATATGGTTTTAGCCGTATCACTTTTGAACCAACGCAAGCAGATTACAATATCGCTTAGCACTGCACCAATGACTTTTCAAGCTATGTGACGCTCTTACGAAGATAAAAGAAAACATCGGAAAGAAAACGACATGTTTAAGAATTCAAGAACACATCTGGCTCACCAACCCTTATTTGGCCAGCGTGGTGAAGTATGATCTACACTCTCTTCATTTGAAAAAGGAGACGTATTTGTAGTGGGAAAGTATTGAGCTGACGATTTAATCTGACACCACCTTTAATTTTAATGATATTTACTACACTGTACTACAATTTCAATTTTGTATTGAAATCATTTCTACCATAAAGGAAGACACTACCCCTGCAACAAAGCTTATACTAAAGCAGGGGGCAAGATTGTAACTTCTATGTGTAATGTATGTTGAAATAATAAATAAATTTGAAATTAAAGTATATTTCAAGTCTAATTAAACGAATTAAATTATTTTATTATCATCATTATTATCGCTGTTATTAACAGTAAATGGTAAACCATGTAATAGAAAATGTGTATGCATAGAGTTATCTACTTCTTGGCAGCCTCTTTGGCGTAGTAGTTGGGCAGGTTCATAAACGGAGGTGGCGCGTTGGATTCCCACGGCAGTACCAGTATTTGTTTACAAGAAAAAAACGCAAATACTTGTTGTGTGTCTGGGTGTTGTGAGATCATGGTCTTCGCAGTTCCTGGGTCTCCATTCACAGTTATTTCTAGTTCCCTAACTAGAAATAGACCAAAGACCTATGTGACTATTGGGCGCTATTATTATTATTATTATTATTATTTAAAGTAATTGATTCATGATGATTGATATTACTAATATATTTCTCAGATGTATACTTTATCTTAGTTAGAAGTGTAGATATTATATCTGCGTAGGAAAAATATGCTTCTCTATTTATCAAATCAATGGCCACGGATAGTTCTAAACCTTTTTGGAAAACTCTCTGATCAGTGTCGTTTAAGTAACCGTTGTAAACGCATTCATAATAATTATTCCAAATGTAACATCATAAAAACTCATTTTCATATTCATTCAAATTCTCTAAAATGAACACTATTAATTTGTTTATTTTGACACTCATTGTTACATCAATTAATAGTTTACCTTTAAGCATCCGAAATGCTAGAGATACTATTACAGATAATGAAATTAGTGATACTGACTTTAATTTGAATATCGTGGACAATGCAGTGAATATTGCAGATGATGCAGTGAATATCGTAAACGATACCGTGACCATTATAGATGACACAGTAAATATCGTTGACTATGGAGTGAATATTAAAGATGATACAGTGAAACTTGTGGAACAATCAGTGAACGTTACGGAAATTGCTACCAGATCTAGAATAATGAGAAACCAAATAAGACCCGGAATGGTAGTGAATAATTACAATATAGAATTAGAACCGAACGTAAATAGTGGGACGTTTGTTGGCCGATTAGTTACTCAAGTGGCAATCACGGATGCGGCAACAAGAGACGATCCAATCATGTTCTATGTATCTAGTGATTTAAATATAAATAGAGTTCAGTACTCGTTAGTAGCTGGAAATAATTTCTTTGATGCTGATTTTGATGTGGATGATGACGACTGGTTACTGGAAATCGATACAGGCGTTGAAGCATCTCTGTATACGTTCATTATTGAATATACAGGAACGCTGGGCATCGCCGGGCAAGGTTTTTATGTTGGAAGCTATGATTCAGCGTAAGTATCTTACCTATTATGCATTAAATTTAAGTAAAAGTGATAAATGAATAAATAAAAACATAAAAATATAAAGATATAAGGATAGTAAACATTTATGATACAAAGTGCCAAAATTATCTGTTTACCTATATCCCTCTAATGAGGGGGAGATCTATGTATCTACGAATGGAGATCGGTTTGTAAATAGATATCTGAGAGCATATCTGTTGTCATCTCTCCTGGGGAACCAAGGTTGGTGAAATGATCGCCATCAATCAAAAAATATTTTACAAAGAAAACATAATTCTATTTGGTTATTATTGTTATTAGCATTAAGTATAATTTGTATAGCTTTTCCTGTATCTGCAAACCACCGTCCTTATTTTTATTGTTTTTTCCATTTTTATTTCCATTTCTATCTATCTATTTAATAATAACGCCCAACGATCACGTACATAGATCCTGGATCTTAGTTACATTCAGACACAGAACAAGTATTTTTGCGCTTGTTTCTGTTTACAAATACTTGTGCTGTTTGAATTTACACCGCCAATGATGTGGAATCTGTACAAAAATACAAGTATCACTTGTTCTGTGTTGGTGTTGTGGGACCATGGTCTCCGTAATTCCTGGGCCCTTAGACACATGGAATCCTAGAATTAGGCTCCAAAATCTACGTATGTGATATCGATGGGCGTTATTATTATTATTTTTAATCACTCCAATACTATAAATACAAAAAAATGTGTATATGTTTGTTTCTTTTTTTTTCAAGTCTAAACTGATTAGAATTAAAACTTATACGTAATATAGTTAATAATTTATGTAAAACAATTACATTCTATTAAAATCTTTTAATGAACTTCACTTGTGCCTATATCCTAGAATTTTGGATTCAATATTTCACCCGTTTCCACTGAATCTTTAGATAAACTAGATTATTTCAATGCCGCCATTTTTCATCCAATATGGTGGACGTTACAACATGGCGATTTATCACTTCTATAGGAACCCTTATGATATATAGGTATCAAATAAAAGGTCTTGATGAGAGAATCACAATGAGGAAAGTGATGTTTTTCTAAATCCAATATTAGGTGAATTAAAATATAATAAAAATAAAAGATTTAAAACAGATTGCGTTGTGCCCCGGTATACATGGCCTAGGTTTTGTATAAAATATCAGCTTAATTACAAATATTTTTGGTCCAATCACGTCAAAGGATTTTAGTGCAAATTGACTATTTTTAGCACTTTGGCAAGTCAAAATGAGTTTAGGTACTTAAAATTAAGTTATTGTACTAAACATATAAAATTACAAAGTGCTTAATGTCAAATATTATACAGCGATTCAATTAGGTTGGTTTGAAAAAAAAAGTAGTTCGCTTTCCCATTACTGGTGCAAGCAATCCAGCACAATACAGAACAGAAAACTCCGATCCGAAGCTTCGATTTCACGATCATAAGATCATATAACATATTACAGGGTATAATACCATAAACAGTACATACAGTATACAGTAAAACAAACTGTTATAATTTAGACGTATGATCTTGCACATCATACCACTATGATACAGTATGTCAGAATGATCTCCAAGAGTGTGGGTGAGATTTTTTTACGTTGAAATGTTAGATTTCTTTACGAATATCTTATCAATGAAAAAAGTGGAGATAAGATAATGTACCAATGAAGACCTACATATGCGTAAGCATTGGATTGGTTTTGTGAATTTAAGGAACAGCTTATAATGGTATACCTACTTCGGTGTTGAAATATGAAGTTATTTTTTGGAGAAACTTAACGGATGCCAAACGACCTTCTGTCAAAAGCGTTGCCTAAAAGCCCTGCTTAAAATTAAATGAAAAAACAAATATTTTAAATATCTTGTACTTATTACGTTTTATTTTATTTTATATAATATTCAACAATTTTGCTAATTTCTTCTTATTCTTCTATTATTATTTCTATTATTTCTTCTATTATTCTATTATTATTTCTCTGCACGCCTTGGTGACTGTTAGAAAATGCTGTTAGCATTAAGCCCACCTTTGTTCATGTTCGGTGCATAAAGTATTAAATAAATAAATAAAAACAACTGCCATATTTGCTGTTTTATTAGTTTTGTTTGACATTGTGTAATTCAAATGACCCAAGCGAGACCTCGAGATTTAAGTTCATCTTAAATAAAAATATATACTTCATCGTTATCTGACATAAATATTACATTATTATAAGTGCGATTATATTCAATCAATTAATTAACTTATACTTTAGCACAAAATAACGTACAGGGAGGACTTAGTGCTATGAAGCATTATCTACCGGTCAAAATGTGCAAGAAAAAACATGGTACCGGTGCAGTAAAATTGATATTATTTTTCAATTAATTTCATTAGACATGACGTTTCTTCGCCACTTATTTCATCGACGTTGTGATTGATAAAAATATGACTATTTTTATATGAATGAGAACTAGATAGATGAATTTTTATATATCGTACACTATGGTGTGTACGATATAAAAAATTTAAGGTTAATGGTAGCGAAACTAGAGTTTTAGCGATAAGATCACCCATTGTAATTTTTACTATATACCATAATATAGTAAAAATTACAATGGGTGATCTTATCGCTAAAACTCTAGTTTCGCTACCATTAACCTTAAATTTTTTAATGGTAGCGAAACTAGAGTTTTAGCGATAAGATCACCCATTGTAATTTTTACTATATTATGGTATATAGTAAAAATTACAATGGGTGATCTTATCGCTAAAACTCTAGTTTCGCTACCATTAACCTTAGCTAGTTTTCTAGAACTAGTCCTCTAAAACTAGCTAAGGTTAATGGTAGCGAATTCGAACCGACTCACGCTAGATCGAATCCTGCTCGGCCACGACTTTTAAGTTGTGTGTGGAATTTAAACTCTTTCTTACAACGATGAAGGAAAAAATTGTGAAACATCATAATATGGCATATGTCAACCACTGCACTAGGCCAATGGCTTACCCTGTCTCTCTGTAAATGACGGCCCGAATCCCAGTGGTGAGAATATGACATTGTGAGCTGAAAAATATCATAACGGCAACATTGTGAGCTGAAAAATACCATAACACCATTTCGTAAATGTAATACTACTGTATATGCAAATACATTATCTTTATCTACCTTATCTATAAAAATTAAGGACTACATTGACATATCCTGATTACAGTTTTCCATGACCAAAAGCTATAGGCCAGTAATGTTTCCTTCTTTTCCTGTTATAACTCGACAATAAGCATAGGTATACAGTGAAATTGATTATCTCCTAAAACTTTTACCTCACACTCAGTTACATGTTAATAATATTCTTTGCCGAATATATTTTACAACTTTCATAAGGTTTTGAAGTTATTTTATAGACTAGCTAATCTTTGTTGAATAGAACTTCTGAAATGCGCCTGAATCTCACGGTTTCATCTGATGAGCAATCTTCAAGTGCGTCATAAAATGCCGATCTTGAATTTATCTCTATTTAAACCTAAATTTGACATTATCAAGACGTTTATATCTCATCCGGCGCTCTATTATCAATTCCAACAGAATTCCTAAGCATTCCCAATTGTGCAAAGACAGTGTCGGTACGCATGTGAGCCTGAGTGGGAGTGACCAGCCATTTTAGTTTAGGGAAAATGGCTAGGACTAAGTTCAAGTGGAAGTTTGCTCTGTTTGTCTATTTAATAGTAGTGAATGTGTGTACAAAATCCTTTCCAATATCCACAAATCTGCCATCATTAACAACTACAGATACCGTTTTTCATAATGAGGCAGTTCCAAACATCGAACAAGCTGTCATGGATTTTAGGAGTCGCGTTGCCACAGTTTTCCAACCCGAGGAAAAGGAACAAGAAATTATAACAGCAGCATCACCGGCAGTGGTTAACTCTACTAAAGAACTTGATGAAAACTCTACGGAAGTAGTAAACAGAACAAGGAACTCATTATTGAGGAACATAAGGCCTGGTCAAGAGATCCGACAATACGCAATAGAACTTACCGTTAACGGAAACAGTTTTAGCGGAAGAGCAGTCATAGATGTTGTTCTACAATTTGCAGATAGGGAAGATCCCATATTATTACATGTAGAAGAGCTCGAGATTCAGTCAGTTCAGGCTGGAGTTTTTACTGCTGCTAATGCAAGGCCAGCTGATTTTGATGTAGATGACGGCGTGCTAGAAATAGAACCTGATCAAGTAGCATCTTCTTACATTCTCATTATCGAGTATACTGGTGTGCTACAGTCAAATTCTGGACAAGGATTTTACAGAGGATCATATAATGACTTGTAATTATTACTTTTCAAGATAATAGACTATTAATTTAGGTTTTATATAATAGTATTCAATAAAATCAAAATATGTTTATTCGTTCATTTATTTTATACTTTAAAAAACTTATTTTATACTCTGTAAAAGTTGATTGCAGAGCTTATCAACTTTTACAAAATAAATGGTTTCACTAGTTAATGGTACTGCAGCTTAAACAGCTAAATATTTAAGTATAATCATTTTAATAATATATTTAAGTACAATATTATGTAGTTTATAAAAATAGCTGCGTAAATGCTCTTTGCAACATCTACATTTCATATCAGCAGACTTTTTATGATAATCAACTTTTGTTTTTGCTTTAGCAACTACCTGGCAATGAACCTTCACCCAACTCACGCTCGGCGTGTATTCCCTTGCATGGATGAGCCTACTGAAGCATCTATCATCAGCTTTACCTTTAATGGTATTGAATACAACAACTTGATCTCCAACTCTTTGCTTGAGGAAAACAGCGCGTAAGTACTTAATCTTCTACCGACTTCAAAGAGAAGAATCTCAATGCGATTGTTTTTTTTTTAATGTTTCTTATATATATCTATGCCTATGTTCATCAGAGATAATGTAGGATTTTAAAGATGGAATTTTTTTTCAAATCAGTCCAGTAGTTTCAGAGCCTATCCAATGCAAACAGACAATAATATCTTTCCTCTTTATAATATCAGTTTAGATTATGAAGTTAATTTTTTTAATGCTTTGTAGGACACAGTTCCGAGCACTGATGGGCCCACCCCACCTCTGGTCGATGGTAGCCCATAATCTTAACAACGTCAACGTACCAACCAGTGGCGTCTTACTATACATCCGACCTGGCGTCGCCAGTCAAGATTCCCAAGCATCTATAGCCCTAAACTATTACTATCTTACTCTAAACGAATGGACCGACAGACCCTATTTTGAAATTGTTTTAAACCAAGCTAACCAGCTTAGTATATTGAGCTTGCCTGATGTATCGAGAGATTGGTATGGACTTGGCACAATTGCTATTTGGTGAGTTACTATTATTTAAATTTAACCTTTCTTATTGTCACTTTAACTGATCTATTGATCAACAAAGCATCGTTTTTTATTTCCCTATGCAAACATTTTTCAATATTGATTGATTTATTTATTTATTTGCCAAAAACTTAGCCTAATACATTGTGAAAGTAGTAAATTTTATACAAATATTACAATATTACTCTACAATTTTACACAACGCAAAGAAATATAAAGTGGCGGCACAAACAATTTTTGCCGTAGCAATATGGTAGCTTATAATTCCAGTACCCATACTGCCTTTCAGAGATCTCCAACTATATTATAATTCAATCAAGACAATATAATAAACTTACGGTTCGTTTTTTAAGTGGTGCATTTTTACAGGGAACCATATATTCTCATGGAAACAACATGTTCAGTGAAACAAAGGTTCACAGCATTCACAAAAATGGCTGAACAAATGTCAAAGCAATGGTTCGGTCAAGTAATTTACCCAGAGAACTGGCGTTTTGATTGGGTTGTTAGTGGACTGGCATCATATGCGGCTTATGATATATTAAGAAGTGTAAGTGTTTATTCTACTAATCAAGTATGACATTATATAAATAAATAATAAATAAAATATAATTAGCCATAATATAGAACAAAATTAAAATATATAGACTATAATTAATACATTTTATTTTGATGACGCAGTTATTGAAGCAGAATAGGAAAATTTTCATATAACATTTACAGTTCCAAGAACCGGCACAAGGCACAGATATCAGTCTCCTCGACGTCAACACCCTATTCGTAACAGAAGTCATACAAGAGAGTCTCTACCGTGACGGTTACAGCAGCACTCTGCCCTTGGAAATACCGGACAATTTGTTCGATGAAGATGAAATCAGAGATTACCTCTATGGTATTCAAAAGATCAAAGCCCCTGCTCTCTTTAGGATGTTGAAAATTATTCTTGACGATGGTACAGATTACATCAAGCACGCTGGAACCGCTCTTATAGCGGGCAGGTATGTGTTTGATAATGATAAATATATGTTTAGATAAATGTAACTCGTGATCCATCGCTATCGGCCAATCAACATTCTTAAATTGTATTGGTTTATCAGCTTTAGTAAAAAGGTTTTTATTATAATGTTTTTTGAATATAAATATGTTATACGGAAAATTATAAATGTTATATATTTTTCCTGTTATCCAACAGAGGTCTTCAGACAGTTGAGTACCTACACTTCATCGATGCCATTAAAAGTGGCTTTATGGGAAATAACTTTGTAGACGAAGTGGATGAATACCTGGAGCCTTACCTTGAGAACAATGGATGCCCACTCATTTACGTTGGATTAAGACAGGGTGGAGTACTTGTAACGCAGGTTATTATTTTAGAAGAATTTATTTACTCCTATTATCCATGTTCAAAATTTCCGTTTAGTGAGTTCCAACCTCACACCAGTTGATGATAAAATTTCATGATATTGTAGGCAGATTATGTGATAGCAGTAGCTGATCACTAGAAGGTACTTTTTCATTTACATTTTTTTGGTGTTAATAATTAGCATCATCCTCTGCCATACCTTCACTTGAACTCAGGTGGAACAAGGTCACTTGCTAACGTCATGCTTTAAATAAAGAATTTTGGATCAATTACGTTGTAATATAACGACTTCATCATCATCATCATCATCATCATCCTTATCATCACCATCATCATCATCATCATCCTCATCATCACCACCATCATCATCATCATCATCAACATCATCATCGTCATCATCATAATTACCACATTCATCGTAATAATCAGTAATATGATTTGCTTTAATTCTGGTTTTAGGAGAGGTTCACCTTAAACAATCAGCGTCACGTAAACTATGGTGTGCCTATAACGTACTCAATCAGTCATAGCCCCAACTTCGATAATATAGAGCCCATTGACATGCTAGAGGGCACTGAACCATTCAACATGTTCCTAGATGAAGACGAAGGAGACTATGTATTGTTCAACGTGCAGGGACAAGGTAAACAAATCAATCCAACCATTCTAATGCTTATGAATAATGACTGTGTTAGTACTCCACTGGTCTAGCTCCAGCCCCAAATTTGATAAATCTCATTGATAATCTCATACTTAATGAACTTATTACATTTCAGGTTACTACCGAGTAAATTATGACAATGATTTATGGGAAAGAATCACCGAAGCTCTTGATGACCCAGACCGCAGGGCTGAGATTCACCCATTGAACCGTGCCACAGTAAATATTTGAAAAAATAAATATGTATAAGTAATAGGTGTGGTGGTTGAGCAGGTCGGCTCATAGCCTGGAGGCGGCGGTTTCGATTCCCGCAACAGGACAAGTATTTGTGCACACATAAAAGCGCAAATACTTGTTCTGAGTATGGGTGTCGTGGGACCATGGTCCATGTAGTTCCTGGGTCCCTAAACACAGGAAATCCTAGTTAGGGTTCAGGATCTATGTATGTGATCATTAGGCGTTATTATTATTAATTACTAGTTGCACCCCGCGGTTTCATCCGCGGATAAAAGGATTTTAATTATATGCTCATCTCGCGGGAAAATTTCACTTTTCCGGGATAAAATCCAGTGTATAAGATATCTTAGTACCGAATTTTTCCAAATCCATTCAGCTGTTTGGACGTGAAGGAGTAACAAACATACAACAAACACACATACACACATACAAACTTTCACCTTTATAATATTAATGTGATGTTATTAGTGTGATTCATGACAAAGTTACAACGTTTAGCATTGATATACCTAAATTATAGTGATATAGTCAATTTCTAACGTACTATATTCTTATTTTCTTTACAGTTGATAGACGACTCTTTAAACCTGGCAAGATCTGGCAGAATCCCTTATGAAATCGCTTTCTTGGTGGTTCTGACGATGGAACATGAGACAGAGTATGCGCCATGGAGAGCCTTCATCAGAAATATGAACTTCTTGAAGAAACGTCTAGAAGCTCTTGTAGATGATGATGACGACTTGGACCCCGATATTTATCTAGTGAGTTTAAAATAGTTCTGTATTTCCTAGATTATCTAAATATATATTACTGAAAGGTGACTGACTGACTGACATAGTGATCTATCAACGCACAGCCCAAACCACTGGACGGATCGGGCTGAAATTTGGCATGCATGTAGATGTTATGACGTAAGCATAAGCTAAGAAAAGATTGTTCGAAATTTCACCCTTAAGAGGGTGAAATGAGTGGTTGAATTATCTTCCTATAGGCCACGCCGCGGGCGAAGCTGTGGGCAGAAGCTCGTTTGTGTATAATTTCCATTTTTATATTTGAAAGAACTATTTTTCTATGTTTTTCGTTTTTCTGAATTCTCATGGGCTTTTTTTGATGATATGGATATGGAAAAATGAACTTTGCTAAAATGGCGTCCAATATTGAATCGTGTTAATAAAGCCTTTTTGATATAGTATTTAAATTCAAATAATTTATGTTCCATGTCCTTTTGATACCTGCCTTTTGTATGTCACTTGAATATAAAACTTTACAGCATATACCAGGTTGTTTTATATTTTATCTTTTATTCTCTAATATTACATATTATATTATTCTCGCCACTTCCACATTCTCTCACGAGAAACGTAACCCTAATAATGGTTATGGGCCCAGAACGGAAGGCGAAAAATATAATATTGTAGTGAGTGTCATTGCTGAAAAATATTTTTCTAAAAAGATTGTGATGAAGAAAACATTGAGATCTGAGGTAATTTTATTGAATAGTTAAAATGGCTACAAGAAGAATGATTAAAATTTTAACAAGAGAAAATTACGAGAGCTGGCGAGTACAAGCAGAGGCTTTACTGATCAAGAATGATGCGTTTGGGTATGTGGATGGTAGTAAACAAAAACCAATGGAGGAAAGAGCAGTGCAGGCATGGATTGTTGTAGATTCCAAGGCAAGAGCTGACTTAATCCTGAGTATGTCTCCTGGTGAGTTACGGCATGTAAGAGGGTGCAAAACGTCCAGAGAGGTATGGTTAAAGCTAGAATCCATATATGCATCAAAAGGACCAGCAAAAAAGACTAATATGTTGAAAAGGTTGACGATGATGAGATTCATCGAGCCTGGCGACTTTTATGAACATATTTCAACATTTTTTGATACAAAGGATAAACTGAGTGCAATGGATGTGGAGATTCATGATGACCTATTTTCGATAATGTTGCTCTATAGTCTTCCTACAGAGTTTGACAATTTCCGATGTGCAATAGAGTCCCGAGACGAAATTCCGAATCCTGAAACTCTAAAGATCAAAATCGTTGAAGAATACTGTTCGAGGCACAACTCTGAAGAAAAAGCAATGATCGCAAAAGAGAATTTAAGAAAAAAGAAGTTTAATAAACAACGGGAAACATTCAAGTTTAAATGTTTCAAATGCCATAAAGTTGGACATAAAGCATCAGAATGCACGGAAAACAAAGAAAAAGATTCTGAAAAGTACGTTGTTGATAGTGATACATGTAAAACATCTTTTGATACCAGTTTTGATTATTTTAATTATGTTACAGATCAATGTAATGGTGTGTACAACGGGAAAGGAAACTGGATCTTAGATAGCGGGTGTACATCACATTTATGTAAGGACGTAAACAAGTTTGTGGAGGGTTTGTTACCGTCATGGAGTCAATTAAATTTAGCTTCCAACTTGACCACAAAAGTTGAAGGTGAAGGTATGGTCACGCTGTCTGCATGTAAAGGTGAATCCAAAACAAATGTTCAATTGCCAGACACATTGTACGTTCCTGATCTGCGATGTAACCTAATTTCAGTGGCAAAGATTACAGATAAAAGTTGTACTGTAATGTTTACTAAGGATGAGGCCATAGTGAAAAATTGCCATGGGGAAATTGTCGTAGTTGCGGATCGTAAGAGTAATTTATATTACGTTAGGGAACAGTATGAATCTGCATCAGTGGTATCAGAGGATAATGTGTGGTTGTGGCATGAACGAATGGAACACTTGAATGCAAGGGATTTATTGAGAGTTTTGACCAAAGCTGGTATAAAAACTCAGAGGATAAATGAGCGTGAGCTGTATGATTGTGACGTGTGTGCGAGAGCGACGACTTTAAGAAAGAACTATCCAAAGAGTTTGAACTAAAAGACTTTGGACAGGCCGAATATATTCTAGGTATTGACATTGTCAGAGACAAAGGTGTCATTACGTTGTCACAAACGAAATATATTTGGAAATTATTACAAGATTTTGGAATGGAAAAATGTAAAGAATCTGTTGCAATTCCATTGTGTCCGAATGAAAAATTAATATACTCTAAAAGTGAAATTAATGTGCCTGTTGTGAATGATACACATGGATACAGGGAGCTCATAGGAAGCTTGATGTACTTGGCAACAGGAAGTAGACCAGATATAATGAATTGTGTGGTAAAGTTAGCACAATTCAATGAAAATCCGAATGAAATGAGTTGGAATTTCGCAAAGCGTGTGTTGCGATATTTGAAGAGAACACAGAATTACGGTCTTTCGTTTAAAAAGACTGGTGGTGCGTGCGTGTCGTGGAAATCACAGAAACAAAGGTGTGTTTCTACTTCTTCTTGTGAGTCTATAGAGAGAATATGTAAGCCTATCACAATGTATGAAAGAAGCGGTTTATCTGAATAGTCTGCTTACTGAAATTGAGTTATTAAGGTATGCTAGAATTACTTTATATGCAGATAATCAGGGTGCTATTGCGCTAGCTAAGGATCCAGTTCTCCATTCTCGTTGTAAGCACATAGATATAAGATACCATTTCATTAGAGATGTGTTAAAGAATAATAAGGACATTTCTTTAAGATATATTCTACAAATGATATGACGGCTGATATATTAACGAAAGCCTTGCCTAGTTGTAAACATTATAAATGCATGACAGGATTAGGGCTTCAAGATAATATAATGTAAAACTTAAGGGGGTATCTTGACTAGGCCTTGAAAGCATAAATTAAGGGGGCGTGTTAATAAAGCCTTTTTGATATAGTATTTAAATTCAAATAATTTATGTTCCATGTCCTTTTGATACCTGCCTTTTGTATGTCACTTGAATATAAAACTTTACAGCATATACCAGGTTGTTTTATATTTTATCTTTTATTCTCTAATATTACATATTATATTATTCTCGCCACTTCCACATTCTCTCACGAGAAACGTAACCCTAATAAATCGAAACCCCTTTTACACTCACGAACTTTTAGTTCATTTGGATGATGTGGTCGCTCAGCGTCAATGCTCATTAAATAAATAAATAAAATAATAATTTAAGTTATAGGCTTGGAAGTGTTATTTGATTATTTTTTGCTTTATCTTGATTCGTTTAATGTCATGCTTATAATAAAAAATTGCATAATAAAAAAATATCAGTTGATTCTTTATTTAATTCATTATTTTAGCGTATGGTCCGACGCAGCATTGTTACTTTCGAGCGAGAGATTGGCTTCAACCCTGATCCTCTCATTACTGAGTCAGCTATGACGTCACTAACACGAGGCATGGTGATGGACCATGCTTGCCGTGCTGGTTACCAGCCTTGCATCGCTGCAGCTGTGGACTGGTTCTTTGATCCAAACACAAACGAGCCCACTGTGTAAGTGTAATCAGATTTATTTATATGAGACACATTTCTAAAGTTCTTTAATAAATAATTGTACCAATAGACGGTTAAATCAAGCCAATAACTATTGTGTCAATCTAAGGACATAATACGCCCATTGTCCAATGCCCATACCTAATTTTATTATCCACTAGCTAACCCGCTCTGGCTTTGCACGGATTAATTAGTTTTAGACCTTACCTCGCCAAAAGATAAAGTGAAGCGAGAGGGATAAAATAAAGGAAAAAGTAAATTTATGGGATGAAAGAAAAAAAAATTCCTACCCATTACTCTTTTATTTCGACAGCTTAAGTAACTTGTAGCTTCATCTTCGTTGCTGGCAATGTTAGCACAAATTTTCCGTCAAATGATTAATTGTTATATCGAAATTAAATGTAAATTCTCCATCGCAAAAACGCAATTTCTCTTGGCTTCGTATATAATCAGACTATGACTTTAATAAAGAAAATTTCTCTCACATTGAAAGTTATCAATTTATTATAAGTGTACATTCTACTTTATGATTGATTATGATTGTAACATTCAATGTAACTTTTTTGATAGAAGAAGTTTAGTTAGGTGATCGAAGTTTCTAATCACATTTCCAAACTTTTCCCATGAATTTAAATTACGAAGATATCATGACATTATAATCTAATATGAGGTGGGTTTGCAATTGACAAATTGTAGTGACTATACAAAAACCACAAATGCAGTGACTATTCAAGTCCAAGTTCCATGTCATAGCTATCATTTTACTCTTTTCAATTATATGCAGTTACACAACTATTATTTTTATACCAGACTGTAATTATTTATTTATATTGTAAAGATAAAACGGGTCTATTCGCGCACAGAAATTATCAAAACATTATTTTGACTAACCTAATTTTTGTGCGCGAATAGACCCGTTTTATCTTTATAATATGAGTTCAAGTCGCGAAAGTTTAAAAAGTGTTATTATTTATTTATTTACTAGTTGCGCCCCGTGGTTTCACCCGCGGATAAAAAGTATTTTAGTTATGTGCTCATCCCACGGGAACATTTCACTTTTCCGGGATAAAATGTAGCCTATATGTTAATCTAGTGTATAAGCTATCTTGGTACCGAATTCCATCCAAATCCATTTAGCCGTTTGAGCGTGAAGGAGTAACAAACATACATACACACCTACAAACTTTCGCTTTAATAATATTAGTGTGATTTACATTTGCTTCAATAAAGGCGCACCACGATTTCACAATTTTTATACAATTTTTTTTTACAATTGTTTTTGGGATAAATACTTGCGTAAGCAACCATGTGCACATTTCATCCACACAAATTTAGCTGTTTTGCCTTGGATCACAGAAATAACAATATCTCAAAATAGTCCGACTATACGTTTTCAGAAGCGTCAGCAGACATCATACTCATGTATTAATTCACAATTAAAAGCTGTTCGAACTAGCGTCCGTTGATCCGATATTCCGGTTTAACCCAAATTTGCCCTGTTATTTTTTTAAACTTTTAAGGTAATTTTTTTTTTTTTTTTTTTGCTTCAAACTTGTCTAGCATTTGACCACGCTCTCACCTGATGGGAAGTGACGATGCGATCGAAGGTGTAGCATGCTAGCCAAGTAAATACCTATTCACTCTTCTCTTGAACACGCCCGGGTCATATTTCGCCGGAAACACAGACGCTGGCAGGGCATTCCATTCCTTAGCCGTTCTAATTAAGAACGTTGAGTCAAATCGCTTGGTACGAATGGGTGGTATTTCGACCACAAAAGGATGGCGCTTAGCCGAGCGTCTAGTAGTCCGGTAGTGGAATGGTGATGGGAGAATTAGATCATGCAGTTCTTGAGCGCATTCACCGTGGTGTAATCTGTAAAAAACCGACAGACTTGCCACCTTACGTCGATGTGCAAGGCTCTGGAGCCTTTCACCAACCAAAGTGTCGTCGTCAATGAGCCTTTTGGCACGCCGTTCAATCGAGTCCAGAGCCTCAAGCTGGTACTTGGCAGACCCGTCCCACAGGTGGCAGCAGTACTCCATACATGATCGGACTTGTGCTTGATACAGATTTAGAAGCTGTCCAGGTGTGAAGTACCGCCTTACCTTGGACAATATGCCGAGTTTTTTTGAAGCTACTTTGGCTTTGGACTCGATGTAGGATCCAAAGTTTAGGTTTGACGTGAGATCAACACCCAAAAGCTCAAGATGGTTTCCTAAACTTACAGATACACCACGGAATGAAGGAGCCAGATGGAGTGGGCTCTTTTTAGCAGTGAATAAACACGCCTGTGTTTTTGCAGCATTGAACCTAACCAAGTTAGCATCGCCCCAATCGGACACGGCTTTCAAAGCCAGGTTCATGCGCTCAACCATAGCCTCTCTCTCAATCCGGACGTCGTCACCACTGGCTCGGGCACTGGATGTGTATCTTTCAACAACAGTACTATCATCTGCATACCCAAAGGTACCGGGCTTTAGCAAATCATTGATGTGGAGTAAGAATAGTGTTGCTGAAAGAACTGACCCCTGAGGTACACCAGCATTAATAGCTAATTGATCGGAAGAGCAGCCATCAAGAACTACTCTAAGCGATCGTTCCCTCAAAAAGTCTGATATCCAAGTGCACAAACCAGCAGGTAGTCCGTAAGATGGAAACTTATTCAGAAGACCGTCGTGCCAGACCCGATCAAATGCCTTAGAGACGTCTAGAGATACAGCAAGTGCCTCTCCATGCATCTCTAAGGCTTCGCTCAATATGTGAGTGGCATACGCGAGAAGATCCCCAGTGGACCGGTTTCGGCGAAATCCGTATTGCCGGTCACTGAGGAGATCATTGTCTTCAAGGTATGCCAAGAGCTTGTTGTAATTATACGCTCCATACTCTTACAGAGAATGGAGGTAATTGAGATGGGTCGATAGTTGGCAGGATCAGCACGACTGCCCTTCTTAGGTACAGGTTGTACGTTGGCTAGCTTCCAACTCATAGGGACTATTCCGGTGTCCAGAGAGAGGCGAAATAGGCGTGTTAGAGTGGGAGACAACTCAGGTGCACAGTTCTTAAGTACAATTGCAGGTATACCATCGGGACCACTGGCTTTGTTCACGTCTAGACTGCGTAATGTTTTTAGTACTTCCTTCTGACGTATGCGTATTTCCGGCATGAAAACACCGCATTGTGGAAGGCAGGGAGGTACCTCATTAGCAGTATCTAAACGCGAAGCTTCTGCAAAGAGAGTGGCAAACAAGTTTGCTTTTTCTTTTGCAGTGTGAGCCAGCGATCCGTCTGGTTTCAATAATGGAGGCAGTGAGGATCGACAGAAGTTCGCTTCAACCGATTTGGCTAGGGACCAAAAAGCCTTACTACCCGCTGGGTAGGAAGCAAGTTTAGTCCCTATTCGACCAATATGATTGAAACGAGCCTTCCTTAATTCCTTCTTACAGGCCTTGGCGGCAACGTTAAAGGCTTTCTTCTTAGCTCGAGTGTCCGAGGCCTTGCGTTTTCGAGCGTCAGCCCATGCCAGATATGCCGCATGCTTCTGCGCTTCAGCACGTGCACATTCGGCTCCAAACCATGGGCTGGCTTTGCTGGTCACGGGTTTATCGAAAAATGGAATAAAATATTCCATAGCCCGACATACTACCTCAGTAACCGCATTCGCGCAGACCGTCGGATCTCCAGAAGAAAAACACGTTTGCCGCCAAGGATATGAAGCGAAGAAATGTCGCATCTCGTCCCAGTCTGCTAAGTTGTATCTCCAGACACGCCGATTGCTCTTAGGGCTTGGGTCAGGCGGGGAGTATACTGAAACGGACTTGACCAGACAGTGATCGGAACTACCAATGGGTGAGGATACCGCCACAGAGTATCAGTCTGGTTCAGTCGTGAGCAGAAGGTCGAGGCAGTTAGCAGTGTGGCTATCAATATCAGGCACTCGCGTTGGCTCTTTAACAATCTGCGTTAAATTGAGCGCCAAAGCGAGCTTACGCGTCTCTCTCCCAGCGTGGTCCGTGATCCGGTGTGGGACTAACCACTCCTGGTGGTGAGCATTAAAGTCCCCCAGAACAACAAGCTGAGCCGAAGGATAGCGTTGCTGAGCCACATCTGCCGTTTCACTGAGATACTCCATTAGAAGAGTTGTCTCCCGGTCACCGCTATGTGATCTGTACACACCAGCATAGAGAATTTTCTCAATGCCGGTGTCCACAAGCACCCAAATCACCGAAAAGCGGGGATGTTCAAGGTTTCGGAGACGCAAACAGCAAATGTCATCACGGACGTAAACCAGCGCGTGGAAGGAAGCGGTTTTCCAAGATGAATCCTGGATAGTCCAGATATGCCGTGTCTGATGGACATCCTATTTGCGTCTCAGTCAAGAAGAGCAAGTGCGGTTTGTTGGTCTCCAGATGATGATGGACCGCTTGCAGATTTGAGTGCAGCCCACGAATATTTGTGAGGTGCACTTTAAGAGTGAGGACGTGCATCTGCCGTTTAAACTTGCTCAATTTATTTGACTTTTTCATAGTTGGGTGAGTTAGGTAGACAAGTAGGAAGTGGACGAGATATTGGGATGCTAACCCTCAGTAATAGAGAAGCTCCTACGCCAATGGAGAACTTGCGCGGAGACTGCGGGGACGCCCGAACCCCCCTGAAATTGCCCACAAGTTCCTCACTTCCAGTCGCCAACTGGCCCTGTGGACAACCTCAGGATTTTACACAAGCGGTGGGGCAGCCTTTCGTAGTTGGCTAGACTACTACTTGGGCCCCCTACAACTTGCGGTCGGCCAGCAGAGAGCACCGTGCTTCGGATCCCGCTACCCTCCGAAGCAAGGTCTCCGACGCGAAAGCATCTCCATCACCAATACCGGTCTGCATACCCAACACAACTGTCCACATCTACTTGTCAGAACGGCTTCATTAGACATCACGATGGAACACGACGAGTCGCTTGGCATCGTGGTTTTGTCTAATGGGTGGTAACTAAGCCGGCGGCTAAGGCCTTCCACCAGTTATTTGGTTGCTCTTTTGGCACCACCCAGGGGTCACGTGTAGGGAAACTAGGGTTAAAGCCTACGGACGCGAGCAAACATAAACCCCCAAAATTGTAATGTTAGAATAGCCCGATAGCTCAGTTGGTAGTAACCCTGCCTTCTGGACTGTGGGTTGTGGGTTCGATCCCCACCCAGGACAAACATTTGTGTGATGAACATCAATGTTTGTTCTGTGTCTGGGTGTTATATTGTATTCTATGTATGTATTTACAAACAAAAAGTATCTAAGTATTGTATCAGTTATCTGGTTCCCATAGTACAAGCTTTGGTTAGTTTGGGGCTAGATGGCGTTGTGTGAAATGTCCACAGATATTTATTTATTTGTTATTTATTTATTTGTAACCGCTTTGCTCTCCAGGAACCCCAATATTCCCAGCGACCTAAGGCCTGCGGTGTACTGCGCAATGATGCGAGAAGGTGGTGCCGATGCCACCGACGCTCTGTACAATCGGCTGGAAATCGAAGTGAGCATGTGGGAGCGAGTGGTCATCCTAGAGTCACTGGCATGCTCCAGAGATAGTAACTTCATTAGTACGTAAGTACCTTCACATTTCTGGTCTAAAAGAAGTAGTATAATCTTCACTGGCTTGCACATTTGCATACTGAAGAGGTTGGAATTTTTATATAGAGTAACTTCAAAGTTCATCGTCGGATCAACTGTTTCTAAAATATTCTGTCTCCCTATCTCCAATATGACAACCAAATTGCGATGCGTTTGGAAACAGTTTTTGGTTTCTGTCCCATACTTTTTATTAGATTTGCAGATTCATCAACCACGCTGGAGGATTCCACCGACCTCAATTTAAAAATAGTCATAATATATACTAAATCATTAATATAAATTAATAATAAAATAAACTTTATTGGTAATGTATGTATCTTTGATAGACTTCTTGAAGAGACGATCGCAGCAGGCATCCCTTATACGACAGAAGAAAGACTGAAGATCTTCATTGCTGTTGCTGAGAGTAACTACCAAAATGCTCGAATAGCTATGAACTTCATTTCAAGGAGAACCAATGAAATGAGAAACTTGTGAGTTACGTATTTAAGTTCATTTCTGTTTCTTTAAGTCCGTTCTATTGCAGTCATCTTAATATTATGCCCAATAAAATTTCAATGAGAAATATTGAATAATATTAACTATTTGTGGACTTGGGGGGTTTGTGTTTGCTCGCGTCCGTAGGCTTTAACCCTAGTTTCCCTACACGTGACCCCTGGGTGGTGCCAAAAGAGCAACCAAATAACTGGTGGAAGGCCTTAGCCGCCGGCTTAGTTACCACCCATTGGACAAAACCACGATGCCAAGCGACTCGTCGTGTTCCATCGTGACGTCCAATGAAGCCGTTCTGACGAGTAGATGTGGACAGTTGTGTTGGGTATGCAGACCGGTATTGGTGATGGAGAGGCTTTCGCGTCGGAGACCTTGCTTCGGAGGGTAGCGGGATCCGAAGCACGGTGCTCTCTGCTGGCCGACCGCAAGTTGTAGGGGGCCCAAGTAGTAGTCTAGCCAACTACGAAAGGCTGCCCCGCCGCTTGTGTAAAATCCTGAGGTTGCCCACAGGGCCAGTTGGCGACTGGAAGTGAGGAACTTGTGGGTAATTTCAGGGGGGTTCGGGCGTCCCCGCAGTCTCCGCGCAAGTTCTCCATTGGCGCGGAAGCTTCTCTATTACTGAGGGTTAGCATCCCAATATCTCGTCCACTTCTAACTTGTCTACCTAACTCACCCAACCATGAAAAAGTCTAATAAAGTGAACAAGTTTAAACGGCAGATGCACGTCCTCACTCTTAAAGTGCACCTCACAAATATTCGTGGGCTGCACTCAAATCTGCAAGCGGTCCATCATCATCTGGAGACCAATAAACCACACTTGTTCTTCTTGACTGAGACGCAAATAGGATGTCCATCAGACACGGCATATCTGGACTATCCAGGATTCATCTTGGAAAACCGCTTCCTTCCACGCGCTGGTATCTGCGTTTTCGTCCGTGATGACATTTGTAGTTTGCGTCTCCGGAACCTTGAACATCCCCACTTTTCGGTGATTTGGGTGCTAGTGGACACTGGCATTGAGAAAATTCTCTATGCTGGTGTGTACAGATCACATAGCGGTGACCGGGAGACAACTCTTCTAATGGAGTATCTCAGTGAAACGGCAGATGTGGCTCAGCAACGCTATCCTTCGGCTCAGCTTGTTGTTCTAGGGGACTTCAATGCTCACCACCAGGAGTGGTTAGTCCCACACCAGATCACGGACCACGCTGGGAGAGAGACGCGTAAGCTCGCTTTGGCGCTCAATTTAACGCAGATTGTTCAAGAGCCAACGCGAGTGCCTGACATTGATAGCCACACTGCTAACTGCCTCGACCTTCTGCTCACGACTGAACCAGACCGATACTCTGTGGCGGTATCCTCACCCATTGGTAGCTCCGATCACTGTCTGGTTAAGTCCGTTTCAGTATACTCCCCGCCTGACCCAAGCCCTAAGAGCATTCGGCGTGTCTGGAGATACAATTTAGCAGACTGGGATGAGATGCGACATTTCTTCGCCTCATATCCTTGGCGGCAAACGTGTTTTTCTTCTGGAGATCTGACGGTTTGCGCGAATGCGGTTACTGAGGTAGTATGTCGGGCTATGGAATATTTTATTCCATTTTCCGATAAACCCATGACCAGCAAAGCCAGCCCATGGTTTGGAGCCGACTGTGCACACGCTGAAGCGCAGAAACATGCGGCATATCTGGCATGGGCTGACGCTCGAAAACGCAAGGCATCGGACACTCGAGCTAAGAAGAAAGCCTTTAATGTTGCCGCCAAGGCCTGTAAGAAGGAATTAAGGAAGGCTCGTTTCAATCATATTGGTCGAATAGGGACTAAACTTGCTTCCTATCCAGCTGGTAGTAAGGCTTTTTGGTCCCTAGCCAAATCGGTTGAAGCGAACTTCTGTCGATCTTCACTGCCTCCATTATTAAAACCTGACGGATCGCTGGCTCACACTGCAAAAGAAAAAGCAAACTTGTTTGCCACTCTCTTTGCAGAAGCTTCGCGTTTAGATACTGCTAATGAGGTACCTCCCTGCCTTCCACATTGCGGTGCTTTAATGCCGGAAATACGCATACGTCAGAAGGAGGTACTAAAAACATTATGCAGTCTAGACGTGAACAAAGCCAGTGGTCCCGATGGTATACCAGCAATTGTACTTAAGAGCTGTGCACCTGAGTTGTCTCCCATTTTAACACGCCTATTTCGCCTCTCTCTAGACACCGGAATAGTCCCTAAGAGTTGGAAGCTAGCCAATGTACAACCTGTACCTAAGAAGGGCAGTCGTGCTGATCCTGCCAACTACCGACCCATCTCAATTACCTCCATACTCTGTAAGAGTATGGAGCGTATAATCAACAACAAGCTCTTGGCACACCTTGAAGTCAATGATCTCCTCAGTGACCGGCAATACGGATTTCGCCGAAACCGGTCAACTGGGGATCTTCTCGCATACGCCACGCACATATTGAGCGAAGCCTTGGAGATGCATGGAGAGGCACTTGCTGTATCTCTAGACGTCTCTAAGGCATTTGATCGGGTCTGGCACGACGGTCTTCTGAATAAGCTTCCATCTTACGGACTACCTGCTGGTTTGTGCACTTGGATATCAGACTTTTTGAGGGAACGATCGCTTAGAGTGGTTCTTGATGGCTGCTCTTCCGATCAATTAGCTATTAATGCTGGTGTACCTCAGGGGTCAGTTCTTTCAGCAACACTATTCTTACTCCACATCAATGATTTGCTAAAGCCCGGTACCTTTGGGTATGCAGATGATAGTACTGTTGTTGAAAGATACACATCCAGTGCCCGAGCCAGTGGTGACGATGTCCGGATTGAGAGAGAGGCTATGGTTGAGCGCATGAACCTGGCTTTGAAAGCCGTGTCCGATTGGGGCGATGCTAACTTGGTTAGGTTCAATGCTGCAAAAACACAGGCGTGTTTATTCACTGCTAAAAAGAGCCCACTCCGTCTGGCTCCTTCATTCCGTGGTGTATCTGTAAGTTTAGGAAACCATCTTGAGCTTTTGGGTGTTGATCTCACGTCAAACCTAAACTTTGGATCCTACATCGAGTCCAAAGCCAAAGTAGCTTCAAAAAAACTCGGCATATTGTCCAAGGTAAGGCGGTACTTCACACCTGGACAGCTTCTAAATCTGTATCAAGCACAAGTCCGATCGTGTATGGAGTACTGCTGCCACCTGTGGGACGGGTCTGCCAAGTACCAGCTTGAGGCTCTGGACTCGATTGAACGGCGTGCCAAAAGGCTCATTGACGACGACACTTTGGTTGGTGAAAGGCTCCAGAGCCTTGCACATCGACGTAAGGTGGCAAGTCTGTCGGTCTTCTACAGATTACACCACGGTGAATGCGCTCAAGAACTGCATGATCTCATTCTCCCATCACCATTCCACTACCGGACTACTAGACGCTCGGCTAAGCGCCATCCTTTCGTGGTCGAAATACCACCCATTCGTACCAAGCGATTTGACTCAACGTTTTTAATTAGAACGGCTAAGGAATGGAATGCCCTGCCAGCGTCTGTGTTTCCGGCGAAATATGACCCGGGCGTGTTCAAGAGAAGAGTGAATAGGTATTTACTTGGCTAGCATGCTACATCTTCGATCGCATCGTCACTTCCCATCAGGTGAGAGCGCGGTCAAATGCTAGACAAGTTTGAAGTAAAAAAAAAAAAAAAAAAAAAAAAACTTTTCACTTAGCACCTCTAAACAGAGCCTAAATTGAAAAAAACTCTTAAATATTTTTTCTTTGTGAATACATACTTGAGGTATACAAATTACAATATTAACACCTAAATTAGTGGTTCATTACATAAATATTACTAGAACGGTGCTAATATACATAAAATTACTACCTACATATATGTGGAATTTAATTCACTCTTTTCTTTAAATGTATGTACTGAGACCATGCTATAGAATATTCGTTCAAGGTCCAATTAAAAAAAAAAAAGTTTTGTTTAAGTATTAAGTGCATCCTAAAATAACTGCATGACAGCCGAAATGTCTATTTGACGGTACACACAGCGCGGGCACCAGCTGAGAGCTTTGTAAATGTTTCATAGGCAATAAACCACCTGCTTTGTTCAATGTCGCAAGGAAAGTTAGAATTTAAATTTTGCGGCAATTAGGTATAGGTAGGTATAGGTAATACCTAGATTTAAGTTTTATTTCATAAGCACTTTTTTATTTAGTTATATGGGAGCATTCTATCATTCATGGACTGAATACATACATTAAAGGAAAAGAACGAATTAAATTAGACATTGTATATTTTACGTTTTTTTAGGTATGGTGGCTCTGAAAAATTGGAGCAAGCGATACACGCTCTTGCTGACAACATGGCAGATGATGATTTAGCATCTGATGTGAGTATCTCCACATAATTAATGAGCATGTAGGCTTGTAAAATCTATCTGCCTACCAGATGCAAATATTCAAGTAAAACTTCTTTACGCACGCTTGACTTACGGAGTAAGGTGAAAGCGCGACGAAGCGAACGAAAGTTGAAAGTTGTTGGTTCACGTAGATCTCTATTATCAAGATAACAAAGTTTAAAAATAATTAAAACTTATATTATTATTTGGTATGTCCGATAAAATGACAATTTATAATTTCAAGATGGCGACATTGACATTAAACAAAGCAAAAACAAAGTTATACCGGCCAATAGAGAAATAAATAAAATTAATATATAAATATTGCTGGACATTTCACACAACACCATTTTTTTTTATGTTACGAAATGACATGACGAGCTAGTCGCTCGCCTGATGTTAAGCGACACGACTGCCCATATCAGTTGCAGTGACACTTGAAACACTAAATTATAGTTTCGCGTGACACTGCACTGCGCACGTCATTCTGAGACAGCACAGTCTGGTAATAAGATTACAAAACTGTGAGATTAGGTCATAAAGTCTCATTTGCCCAGTAATTTCACTAGCTACAGTGCCCTTCAAACCGGAACACAATACACAAACAATAGTGTTTGCGCACTACTGCTTGGCGGCAGAATAACTGACAAAGCGGTGGTACCTACCTAGACGAACTTTGCAGAAAAGTCCTACCACCTAGTAAATCTAGCCCCAAACTAAACAAAGCTTGTGCTATGCAATACTTAGATACTTTTTGTTTTTAAATACATACATAAAATATAATATAACATCAAGACACAGAACCAACATCGATGTTCATCACACAAATGTTTGCCCTAAGTGAGGTTGAGCGAAAGAAGTTTTACTTCAGTTGTGTTGTCGAAAGCACACTTGTTTTTTATTTTCTTGATGCCTAAAATATACTAACATACGTGTCTTAGGTCCGTATTACAGACCGATGCTCAGTCATCGATCGGTGCTCAAGCAGATATTTTATTCACTAATTGATCACTCTTTGAATGAAATCTCTTTTTGAACACCGATCGATGACTGAGCATTGTTCTGTTATACGGAACTTAGTGCGAATCTGGTTAAATCACACTAATATTATAAAAGCGAAAGTTTGTATGTGTGTATGTTTGTTACTCCTTCACGCTCAAATGGCTGAATGGATTTAGATGAAATTCGATACCAAGATAGCTTATACACTAGATTAACATATAGGCTAAATTTTATCCCGGAAAAGTGAAATTTTCTTGTGGGCGCAACGAGTGTTATAATTCATTTTCAGTTCTATATATGGGTAGATTCCCAGACCAACAACCTCGATGATTCCCAGCTCACAGCAACAAGAGCAGCTGATTTAGTTATGGAGAACCTCCAGTGGGACAATCGTTATATGGACATCGTGTATGAGTGGATAGACGAAAACGACGCACCCACATTAGTCGTATCACTTCTGTTAATTAGCATATCTGTAATGATCACTTTGTTTAATCATTAACGATGTTTTGTAATGATTCTATCAGTAGAAAGAACCTAAGTTAAAGTAAAATAAGGCGACATTTAATCAGAAAATGATTTAAGTATTGATAAATGCCATCTCTACCAACTTAAAGTTGGTGCTAAGTTATTGAAAAGTAGCTGATAAAAATTATAGACACATATATAAATATAAGTACAATAATGTAACGAATTGTAACATACAATATGATAATAATAATAATGTTTTGACAGCCTCTGTGGAGTGGTGGTTGAGCAGGTCGGCTCATAGCCCGGCGGTGGGTTCAATTACCGCGGCAGGACAAGTATTTTTGCTGAAAAAAAATTGCAAATACTTGTTCTATTTCTGGGTGTTGTGAGATCATGGTCCTCATAATTCCTGGGTCCCTAGATACAGGGAATCCTAATTACGGTCCAGGATCTATGTATGTGATCGTTGGGCGTTATTATTATTATTTCTGATAATTATATTATAATTACGGTTAAATACGGTGTGGTTACGATTAAGAAAATGTTTTTGGTGGTGGGATTTTCATTATATTAGTAGTAGAAAGCATAACAAAAACATCCTCGATATCGGCTATAGATTTAAGAAAATTAAGTTTACGGTTATTTGTACAGTTAGACGTATGCGTGAATGGATGGGAACTCTTTGCTATCAATGTGATAGCATTAGAAGTTTTAGAATCGCTGACGAAACATTTATTGTTGTCATTTGTAAAAAAAAATGGAAGTTTATAAATTAAACATTGAAAACTTATATTATTTCTGTATTTATTGAAAATTAGTAACTGTAATCAATTCCGCATAATTATAAATACAAAAATAATGTTCATCTTGTTTTCGTATTTCAAAACTAAGACTTTGATAACAATATTTTTTAGTCAGCTAGTTTGATTGTTTTTGTCACTTCTTTCTACATTATAAGTGTATTAAGAATGTTTGATTTATTATTATTAATAATTATTATTAATTATTTTAATTAATCAGAATTGCACAAAGTGAAATAAGTTTTAAGTTTAATAATGATAGCAAATAAGATTATTCATTAATGAAGTTAAGTAATTTTACTTATAGTTATATTGTTACATTTTTCACCAAGTAAGAGATACTACTTGATAGTTTTGGAATAATATAAAGAAATATGTAAAGCATAGTAATCAGAATTACGTAAAGAATATTAATCTATAATTTTATGTTAGAATTATATACGAAATAGCTTAGTAAGTACTTAGACTAAGTATAAATTTTAAATTTTTTACTGCATTTTCACTGATAGAATATTGGTTTATAGTATAAGATAATAATAATTGTTTCAAAAGGGAAAGGTTTAATGCAAAATTAATAGGTTATCAGCTTAGTAAAATTTTTATTATTAGATTTTATATTAAATTTACACTAAATCTGAAGCAAACGCGTCCTCTTGCTTCAAATTTAGTATAAACGTATTAAAACATTTATTATTTAAATATTTTTTTCATAAATTAATATATTTTTAGTAAATTATTAAAAAGTAAATTATTATATTAAAATTAAACTATGTTTTTTTTTAATAATAATTGATGATCCTAAGGCACTTATTAAATGTAGTGTGTAGCTTTACTTTATTACATTAAAATAAAATATGTACATAACAATAACAATGAAAAGTAATATAATATAATGTAACTTGAGTTAAAAATAATTAAACGTAGAGATAAGGAAAAATAAGTTTGTTTTTAATTTAATCCTTATAAATAACTCATTAATCATGATCAATAATTAATGTTAAAAAATTATGCTGATTTCCTTATATGCACGCCCAATCAAATTGTTTCTCTGCACGCCTTAGTGGACTGGTAGAAAATTCTGTTAGCATTAAGTTCTCCTTTGTACTTTTTTCTGTGTATAAAAAGTATTAAATAAATAAATAAATCATTTCCGAAGTCTTAGAACTTAAATAATAATGATAAAATGTTGGCATTGCTTTTGTGAGATTTTTAATGTAATGTCTTCTGCATGCATAGAAATATTAACTATCACAGGAATATTAAATTCCAAAACAAAACATCATAATATCAATTGTGTTAAATGCATTTTTTATAAAACGAAATTAATTACATTCTCTACAATTAAATAACATTATTAAAATCATTCAGCTTATTTTTGCTTTTAATATAAAGCGTATTTATAAGTGAACGACATGTATAAATAAAAATTATTACACTTTGACTAGAACTAAGCATTAGGTGTAACAATGATGTAGGTCCACCTTTTAAACAAATTTTAAGACTAACACTAAAGCAGTCACTAAAGTTATAAGAGAGCTTATGTTTGTTACTGCCGCGTCTGGAACACGTTGTGCCAACTTTTCTGTAACTGCTGGCTTTGGCTGAAAATAAACAATGACGATATATAATTATTGGTATTTGTGTAAATTATTAGTCAGGCTGAAACACAGAGGCTGACCTCTTGCCTATACGAAAAAGGTATAATTCCTTTTAAAATAGAAGTTTAACCAAGTTCAATCCCAATGAGCAATTTCATGCCAAAAACGCACGAAGTAGTAAAGTAAAGTAATGCGTAATGTTAATATTTTCTTTTTTTTCCATCTACCCTAAAATTTATAATTTAAATAGAACTGTATATTTATAAACTTTGTTAAGTGTTATTAGTTTTAAGAGGCGCCTTCAGCCTACAAAACAATTTATATTCTTAGAATAAATTTGTAACTTAGACACTAACGCTAAGTCCTACAAAATAAAATGTAATTTATGTCAATAAAGGAATTTCAAAATCAATCCCAATGAGAATATCATCAATGTAATCAAAATACACACCATAATAGATAACTCAAAAAGTACTTGTCAGATCTTGATAAAATTTAAACGGGACCACACGGGAAACAGTTTTCAAATATAAAAAATCATCAATTTCGGTTCACTCATTTTCGGTTCAAGACTTACCATTTCAGTAGAAATGATCGGCAGTGGTCTCGGTTCCCCGTGAGGCAAACGAATCAAGAATCTGTTTCTTTCTCTTCTGAAAATTGAAAGTATGAACATTTTTGTATTTGCGATTCCAAATATATTAATTTATTGTAATTTTTTATACTTTCCTCCATAGTATCATCGTAATCAACCAGAAGATTTCTATTTTCACCGTTTGCATTAAAAAGATTCTAGCAACATAATAGTGGAATCATTGGCCCACTTAGGGACATTCTTTTTTGCTTTAGCAGTCATTAATATAATTTTTTATGGTTTGATAGGTTTGCATTTGACTACTATCTAACTTGATGGCGGGACTCACCTAGTGACAGTGCGGTCTAGGATGTAACATGGTTGCCTAGATACCTGTGATATACCTGTTTCTGCCTACAGTTTTGGTGGGCACATTAATATTTCAGTATGTTAATGTTATTTTGGACACTTTACGTTTGTAACTGATCATAAATTGTTATAATTCTTTGCGAGAATATAAATAATAATTTTTAATTGGTTGCTGTTGCTTTTTTTTTTAAATCAGTTTTATTATTAGGGACCTTTATAATTATTTTACATGTCAGTCCCATCGTATTTGCAACAAGTTTACAGAATAGGAGGTCACCTGAAGTGACTCACAGATCTGAACAACCCCTTTGCTGCGTCTGAAGTTGGATCAGTCAAAATGTTGCTGTTGCTTATAGATGTCTGCAACACTATTAGAGCAAAATTTTTTTTTTTTTTTTTATGTTAAGGAATGACGTGACGAGCTAGCCGTTCGCCTGATGTTAAACGACACGGCTGCCCATATCAGCTGCAGTGTCACTCGGAACTCTAAAGTATAGAGGTTCGCGTGACACTGCACTGCGCACGTAATCCAGAGACATCAGCACAATCTAGTAATAAGATTACTAAACTGTGAGATCAGATCACAAAGTCTCATTTGCCCAGTAATTTCACTAGCTACAGTGCCCTTCAAACCGGAACACAGCAGTGCTTGCGCACTACTGCTTGGCGGCAGAATAACTGGCACAGCGGTGGTACCTACCTAGACGAACTTTGCAATAAAGTCCTACCACCTAGTAAATTAGTACAACTACAACTACAACTAGTACACGGCTAACACTCACGAGAGTCACGACAGTCGAATAACAATATAGATGTATATCTTCAAAGAGTACGCGCGGCGGTGGTGGCGGCTCAGCGCTGACTCTGTCACACCGTGTACTAGTCGTAGTTATGAATACTACTCACGTCAGTTTCTATACTTTTAGAGCAATTTTGTGGCATTGCCTCATCTTTCTGGTCTCATAACACAATAACTAAAGGATTTAATAGGCCAAAAATTTTAATCTTTACTTACACCATATGTTCAGCGATCATTTTATCTTCGAATTCGTTTCGATTTAGTCTGTTGTATATAATACCACTATCAGTTCGGTTTTCATACATATAAAATACTGCTTCGCGAATGTCTGGGTCAAGCCTGAAAATGGTAAATTCGTGGTTTAAATATCTACGTAAATACTATGGAATTTAAGTGTTTATGCGAAATTTTTAATGGAACAGAAAACTAGTGTCATTATTGGCTCACCTCAAACTTTGTTTATTTTTCTACCGCTACAGTGTAATTTATAAGTTCCTATTTGCAAACATGTTCAAATAATATTTAACTAAAATAATATAAATTTTTTAATGCATTAGTATTTAGTATCATCACATTAGTTATTAGTATCATTTGCACTAATCACTTTCAACGGACTCTCGACTAATATAGTAACTAACTTGCCAGAAATCATAACATAAATCTATAGAAATAAAATAATTATGATCTCACCTCTGCCTCCCTAATCGATACTCTTCATGAACACTACTTAAGAAAGTAAGGCATGGCTCGTAGTTGATTTCAGACGCAAAAGTAACAATATTACTTCTAAATAGTCTTGCTTGTGGATGCTTGTCTTTGTTTTTTACTAGTGCGTTGAATATTGGGTCTATTTTCTTACCGATGAACTCCTACAATAAAGAGTAATACATTAAATTTTTCAAATCTTAGATTAACTTACTTAATAGTGTTCGTTGCTTAAATTTCAATTGAACTTATTCATCAGATATCAATAATAATAACGATCCTAACTAAGATTTCCTGTGTCTAAGGAACTACGTAAACCATGGTCCTACAACACCCAGACTCAGAACAAGTATTTGCGCTTTTTTTAAGTGCACAAACACTTATCCTACCGCGGAAATCGAACTTGCTGCCTCAGGGTTATGAGCCGACCTGCTCAACCATCTCACCAGAGAGACTGGCTGATAACGGTGGTCCATAATAATAATAATTCAAAGATAAACATAATTATGTTGCTCGTAGGTAGAATTAAATAGTAGACGTCTCTTGTTAAAAATCCATATCAAACCTTACTTTGACAGTCCTTAAACTATTCCGGTCCTTGTTATTCCGAACTATATAAAAGAGATGGCAACATTTTTAGAGCTACCTATCAAGCTGGATTTAGTTAAGAATGTTATACAACAAAATCGACATTATTGCCTGATACATTTAAGTCTAGTCCATGTTCAGTATCAACAAGGTATGAAAATGATTGTTATAATACTTACTTCCCATTCCCAGATCAGATTCTTTGTCATGTGAGTACTAGCGCCGTCTATTCTAAGCATATCATAGCCGTCTCTGACTGCGTTCCAAACTATTTGACTCCTTTCCTTATCCAAATACTCTAGGATTTCTTCAGCTAGAACACGTTCCATGTCACCAGCCATGTAGAAAGCAAAAACGTCGTTTACGATCTGTAATCAATTTAACATATAAGAATATAATACATACATACTAATATATAATGTTATAGAAACTGACGTGAGTAGTACTCATAACTACAAATATTACACGGCTAAAACTCACGAGATACAGTCGAATAACTCGACCGGTGTTCGGGCAATATAGATGCCCATCCTCAAGGAGTACGCGCGGGGCGGGGGCGGCTCGGCGCTGACTCAGAGAGTATTTGCGCTTTTTTTTTCTGTGCACAAATCACATGTCCTGCCGCGGGAATCGAACCCGCCGCCTCCGGGTTATGAGCCGACCTGCTCAACCACCACGACAGAGGCTGTCAAATGTATCAGATATTCCTTTAGCTGGTTCTTATGGCACCCACGGGAAGAGATGAGATGGTCCTGTTCTTGCGCCGGCACACGATGGCGGTAGGTGACCGCTAAATGCCATTTACGATTTTACTGAGTTCTAACGTGTTTTCGAGAACGTCATGAAGTTATCAGACTACCTGTTGTCATAAATCTATATCCAGCGCCGAAATTCTGCCAGTATTAAATTGTAGTATAGGAAGAGATATGAGAAGTTAAGTACCTCCGTCTTATTATCATTGAATATAATAAACAGTCTTAAGCAAGGATTCGTGTGTATCACTCGTTCTCCAACAACGCTCCTATTACAATTTTTTTAAATATTTTTTTTTATTAGTTAGAATTTACAATACGTTTAACTTTTTACAAGCACGCGACATTGAAAAATGTTTTCTACTTTTGTGTTTAAAACGCGATAGTTCTGAAATGAGTTTCGACAAATTGTAAAAAAAAATACTAACAAAATAATTTTAAATTAGCAGAAAAGCAACAGTTTTTGGTAAAATATCACACTAATCACACTAATATTATAAAGGCAAAAGTTTGTGTGTGTTTGTGTGTATGTTTGTTACTCCTTCACGCTCAAACGGCTGAATCGATTTGGATGAAATTCGGTATCATGATAGCTTATACACTAAATTAACATATAGGCTACATTTTACACCGGACAAGTGAAATATTCCCGTGAGATGAAAAAATAACTAAAATACTTTTTATCCGCGGGTAAAGCCGCGGGGCGAAACTAGTTTCAAATAAATGGTTTGTTTACCTGTGCTCTGTTCATTTCATCAATATTATTTGGATCTTGTTGTAAGGATTTTGCGATTAGGTGCCAGGTATCCACATCGTAGTTTACTCGGTAGTAACCTTAAAACAATAACATAAGAAATACATATAATAATAACGCCCAATCATCACATAGATCCTGGACCCTAACTAGGATTTCCTGTATCTAGGAGGAACTCAGGAACTACAAGGACCATGGTCCCACAACACCCAGACTCAGAACAAGTATTTGCACTTTTTTTAATGTGTCCAAAGGGTCCAGGACCTACGTATTTAATCGTTGGGCGTTATTATTAATTATTATTATTTGTAAAACTGGTACAAATTTCTAATTTAGATTGAGTTTTGAATTACATCATCTATTCCTATTTTACTTTGATCCTAACGTGAATTGTTTGGTTTTCTATCAGCAGTTAATTGGTACGTACGATAACCAATGTCTTGGCGTAAACGGTAAGATTTCTAAGAAAATCCACTTTCGTCAAGATTACGAGCACCAGAATACTGCCAAAGACTATAAATAAGTCCTCGGTCACCATGAACTGTAGTAAAATACAATTATTAGTAATTCACTGATTATACACATATATTTTATTTATGTTTATGTAGTAAATATATATATATATAGTATAGTAAATGTTTATGTGGTGTGAGATTTTGTTAGATTGTTATGAATAACTATGGCTTCAAAGTCATTTGATTTATCTTGTTATTTTTAATCAATATTCTTATTTTATACAGCAGTTACTCCAAATGGGACGTGTCCATAACAAAATTATAATTCTCATAAATATTTATTATTCTAATAGATTTTCCTGCAAACAAATGTATACAGATTGTTCTGAATCGCACGTGGGCTACATACTGAATACTAAAATAGAATTGCTTATACTACGGCCAAGGACTTTGACATTCGCGATATCGGATGTGTTACAAGTTCACTCGAGATTAATAATAGAGAAGTGGGTTAGCATAATTGTATACGTATTCAGAGAGAGATAGAGAGAGAGCTTATAATAGTTGTGCTACGTTCAGGCAAAAACACTTTCTTATTGAAAATTAGCTACCACTATTATCTTTAATTTGGTAAGTAACAAATATCTGGTAACACTTTACTCCTATTCCACTTTTAATCACCCATTGTTAATTAGATGATCACTTGTTGGTTTTGAAATTTTATAAAATCTTACTCAAAGCAAATAATTAACAACACAGATGCAAATATATTTGTGATGAAGATTTTTCCTATACTGCTAAAAAATAAAGCGCGAAAGCAATATTTCTTCTCATTACCTGAAGCATTCCTATTGAGTATGATCCAACCGCCGTTCAGATTCTCACTGAACGTGTAAGTTTGTGCGATGGTGAACCTCGGTATGTGGCAGTTGAAACAGTTCTCGCTGCTTTGAAGAAGGTAGGAAATGGGAATTAAGTAGTCGGTGGGCTCACGATTGCGGGACGTAAAACTGAAGTGTCTCTAAAATAATGAAGACATGAGAATTAGTTAGAGAAACGAAATGTCATCCACCTGGTTATTTTTTGCTATAGTTTGGAAATTATCGAGATCGTGATCCTGGTTTCACCATGTCATAAATATACGAGCTGAATAGTAAGTAGGTATTATATAATTCTACATTCGGACACTATAACATTTTAAGCCACTAGAAACGTCTGACAACATGATTTAAAAAGAAGGTTCTGCTAAATGACTTACACCATAGACTTATCAAAGCCGTAATTTTATTATATGAATTGCTTTGAGTCAACTATAATTTTTTGCACAGTATCACTGTTATCTCTAATAACCACAAATAAAACTATGGTGAATTACAATCAAATCAATCTATTAGGATATAAAAGTTTACTGTGAAAATTCATGTCTTTAATTGAAAAGGTAATAATAGACGAAACACTAATAGACTAAAATATCATACATTTCCCACTGACCTGTTTTAATTGTATAGCATTCGGAGTCCTGTCTCTCAAAACATTAACGTAGACAACAGGGTACCCTGCCTGGTGGATCCAGGAATTTAGGATCCTGGTGGGCGTGGAACCGTTGAAAAACTGATATGTGCATTCAATGGTGTCCTTGTCGATAGCTTTTATAAGATCCCACACAGAAATGTACTGACCTCTCCTGGAATCCGAAAGTTTGAAATAGTGAGAAATATATAATTGTGTAATTAGCTAACAAAAAATAAAGATTAATAGAATGGACAAAATTAAGTAAACAGATTATATAATTTTAATATCGAAGAAAAAAGGGTTATTAAGAATGGGTTGGAGCGTAATTGTTATAGAATGAAATATTGCAAAGATCTAGAAGCTGTGAATTATTATTAAATTGACAAAATGTTTGTATGTTAAGTGATAATATTGTTTGGTCGATGATTACAATAAACGGTAAAACCCACGATAACAAAACCAAAAGCAATCTATGGAATATTTCATCATTCTTAATTTTCTTACTTTTAAATTTTACACCAAGAAATACTAACATGGCATTGATATGCTTCACCAATGACGCGTGCAACTGATCCGCCTGAAACCAGTTCTCCAGCATCCACCATATCGCACCAGTTTTCATCGTCACCAGTTCCTGGAACCTCGGAGGTATCTCCACAGCCAGATCGTTGTGGAAGTTGATCAAAGCTGGAGTACTATGGTGCCAGTCTGCTGCCATGGCGCGTTGTTTCATTTGTAAGCCATAAATACCAAGAGGATGGTTGATGCCTATGGTTTGGGACCCATAATTATACTGGAAAAGTATTAAATATATGTTTTAGTGATTTTTATTGACAAACAATAGCTGATGTTGAAAAATCTCATGATTTAACAATTAATGAATTACTTCGACCAATATTAAATCTGGAAATATGGTCATATAATTTATTTGGAATACTGTAACAGTACAAGGAACGTATTTTTAGGCGGCAATTAATTTTTTATTCATTATGATGCTAGTAATAAATAAAATAAAAACGTTCGTGGAGACCACGACTTAGTAAATGTGCCTGTGGAAAATTCACCAGTGGAGTGATGACTATGAAAATCTACAAATAAAAGTAGGATCAGAAAAGCCAAAGGCTGAGCCCAGTGGTATTTATTAGGAGAGGCCTATGTCCAGCTGTGAACTCATGTAGACTGATAATGATGATAATAAAGATGCAATACTTTCACATACCTAACAATTTTAGAACTATATAAGTAATAAACAAAAAAAAGTAAATCCGATAATTTAAGAACGTTTCTAGATATTACCTGTGCCAGCAAATAATAAGCTAGATAAGTAGCCATCCCCTCCTTAAACCATTCTTCTTTCCATCTTGTGACCTGTGTTTCTCCAGGATTACCAAGCCACATCCGACTCAGCTGTTGGGCCAAGTCAAACTTCATCTGCTCTTGTTGCTTAATGCTTGTCACTTTTTCTATGTTTGCAATTTTGAATGCACTAGAACCCAAATTTAATTAATATTAGTAATATATTGTCTTATTGCTTCTATAAGGGTCTCTAAATAGTGCAGGTTGAATCAATTAACTTCTTTTGAATGGCTTATTTTAGTTTCCTCCGAAAACTTCATGCATTGATTCTTTAAAATCTTCTGAGCTCTTCTTTTGACCAAAAGAAAACTGAGCTCAATCATCAGTTTAATTATAAAGATTTGAAGAAGAGGTTTGCTTTGCATATGCTTCTTACTCTTGATTACAAACATTTCTTAGCAAATGATGCTTTGACCATTACATCATAGTAGCATTATTCACTGTTTATAATTTACACTGTGCATCTGACGAATATTTAGCACGAACGTTGAGCACTGACCTTGTTGTTGCTAAAATACACGTCGTTGCCAAAATAGCTGGTCTAGGTCTTGTAATTTTTACTAAGAAATTCATTTTTTTTTCAAATACATAAACATTCTATTATTTGAAGGACAGTTTTATATTATGTTTTGTATCAAATGAGGACAGTCAACATAAATTGAAGATTTTTTTTAAAGAAAAAGAATTCCTTTTCTTATTATTGTAGAGTGAGAATTTATTATTATCTTATAATATCGTTACTATCTATCTATAAATGAATTAATTAACATTTATTTAGGCACTTATTATGAAGAGATCATGAAAGTGATCATTAATATAGAAATGCCAAAAACGCACGAAGTAGCAAAGTAATGCGTAATGTTAATATTTTCTATTTTTTTTTCCATTTACCCTAAAATTTATGATTTAAATAGAACTGTATATTTATAAACTTTGTTAAGTGTTATTAGTTTTAAGAGGCGCCTTCAGCCTACAAAACAATTTATATTCTTAGAATAAATTTGTAACTTAGACACTAACGCTAAGTCCTACAAAATAAAATGTAATTTATGTCAAAGGAATTTCAAAATCAATCTAGAAATGAATTAATGCATGCTAAAATTAACTCCTGACTACCTGGCTCGTAATGCCAGAAGCCCAAGAATATCTCAAAGTATTGATAAAGCACATGAACTTCCCAAATCAAGTGGGATAATTATTAGAAGCTCAATTAATTTAACTACGATTATATGAATGTTTTTTTTTTTTTTATCAAGAGACCAACAACATTAAGATAATACAGGTAATAATAACATTAAGCAGAATATTTGTTGTTAAAAATATATGTAATTGGCATCGAACTTAAGTTAATGTACTTAGGTTCGATGCCAGTTACATCCCACTTTATAAACTAGATCGATTAACACAAAGCTATTGAGACACTTCTATTGAAGTTTCAACCATTTCAGAATGACTATAACCGACATAATATTATAGAAACTTACGTAAGTCTATTTAACATTACAACTAGTAAATGGCTATCACTAAAGAGGTTTAGTCAATGCAGAGCCTTGGCCGCCGCGCATACTCCATTGAGATAGGCATCTGCCCGAACACTGGTCTTGTTATTCGACTAACGCCCGTTTGTAGTAAAAGTGATGGCTTTTAAGTTCGCATTTATATCCCCAGCCCCCAGTTTTTCGTACGTCTATCATACTCCTGTCAAGTCAACATACCAAATACTGTATTTAATGTTCCGTTTAAAAAAAATACAACATACAATTATGTAAGTAATATATTTAAAAAAAAGCACGGACCAAGGAGTCTGTGGTAAAGCAGCATTATATATATATACCGTATTTGTTGAGACAGCCAATGATCAACAGGCAACCGATGCGTGTTCAGTATTTGATCAGTCAAGTTGACACAAATTTAACATACGTATACGAGAAAATTTTGCTTAGCTGAGTTGTATTTTAATAGGCACAGTCATAAATCTCATTAGTGCTAGCCGTATACCAGTTGCAATATTGAATGAAACAGCTTACCTGTTTGTTAAAAGATTCCAACTTGATATCTCATATCCTTCCAAAGTTTTCGGAACAGCTATTAAATTTATTGGTCCGTTCAGCAGCGGTCGATTTGTTTTGGAAAATTCATGTATAAGGTCTATAATCCTCACTCCATAGTGCAGGATGAAGTTATAGTGTTTCAAGTCGTATGCTGGTGACCACACAGCCAGAGTGTCGTTGGTTCGGGTTGCTTTGAGTCGAATGCTGTCAAACTGGGACAAATGGAAGCCTAGTTGGTGAAGGGCTACTTGAGGAGATGGCATGTAGTTGATCACAAGATAGTTGTCGTTGCTGAAAAAGATTTAATAGTAGTAGTTTAATTTACGACTAGTAAAATAGTAGTTAGTAAAATACCTCTAGTTTAAGTTACTTTATCATTATACTCATCACCTTTTTTATATTGTACCTAATCATTAAAGTATTGATGAATTTTTATTTAACTAAGTGAACTGCAATTTCCTGGAATTCAGATTTCCAAGAACTAAATTGTGTTATTGGTCAAATTCAGCCGCGCGTCATGCAACCAGATAAAACTATTTTAAGCACCTTTTTTAATACCTGTTCTGCCATAATGAATCCATAAGCTACGATCACGTCCAGCTCATTACTGCGGACAGTTTAACTCGTCGGATAAATAACATGACGATAATATATTTTTAAGCTAGTGGGTAATGTGAATATGTATTCTTAATATGGATGTAAGCTACACTGAGGATTTATTTAACAAAGAAATTATATAAGTAAATTATTGTGATTTGACGATATTTCTATGACCAATTGTATAATGGAATTATCATAATAGAATTTTAAAACGTGACCATTCACAAATTCGGTCACCTATAAATCTAAGTCGCACTTCTTCCCTCTCATTGTGTGGCCCCCACGCTTTGCACACTAAATATTCGGCCTTTTCATACCCCTACATGGTATGAGAACTCGTAAAGTAGATGGGCACAAAAAAGTTGCTCCATAATCGGCACAGTATTGACTGTAACAACATCGGTTGTAACTAAGTTTTATTAACATGAATCGACGCTTTTTTATTTTATACAGGTGATTTGGAATTCGTCTTTTGTTTTACATAAAACAAAAATTTATGATCAAGAGTTTTCAATTTTCGAATATTTTAATATTATACTGACTAAGTTGTCTAATACTCTGATAGTAGAGAACTTAGCTTTCATTGAACAAAGCTAAAAAACCAAATCACCTACAAATGGATAACTAACAATTAGTCAACAGCATCGTAGATTTCAAAACAGCGTGGCAGAAAATAAGACGCCGATCGTACTCCGTGATTGAAGGAAATAATCAGATTACACTATAACCAGTAAGCCACGAGACATCGATCACAATAATTGACACCATTCTCAGCGTCCACACATGGTGGTCACCTTATGTGGGTAGCGCCATGGAACAGGCTTTTGCAAGCGGAAATATTAATTAGCGTGTATTTAATGTAATAATTATATCTGATGAAAGGTTGGGTTTGGCATTGCGTACATAGTTTTTTTACACCCATGCACAGTACGACAGTACATCCATATTGTATTTTTGTTAAAAGACTTCAAAAACGAAGGTAGTTCTCAATTCGACTGTTTTAAAAAAATGTTTGTTACCAAAGAACTTTCGACTGGGTGAACGAATTTTGATGATTCTTTTTTATTTGAAAGCTAGTGCTTCCTGTGTGAAATGGGAACAATTTCACTTTAGTAATTCAATGTCGAGAAAAGAAGAGTGGAGTCTGAAGTCGGTTTTTTACGCGTTGCGTTTGTTTCTTGTTATAATTTAAGTGATTGCTTGTTACATAGGCTTTTTGGGAAATATTTTCGTACCGAAATAAAAAGATGGATATATTTGAAAACTAGTCCATATTTAAAGATATATGACGGCTGCAACGTCCAGTTATAAACTCTATGCGCAACGGGCAGTACCGTAATTTACCCTGTGGTAGCATTTAAATTTATTACAGTGGCAGCACTGTCCCCACCCATCTGGCTATATAAATGGAGCGCTCGGTGTACTACGATCATTCTTGCTCCGGACACGGCCCGGCGCGTATGCCGAAGGCCTATAGTTATATAGGTTGCAACCGACGCACAACCCTTCTCCCTATGTATACAATAATACGATAAGTAATTAAGATAAATAGACTAATTGATAGCCTTTAAGAAATTATAAAATGTCTTTAGAAAAAGTGTAAAAATATTTTCAACCAGTTAGAAGGACGTCAAGAATTTATCAATGGCTTCATTGAAAAGGCAAATAACTGCTAGCAACAAATTATTATAAAAAAAATGTTGAAACCAGACAATATTTTCTATTCGCTTCCGATTCCAACCTATACCGTATTAGGAATATTGCTATAGAAAGTTAGGCCATACTGGAAACTTGAAGAAAAACTTGCTAGGCCTTATAGCTCCTAATACGGTAGTAACAATTTGTTTCGCAGTTGGAGACTTCTGCAATTACATACCAGTTTTTAATATCTTATTTTTACTACGGTGAATGATACGAATGATTAGGAGAAATGTCTTAGCTCACAAAAGTGACTTGACATTGTCACTCTTCCGAGTTAAAAGAGCATGCCTTCCAAGAACCTCAATAAAGTCTCATAGACAACAATAACAAAAATGGTACTGCGCAGACATCCTCCTCAATTGGAGAGCGGCAGTTTTATTGTAATAATAATAATAATAATAAAAACTCCCAACGATCACATACATAGACCCTGGACCTTAAGTAGGATTCCCTGTGTCTAGGAATCTAGGAACTACGAGGACTATGGTCCTACAACACCCAGACTCAGAACAAGTATTTGCGCTTTTTTTTCCGGACAGAAATGTCCTGCCGCGGGCATCGAACCCGCCGCCTCCGGGTTGTGAGCCGACCTGCTCAACCACCACACCACAGAGGCAGTCAATTGACTGCTGTCATTGAATATATACTTACTTTTTTTTCTTCAACACCTCAGATATCACCAAGCTGGTATTGATATACTGCATATTAATATCTGTCTGGCGAGGTAGCAGGTACACCTTGAATTTGAAGCCAGCTTCGAACCTCGGATTGTCGAAGCACGGGAACGCGTACTTTGCTTTGTCCCGTGAAAACCGTGTTGTATAAATGTATCTAGAAGAGAAAAAAGAAAATTGTGAGAGTTAAAAAAATGTTGAGTATTCTACTGCGAATAAACTGAATAATATACATTTGCGTCATTCAATCAGCTTTGGAGATTTCTGTATCTCGTATAATTTAAAAAACGTTTCCCAAAGTAGCTGAATATATGTAATGTAACTGATAATATGTAATAATTGCTTATAATTAACCCACTTTTAAACTTCGACACCTGTAAATAAACAAAGAATCATGAATTTTATTCTGATATTTAAAAAAAACATCATTTACACAGCTGCATTATTACATTTTACACAATTATAATTAGCATAGAGAAAGAAAAGGAGCAATAGGCAGGCTATCGGGGCTGCTTTTAGGAGAACGAGACTGGAGCCATAATTGCTGTTTAAACACTGTTGTTTCAACACAGGCTCTGAGGTAAGACTTAAAACTTACACCAACACTAGGCACTAGGCACTAGGCACTAGGCACTAGGCACTAGGCACTAGGCACTAGGCACTAGGCACTAGGCACTAGGCACTAGGCACTAGGCACTAGGCACTAGGCACTAGGCACTAGGCACTAGGCACTAGGCACTAGGCACTAGGCACTAGGCACTAGGCACTAGGCACTAGGCACTAGGCACTAGGCACTAGGCACTACAAACTAGGCACTACGCACTAGGCACTACGCACTAGGCACTACGCACTAGGCACTAGGCACTACGAACTAGGCACTACGCACTAGGCACTACGCACTAGGCACTACGCACTACGCACTAGGCACTAGGCACTAGGCACTAGGTACTAGGCACTAGGCACTAGGCACTAGGCACTAGGCACTAGGCACTAGGCACTAGGCACTAGGCACTAGGTACTAGGCACTAGGCACTAGGCACTAGGCACTACGAACTAGGCACTACGCACTAGGCACTACGCACTAGACACTACGCACTAGGCACTAGGCACTACGAACTAGGCACTACGCACTAGGCACTAGGCACTACGAACTAGGCACTACGCACTAGGCACTACGCACTAGACACTACGCACTAGGCACTAGGCACTAGGCACTACGAACTAGGCACTACGCACTAGGCACTAGGCACTACGAACTAGGCACTACGCACTAGGCACTAGGTACTAGACATGCTAGACAATAGAAACTAGTACAGCTGTGCTAGTAACCCAGCAGCACGCTCGGTAACTTATGTAGATGTTGGTGGGAGAAAATGCACAATAAACCCAAGCCCCCCGTCACCTTATCGACCCTACCCTAAATTAGAATTACATATATACCTAATTATTATGTTGTTGAAGGCAGTCTCCAATTAACGGAATAATAATTTGGATCCCACTATTTTTATCAATTTTTAAACGAATATAATAAAGAGTAATTATTTCATTGTTTGTTTGCATCGAATAGGCTCAAACTACTGGACCGATTTGAAAAATTCTTTCACCATTAGAATCCTACATAATCTCTGATGATATATAAAATACCCGTGCAAAGTCTGGGCGGGCCGGTAATAATAAAAACAGCAATTAGTCTTTATCACTTTAACGACCTCCAAACTGTTACAACCCACATTCAAAACACACATACACAAACAACACAGGAAGCTAAAACGGTGCAAATTAGTACCTGTACCACAGAATACCTAATGGTACTCCATGTACTAACCATGTCCCTAACCATTCACATGGTTAGCTGTCTCCAATGTCTGCATGTTACATGGCCTTGTACGAAATGTGCTAAGTAGTTAGGTTTCAATGGATATTGGTGTCGATTCTGAGTCGCATTCTCTAAAACTTTTTTTTTTATGTTACTAAATGACGTGACGAGCTAGTCGCTCGCCTGATGTTAAGCAACACGACTGCCCATTTCAGTTGCAGTTACACTTGAAACTATAAAGTGGAGTTTCGCGTAACACTGCACTGCGTACGCCATTCTGAGACATCAGTCTAGCAATAAGATTACTAGACTGTGAGATTAGGTCATAAAGTCTCATTTGCCCAGTAATTTCACTAGCTACAGTCCCTTCAAACCGGAACACAGCAGTGCTTGCGCACTACTGCTTGGCGGCAGAATAACTGGCAAAGCGGTGGTACCTACCTAGACGAACTTTGCAGAAAAGTCCTACCACCTAGTAAACTTAAAGTATGGCGGTACTCTTCTGATAAAGGGGAAATGAAAAAGACGGAAATATGATAATTTCGTTTAGCTTTAGAGTATGCGACACAGAATCGACACCATTTTGTATGTAAAGATGTGATGAGCTATTTCCTCACTTGGCTTGGAGACCTGCAATGACACCTATATTTAGTCGTGTTATCTATACAGCACACTTTTTTTTTAAATAATAATAGTGCTCATAAAAAAATGGGTAAAACTGCAGGCCCTGCATATTACCTTTGGAACGAATATTTTTTATATACAAGCATATCAACCGACGGCCATCGCTAACGATCCGTAACGACGTCACGTAAATTTATTTCGGCTATTAACTGTATCCTTTGCAGAATGATTATAGACCGTATCAAGAAAGAATTTGCTTCAAACCAGCACCTCTAAGTATCAGAAGTTTATTAAAATATACATTACAGTACTCGTTATCGAGTATAAATTTTTTTTTTTTTACTTCAAACTTGTCTAGCATTTGGTCAAAATCAAAATATTTGTACCAAGAGCTTCATACAAATATACTCTATAGGGTAACTCGTAACGGAGTACTTATAAATTTTGACTTTGCCTTTGACTTTGACTTCGATTTTGACTTTAACTTTGACTTTGACTTATTTTAGTATAATAAGATAATTTTTCAATGGCAAATAATATTTTCTTAAGCATGCGCGGAAATATTGTCATTACTTTTGAATAAAGAACACGCGAAGTATCATATTTACGTAGTCTAAAAAAACCAAAATCACTTCTCGGCGCATACTTTGAATTTGGAACGAAGAGCGCACCGGCAATGTATGAAACGGTGCGCTGTTTGAATTTAGAACTCTTCATCTATCGTACACATTGCGTTCTCGTGGCTGTATAGCCACAGATGTGTTTACCTTTCGGCACAAACTGTAAAATAAATAAAAAATTGGCAGTAAAGCGGAGTTCGTTGTTATTTGGTTGATAAAAATAAATTAAAACGAGTTCCGATATTTTGAAAGTGAAAATAAATGGACATTGACTGCACTCCACCAGATTTAAGATCGGAAGCTAAATTATCGATGGAAAACCTGCTTGCAGCGAAATCAAAAGAAAATTAAATAGTAAAAGGCACTTTTTTATTTCCTTCCATTTTTTAAGAAAAGCACTATATATGCCTCGGCGGAAATGGCAATTGCCTGTCTCGCATCATTGAAGTCCTCGCCTGCGGCTCAGCCTTCAAACTCATACTTGACCTGAAATTGCAAAAAAAATATAAATATTAATAGTACATTATTGCAAAGGCATATTTCGCTGCCTTTGCAATAATGTACTATTAATATTTATATTTTTTTTGCAATTGCAGGTCTATTAATGTATATAATTAGTTAAGTATGATGAATGGGATTGTGGAAATGGCTGCAAGGCACCTTACTTAAATTATATTTTTTTTTTTTTATGTTAGTGAATTATCTGACGAGCTAGTCGTTCACCTGATGTTAAGCGCCACGGCCGCCCATAACAGAACAGTGTCACTCGGAACCCCAAAACATATAGTTTCTACGACACTGCACTGCGCACATCATCCTAAGACATCAGCACAGTCTGGTAATAGGACTCGACTGTGAGATTCTCAATTGCCCAGTAATTTCACTAGCTACAGTGCCTTTCAAACCGGAACACAATAGTGCTTGCACACTACTGCTTGGCGGCAGAATAACTGGCAAAGCGGTGGTACCTACCTAGACGAACTTTGCAACAAAGTCCTACCACCTAGTAAAAAAAATTATAAATCCTCCTCCGCGGAAATTCTTTGATTAAATAATAATTTACTATGTTAAGTTTATGGTTTTTACCTTAGAGGTCTAGACTACACGTGGGTGTAGAAGGTCGATTACTTGATTGACCAGTTTAACATCAAGTTTGTATGTAGTAAGAAGTATGGGCATAGGCCGTGAAGGAAAACTTGCAACGTCCTAATAGAGTCATCACCCACATAAAGTACTTGTTGTAGGTATAATGGCTGACGTTACCTACAATAAATGGCTTATTTTATTACAAAAATATGTTTGCCAATTAAATTATGATAGGCATCTATAATATTCTCTTGAGATAGGTCAAATTTGGTTTCGCACAACGCAACAAATAAAAGGAATTTTTAGACTTAAATTTAAATTTTCACAGTCTAGAGTCTAGAGTTTAGAGAAATGGATTACATTGCGTTGCACTTGCGATTTCATATATGAAATATTTTATACTATTTATTTTAATTTGTTAAAATTTTATCAAAAAATTTTTTAATTTAATTTATGATTATTTTATACTCTGCACTTGGGATTTCATATAAGAAATCGCAAGTGCAGAGTATATATAAACATTAGGTATACTTATGTTTATTATTTTATACACTACGTCACGGTACAGATAAAATTAAAAAAAAAAAAAGAATTTGCTTTTTAAATCATACGACTAATGTAAAAATTCGATACGAAACGTAACTCTCTCTCTCTCTCTCTCTCTTTATATCATCACTCATCATCTTATGTCTCCCTCTTAACTTCCATTCGACTCACCCGACCAATTTCCGTAACGCTCTCGTCAAGCATTCACCAGCTTACTCCCCAAGTCAAGCGTGCGTAAAAAAGTTTTACTTCAAAAAATAATATTAATTGTTTTAGTTATTTTCACTCGTTCACACAATTAATTTGATGGCGTTATATTGCCTTTTTCTAATGAATATTAGTGTTAATTAATTAATTAAGTGCATATGAATTTTTTATCATCCCTCATTTTCTCAAATATTTCCCAATTGGTAGGTTGATTTTGAAAATGAATAACGGATTAACTCACTTCAATGAAAAGTCGAAATGACTCCGACCCAGTTTCGGACATATTGTATGTTCTTCTTTTGAGAGTCAGTTACTAACGCAAGCCGCGTCGGGTTTCGCGAACGTCGCCACGCAATTTCAACTTTTAATGATGTAGTGTTTACTAGGTGGTAGGACTTTACTGCAAAGTTCGTCTAGGTAGGTACCACCGCTTTGCCAGTTATTCTGCCGCCAAGCAGTAGTGCGCAAGCACTGCTGTGTTCCGGTTTGAAGGGCACTGTAGCTAGTGAAATTACTGGGCAAATGAGACTTTATGATCTGATCTCACAGTTTAGTAATCTTATTACTAGATTGTGCTGATGTCTCTGGATGACGTGCGCAGTTCAGTGTCACGCGAACCTCTATACTTTAGAGTTCCGAGTGACACTGCAGCTGATATGGGCAGCCGTGTCGTTTAACATCAGGCGAACGGCTAGCTCGTCACGACATTCCTTAACACAAAAAAAAAAAAAAAAAAGGAAATAATAATAAAATTTGTTGACATTTCACAAAGCGCCATCTATCAAACTAAGCAAAGCTTGTACTATGGGAACCAGATAACTGATAGAATACTTAGATACTTTTTGTTTGTAAATACATACATAGAATAATGAACAATATAACACCCAGACACAGAACAAACATCGATGTTTATTACACAAATGTTTATCCTGGGTGGGAGTCGAACCCAAAACCAGGTAGGGCTACCATCAACTGAGCTATCGGGTCAGTCTTGATTGATTGTCAGGAGTTTAACCGTCATTAGCTTTCAAATAGGTACATATTACACTGTATATAGCGTTTAATTAAAATGAACTTTAATTAAAAAAAACATTAAATACACCTATACTGGCGATAATTAAAGCAATTTGTTCTCGCTGAATGAGTCGCGAAATTACATCACTATTGGGTCAAATGGCTATTGTGGTTAACCACTGTCTACATAAATCTATTGTTTAAATTGTTGACAGCCTCTTTGGCGTCTGAGAAGGTTGAATTATTGGAAATTGACACAAGAGTTTTGGCTGGAAAATGAAAAAGGTCGCGTCACCGCATTGTATTATTTTCCAAAACTAGTGTAATTTTCATTATTAGTGCATAAAATTGGTGGTATTTTATTCGTTAAGTACTGGATTACAGGCATGAGTGTGGGAAAGTGGTGTAACGATGTTGAAACGTTCCATTTCGTGTTGTTTCCAAAACTTCATAGAAGCTTCTGGTAATGTTGCCACCACTTTACTAGGAGTACGACTTGACTAGACTATGACTTCACTTGATAACTTGGACTGTGACTTGACTTGACACATATAATACATTAACTTGAGAAATTATCAAATACTTGACACTGGCTAAATACACAAAAGCGAAGCGCCAAAAAAATTTACACAGCTGTTAATAGCAATTTTTCACATACATTAATTTTATTCTATTGTTAATACTGAAAATAAATAGGTACAGATGTTCCTAAATTATTCAAAAAGTCCTTGACAATAGCCGTGCAGCAACATCGAATTAATAAATGTTAATTAGCATACTCAAATAATAATTTACATAATTGTTCGTACTGAGTTCATTGTTTCTACGCTAATTTGTACTTTTGTAGAAGTAAGAAAAGTTCCTCCTCTAAGCATAAGTTTTTGTTTTTGTAATTTTTTATTTTTCGTTCTTTGGACCCCACTGGGCTTTAAAACCTACAACGTGAGATATTTTTATAGGCTGAGAAATCGTACCAGATTAATTACTAACTAGATATGGCTTCTAGTTTCAACTCACGCAATTATCCAAATTATAAAGTAAGAGCTTCTGCCCGCAGCTTCACCCGCGGCGTGGCCTATGGAATAATAATTCAACCACCCATTTCACACTCTTAAGGGTAGAATTTCAAAAAATACTTTCTTGGCGGATGCCTAAAACATAACATCTACCTGCATGTCAAATTTCAGCCCGATCCATCCAGTGGTTTGGGCTGTGCATTGATAGATCACTATGTCAGTCAGTCAGTCAATCACCTTTGAGTTATATATATTTAGATTCAGCCCGATCTGTCCAGTGGTTTGGGCTGTGCGTTGATAGATCACTATGTCAGTCAGTCAGTCACCTTTTAGTTATTACTTACATGACACATTTAGGTAATCATAGGTGGTATTCTTGAACCTTAAACCCTAATGTCCGTCTGTACTAAAGTTTCACAGCTCCTAAGCTCGCTTTTATCCCTCTATGACATACCTACTACCACACATTTGGGTATGTTACAAAGGGATAAGTGCGAACTTAGGACTCTCAAATTTTATTACAGACAGGCATAACAAACATAATTCTCTATGTAAGGATTAGATAAGTAAAATGTACGATAAGATATTTGTGTTACTATTAAACTCTTTACTGAACATTCTTCATAAAATTCAAGCGTGTAACGCTTGAAAACAGACGCGGTAACGCTGTAAAGGTCGGTAGACCAACAGCCCGCTATAAAAACGCTTAAGAATAAAACTTCTTGGGTTTACCTACGCAAATGATATTAATGTAACAAATAATTTCACTTCTATCAATGCGCCATCTTAATTTTTCCACTCTGTGCATATTTAGAAATGCAAAATACTACATTAATCCAGTTTAAAAATAGCTTGTAGTAAAGTCACTTGACGTTGTTTGAATTGCGTAATCTAATGCAGTATAATGGACATAACAGAAAACAGCTTCGAAAGTGTTAAAACCCAGAAGTATGTAATCCACAAAAACAAACAGTTAAAGAGTTTACCAAACAAAACAGTTCTGACAGTTTCACAAGACAAAGCTGTGGTGTATATTATTTAACTAAGCACTTTAAAGGCACACTGCAGTTTCATTTTACTTGGCTAGCATAGTACATACTACTACACCTTCGATCGCATTGTCACTTCCCATCAGGTGAGACCGGGTTCAAAAGCTAGACAAGTTTGAAGTAAAAAAAAAATGTATTGTACTTATAGATATGTAAGACTGCAATTCTTTTTGTACCACGATTTAGGAATCAATGTTCGTAATCAAAATGCATTTCAATGATCCTTTGATGTAAGGCGGTGACGTCATCCGTGTACCGTGCGCTACTTCGCTATCATACCCAAATATGCAATGGTTATCTAAATATATATAACTCAAAGGTGACTGACTGACTGACTGACATAGTGATCTATCAACGCACAGCCCTAACCACTGGACGGATCGGGCTGAAATTTGGCATGCAGGTAGATGTTATGACGTAAACATAATCATGCTCTGCTCTGCTGCATATGCTGTGCGTAAAATCAGACAGTTTACTGATGAAGCCACTGCAAGATTAGTATACTTTAGTTACTTCCACAGTATTATGTCATACGGCATCTTACTGTGGGGTAAAGCCGCGGACATACAATCAATTTTTGTCTTACAGAAAAGAGCAATTCGTTCCATTTATAACATGAAATCCCGCGACTCTCTCAGGGAACGATTTAAGGAGATAAATATTCTTACAGTGGCTTGTCAATACATTTACGACAATTTGATGTACACTCGCAAAAACATTAGCTCTTTTCCCAGATATTGCGACATTCATAACTTTAATACTAGGAACAAAAATAAATTGAAAGTTCCAAGATTCAGACTGCAGAAAGTTAATGGTTCATTTATGGGAAACTGTATACGCTTTTATAACAAGTTGCCCGACGGTATCGAACAATTGTCAATGCGTAAATATAAATTATTCATAAAGTCAAACTTAATGAAAAAAGCCTATTACACAATAAATGATTATGTGTCGGACAAAAAAGCTTGGCCTGAATATCCCAAGCTTAACGGTATGAAAGCTTAGGTACTTTGCCTATTGCCTATTCCTATCTATAAATTCAGTTTCTATTTGTAATGTTTATAATAAGATAATCACGGTATTTTTCTTGCACCGGTGTGACGTGGTGGTTATTTTTGTAACATATTCATTATCTCAATTGTAATGAATTATATACATTGTAAAAGACAGTAGAAAGAAGACAAAAAAAAAATACATCACTGTAAAGTTTCTTGTAGCTTCTTCTTTACAGTTGTAATCGAAGCTTCGGATCAAAGTTTTCAATTCTGCATTGTGCCGGATTGCTTGCACCAGTAGTGAGAAAGTGAACTGCTTTTTTTTCAAACTCATATATTGTAATGGGCTTGCTATATTATTTGACAATAAGCACTTTGTAATTTTATATGCTTAGTGAAATAACTTAATTTTAAGTACCTAGTATAATTTTGACTTGTAAAAGTGCTAAAATTAGCCTATTTGCAATAAATCTTTTGACTTTGACTTTGACTTTGACTTTGAACATCCGCTAAAAAAGGATTTTTCGAAATTCCACCCTTAAGAGGGTGAAATGGGTAGTTGAATTATTTTCCCATAGGCCACGCCTCGGGCGAAGCTGCGAGCAGAAGCTCGTTTAATATATTTTCATACTTAAACTTTTACTTATTGTATTTATTTATTTAACTTATATTTTGTTCTCAAACTAACATAAGGTGTACTTAAACCTATTTTCACGGATAATTAAGTGCTTAGGAACACTGGTTAACTGTGGAAACCCATAGCACCGCTGGTAAACAGTTTTAAATATGTAAGAAGAAAGAGCATAAATGCTAAATTTACTCACTTTTTTGCAACATGCAAAGTGCAAAAAACAAATTAGGTACTACAATAATACAAATTACTACTAAATGCTATCGAAAAAACATTTGGACTGTATACTAGTAGCGATGACCAACGGACAGTCCAAATGCTCCAGTAGGCTGGCAGAAAAATTACTTACTTGTTTTCTTTACTCTCTTCATCATAATATTTCCCCAAAAACACTCCAGTAGTATCTTCTGTCACATATTTAGTAAAAGATATATGAATCTTGTAAATAAACTTATTGTTTATAATATCAGAAGTTTTTAAAGGCTCTCGTAGGTAAATATACAATTTTCCATTTTTCACGTCGTACTCGTAAGGTCTCGCTCCATTTACAATATCCAAATTTCCATCGAAAACTCTGATCGATCCTTGTCGGATCTCTAAATCCTTTGCATCCATCTCTATCACTCTTATATCAGGAACGTTGGCTATGACATCGATCGTAATATCACAGTGGTAGTACGAACTGTCTTTGTAAATGTATGGAGTTATTGTCAATTCATACTGTAATGGATATATCGTGTAGTTCATGCACTCCTCAATAAGGTCGCCTTTTGCCGAAACGGCGAAGAAAAAAAACAAAAGCGCGCCAATCATTTTTAACTTTTTCGTTTTACCGCATCTTTTCAGCCAGTTAAAAACATTTGTTTTTCTTTTTTATTCACTTGTTTTCAAGCTAGACTATACTCATTTTGATTTGAACCCGACAGATCAAGTTGCTTATTTTAGGGATAATAAATAAACGTTTCCCGCGAAAAGTCTCGTGACGCGGGAATTACGTCCGCTCGCGACGCGCACCGATTCGATATTCGTGCCTGCTCGGCATATCGGATAGGCGCCAGACGGTTCAACCAGCATTACTTGAACCGTCATTCCCCTACATCTCAAAGAAACTACGAATAAAAAAGAGCTGTTTTATATAAGGTCAGAGATCTTGTTACACTGGATATTATATCAAGTTTGAGTTTGTTACCTTTGAATGATTTTGTGTGCACTAAATAAGGATAAGATTATTGACGTTTGGCTATTTGTAAGAACGTCTAAATCAGGCAATTCAACGTCATAAGAGCAGTCGTCATAAAATATTATATTGTATTTATTGTATGTACTTACAAACTGAAAGTAAGTATGTAGTGTATGTATAGTATATAAATATTCTATCAGTTATCTGTAGGGTGATCACGAAACTTTGATTGCAATGCAACTGAAGAAATTTCGATTCTAACTATGCACATAAACTGCGTATTCAAAATGTCAAATCCATACAAATTTGTGTTTCTATCCGTTGCAATCGAGTTACGTGATCGCGCAGCTGGTTTCCATACTACAAATTAAGCTTAGTTTGGGCGCCGTGTGAATTGTCCATAAATATTAATTTATGAACAAATATTCATGTAGTATTTTAAATTAGCACCGATTCGTTTTTTGGGAATAAAATACCTCTTTTCGGTCTTCTCCAATGCAAAATTATTAAGAAATTGTTTTTTTTTTCCAAAGATGTACTTCTTTAAGTAATGTCTCTATTGACTCTATTGTGTGCATATTTATTTTTTCAACTCTAAGCTTGATACTTGTTGTGTTCACCGATAATCGTAATATAGCTCTCAGAGAGCACATTGTGACCGTTTTGTGACAATTCAAATGCATTTACAGCACCTACGCATTGTAGACTAACATCTAATAATGCACTTAGCTAACCGTACCTGCCTACCGGAGGATGACAATTCTTTAAGATGTCGCGTGGGGGATAGAGGTTGCTCAATAATATGCTATTGTATCGATATTTTTGTGATAAAACGGTTTTTTTTTTTTAGTAGTACCAATGAATTCTATATATGTAGAAAAGATAGTAGGGCATAGCGATGGCCATGATTTTGTTTTTATACAATATATACACGAGCTTCTGCCCGCAGCTTCACCCGCGGCGTGGCCTATGGGATAATAATTCAACCACCCATTTCACCCTCTTACGGGTGGAATTTCGAAAAATCCTTCCTTAGTGGATGCCTACGTCATGACATCTACCTGCATGCCAAATTTCAGCCCGATCCGTCCAGTGACTTGGGCTGTGCGTTGATAGATCACTATGTCAGTCAGTCCTGACCTGACTTTTGAGTTATATGTATATATATACATAAAATAAATTTCAATGCTATTACGTATTGTGAAAAAATGAAATACCTAATAAGAATAGATAATTAATAATATGAATAATATTAGTGATAACAAAGAAGCTTAGGTTGTGATAATGTATGTTAAAACACAGATAAAAATTTCTGTAGACAGATATAATTACGTTAATCAAACATAATCCATTAAAATCTAATTACATTAGCTAATTCATAGTCTTGTATGACGCAAAATATAAATCAAATCATCAACGCATGACTGTCCAATACATTTTGATGCTACAATTCACATACTTATAACTTCATTGGACCATTCATCACTATTCCATTATCTGCGACGTATGAAGATCCAGTAATGCTCTTTGCCTTATCGCTGGCCAAAAACAAAATCAGATCTGCAATCTCTTCTGGCTCACTAACTCGTTTCAAAGGCACATTTTCGCCAATGTCTTTCATCACCGCATTAACATGCTCCGTCGGTATGCCCATTGCTTCCAAAATATCTGTCCTGACAGGTCCTGGGTTTACAGTGTTAGCCCGTACGCCTTTAGGAGCTAGTTCAAAAGCAATTGACCTGGTGAAATGGTCCACGGCCGCCTTGGAAGTCAGATATGAGAAGCTTTCATTAACAAGAATAGCTAAAGCTACTACACTGGAAATGTTGACGATGTTACCCTTGCTTTTGATGAGATGTGGTGCAGCAAGGTGTGTCAAATATACGACCGAATGAAGATTGGTGGACATGACCTTATTATAAACTTCCATGGCATTTGGAGCGAGGATGCTCGCAGTTGGTGATATTCCTGCGTTATTCACGAGAACGTCTAGTTTTCCAAATTTTTGTATAGTTTCATCCAGGATTCGTTTAACATCTTCGTTGTTACTGACATCAGCTACAACAACCAAGGGTTTACTTCCTGCACGTTCGCATTTCTCGGCAACATTTTTTAATTTGTCCTGGTTTCTCCCCACCATGGTGACCTTAGCACCTTCAGCGGCAAAGGCTATGGCGGTCGCAGCGCCAATGCCTGAGCTAGCGCCAGTCACTATTACCACTTTGTCTTGGAAGCTCATCTTCGTTACTTGTGAATAAAAACCTAGATAGCGCTATTTATTGTATCTGGTATTCGCTTTATCATTGTTTTTTATCAGTAAATGACATGGCCATCATTGATAATATTGTTATAGTTTGATTACTTTACCACGCAGTTTAGTTTTAAGCAACATTTAAAAATCAATAATTCCTTTTGCAATTGCATTTTTTGATAATTACGTAGTTTTTGAACTTGTTTGTGTAATTCTATTGTATTGGGTAAGTGGATAAGAGAATATTTAGAGGAAGTAGACTATGTATTAAATTAACCTTCCTGTTTCGTTTTGAGAAAATCTATTGAAATTTGGTTGTAATCATCTCATGCTATGCTCAAGATTCTCCACTGTGCTCCTTTTGTTACAAATAGGTCTAGCTTCCTTATTTATTTCTTTTACACCCTATTATGCCATTTACAGTTTGAAATATGTATTTTTTTGGTTATTTGTCCTTATTATTTTTTCTAAGAATAAATCTTAAAATTCGAATTTTCATGTACGATGTACTAATTAAGTCACGCGGCGAGCGAGGGCGCAAAAAAAAAACCGAAATAGAAATAATTGATTTATTTCAAATATTAAAATTACATTAAAATAAAAATTAATTAGTGTCGATCGCTCGATGTAAGAAACGAAAGTGATTCATTTAGTCATAATTGTAGCCGATGTCTACAGGTATTCGTGATGAAATCTCTGTATCAGCAATCTGCAGCGCCGGTATTAGGAAATGCAGGCATGAGTCACTGTTGTCCCATTGTCTTGTACTTGATGGTAGCACATAACATACTTATGATATTCTGCGTGTTTACAAACAAATAGTTATATCCTATACGGTATTCATTGGGACCACTCCAGTATGCCCATACACTACAACTCTACTTAAGTTGGTGGAGGTCAAATCAGGTCAAGATTGCCATGCAGTTGCGACCCCTTCTCGCCCCCGGTACGGCGGACGAGGTGCTCACGAGGGGTTTTAGTGGGTTCGAGTCCCACATACCCCTTGCCACCACCCCCGTGGTGGCAGGGAAGTGCGAGGGCATTTCTCCCTCTCAAAAAAAAAAAAGCCAAGAATGCCATGTTCGTGAAGCAACATCATACCAAATTTACTTTAAGAATTTAGTCACATCTCATCAAAGAGCTGATGATCTTCAAAAGGCTAAGCAGATTAACCTTTCATAGATATGAAAAATCTGAATCAACTCACCTTTTAAATAAAAAAGCATATTCGTTTATTGCTCAATATATGCTATCTAACTTACCACCGCGTGGTAAGGTTCGCAAGGTACTGGCAGCATTACCTCGCTGAATTAGAAGACTTAGCTTCTGAGCGGAGTATGTGCCAACTCTAGGATCCCCTGAGGCGAGAACCAATCGAGTAGAAACTTGCAAATATTTATGTTGTTATTCTGACAAGAAGATGATGAAAATACGTTCACATATAACTAGCTTCTGCCCGCGGCTTCGCCGGCGTGACCCATAGAAAACGAATGGCATATTTTTCTGCCGAAACAAACATTAAACGCTCTCAGTCTTTATTGATATATTATACAAACCAAATATCCCAAACAGTGCAATAATACGAAACTCTGGGATGAGAGTGGTATGGTTTTAACAGTACTCAAAGCGTGTGTGAAAAGATCTAGGAGACAACTAGAAAGTGGATGCAGTATTCCCAAACAGAGCAATATAGTCAAACTGTTTTACTTCGTAAAACTGAAATTTGGGAAAATTGTGATATATGTATCTCATAATTTTAATTGAAGAACAGTTGTGTATAAATTTTCGAGTCAATTGATACAGAGAAGAAAATTTTTCATCGATGATTTAACCACCTATTTCATCCATTGTAAGTAGTTCCTGTATATATGTAAGTCAGTCATTCAGTCAGTCAATCTGGAGATTTATATGTATAGATTGTAAAGACAAACTGTTGATAGTGCATGAACGAGGTGTTTGTGACCGTGAGTTGGCTGGACTGCAGTCGCGACCCCTTCTCGCCCCGGTACGGCGGACGAGGGCTCACGGGGGGGTTTTAGTGGGTTCGAGTTCCATATACCCCCTGCCACCACCCCTGTGGTGGCAGGAACATGCGAGGGCATTTCCCCCCTCAAAAAAAAAAGAAAGGTGTTTGTGACCGTGAGCGAGTGTGTATGAGGGTGTGAAGGGGTGACGGAAACGATGCACCCTGACAATGTACTAGGTATGTGGGTATAGTGGGTAAAATGGGCTTTTGAGAGCTCATATATTATAGCTATATTTATTGCCCACTAGTCTACATTTGGCCCTAGCTGGCACTCTTTCAAGTCATTCCCATTAACTAAAGGATGCACACTGCCATTTATATTCTAATTACTAGTAATTACTCGACAACTCACGTATTGTGTCAAGAGTGTTTAGTTGGAATTTAAAATGATTAAGCGACCACTTTTTATTTAAATTCAGAATGATATTTTTACAAATAAAAAGATTAAACAATGCAACAAGATCTAAATTTTGCGGTACCTATATTTAAAAATTCCCTGCTAGGATGCCCAGTCATAGGTATTTTTTGAATTTGTATTCAAATCGACCTTTGCTACGAGACAATAGTGGCTCGTGTACGTAGACCTCAAATTATTTCTGTAACATTGCTTGTTAAAAAGTATATAAGCAATTGGCATCAATTTAAGTAATTTAATAAATTTATAAAGACTGCAATGTAAGACAATAATACTACTAATAACTGTCTTGAATAAATAGCTTTCTATCGATAACGAATGAAATGGGAAGGTACATGTCTAGCGGTCCGCTGCATGTAGTTAAGCCTATCGATGGACAATAGCTATTGACTGCCCACATACGTAAGTCTATTTTATTAATGTTGAGTCACGAACTTTCACATTATTTATTACCATTTTAGCGGATGGTAGGTGAAATCCACCTATTGTTAACCAACTTTTAGAACAAAGGGATTACTCAAGTAGGGCCATAAATTTTTTTGCTTCTCTCTGTTGCCTTCGTCTTCATTCACCCATCAAAGTTCTAGATTCTAAATCAATGCCATAAAAATATAATTGCATATCAAAATAGAAAAACCAGACCGAGATAGACTAATAAGCGAAACAGAGCGAGATGGTGCTCTACGAAACTTTATTGACACGTTTTTCATTGTTTTGTACTACATCAAATGAGGTCCAAATGATTTATAAGCTGCTGACACCTTGTCTCCAGCTCATAGTGATGCTTAATTTTTTTTTGTTCTTTGTTGGTTATATCTTTTATAAATAGTGTATATATGTATAGTTAGGATACAATGGGGCTCGCATTTAAAAGCCCCTTAAAATAGTTCAAAAGCCCCTTCACGTTGTTTAAAAGCCCCTTAAAATTCTATTAAAAAAGTTTCTCATAAACAGCATTCTATTTCTTGGAAAATATGTAATTTGATTACTTGACCTCGAGAATCGCGAAAACCATTCAAAAGTTGTGTAATTGTATTAATTAGTTACGGACTACGATCTGTCCATGTGGAAGAAGCTCCATGTTTCAGCAGTAGAAACGTATTGGGCTAATGAGGAATCACTAAGGGCTAGTAAGGCAGTTATCATACGGTACCGCGCGGTTAAGCGGATTTGTAGCGGTGCGCCGCGCGGTGAGGTGGTTTACGTGCCTGTCCGCGCGGATGGATTTAACTTTTCGACATGAAATCCATTTTTTTAGATTTTATCTAATGAGAATAGATAATTAATGATATTAATAATAAAAGTGATAACAAACAAGCTTAGGTTGATGATTGGTGTATGTTAAAACAGATAAAAATGTCTGTATAAAAATCTAATTAAGTAAATCAAACATAATCCGTTAAAAACTAATTACATTGGCTAATTCATAGTCTTGTTGACGTAAAATATAAATCACTTCATCAAAGCATGGCTGTGCAGTTCATTTTGATGCTACAATTCACTTTCTTACATCTTCATTGGACCATTCATCACTATTCCATTGTCTGCCACGTATGAAGATCCAGTAATACTCCTTGCCTTATCGCTGGCCAAAAACAATATTAAATCTGCAAGCTCTTCTGGCTCGCTTACTCGTTTCAAAGGCACATTTTCGCCAATATCTTTCATCAAAGCATCAGTATGCTCCGATGGTATGCCCATTGCTTCCAATATGTCTGTCCGGACAGGTCCTGGGTTTACAGTGTTAGCCCGTACGCCTTTAGGAGCTAGTTCAAAAGCAATTGACCTGGTGAAGTGGTCCACGGCTGCCTTGGAAGTCAGATATGAGAAGCTTTCATTAACGAGGACGGCTAGAGATACTACACTGGAAATGTTGATGATGTTACCCTTGCTTTTGATGAGATGTGGTGCAGCAAGGTGAGTCAAATATACGACTGAATGAAGATTGGTGGACATAACCTTATTATAAACTTCCATGGCGTTTGGAGCGAGGATGCTCGCAGTTGGGGATATTCCTGCGTTATTCACGAGAACGTCTAGTTTTCCAAATTTTTGTATAGTTTCGTGCAGGATTCGTTTAACATCTTCATTTTTACTAAGATCAGCTACAACAACCAAGGGTTTACTTCCTGCACGTTCACATTTCTCAGCAACATTTTTTAATTTGTTCTGGTTTCTCCCCACCATGGTGACCTTAGCACCTTCAGCTGCAAAGGCTATGGCGGTCGCGGCGCCGATGCCTGAACTAGCGCCGGTCACTATTACCACTTTGTTTTGGAAGCTCATCTTCGTTACTTCTGAATAAAAACCGAGGTAGCGCTCCTATTTATTGTATCTGGTAATCGCTGTGTCATTGTTTTTTATGAGTAAACTACACGGCCATTATCGATATCCTTGTTGTTATTTGATTACATCACCAAGTAGTTTGGTTGTAGTTCAAAACAAATATTTAAAAACTACATAATTCTGTTTGCAATGCCTTTTTGATATGTATGTAGTTTTTGTTCTTGTTGTTTTTGTTATCTCTTTTTTTGGTTATTCGTCGTTATAATAACCTTTTTATGAATTTTTATGTACGACGTATTTATGATATTCTGCGTGTATGTAAATATGTAGTTATATATTATACCGTATTCATTAGGACCACTACAGTGATCCCATACACGACAACTCTACTTAAGTTGGTGAGGAGGTCAAATCAGGTCAAGGTTGCCATGTTCGTGAAGTAACAGAGTACCAAATTTATTTAGGAATGTAGTCACATCTCGTAAAAGAGCTGATGACCTTCAAAAGGCTGAGCAGATTAACTTTTCATAGATAAGAAAAATCTTAATCAACTCACCTTTTAAATAATAAAACATATACGTTTATTGCTCAATATTTCACAAATTTTGAAATACTCCTGGTATTCACTATATCATCGATATGTAATATCTCTATATAGTTTGTGGTATCTCTATCCAGTCTGTGCATCATCTTGACTTTTTTAATTCCTGAAAAAGATAATCAAAATATCTATGTTGTTAATCTGATAAGGAGATGGTGTAAATATATATAATTGTAAAGACAAACCGTTTGATAGGGACTTCCATGATTCGCACCTTGGATATTAAGTTCCACAGATCATGTATTACCTTCATCATGACTAAAGCGGCGCCATTCAATATATTCTGATTGGTCGCAGTGCCAGTAGTTATTCATTTGATCGTCTCATAGATTTCCTTTAACTACCTAAATTATTAACCTTCGAATATAAGATTTACTGTACTTTTTTTCTATGCATTTCTCGGTTCCGTTGTTCTCGTGACTTTGGTAAACTATAAACGTTTCACAATACTGGTATAAATGTATATTATATAAATATATGTATATTATAGTATTACATATATATTCCAATTTTAAATGCCTTATTTAATTTCCTGTTTTATGTTTTGTGTCTGTAACATGTATGGTTTATTTATTTTATATTTTGTATACACATAATATAAAATAAATAAACCACACTTCATTACATGTAGTAACTAATGCGAACTTGAGATGTTTTTGTTACTTTCATCTACACCGGAAGATATAAGTTTAAGATTCTAATAAGATAATTATTCCCCATCTAATTACCAAGTTTTTGCTAATTTTATGTACTTCAAATTCAAAAAAAGATTTTCCTAATCAAGTAATAAATAATACATATTATATACATCTGTGTTTGTAAATATATATACGTATATTAATAAAATCAGTATGTACACAGTAAAAACCGATGTAAATACTTAACCTATAATAACACCAACCAGTAATAACTATGTCCTTGAACTTATTTACGAAATCTAACATAAGCGCGGGTTAAGTTAATACACTTAATTAACACAATTTACCTCCCCTGGCTTCACTCGTATAGAAAACTACAGTACTTATTATACCTGCTGGGTGTTGATGTTGAAATTATCGCCCATTGATGAAAGTTTTGCATTCCGTACTCATTTGCTCTGCTTAGTAATTTTTGGCTCAACTGTATAATATAAATCCTTTTATTATATGAGAAAGTATCTACCCACTAATAATACCATGGTTCGGGAACAGCAACTAATAGAGTCCCTTGATAGTTATAACTCACAGACTGCGCTCCGTGCACTAAACAAGTTTAAACACTTGATGTATAAAAAAAACTCCCCAAATTGTGTCTCCTGTGGAGTCTCAGAAGATGTCCATTATATCTTGGTGGAATGTTCGCGGAGCCAGTCAATCAGAAGCAACATCCTCACTCAATACCAATCCAACCTTCTTGATGTCGTGTAGTTCAAGCGGTCCTATCCGCTCCACACAGTGAAGCAGCAAGAACGCTTTATAAAATGGTGTACGAGTTAATGAAAGACTAAGATAGGGACTGTAATCAATGGTGCCGGCATAGTCAAGAAGCGTCCCTGGGTACTTAATAAAACTCAGATTTAAAAAAAACTACCTACATGAACTTGAAGTACTATAAAATAGATACTTAAATGTGTAACATTATTTGTCTACTCTAAGCAACAGTAATAAACTACCTACCCTACATTTAGGAAGCAATGGAATCTCATATCACCGGTCGTCCTTGTATGGGATTGAGTTTAGCATTATCTTATAACTCGTATTACATAATATTCTTAGATATATTAAACTGTGTGCTTTATTTTTTATGTGAATAAATAAAGAAACTGAAACTATTCTCATTTTATTGGATCATAAGAAAAAGTAGTTGCTGACTCATTATTTACTTAGAAATCACATCACACTTCACATTAATATTATAAAGGCGAAAGTTTGTATGTCTGTATGAGTGTTTGTGTATGTGTGTATGTTTGTTACTCCTGCACACTCAAACGGCTAAATGGATTTGGATGAAATTCAGTACCGAGACAGCTTATACACTGAATTAACATATAGGCTACATTTTATCCCGAAAAAGTGAAATTTTCCCGTGGGATGAGCAAACAATTAAAACACTTTTTATCCGCGGGTGAAACTGTGGGGCGCAACTAGGACTTTATAATACACATAGAAAAAGAGATGCAAAGCAAGATGCAAATGACATCGTATGCATGAATAGTGACCTTGGTCATGACATAGATAGATAGATAGATAAACTCTTTATTGACACCAAGGCAACAAATACAAAAACAGGAAATAAGTAATGAGTAGGTAACAATGGGCGGTCTTATCGCTAAAAAGCGATCTCTTCCAGACAACCTTTGGATGGACAGAGATAGATCAACGAGCAAGGACGGTGGTGCTAAAAAGTTACTGTGTACATACATACTAAGACAAATATAAAATTATATACTACTTAAAATACAATACTACTATACATAAACATACACAAATAATACATAATATACAAATACTAAGGAAACAATGAAGGTTTATTTCGAAGTCAAACTAGAGAGATAGAAGTGCTTAATTTGAGTCTTAAAAGCAGTGAGTGATTGAGCCTGTTTAATATTGAGAGGTAGTTCATTCCACAAGCGTACAGCCTGAGCAGTAAATGAGCGGTCGTAGAAGGTGGTACGACGCACCGGTGGCTTGAGGAGAAGGTTCTCTGATGACCTGAGACACATAGTATTAGAGTGAGAATTATAAAGGTAGTCGAATCGTTCCTTTAAATATTGGGGAGTACAGGGATTGAACAGTATATTATAGAGAAGAGATAAGATATGAGTATTCCGGCGAAAACGTATGGGGAGCCACTTGAGCTTACAACGAAACTGTGAGACATGATCATATTTGCGGAGACTGAAAATAAATCTAATGCAGAAATTTTGAAGCCGCTCAAGTTTGTTCAGCTGGTCCTCGGTAAGATCTAAATAGCAGGCGTCAGCATAGTCAAGAATAGGAAGAAGGAGAGATTGTGCGAGCGTAACTTTAGTAGCAATAGGCAAAAAATTACGCAGTCTATTGAGAGAACGTCCTGACGCAAATATCTTACGGCTAACGGATTGCAGTTGAGGACCCCAGGACAAACATCTGTCGATGATCACTCCGAGATTTTTTACTTCTGCGCTGTAGGGAACTGTAGTCCCACCAAACTCTATCTTCGGAAGTGTAGTGTAATCAAGCCGTGAGATCAACCTTGAGCTTCCTATAATAATGGCCTGAGTTTTAGCCGGATTGACTGTGAGTCCATATGATTTGCTCCAGTATTCAATACGTCTTAAATCACCATTAATAGAGTCTACACCCATACTTAACTTGTCAAGTGTAGCTTGAGTATATATTTGGAGATCATCTGCATAGAGGTGGTAGGGAGAAGCTAAGAAGTGGGATATCGAGTTAATAAAGACAGCAAAGAGAAGAGGAGAAAGCACACCGCCTTGTGGTACACCGACATTCGTATCACACCATGAAGAAAACGAATCTTCGAGGCGGACACGCTGCCGACGCCCAAACAGATAACTGTGAAACCATTCAGTTGCCATTGGAGATATGTTAATAGAGCGGAGCAGGGCCAAGAGGATATCGAAATCAACAGTGTTGAAAGCATTGCTGAAATCGAGTAGCGTCAGGATTGTAAGCTGACAGTTTTCCATACCTAGCCTGATGTCATCTGTAATTTTGACAAGTGCTGAGACAGTGCTATGACCAGGTCGAAAACCGGACTGAAAAGGATTGAGGAGGTGGTTTTTGTTGAGGAAACTACTAAGTTGAGCGTGCACTAGCCGTTCAAGGACTTTAGAAAGGAAGGGGAGGATTGAAATAGGACGGTATTCGGAAAATGATTTAGGATTCGACTTCTTGGGTAAAGGGATAATATGGGCTTCCTTCCAGCATGATGGTACAGCAACCTTCGAGACAGAAACGTTCAGTATATGGCACAAAATTGGCAAGATTTCATCCAATATAGGAACGATCATGTTTCGACTGATGCTGTCTCCACCCACCGCATTAGAAGAGATGGACAGAATGCTCTTTTTAACATCACAAGCGGCAAAGTCACTGATAAAAAAAGGAGCATAATCAGGAGTTGGGAGAGACGAAAGATGGTTAATCGTGGCAATTTTGTCATTCAAAGCAATGTTGGATGACGAAGAAAAGTGAATATTGAGGGAATTAATATCTAAACTGCTCGGAATGGATTCTTGACGTGATTTCCCAACTCCCAGTGATCGTAGAAATTTCCAAACTTTAGCAGGATCTTCATTTTCTACTGAATTATGAATGTGGCGCCGCTGTGCATCCCTACATACTCTATTACAGTGATTCCGTGAGCGCAGATACTTCTCTTTATTTAGGTCATTAGAACAACATTTAAGTTTGGCCTTGGAAACAGCTTTCTTATGCATAAGTTTTCTAATATCATCTGTAATCCATGGAGCCGGAAGGTGTTTCATTTTAACTGGCCGTAGCGGAGCATGGTCATCGTACAGTTGTATTAGCTTAGAGTTGAAAATACTGATTTTATCATCTATGTTGCCAGCATCGATCACTTGAGTCCAGTCAATAGACCTGGCATCGTTACGGAGTTTTTCCGAGTCTATGGCACCAAAGTTACGCTGCAGAAGAATTTTGGGTTTGCATTTAGGAGGACGAAGTTTATAGGATACGAAAATCAAGTCATGGTAAGAGAAAGCATCCGCGGAACATTGGCCATGCTTAGCAACGCGCTGTAATGAAGTTACAAGTATAAGGTCTAGTAGAGATGGAGTACAGTTTGGAAAGTTATGTGTGGCATTAAGCGGAAGAATATGCATGTTGCTAGCATTCACAATAGATTCCAACGTAGAAGAACGCGAATCTTTTTTAAGGATACATGTATTAAAGTCACCCATGATTATGTTATGTGAATATGAAGGAATGAGATTTTCCAAGACCTTTTCGAAGGATGAGAAGTAGTTAACTCGCAGAGAAGGGCTATAGTAGACTCCGAGAAGAATTTTGGTGTGAGAAATTTCAACTGCTATAAAAAGATGTTCACCGGCATTGGCAGGTGGAGGCTGCGGAGACATGTCTACCACGGAATAGGAAAAATAAGAGCGCAGATAAATGGCCACACCACCACCACCACTGCCAGTTCTATCATTACGGATTAGAATGAAGCCGGGGAGAGAGTAAGATGTTGATGGGAGACAGGGTTTTAACCAAGATTCGGAGACTAGTATAGCATGGACATTTTTATGGTCAAATGACGCCAGCATTTCAGGGTAATGAGCCGGAATACTTTGGGCATTTATGTGAATAACATTAAAGTTCTTAGGCACATCAGAGAAATGACTCGAAATAGTATCACTCAGAGTAGGAATGCTCAAAAAACTTTCATCACTACTGGACACGCTGTCAGATGAACAAGAAAGAAATTGGTCACTGCTATTAATATCTTCATCATCAGACATGATATAAGAATGTATAAAATAAATAAAAAATAAAATATCAATAAACAATAATAAAAATAACAATACTAATAATAAATAATAAAAATCTATACAATTAACATAAATACTTTTGAATAACTATTAACTAACAATAATTACATACTTCATCTGCCAGTTTGTGGAGAGAGATAGCAATATATTAACGTAACAAAACAGTATTAACAATAAAAGATAAATATCTTTGAACTAACTTACAAGTTTTAGGTAGGTAATTATGTAATCCAAATCTAATCCAGCCCATTAAATTGATGCAGCTCGATGAAGATAATATTTAATATTATAACATTATAATTTAATTCATCGTATTTATCTAGTTCAAAAAATAAAAATAAAATAAAATAACACGATGGATAGTAACTTATAAACTAACACTTCACACTGACTAATAAAGATTAAATTTATTAGCTAAAGAAAAATTTAAAAATACGGAACAAAATAATTTGCCTAAATACGATACAAGCACAAAGTAAAACAAAAAAAAAAGAAAATATATAATAGACCGTCATTATCAGCTTAAAATGTCAGTTGTCTGACTGTCAACATAGTGACAAGTGACAACAAATTATGAACATGACGTATCGATCGAGCAGCCCTGTGACTGCAAAACAAAAATCTATAGTGGGCTGGATTAAACACTATGACACAAAAGTTTATGGAATACCTTCAACAATAATATTCAATAAGGTGGGTAAAGGTGAAGTTATAATAAGAAAAATCATTAATATTATCTACCTACCTACTAGACACGGAAACTTATTTTTTAGACGTTGATGCAGCATTCCGTTTCGATCTTGTGGTGACATGGGCATCTTCCTTGGGCACCACAACCGGCACAACTGGAACCGGCATTATGAGGCTGAACGGCGCGATTTTCTGCACTTCGCCAAGGCTGCTGGTGCGGTGTCGCGTACCATCAGGCCCAAGGACATGAATATACCCATCCCTGGTCCAACATTTGGTCACACCGAAGAGCTTCCTCGCTTCCATAAATGCTTGGTGCCTGGCCCCAGTTAAAAACTCAGAGAGAGTGATATTAGTGTCCTTCAATGAAGTCTTAGCAAACCAAATCTTATTACGGATGCCAATATCTCTGAACTTCACCAAGATAGGTCTGGGCTTATCACTCGAGGCCCGGCCCATTCGTTGGCAGCGGCTAATGGAACTCAATACAAAATCAGATATCTTCAAATGGCCAGTCACAACTTGCATCACTAATACCGCAGTATCCTCTTGCTTCTTTTCTGGCACGCCATGAAGAAGCAGAATCTTGCGACGACTATGCATTTCCAAGTTGTCAACATTTTGTGCAAGCACTTCAATCTGTTGCTGGAACCCACGTAGAACTTGTGAAGTGAATGTCTTAAAGGCTGCAAAATCAGCAGCAAGGCTGCTTGTGGTAGTGCTTGTGGGAGGACTTTTCTGCAGCTCACCTTCAAATTGATCCATCCTCTTGTTCAGGACCGCCATCATCTCCAGAAATGATTGTTGTGTTGTATCCATAGCGAAGGTAGTGAGTGCTTGTAATTGTGACAATTAAGTGGTGATACTTAAGTAGTGCTTTCACAAAGGAGATACTGTATGGCAGGTGAAGTATGTTTTCTAATCCACCATGTAAAACATGAATTAAGGGTTTGGGAACACTTTAAACTATTTTAATTAATAATATTAAATAAGAGCAATTTCGAAAAATGTTATCACACCTACCCGCCCAAGGCGAAAAAACATACAGTCAGTGGTGCTCCAATCTTCTCTATACATTTAATAAAATGCTTTGTTCTGACTGACTGACTGACTGATGGATCAACGTACAGCCTAAGCCACTGATCGTAGAGTCCTGAAACTTGTGTTATTTGTATAACGTAGGCATCCGATAAGAAATAATTTTCCGAAATTTAACCCTTGAGGGGGTGAAAATGAAGGCAAAGTTTGTACTGTGGAATCCAGATAACTGATACAATACTTAAATACTTCTTTTTTTGTAAATACGTACTTAGAATACAATATGACACCCAGACACAGAACAAACATCGATGTTCATCACACAAACGTTTGTCCTGGGTAGGAATCGAACCCACAACCCACATTTCAGAAGGCAGGGTTACCACCAACTGAGCTATCGGGCCGGCCAAAGAATGGGACGGCGATGAAGCTCCCTTTAATATCCCATCCGTTTATCTTTTCTCCCTCTTTTTTCCTTTCCCTTACATTTTTTCTTCGATGCGGCGTACAAATAATAATTAACTCGTGCGAAGCCGGGCCGGGTAAGCTAGTTATTTAAAAACATGATTGTATAATCTATATTTTTTTTACATTATATAAAGTTAAATGTTCACTCACTGACTGACTTAGATCATTGATTGAAGAGATGAGAGGTGATGGGGAAAAATCGACTTTAGATTCGCGTAGAGAAGGGCGAGTAACCGACGAGAAAAATCTGACATCATCGGAAAATCGTCTCCGAGATGGAACCGCTCGACGGATCTCGGAAACGGTAAGTCGGATCGGTGTCGAGTTCTAACTAAAGTTGGAGGAAACCTTGGGAGGATTTTAGAGAAATAAAAAAAAAGGGGGTTCCCATACAAAAAAACTAAAATTCCATACAAAATGGAAACGCTCGTAGATCGAAAACGGTAAGAGTCACGCGGGGGGTGCTCGACCGAATGTCGTAGAGGACGTCGGGGGCTTTCCGACGGTGGTCATTAAAATCCAAGATGGCGGATTCAAGATGGCGGCCATTTTGAAAGTTGGTCCGATCCGACTGATTTTTTGCATCGGAGAGTTTTCGAGGCCGCAGATTCCATATTTGAAAAAAAAATTTCGATTCCGCCATTTTTAAAGGTGGCCGCCATACAAATTTTTTTTTACAAATTCAACGCATCGTTTCTCGACACCTATGGGAAAGTTTGCAATCGTTCTTTACGATTCGTATAGACGCGGTAGTTTGAAATTCAAAAATATTCAAATCCTGGTCTTTCGACCTTCCATCATCGCAACCGTCAACGGCCTGGCTAAACCGTACGAGATAGGTCACGTGTGTTTTAAGGAATGTTATAGCAAACCCTGGGACGATTTCAGGGCACATAAAAAAAATTCAAAATGGCGGAAAAAAAATCCGCCATACAAATTTTGACCGGAAATGACGCCGAAACCGTGACACTTTAGTACTGAGAGCTCAAACTAATATTGTTCGGGAGCCAGAAGGAAAGAATTCGCAATAATTTTTTTTTCAAAATGGCGGAATTTTAGGTCACGGTGGAAAAAAAAGTTTCACCGATCCGGATGAAAATCGATATCTGAAAGTTCCATAGAATGCCGATCAACATTCTGAAATCAAATTTTGACTTTCGCCATTTTTTAATATGGCCGCCATACAAAGGTACTTTTATCGAAATGTACACTTTCCTTTTTTGAGCCACGAATACCAATATTTTATAAAAATCATTCCTGAGGATCAAGTGAAGATACACTAAGGGTTAAAATGCAAATATAACAAAACCGATTTTTTCAAAATGGCGGCTACAGTAATATCGACTTTAAGAAAACGTTATCCGATCCAGATGAAAATCGATATCTGACTATCCCCCTCGATGATTAGTAGGAATATGGAAAAAAAATTTTGATTCCGCCATTTTTCAACATGGCCGCCATACAAAGGTACACTATACCCCCTACTTCCCTCGGAAATCGCGAGAGATAGAGGGGTCGACCTTGAACTAAAGTTTGCGTGCCTTTCGGTACCCTTTCAAATCTGTAAAAAAAAATACAAGTTTCATATAATTTTTTTTTTTTATCTTAAGAAATTCGGGCCGCGTTCGGGTTCCGCGCGAATCGCGAGAGACTTTCAAGGAAGTTCATACCAGTTTTCAGCACCATTTCGAAGCTAAAACTGTAAGCTATTTTTTAATGTAAAGAAAAAGTGGGGTTATCGCTTTAGATTTTGAATTACGGACCTTTTTTAAAACAAAAAACTAGCTTCTCAACGGATGTCGGTTAAGAAAAACTAAATATGCAGATTTGTTGCAAAAAAATCATATATTACGATGCAATATTTTTTTACACACCGGTCAATAGTAATTTTATTTTTAATCGAATTTTAAAGGTAATTTTTCATGCGCGGTTCGAAGCACGCTCCTAATAATAGTATCCGTAGTAGGTACGTTGAAACGATTCGACTCTATTGTAACGGAGCCAAGGTTGACTTTACTATACCGTTACTTGACCATCGCTCCTATTGCATTCGGAAACTGATGGCACCACAAAAGCTTACTCCATTGGTTGGTTATACAGTATGACTGGTGAGATGCGAACGATACTGAAGGAGAGCACTCGGTAAACGATTGTCGTTATGATTATGTAATATGTCCACACATATTATATTATATATATTAATAAAATTAGGTACTTAATTTTTGACCAAATTGCCCTATAAATAAGTGAAGTATGGTGAATACATTCCCACATTTCACAAAAAAGCACCCCCGCCACCCCGTCCGGCTCAACCCGCTGTCCTGTCGCATCACCAGCGTAATTAGTGTGATCGCAAGCGCCGACAGATGTGTACATCCGGTTTACCGCTTCCTACTTCCGCGCCCGCAACAATACGCGTGTAATCCTTCGTGTGTCGTGCGTGTGTGATCCGTGATAAAGGGTGAAGTTATTCAGCGGGTGGGAAACATTGGTGTTCTAAATAACTGTTTCGTATTTTATCGAAGGAAGACTGAATAATGTGTCATACTTAAACGTTTTAAAAAGTGTGATGAACGACATGTAGTCACAAGGACGTGAGTACTTAAGTAGTAACTTCGAATATAGCTGGACAAGTCGTAGAGGGCCTGTTCCGTGACCGGCTTGCTCTCCGGATCTCACTGCATTAGATTCTTACTTATGGGGTGAGGTAAAACTATTTGTGTACGCTACAGAGTATGTAAACAGGGAAGAATTAAAGACTAAAATCATTAGTGCATTTAAAACTGTTAAAAGTGATTCATTCGTTTTGGATCGTGTGAAAGACAACATGCGTCAGCGTGCCGAGCTGTGCTTCACGCGAAGAGGTGCACATTATTAAAAAAATTAAGGTTGTAAATAGGTAGTAGTACGATTTAGTTTAATCGTTGTAAATAACTATCATTCCCTTTTTTAAATACGCCAAAAATACCAAGGTAAGTCAATGCGTATTCAGTTCATTTTGATTTAAGTTCGTCTTAAATACAAATTATTTCAATTTCTAAAATCAACCTTATTAATCAACAAATTGGTGATTATGTATTTCTGCCTGATTAAACTATGAATGGAGAACGGACCATAGCAGCCTTATTAATAAACGGGTATTAGTTTTGGGTTAGTTACTTCAGCTTTTGTCCTTTTCTTGCTACTGGAATATTTAGCTGGATTGAAAGAGACAAAAGATTGTGTAACTAATCCAAAGCTATTTCGTGTTTATTAATAAGGCTGTATGTACTTCTTCATCGCAGGTTGCAGGTTCCGTCTTTTTCATTTCCCCTTTATCAGAAGAGTACCGCCATACTTTAAGTTTACTTTAGTTTTAGAGAATGCGACACAGAATCGACACCAATGTCGCGAACCGCATAGATCTGTAGCTATAGGTATCTATCTATACAAAAGCGCGGCGGCTCAGCACCCTTACCGCGTTACCGTTCTGGGAATCGGCTTCGCTTACCATCTTGCACGTGCCAATTTTTTTTTATAAATTCAACACATTGTTTCTTGATACCTATGGGAAAGTTTGCCATTGTTCGCCGACACCGTGATACTTTAGTATAAACAGCTCAAACTAATATTGTTAAGGAGCCCAAGGGGAATATATCGGAATATTTTTTTTTCAAAATGGCGGAAATTTAGGTCACGGCGGAAAAAAAGTTTCACCGATCCGGATGAAAATCGATATCTGGAAGTCCTATTGAATGATTATTAACATTCTGAAATCAAATTTTGACTTTCGCCATTTTTTAATATGGCCGCCATACAAAGGTACTTTTATCGAAATATACACTTTCCTTTTTTGAGCTACGAATACCAATATTTTAGAAAAGTCATTCCAAAGGATCAAGTGAAGATGCAATAAGGGTTAAATTGACAAAACCGATTTTTTCAAAATGGCGAATACGGAAATATCGACTTTAAGAAAACGTTATGCGATCCAGATGAAAATCGATATCTGACTATCCTCCTTGATGATTAGTAGGAATGTGAAAAACAAATTTTGATTCCATCATTTTTCAATATGGCCGCCATACAAAGGTAAACTATACCCCCTACTTCCCTCGGAAATCGCGAGAGATAGAGGGGTTGACCTTGAACTAAAGTTTGCATGCCTTTCGGTACTCTTTCAAATCTGTAAAAAAAAATTACGCGTTTCATACAATTTTTTTTTAATCTTAAGACATTCGGGCCGCGTTTGGGTTCCGCGCGAATCGCGAGAGACTTTCGAGGAAGTTCATACCAGTTTTCAGCACCGTTTCGAAGCTGAAACTGTAAACTATTTTTTAATGTAAGAAAAGGGGGAGGTTATCGCTTTAGATTTTGAATTACCGACATTTTTTTTTTTTAAATCTAACTTCTCAACTGATGTCGGTTAAGAAAAACTGAATATGCAGATTTGTTTCAAAAAAATCATATATTACGGTGCGATATTTTTTAACACACCGGTTAATTTTTTTATTTTTTTTTATTGATTTTTAAAGGTATTTTTTCATGCGCGGATCGAAGCATACTCGTAATAATAGTAGAGCCGTAGTAGGTACGTTGAAACGATTAAACTTAGCGACACGGACGTAATACATCGGTCTCAGTCTCTCTTATAAGAAATGTCTGTAGGTGAGAGGAGAGTGACCGGTGTAATCTCGAACGCTTCTGACATATAAATGAAAAGACACGGTACTAAAAGCAATACCAATTTCGAAGTGTAGGGTTAAAGATTGCACTTGATTGCAGCGTGTGAGGGCCCTGGTTCGCATTCACACAATGCTGATGAATTTTGTAGGAGCTTTTAATATTATTTTTTAAGTCGAATAACACGAACCCCGCGGGTCGCTTGATTTAAAATATATAACACAATAACATTATTTTTTTTATAGGCAATTGTTTACCACATTTTTGCAAGCGTCATGTCAAAAGAGAAAATGATAGGTAAGGATAACTATGTATGGGAATTCCTCACCTTAATTATGGTTAACAAACCATAATGCCAATAGGTAAGGAATTCCCATTCACTGACCATTCACTGACTCTGACTTTAAAGCTTACGAGATGTTTCTCGTAAGCTTTAAAGTAAGAGTCAGTCAGACACGGTACACGGCACGGTCCAAATATTTTTTTTTTCTTCTGTTTTGGCATCGCGCGAATACTGCGTGGCTCAGTCGTGGCGGCTCTTGGTAGCGGTGCGTGAGGGCCCTGGTTCGCATTCAGATAACGCTGACAATATATTTTTTGTAGAAACTTTGTTTTGTACGGCCGCTCGCGGCCCGCGGTGGTTTGACTAAAAAAAAGAGACTTTTCGACGCGAGAGACTTTCAAGGAAGTTCATACCAGTTTTCAGCACCATTTCGAAGCTGAAACTGTAAACTGTTTTTTAATGTACATAAAAGGGGTTATCGCTTTAGATTTTGAATTACGGACCAAAGTTTCGCTTGCACAATCTCTCCTTCTTCCAATTCTCGACTATGCTGACGCCTGCTACCTTGACCTTACTGAGGAGCAACTCAATAAACTTGAGCGTCTTCAAAATTACTTACGATTTGTTTTCGGTCTCCAAAAATATGATCACGTCTCAGTTGCGTTCTAAACTCAAGTGGCTCGCAATACGTCTTTGCCGGAATACTCATATCCTGTCTCTTTTTTTTTTATAATATATTGTTTAATCCTTCTACTCCCCACTATTTGAAGGCTCGATTCGATTTTCTTTATCACTCCCACTCCAACTCTATGTCTCTTAGGTCATCGGAAAACCTCCTTCCCAAGCCCCCGGTACGTCGTACTTCGTTCTACGACCACTCCTTCACAGTTCAAGCTGTTAGATTGTGGAATGAACTCCCTGTTATCATTTGACGCGCTCAATCACTTTTCACTTTTAAATATCAAGTCAAAAATTCATATTTATCTAACCTGACTCCTTACTAAATAAACTGTGTTCCTTTTAACTGGTATAAGTATATATATATATATATAGATTTAATAATTCCTGTATTGTATGAATTTCGTTGGTGAGACAAAGAGTTATCTATCTATCTATATTGTACATGTGTATATATTATGTATCAATTATTTAGGTATATGTATTTTATTATTATTTATTCTTATGTATTATATTATTTGAGTATAGGTTAGTATATAGTATTTATTTGCACCGCCGTCCTCGCTCATAGTGTCTCATATCTCTGTCCATACAAAGGTTGTCTGGAAGAGATCGCTCTTAGCGATAAGACCGTCCATTGTACCTTATTACGTGATTCTATTTTCTACATGTTTATTTTTGGTGTCAATAAAGCGTTTTGTATTGTGTTGTATTGTAAGTAGTTAGAACCTTGACTTTATTACAAAACGCCGACTAATTGAAGACCAGCTGATAGAGATAGTCCATGGCTTAAATCAATATTTACCATAGACATATATTTACCATAGACTAAATACGAAAAAAGTTTGTTCATTTGGACCACATTTATTCACACGATCCTTTTTTAACGTTTTCTTATATTTAGAATTTTTGTTTTCGTCTATAATATACGTGCATTGGCCTTGGAAAGCTTATTGTTTGCATATTTTTTAAAGAATAAATAATCAGTACATAAATATGGCATTGCTTAACGCGCGAAAATTGATATTTCTGTTTATTGTTGTTATAACTAACTGTAACTATAGTAAATATCGTATAAATGGAGCAACAATAGATATGTTTTATCAAAGACCAACACAACCTCAAAATCGTCTAACAAAGAAGGTTTGATAACCCAACATTGGCGTTTAGTGCGTAAATAGTTTTTAATCTTAAAAGTTTCATTTTACCACCACCGTGGCGCTAGCAAGTGTCGTTTTTTTTGCATTATTTAATAAAATGTTCATAAACGTATACGAGTGAAAGAAAAGGGAAATGATACAAAGACGAAAAATATGTAGAAAGGATAGAGTTTATAATTTTGAAAGTTATTAGAAACAATAAAAAAAGCCAAAGCTTAATAAATATCAGGATAAATATTTGAAAGTAAAGAAGATATATTTGTAGGAGGCCCAAATACTTTCGGATGGTATAATGTTTTTTTTTTTGTTTTTTCTTTCAACACGCAAGGCGAATTAGGCGCAGCCGCGCGAATACTGCGTGGCCCAGTGGTGGCGGCTCTTGGTAGCGGTGCGTGAGGGCCCTGGTTCGCATTTTTTGTAGAAACTATGTTTTGTACGAACTTTTTTTTAGTTAACACACCGCGGGCCGCTCGCGGCCCGCGCACGGGGCATAATACTAGTTACTAATAATATAAAAGTAGTAGTCCAATGAGGTCTATTTAGCTAGAAAAGCTAGCGGGACTTAGCGATGGCAATGATTAAAAAACTTATTTCAGCGAGATTTGATTTTTTTGTATACTTAAATTAAATTTCAATGCAATTAGTTATCGTAACAAAATTAAATACCTAATGAGGTTAGATAATTAATGATATAATTAAGATGTGATTCAAATAAGCTTAGTTTGATGATTAATTTATGTTAAAACACACATAAAATTTTCTATAGACAGATATAATTATGTAAATCAAACATAATCCATTAAACACTACAGGAACATTAGCTATTTCACAGTCTTGTATGATGCAAAACATACCTCGAGTTATCAACGCATGACTGTACAGTTAATTTTGATGCTACAATTCACTTTCTTACATCTTCATTGGACCATTCATCACTATTCCATTGTCTGCCACGTATGAAGATCCAGTAATACTCCTTGCCTTATCGCTAGCCAAAAACAAAATCAAATCTGCAAGCTCTTCTGGCTCGCTTACTCGTTTCAAAGGCACATTTTCGCCAATATCTTTTATCACAGCATCAGTATGCTCCGATGGTATGCCCATTGCTTCCAATATGTCTGTCCGGACAGGTCCTGGGTTTACAGTGTTAGCCCGTACGCCTTTAGGAGCTAGTTCAAAAGCAATTGACCTGGTGAAGTGGTCCACGGCTGCCTTGGAAGTCAGATATGAGAAGCTTTCATTAACGAGGATGGCTAAAGATACTACACTGGAAATGTTGATGATGTTACCCTTGCTTTTGATGAGATGTGGTGCAGCAAGGTGAGTCAAATATACGACCGAATGAAGATTGGTGGATATGACCTTATTATAAACTTCCATGGCGTTTGGAGCGAGGATGCTCGCAGTTGTTGCTATTCCTGCGTTATTCACGAGAACGTCTAGTTTTCCAAATTTTTGTATAGTTTCATCCAGGATTCGTTTAACATCTTCATTGTTACCGAGATCAGCTACAACAACCAAGGGTTTACTTCCTGCACGTTCACATTTCTCAGCAACATTTTTTAATTTGTCCTGGTTTCTCCCCACCATGGTGACCTTAGCACCTTCAGCTGCAAAGGCTATGGCGGTCGCGGCGCCGATGCCTGAACTAGCGCCGGTCACTATTACCACTTTGTTTTGGAAGCTCATCTTCGTTACGTGTGAATAAAAATCTAGACAGGGCTCCTATTTATTGTATCTAGTAATCGCTCTATCATTGTTTTTTATCAGTAAATCACATGGTCATCATGGATATCCTTGTTATAATTTGATTAAATCACCAAGTAGTTTAAATATATTAATACCGTATTCATTAGGACCACTCCAGTGAGCCCATACACGACAACTCTACTTTAGTTGGTGAGGAGGCCAAATCAGCTCAAGGTTGCTATGTTCGCGAAGTAACAGAGTACCAAATTTATATTTGCATTAGGCATTTAGTCACATTTCATCATTGAGCTAATGATCTTCAAAAGGATGAACAGATTCTCCTTTCATTGTTAAGAAAAACCTCAACCAATTCACCTTTCAAATACAAAAGCATATTTGTTTATTGCTTAATATTTCACAAGTTTCGAAACACGTATATAGAAAAATCTCAATTAAATCAACTTTTAAATACTGAAGCATATTCGATTATTGCTTAATATTTCACAAGTTTTGAAACACGCGTGAATTTCATTACATCATTGTTGATTGTGACGTTTTTAATTAATAAAAATAATAAAAAAAATAGAAAAGATAAGCAAAACATCTATGTTGTTATTCTTACAAGATGGTGAAAATACGTACGTCTAAATATATATAACTCAAAGGTGACTAACTGACTGACATTGTGATCTATCAACGCACAGCCAAAACCACTGGACGGATCGGGCTGAAATTTGGAATTCAGATAGATGTTATAACGTAGCATGCGCTAAGAAAGGACTTTTCGAAATTCCACCCTGAAGAGGGTGAAATGAGTGGTTGAATTATTTTTCCATAGGCCACGCCGCGGGCGAAGCTGCCGGCAGAAGCTCGTTCATGTATATAATTGTAAATTAAAACCGTTAATAGTGCATAAACGAGGTCATGTGTGTATGTTTGTGACCGTAAGCGGGTGTATGTAACCGCGAGCAAGTGTGTGTGCCCCGATAAGGTACTATGTAGGTATCATGGGTAGAATGGGCTTTTGAGAGCTCATCTGCCCACTGTACTATAGCTATGCGTATTGCCCACTAGTCTACATTTGGCCTTAGCTGGCACTCTTTCAAGTCATTCCAATTAACTAAAGGATCACACTGCCTTTTACATAAAAGTCATTTAAGCCAAGTCAAGCAAAAAAGCCGCACGGCCGTATACCATCGTTTTCTTGTCCTTTTCTCGAAGCTCAGGCTCATTATTCACTCGGAAATACTTTATTAATGTAATACACCTAGAAACAGATGTAAATGACATCATACGCATGAATGGTTGACCTCGGTCACGACTTACAGTCATTGATACTCCAATTATTTATAAACATAGTTGTATAATCTATATTCTTACTAATAGACTGGCCCGATAGCTCAGTTGGTAGTGACCCTGCCTTCTAAACTGCGGGTTGTGGGTTCGATTCCCACCCAGGACAAACATTTGTGTGATGAATATAGGTGTTTGTTCTGTGTCTGGGTGTTATATTGTATTCTATGTATGTATTTACAATATCTAAGTATTGTATCAGTTATCTGGTTCCCATAACACAAGCTTTGCTTAGTTTGGGGCTAGATGGCGTTGTGTGAGATGTCCACACATATTATTATTATACCACATATATTTTATTAGTAAATAACCAGAGCCGCAAACGGCCGTAATCTACCGCGCATGTCCGTCATCACACATAAGACTTATCATTTCCAAGTTTGTGAAATCTTACAAATGACAAATATTGATACAGATGACTCAGTGGCTAGGATTATCCATTCAAGGTTTTTTTACAAATCAGGACGACTTGCATTTGGCCATATTTATTCTGATTAGTTTTTTAAAGTCAAATAATGTAGATACCAAGACACGCTTTCAAACTGTTAATAGGTTAAAGTCACTGTCTTATGATAGGTCGAACAATTATGAATTTTGGCGACATTCTCCAGCAGATTTAGAGGTATTTGCAAATACGCACCAAGTTAAGAGCTCCGACAAGAATATTACCACAAGTGAAACATCACCTTAATTAATTGTGATTTTATTGAATTATTGCATAAAATCATACCTTATGATATTTTATGTATGAACTAACACAAACGAATAATTAAGGATTAATAAACTAATTACATTTACTTATTCATTACTTATTACTTACTACGTTGTCTAAATATAGCATTTATATTATGCTCTGGGGTTCAAACCTTAAATTACATCTAAATTCGTAGTGGAGAAGAATCTCTTCTTATTATTATTTTATCTTATAAATACTGCATTAATTGTTAATTAAGAAAACCTTAAAAATGATGGTTTATGATAGCTGCTAAAAAGTACTAAGTATTAATCCAGTATATAAGCTTTCTAAATTCCAAATTTCATCCAAATCCGTCCAGCTGTTTGAGCGTGAAAAAGTAACAAACATCCATATATACAACCTTTTGCGTTCATAATATTAACAGGAAGTAGGATTTATGTAGGTAAATATAAATTAATAACAGGTAAATAACACTTAAACAAAATAATCGCATCTAATCATTAAATAAAAATCGAATTCTATGCAAAACATTCAAGTGTCTCCAAGACAATAGCTAGTGATATAATTAGAACCATAGAAGGTGCGATAATAGCTGTGCTACTCCGAAGACTGGTCATTATGTCGTCTGTATGGCTGACAGCCCACGCAGTAGCAGTCTTGGCTTCACGGAGAGAGGCGGTGGCACTAGTCTTGGCGTTGGCTGTGCATTCGTTGCAAGATGACAGGAACTCTTCAAACTGAAATAAAAATTGGAATTGGTCAGTGGATAAAATCGTCCATTGACAGAGAACTATGGTACACTGATATTGCCTATAGAAATAGCAAACTAGGCAGTGGGCTTGTCAACCAACGTCCGCTGAGTAGACGTAAGTGAGACCTCAACAAGGCAAATGTATTCGTAATATGTAACGCTCTTCAACTAGGTGGAGTAATATTTTACATTATTATACATGATTATACATTATTATTAATTATTTTACATTATTATACATTATTATACATGATTATACATTATTATTCATTATTATACATTATTCATCATCAGCCTGTATCAGTCCACTGCTGGACATAGGCCTCTCCCAAAGAACGCCACTGGGCTCGGTCTTCAGCCCTTCCCATCCAATTACTGCCATTATTATGACATTATATATTGACAGCCTCTGTGGTGTGGTAGTAGAGCAGATCGGCTCATAACTTGGAGGCGGCGGGTTCGATCGCCACGGCAGAACTAGTATTTGTGCACAAGAAAAAAAGCGTTAATTTTGTTGTGTGTCTGGGTGTCGTGGGACCATGATCCTCATAGTTCCTGGGTCCCTAGACACAGATAATACTAGTTAGGGTCCAGGATCTATGTATGTGATCATTGGGCGTTATTTATTTATTATTATTAATCATTATTATAGTTTATTATACATTATTATAGTTTATTATACTTTATTTTACATAATGCGCAGAGTGGCAGCAGCTAGATCAGTATAGAACAGAAATCGGACTCAGTAAGCTACGAATACATTAGGATAGGCTTGTGTTCAGCACATTGACTATAAATCCACTTTCCAGGCTTTATTATCTTTGGTTGTTGAACCAGCAGACCAACGATGATGATGACAAATAAAATAGTGTCTGGTAGAGTAACTTTTATAATCATAGTCATTATGATATTATTTGTAAATGTTAAAGAAAATTAAAGTAATTACAATATGATCGTGGTCAAGTAGCAAATCTATTTTATAATACATTTTTGATAATAATTTAATTTATTTGAACAGTAAATGAGCGTAATAACTGAATAGCTTATAATATATGTTGGTTGATTTCCGGATCGTAGGATCCAGAGATATATTATGAGTACCTACTATAATAAATACCATGACTTAAGATTTTTATATATTGGAAGAGACTGGATCCCAAGACACAGGTGATCCTAGTGGTATTTATTATAGTAGGTACTCATAAAGAAGGGAAAAAATGAAATAGTGGATAAGTTTAACATTTCCCGGGAAGGTGATCATGTAACTTTAATTAAGTACAAGTTGTCTTATTTGAGAATTAATTTCTATAAACCTAAGTACAATGCACCAATAGAGGGTAACTATTTTCTTACACTGCGTATTGAAAATGTCAATTTTATTTAAGAGTTTCAGATGTAAATTCTTGGACTTAATTTACGATAATTCCTCCGTAACATTATAAATGTGTATTTGGCAGAGATCCAGAAGATATAATGGCATCACCTTGACTATTCCAATTTATTTCATCGTTTTAAGACTTCTACGTGGTAACTAGTTATTAGTACCTCATCTTTCCTCTTTTAACACAACTTTTTAATGTATTGTTTTCATACTTCTCGTATACGCAAGCGGTCAGCACAGTAATAATAATAATAATATAGATATATAATGTATATAATAATAATATAATATCAGAAGGCAGTACTCCTTGACACGGCACGTATTGTCAGGAGGTTCCTCACTCTGCAGCCCTAACCACCGGTAGCTTGGGCCTTGCCCCGCTGCTGGCGGCACACTAGGTTTAGGTTTTTTATTGTATTTTTGTAATGTTACTTTTATAGAAATATTGTAAAAAACTTAAATTTAAGATTGTAAATAAATAAATGAATAATAATATAATAAGGCCCAACGATCACATACATAGACCCTGGACTCTAACTAGGATTTCCTATGCCTAGGGTTCTAAGTACTACGAGGACCATGGTCCCACAACACCTAGACTCAGAACAAGTATTTGCGCTTTTTTGTTTTTCTGTCCACAAGTAATTATCCTGCAATCAAACCCGCCGCCTCCGGGTCATGTGCCGACCTGCTCAACCACCACAGCACAGGCGTCAGTATATTTAAGGCTTGTTTTTTTCCATGTCACTACCCTCTATCTTTTTATTTATAGTACGTTCGCAAAACAATGGTCAGCAAAACAGTTGATAACCCTCCACCTCTAATTAAGAACGGTGACCTCAATGAGTGTTTACAGAACACTTCGTTTGAGTGATGCCTTGTTTGTGGAGAGGGTAATGAAGGGACCTGATTCCGAGAAGTGAACTGTTTGCGAACCGCGTGGTGCTCATTACTAACGACCGCATAATAGTTCTGCCATAAAAAAGTGTTAAATTTGACACCAGTCAATTATTCCTTAACTCCTATAAGCCATTGATTTTGACGCAACAAAAACGTTACACAAATAAGTACTTGAAACAAAAAACGTAGTCTAAAAAATAAAATATAATTTATGAAGAAAAACTTCTTTACGCACGCTTGACTTGGTTAGCTCTTCTAGGGTCACTAAAGTAAGCTGGTGCATGCGAGACGAACGGAAGTTGACTCGCGTAGATCTCCATTGCCAACATTACAAAGTTAAAAATTTGTACTATTATGTAGGTATATCTGGTAAAGTGACAATTGTCAGGATGGCAACATTAATATTAAGCAAAGGAAAAACAAAGTTATACCGGCCGATAGATGGAGCTAGTTTTACTTCAGTCGTGTGATCTTTTCTGTGTGGTAGTTTTTTATTAGCACTCCGTCTTTTGTCTAGGTGCTATTATGGGAAATATTTATGATATTAATTGAAATAAGTGCTATTAATAAAATATAAATTGGCGCTTTAGGGAGGATATCTCAACAATTCAATTTGCCAGAGCTTTACTTAAAGGATTATAGCATGTTCATACCTGTGTAAAGTCAGCTTCGGTGTGCAGTGATGCAGCTACTGTAGAAAGTACTGAATCCATCGTTCCGAAACTGAAATTATAAATGATATTGTAAAGGTGATCACCGTCACAGCTATAGATCTGAATGCTTTTCATGTACGTTCTATAACTACTTCCTTCTTGCTTTGTGCAACCCGCACTTGGCAGTTTGAATACAAGAATAATTCTAACTTTTATCCCAAAAAAACCTATTATCGTACCAAGATTCATCGTAATTTGTTTAGTAGTTTCAGCATTAATCGTGTTCAAAGAGACAGACAAAACATAAAAATCAAATTGTTATCACTTCTATAGAATAGTAGCGGCCCGTCCCGGCTTCGCTCGGGTGGACGTTTATTTATTAAACATTTTATAATATACGAAAAACAATGTATCACGCACCGGCGCCATCTACTTAAAATGTTGGTTTGTCCTGAATTTTTCCTAAATTTTCTTTGCTATAAACCTCACGGAGCCCGAGACCGTTCCAACGAATGCAAAACCGTGGAAATCGGTTCGTGCGTTCTGGAGTTATAGCGTTAGGAAGGAAAACTCGACTTATTTTTATATAGTAGATAAATAAAAATGTACATCGCAATTAAAACATTCAAGATACTCGTATATTCATAGATTGGCCCTTTTACATTTTTATATGTACAAAATATTATTCATATGCAACTTACATGCTCGTCCATAGCGTATAATTGTTCCTCAATTCGTCCATTACGATATGCAAGTTCTGATAGTTGGAGAGTACACTCGCTAAAGGTACTGTCAAGTCTTGCGTTCTTATTGGGCTGTTCTCTACCAGCATTGACACCAAGTAGCTACAAATGAATACAGAACTTTAAATTTACTAAAACCTAGTAGCTAGTGAAATTACTGGGCAAATGAGACTTTATGACCTGATCTCACAGTCTAGTAATCTTGTTACTAGATTGTGTTGATGTTTCAGGATGACGTGCGCAGTGCAGTATCACGCAAAACTCTAAACTTTAGAGTTCCGAGTGACACTGCAACTGATATGGGCAGTCGTGTCGCTTAACATCAGGCGAACGGATAGCTCGTCGCGTCATCCTTTAACATAAAAAAAAACCTTTTAGAACGTCTTATAGACAACTCGTGACGTCTCTTTTTGACTCAAAGACCATTCAACGGGACAATGCCACCAGAATTTTGAGCACGTTGCACCCTTAGCAGCTTCTTAGATTAAGTTCATCTATCGCATTGTTTTGTATTAAATAAACTTGTTTCCAGTAGCTGGATTTTTCATGCTAGTTCAAAATTTACGTGATTGGTATCGCAAGAAAGACCAAGCGTTCATGCTAAACTTTATATATAAGACAAAAGCAATCATCCCATTCCAAATTGGATACGATAATTGCTTTCATGTTTCCTGACGTGTGCTCTCTATTAGTAACTTACGGCTTACGGTTTAATTCGACCAACGTGATACTGAACCACTTCATGTTACTTAAATTAAGCCATGTTTGAAGTATAAGTGAATTTATATTGTAGATGGTATTAGTTATCGTTGTGAGGCTGATGAAACACCCACCTTCTCAATTTCCCCTCATCACTGGTGCAGCCCAGTACATCACCGATTATGCGAGCTTCGCTAGCAACGTTGGTAGTCGCCATTCGGTTCCAGAGGAAGTCATAGTCATCAGCATTGCCTGAACGTAGTCCATTGCAGTACGCAACTGGACGCAAACTTGGAGTGATCCTGATAAGCAAATAATGGGATCATAAAATATATAATAAAAGATCATAATTTGTAACACCACATACAAGTAGATCATAATTTGTATTAGAAACTCGAACCGTGTTAAATAACATCAAATAATCAAACATATTTGGAAATTTCCATGTTCTAAATAATCAGAAATCTTTTGTTACTATATTCAATGTGAAAATATGTCCATTCGTTTGTTCTTCATTCACGCTACAAGGATGCAAGGATTAATCGAAGTTTTTTGGATAGTGAATTCACTACAATACTTACCTACATTTCATCGTCATTATTGTTTAGTAAAAATTTTGTAACACTGGAGTATTTTACATTTTTGTCTGACGTTGTAAGTAATACTTTGAGTCGCAAAGTATTGTTGTATTGCAAAAGTAAGTAAAGTAAAAGTAAGTATTGCAAAATATGAAACATTTAAATCGTAATTCGCCCAAGTAGTGTAATTTTTCAGCACAGTTCAACGGTCCATTCAAAGTTCGATTGGGGATAGAAAATCACATATTCCGTTTCGATGATAATGTGCAATAAAAATATGTCAAATAACATAAAAAGATATTTCCTCTTTACACATACAAAAACAAATCATTACTTTGTAGGTACGATCTCGTTTACAGCTAATAAAGCTAAAAAGGTTAGTGTGCTTTCAACAAATAAGCTTCAAGCCAATGTTTTTGTAGTGGAGGGAAGTAATGAAACGGTTGTAGTGGTTGACCGAGTTTATCTACTGTATATTTTAAGCTAGACAGTAAAATGGTTGCTACAAAGAATGAATTTGATTACGAAATTGAAAGAGCTTCCTATAATGATATTATAAGTATTCAAATAAGATTATATTAAAGTTATATTATATTATTTTATTATTATTATAAAGTCAGTTATATTATATTAGATTATATTTTAGTTAAAGTAGGTATGAGTATATTAATAAGATGCTTTTAACTTTTAATTTATTATTCTTTTGGCGTATCAATGAGTGATAATAATATTTGCAACAAAGCCTTTCTTACATTGATTTAATACCGAAATAATTCCTAATCTATACAATGAATCAGCAATATTTATCAATCACAAACACTCGTAGAGCTCATTTACTGTTTTATTACTCTCAAACTTTGGATGAGAAAGTATAATGAAGAACCATGTATTATTTTTATATATATACCTAATCATAATATACATGTATATACATGATATATGAATCATATGAATACTTACTCAGTTCCGTTTTCTCTTAGCCCTCTAAAGAGTTTCACAGCATGATCGATGCAACTTTCGTGGCCAATCTTGCAAGCGAACTCAAGAACTTGCATACGGTTCCTCAGAGTTTCGAAATCATCTGAGTCTCTAACTTCGTATCCCAACTTGTCGATGGCTTGATCCAGCAAAGTTAAAGCATAAGCCTGAAATGTTTTAGTTGATTATTAGTTTACAATCAATTTATTGTTAAATTGTATATAAGTTGTATAAAATTAAAGAAAATTTTGACATTAAATGAAATTAAATCTTTTTTGATAATGAACATTTAACATATATTAAAATACTTAAATTTAGGCCAAAGTGGACATGGAAAAATTTAAACGGTCAATACCTGTAAATCTTTTTCTCTCATTTGTGTCCTTGACCTATTTCTTATACATATTTACTAATATAATTTATTTAAACATTACTTGTACATAAATCTTGATTCATGCTGGATTTTGTTTTATTCTAACTAAAATAACACTTTTTAAACTTTCGCGACTTGAACTCATATTGTATAGATAAAACGGGTCTATTCGCGCACAAAAATTATCAAAACATTATTTTGACTAACCTCGCCGTTTCGACCAAGTTACTTGGTCACGAGGAGACCCCTCGTGACCACGGCCAATGTAACTTAATAATGTTTTGATAATTTTTGTGCGCGAATAGACCCGTTTTATCTTACTAAAATCTTAATTCACCTACTTAGAATAGTCAGTACAACCAACCTGAATATCAACCAAACCCTCATGACCGAGGTAACTATGCCAGAGTTTGTTGAAGCCGCGTATAGCAGCATACCAGACCGAGTAGTCTTCTTCATTCCGCAAAAAGTCAAAAACGTCTTTCAAACGATCAAATTTGACTTCATCGGCGTAAAAAAACGCGAATAAATCGTTCACAATCTGAAAAATTGGTGATTAATATAGTTTAGGGATAAGCATATCAGGTACCTATACTGGTAGTTTGGATTCTCCCGCCCGGTGACACTGTAAAGGTTGGTAGAGAGCATTAGCACGTTTAAAAAAAGCGATTAGTCTCTAATATTATAGAAACTGACGTGAGTAGTACTCATAACTACAACTATTACACGGCTAAGACTCACGAGATACAGTCGAATAACTCGACCGGTGTATCTCGTGAGTCTTAGCCGTGTAATAGTTGTAGTTACGATTAGTCTCTGTCGAAACGGCTAGTATTTTTAAATAATAAAACAAATTAAAGTGAGTTTGAATTAAATATTTCATATAAGATAGCAGCAGGTGTAATTTATATAAATAATATTTAAAAAACATTTGAATTGAAGTAGTTTGTCATTGATATTTAATATAATATTGTAAGTGGATAGAAGTACAAAAGGAGTACCTAATGGATATTTACCTTAGCCCTATTTAGATGATGAATCATGTTCCTATCAGCACCCTTCAAAGCACTTGAAATCATTTTCCATGAATGGTCATCATAATTTACTCTGTAAAGTCCTGAAATAAAAGAACAGCGAATCTAACCAAAAATGAACAAAAATAAATAAATGTAAACCTTATATGTTTGATGCATTGTCTGTTTGTTTGTATGTCTGGTTTTCATACAAAAATGGCTGAATCGATTTGGTTTACATTTTGTGTTACTACTTTTTTACCTGTTTCTTGAATGTTAAATATAATCCAGCTATGATCTTGACTAATATTTGCGATTTTAAATTCATGGGTAGAATTTTTCATGATGAAAGCAGGTTTAGTGTTTTCAAAGTCTGGAGATTTTTGAGTGGTGAATGTGATCGGAATGTTGTAGGTTTCGTTGGTGGAGTAGGTAGAATCGAGGTAGAAACGTTTCTGAAAGTAAGCAAAAAAGTAAGGAAATAATTTTTTTACTAGGTGGTAGGACTTTGTTGCAAAGTTCGTCTAGGTAGGTACCACCGCTTTGCCAGTTATTCTGCCGCCAATCAATCTAATGTGACAGTCGAGTAATCTTATTACCAGGCTGATGTCTCAGGATGATGTGCGCAGTGCAGTGTCGCTTGAAACTCTATGTTTTAGGGTTCCAAGTGACACTGTTCTGTTATGGGCGGCCGTGGCGCTTAACATCAGGTGAATGACTAGCTCGTCACATCATTCAATAACATAAAAAAAGAAAAAAAAAAGTAGCTAGCTCCTTTACAGGAATCACAACTTATAGCTATAAAAAAGATGCAAAAACAAATGCATCACTGTAAGTCACCCATTGCAAAAACTCAAATAGTCGGTACCATATGACCATTACTAGTGAGTCAATTAATGAATATTTACCCAACTTAATTCTATAAAGTTCTTTTTAGCACAATAATAAAATAAGGATGGAGTTTTTTGCTATTATAATACCATCAATAAAACCATAATTAATTATCAAAATAAAGTTTGTAAAATTGTTAATTATACCTGAGTCAGAAGCACCGTGTCGTCCTCATAGTTGACCTCAACATATAGTATAGGATGCCCAGCTTTAGATATCCATGAGCTCATTACTTCAGGTACATCAGTATCGGGATAAGCATCTAAAGCACTGTAGTTCTGGGATCCGTACTGAAGAGCTTCGTACATCTTCTCTGGATAACCAGAACTGAACTGGCTAAAAATTTAATAAAATTAGACAAATCTGACAAATTTCTTCCAAATTACAAAATATTGTAATCTAAAATTACTATAATTTTGACGTTTTGCTGTTGTTGCCAAGCAGACAAAAATACTGAGCATTATGCAGCATTTCTGTGATTTGCTAAGAAATATATAGTAGGCGCCTAGACGGCTTCACATTTTTGATGTATCTTCTGATATACAAGGTACCACACAAACAGCTGGACGTAAAATATTTATAAAAATTTGCAGGATGTTTTCTTTTCGTATCGCAGGAGTGTATTAAGAAAGGGTCACCATACCATCATCAATATAGGTACTGAACTTATTGTGAAAGAAGAAACAATACAGCAGACCAGAAATACGGGAAAAGTTAGAGTTATTATCAAACTTACTTAGTAGTTAGATAGTTGTTCAGCCCCAGCCTAAATGCGTCGTCACCAATCAAATGATGCATCATTCGGATCACTGAACCAGCTTTCTGGTAAGACATAGTACCGAAGTGGCCACTGATCTCTTCAGGCGAGTTAACTTCTTTGGTGATGGCCGCTGATGATGGTGAGCTGTCGGCGTCATACGCAGCGTACACAGATCCAGTGACGAGCATATTGCCTGATGCAACTTCTGGTTCAATCTAGAAATAATATTCAATTGTATTGGACGATAGTCTCTTGCAGCTTGAGAGATAAAAGGATTATGTGTTTGTAAAACATTTGATTCAATAGTTGTATGCCAACCTCATGTAAAAGGTTTATTAGTATAACTTTTGATACATGCATTATAACTTTTGAAATGCATGCATTATACATTATGAAATTACTCTGTAAAAGTTGTAAGAAACCAGTACCTAAGGCCTTTCAGGCCGAAAATAATCAGTACTTAGGTATCAATTTGACACCTGCTTTAATAATTGGTCCCTGACTGTATAATAATTTGAAGTTTGGATCTCACAAACTTTAACTCTCATTAAAGTTACTCATTATTTATTTATTTAAAAACTAGTTGTGCCTCATGGTTTCACTCACAGATGAAAGGTATCCTATGTGTTATGCCAGCGTATAATCTATCTGAATTCCAAATTTCATCAAATATAGTTCAGTAGCTACGGAGAATAATGGTAACAAACATTCATACACACACAAACTCGCATTTATAGTATTAGTAGGATAGGGTTTTGCGTCACCTCTTGTGTTATGTATCTTTGTATATAGGCTATAATAACTGCTCTTCATCAGGTGGGCGTGTGATTGTTTGCAACAATTTAAAAATTATATATATGATAACAATATCTTACCAGGGAAGTAATATAATCCTGGAAGTAGTTAGCGAAACCCTCATTCAGCCAGGTGTTGCTCCACCAATGGCACGTCACAAGATTCCCAAACCACATGTGAGTGGTTTCATGAGCTACTATCTGAGCAACTCTGTATTTATAATACGGAGTTGAATCTTCAGGAACGTAAAGAAGAAGAGATTCCCTAAAACAGAAACAATTGCAAAGTTTAAAGGAATCATAATACGAATTATGATTAAGTTACTAGTCTTTAGACTTACTTATAACAGTTTTGAGACTAACTATGATGACAGTTTCTTATTTATAAACAGAATTTTTACATGACATGACTTTGCATTCGTTCAATAGATAGAATTGCAAAGGCTTTAGCTATTGAACTACTTACCTAAAGATTGATAGGTGCCAGTCGGCTGTGGAAAGGAAAGAAGAATATAATACGGCAAACTCATGGTCTAAAGTTTAGATATTTACTGTACCTGTACTTCACCAGTCCCCAATTCTCCATAGCACCAGCCCTGAAGTCAGGCAGCGCTACATGATCTAACTTCAAATAACTATTCGTAGAATAATAATCTATATTCAAATAATCTCCCAGTGCTTTGACTACCCTCATTCCAAAGTCATATGGGTAGTCAGTTTGGTTCAAAGCTTCCGGTCTTGTGAATACTCCAAACTCATTAGTAGTTCCGTTGAAAACCGTTTCTACGCCTTCGAATTCGGAAACTAGGAATGCAACTAAGTATGTGGACATGACAGGTGTGGGATAGAAGGTTTCTCTTACGTAGCCGTTGCTTCTGGAACAACAACCATTAAATTAATTATCTCTTCATTAAATTTGTTTACATTGTTTACATAATATCAACTTACAACGTTATAGCCTGTTGCATCTTAGTATTGGCTAACGAAGGCTTATAGTTTAGTGGTCGGTCAATATTCAATGTGAACGTAGCCTTTAGTCCCGGCTCATCAAAGCTAGGGAACACTTTCCTCGCGTTTGTAGATTCCATTTGCGTGGCCCCCAGCCATCTGAAATTAGGTGACCCATCAGACATACCATTACTTAGATTGATCTTGTATGATTTCTGAAGCATAAAAGTAGAACTAACATCAGGTATGTTTCAGAAATATAATATTATAAAAATCTAGCGGCTTTCATATTTTGTACATCATACAAAGTAGAAAGTTACTTTAGTTCAGTCACCTTGATAATAAGGAGACCAGGAGGAGAGTATTTCTCAAACAACATTACGTTTCCACAATAACAAGGTAAAAATGTGTTTTGTGTGTATCCTTCTCATAACCACTACACTTAACAAATTTATTTAAGGATATGAACCATTTAATGACTTTTGCAGCAAACAACTTGAGCTCATAAAGAAAAGTGTTATACAATCAAGGATTATATTCAACAATTGTATTGTTTCGTAATCTTAACAATGAAGTTTACGGCACCTTCAAGTGTCAAATCAACATTGATGTACATCTATTTCACAATATTATTTTGTCAACTAAGTCTACTGATAAACTAAAGGATTCACTAAAAGATATTATTATCTTGATGCGAAAACCGTTTGAGATGTTTACACGTCTAACAGAAACTTTGAACGATATAATGTTAAATTTCTATGTAAAATTATAAAAGATATATACGATCCTAATTGAAGGGGTGAGAATAAAAAGGATTTAACTGATTTTTTTGACAAAATGACTTATGGGTATCGTTGGATTCAGCGTGAAATTATCTTCAATAATACTGGTGGGAAATATTATGAGATGGTTCAGTTCTCTTTCTCTTCACCAACAAGGGGGTGTAAAATCTTACGGGGAGGTTTCCCAACGGTAGCAAAACAGGGTTGATTTTTATGGGTTTAAGTGGACTGTATTTGTGCGAATTAAAAGCTTGTACATATGCCTAGACAGTAGATATTCCTACACAAAATCTAATAGCACTTGTAACGACCTTCTAATTATAAGGAGACCAGACTGCTGCTAGAGGATATGTCACAGGAGTACAAAACAGCAGTTCTAAGGAATGGAAGCATGCACGTACCTGATGATTCCAGAATCAGCTGTCCTTGGGACTCCTTGTCTCCGTGCCTAGGTCTCAAAGACAAGACCTGGCACCTCGTTGCGAGTATATGCTCACACACGAAACGTCTTACGTATTTTCACAGTAATCACAATAATTTGAGTTCACACGTTCATAGTTCAATAAGTAGCGGAAAAGTATTACAAATATAAAGATAGTTCACCAAATTTGAATTAATTAGGCCACACGCGCACGTTGTAGATCGCGGCGTCCATTTTTGCCCAACGACTGGTGATTTGGCGGGGTGAGCCGAGCGCTCTTCGGAGTAGCTCGGCAATAATTGGCCATCCGAGCAGGACGGCTATATGCGGGCGTGCATGCGGAAAGGAGTAAGGGATAGGAAAAAGACCGTCACAAGTGCGTTTCTAGAAAATCAAAAATAACGGTTGGATGAATATCCACCATCTCCCCCTCCTTGAAGGAACCTCCTTCAAACAAAGAATAAAAAATAGCGTTGCGGTAAATAATAAAAACAGAAGAGCGTAGCGAGTATAGTTGCGTAAATATACAAAACAATCAAATTTAATAGCGGAGTTGGATAAAAAATCCACGAAAATAAAATGTTGTGGTCACCCTACTCAATAGGGAGCGGCGACAACTTTGTTGTCGGCCTAACATACGAGCTATCACAGGTTTCCACTCGCGCGCAACGCACCCTACCGTCTTTGCCTGGGAAAACTTCGGAAATTCGACCGATTTTCCAAGACAATGGAGGTGCGTTTTCGTTGTTCAAAAGAACAATAGTGCCTACAGTGAGTGGGTTACTAGCGGTGTTCCACTTTTCGCGCATTTGCAAATTATGGAGGTATTCATTTTTAAATCGCTTCCAGAATGTTTGGACTAGAGAGTCCATTAAAGCATGACGAGACAAAAGGTTTGCTCGTTCTCCACTCACGTCAGCGGCGGGTAGGAAAGCTAGCGGTTTAGTTGATAAAAAATGCGATGGCGTTAGAGCGGTTGGCTCTGAAGGATCAGAGCCCAAAACGTATAGGGGTCGGCTGTTCAATACAGCTTCGACCTGATTGAGGACAGTAAGCATTTCCTCGTAGGTGAGGATCTGCTTCCCAATCACGCGGAAAAGTAGCGACTTAATACTTTTTATATTCGCCTCCCAAATGCCACCAAAATGGCTTCCTAGGGGCGGCGAGTTCTTCCAAATAATGTTGTGTTTGGCGAGTTCGTTGTTAAAAGTAATATAATATTGGTCAGATTTTAAAAATTCAAACAATTCCTTTAGATAGAATTGCGAAGCAATAAAATTCCTACCGTTGTCGCTGTATAAAAAACTACATGGACCACGTCTGGATAAAAAGCGCTTGAAGCAATCCAAGAAGGTAGCGCAGCTAAGATCTGACGCTAGTTCTATGTGCACGGCTTTGGTGACTAGGCACACAAAAACGCACAGATATGCCTTTTGACTACGCTGACCGCGTTTTCTAGTCATTGTAATGTACAGGGGCCCAGCATGATCAACACCTGTATGGGTAAAAGCCTTGCAGGGTTCCACACGACAACTGGGTAAGTCTGACATAGCGGGAAAGGTAGGTTTAGGATTAAGCCTAAAACAACGAACACATTTGTGTATGCGGCTGCGCACTAAGCGCCTAGCGGATAAAAACCAATATTTTTGTCGCAGTATTGACATGAGTAGTTGGGGTCCAGCGTGACTATTTTCACGGTGGTACCAATCTACTATTAGTTCAGCGATGTGCCCATTTTTAGGCATTAAAGCGGGGTGTTTCTGATTATAATCCAGACTTGAATATGACAGTCGCCCTCCGACTCGTATAATTTCATCAGAAATGAAAGGAGATAATTTTCTTAAAGCGGTAGAACAAGAAGTGTTCTTTTGAATATTACGTATATCATTAGCGAAACTATTTTGCTGAACAGCCTGAATTATTTTATTCTCGGCTGTTTCTAGGTCCCCTGCGGTAATTACGTTATTGCGAGGAACTATTTTCAGAAAACGAAGCACGATAACTGTGGCTCTCAGAAACTTCAGATAAGACGAGAATTTATCACCTAAAGCGAGAAGAGGATTCTCCTCCTTTGTCACAGTGACAAGAGAAACAGTCTTCTCTTCTGGCAATTTATTCTGATTAGGAGAGAATATTTTAACTGGCCAATCTACTATCGAAGTGGACATCCAAGGGGTTCCGTAGAACCACAGGTCATTATTTAAAATCTGCGAGGGCAAAAGCCCGCGGGAAACCATGTCGGCAGGGTTGTCAACTCCTGCGACGTGATATACGTTCGGCGTTGGCGAAGTAGACTGAAATTCGGAGATGCGGTTCGCGACGTAAGTATGAAACTTATGCGGGGAGGAAGTTACCCAACATAGGGCGACTGTAGAATCAGAAAATATAAAAACGTTATCAATGTGACACCGCGCCGTTAGTGAATCATGAACGACGCGTAATAACTTAGCGAGAAGCACTAGGCCGTTCAGTTCCAGGCGCGCCAGCGTAATTGTTGGCTTCGCGGATGCGACGCGAGACTTCGAACATAAAAGCGAGATGCGCGGTGGCTGGTCACCGTTACACACGTGTAGGTATATAACACAGCCATAAGCCTTTTCGCTTGCATCCGAAAATGCGACGAGCGAGATGATTGAATCATCTTCCTCAATTCCTACGTGGCGGGGAAACTTGAGGTGCGAGATAAGCGGTAGCTCAGATAAATATCTTTGCCATAAACTCGTGATATCACAGGGCGGCTTATCATCCCAATCGATATGTAAAAGCCACAGTTCCCTGATTATCAGTTTTGCGTACAGTATAACGGGACCAACAAGCCCTAACACGTCATAAAGACGTGCGGTCATAGATAAAATAGCGCGTTTAGTGATAGCGGTGGATGGCGGAATATCAATTAAAAATGTAAAATTATCAGATGCGGGGAGCCAGCGTAGCCCTAATATTTTGAACGCGTCATCGTCATCGAATGAAATTGACTCAGATTGTCTATGTGAAACGGGTATGTGTTCTAGCAACTCGGCCGAGTTACTAGTCCACTTGACTAGATCAAACCCACCAGCTTTAAACATCTGAATCAACTCCTGCGCAGTCTTGACTGCCCCATCTACCGATGGAGCAGAAGAAGCATGGTCATCCATGTAGACATCCCTTTCGATGACGTCAGCCGCAGTTGGCCACTTTTGTCTTTCGTCTTGTGCCAGTTGGCGTAATGTGCGAAGAGCCAACATTGGGGAAGACCGAAGCCCAAAAGTGACACGCTCAAACTGATAAGTTTCCAATGGATCGGTCGGCGAGAACCGATACAAGATCCGTTGATAACAGCGGTGCGACGGATGCATATGTATACATAAGTACATCATTTTAACATCAGCAAAAAATGCAATGCGATGTATGCGAACATTTAATAAAATGTTAAATATATCTGCCTGCAAGTTGCAGCCCTTGTACAAAATATCATTCAGTGACAGCCCTGAATCAGTCGCTGCACTGCCGTCCAAAACAATGCGAACCTTTGTCGTGGATTTGTCGTCGCGAATAACAGGATGGTGCGGTAGGTAATAACCAGGCGACATACACTCGTCAGGGGAAGTGCGAGATATAATACCTTTGTCGAGATAATCAAAAACAATATCATTATATTTTTGATGCAAGTCAGGTGAACGTAAAAACTTCCTTTCGAGTGATAAAAATCTTTTCTTCGCGGTTATGTAAGAGTTACCTAGTTTTTGCGGGTCATCCTTAAATGGAAGCTGTACTACATAACTACCATCTGTGTTTCGCGTAGTAGTCGAAGTATATATTTCTTCGCAGCGCTGTTCATCGGGGCTTAGAAACAACTGGGAAGGTGGTTCCTCAGTGGACCAGAACCTTTCCACAAGTTGGTGTAGCGGATCACTAGTGAAAGCACAAAAGGTGTGCGAGGAGGAGCGGGGGGAAACAACAGGTGCATTTCCCATAACAATATAACCTAAGGTTGTTTCCAAGGCAGCGGGTAAATTATTATCAACACTAATTTTATTAAATAGGAGAATCTGACAATATATGTTTACTCCCAGAAGTAGGTCAATAGGACCGGGTTCGGAAAAGTCATCGTCCGCCATAGGTAGATTACGTAAGTGACCAAGAGCGCCGATATCGACGCGCGAGTCAGGTAATTGCGACGTAATACTATCCACTACCATGGGCTGGATGTTGTACTCATGTCCGTCCTCAAAGCGAGAAGTAAACTTAAGTTTGGTCACGCCCAGAATTTTCTGAGTAGACCCTCCTATACCTTGTACTTTAGAATAGCGGCTTTGTGTAGAAATAGGAAGCGATAGACGCTTACTACATGCAGCGGAAATGTACTCACTCTGAGAGCCAGGGTCGACTAGACATCTCAAAAAGTGAGGGCGGTTCAAGTTATCATAAACCTTTATTTTAGCGGTAGCCAATAACGCAGTTGTTATTGTGTGCGAATCGCGATCATAGGACACAGTACAGACTGATGTGTTGCGGTTCGGATCAATAGCGGGTGCGGGCGAATAAGAATCGACCTTATGCGCATGGGGCGCAAGGTCCTTGGCGGGAGCGCGAGTATACGACTCGGAACGAGTTACATGCCCAGACGCAATATGGCGTTGGTCATGAGAGGAAGCGGGCGCGATAGCGGGTAAATATTTATCGGCGGGTTTCAATTCAAAATTTTTGTTATTATTAGCGGGTGAATGAAAATGGAGTAACGAATGATGTCTGGCGGAACAATGGGAACAAGTGTTCCTGGAAATACAATCGATTATTTTATGCTTCACACTTAGACAGTTATTGCAAAATGAATTAGTTTTTATGAATTTGTATCTATCTAATGGTGACATTTTCATAAAAGTAGGACAGCGGTATAAATGATTATGTTTTTCGCGATGGCACAAAACGCATTTGTTTTCATAACTTGTACCATACACCCGGTCAGTGTTTACAAATGACTTAGTCTGACCTTGTCTATTGCTAGGTGCAGGGATGTGCGTATTGCGAGTCTTGTGCTGCGTTTGCGGTAGCATGGTAGGGCCAGCTGATCTAGATAAAACTTTACTTTGTTCCTTTACAAATTCAACAAGGTTTGAATAGCTAGGAATTTTATCTTTGCGGTATGTAATTTCGAATAACTTTACAGTCTCAGAATCAAGACGCTGGAGAGCGAGATGAAGCATAATAAAATCTGACAAGTCCTCAAGGCTCAGTTGCCTAAGGGCTTCTACAGACGTGTCAAATGTATTTAAAAATGATTCAAGGCCAGTAGCGGTAGTAGCGGATAGCGGTTTAAAACTCAACAACTGATTAAGATAAGAGCTAGCGAGTAATCTGGGGTCATCATATTTTTGTATTAGAGCCTCCCAAATAATAGGGTAATTCTCAGCGGTAGCGGGTAAGCGGGCGCAAACTGAGGCTGCGGTGCCAGACAGTTTACCTACTAAATAGTACACCTTATCACTATTTGACAGCGAAGTATTTTCGTGAATAGTGCTTTTAAACTGTTGGTAAAATAGCGGCCAGGTACGGACGTCTCCGTTAAATGACATTAATTCAATTGGAGGAAGTTTAGGTTTAGATTTTTCTAATTGCGGGGGCGATTCAGACTGTTTATTTGAGGTAGCATAAGTTTCTATAACCTCCTTAGTCAAGCAGTACATAATATCAAAATTAGTCCATTCTTGGTACTTAATGACGTGCTTAGGATTAAGCTTAAGCGAAATGGTGTTATAAGAATCTAATACCTTTTCGAAGTCATTGCGCAAGTTATCGATATTAAACGCGCTGCGTAGCAACAACTTTATGGCGGCAGAACCCGTATCTACTTTCTTAGCGATATCATAAATGCCTTGCATGCGAGCAAATAACATTTCGCGTTTAGATTCGAGCATAACTTGCTGACATTTGTCCTCATCATAACTTTCCTCGAACGCTGGAGACCCTTCCTTTCTTTTGTCAGTCATGTTTACGTGCGAATATTAAGTAACTTAAATAGCAAAGTAGGTGCGGAATAATTAAATTGCGAGTAAAAATAAGTTGACACAGATTAGTAAATAGTAGTTGTGAGTTTTGCGGTTGGATACAACCTACAACGTTATCTGTATGACACAGTGTGTGCAACAGTTAGTGTGGCGTGCGGCGCGCGGCGGAGCGTAGATTCCCTACGAGTCGAGCGAGCGGGCGGAGAACGGACAACAGACCGACTCGGGCGTTGAAATAACGAGCAATAGCGGGTAGTTTTAGTTTAAATTATGCGATCGAATACTTCGATAATTTGACTCGTACAGTAAAATAATTTGCCGTGCGGTTTATATAAATGCTCAAGTATGAAACGTGTGATAGCGGTATGCGAATATGATAAATAGCGAGAATAATTAAACAAATTATAATTATGTGATTGCGAATATACGGATATTTTAAGAATGAGATTTATCTTGGCGGTAATTTAGTGAAATAAATAGACAGAAATAGCCAAAATATCCGGCTCGTAGGAACATTTTGTGGTGGGAAATATTATGAGATGGTTCAGTTCTCTTTCTCTTCACCAACAAGGGGGTGTAAAATCTTACGGGGAGGTTTCCCAACGGTAGCAAAACAGGGTTGATTTTTATGGGTTTAAGTGGACTGTATTTGTGCGAATTAAAAGCTTGTACATATGCCTAGACAGTAGATATTCCTACACAAAATCTAATAGCACTTGTAACGACCTTCTAATTATAAGGAGACCAGACTGCTGCTAGAGGATATGTCACAGGAGTACAAAACAGCAGTTCTAAGGAATGGAAGCATGCACGTACCTGATGATTCCAGAATCAGCTGTCCTTGGGACTCCTTGTCTCCGTGCCTAGGTCTCAAAGACAAGACCTGGCACCTCGTTGCGAGTATATGCTCACACACGAAACGTCTTACGTATTTTCACAGTAATCACAATAATTTGAGTTCACACGTTCATAGTTCAATAAGTAGCGGAAAAGTATTACAAATATAAAGATAGTTCACCAAATTTGAATTAATTAGGCCACACGCGCACGTTGTAGATCGCGGCGTCCATTTTTGCCCAACGACTGGTGATTTGGCGGGGTGAGCCGAGCGCTCTTCGGAGTAGCTCGGCAATAATTGGCCATCCGAGCAGGACGGCTATATGCGGGCGTGCATGCGGAAAGGAGTAAGGGATAGGAAAAAGACCGTCACAAGTGCGTTTCTAGAAAATCAAAAATAACGGTTGGATGAATATCCACCAAATACATTCTCAAAATACCAAAATGAGACTTAAATATCGAGATTTTGAGTCTAAAAATGGTTTATCTGTCACAGGAATACAGTTTGCTTAGCATAAAAACATTCCTATATTTATTTTATTATATTATATTTTTACAGTAATTGTATGAATTAGTACTATATTTAGTACTTTTAAATAGAATTAAAACATTTTCAAGCAACTGAAACTTACATAAACCTTTTCTATTACCTTATAAGCACTCTACATTAAAATGACGCCGTTGACGTTTAAAGTCAATTTTCTCGAAACTGTCAATTTGACAGTTAAACCCTTTTTATTCTCAACCCTTCAATTTAGACATAAAGAAAATGACGACTTACTTTTTAATTCCCTTTTCTATGTAATAATTCCTGTAGAACCCAGTCAAATCTTCTCTTATCGGTCCTCTATAAACTATGTTTAAAGTGTACACCAGGCCGACTTGTAGATCTGCTTGTAGGTTTATGAAGGCAAAAGTGTAGTTTCTTACAAACTCTAACGGGTTATCTGGATCTAGATTTAGGTTGTTGGCACCGCTAGCTACAGTTATATTAGAAGCTTCATAGATTAGATCTTCTGAATGAAGTTTGATTTGGTTTGTAGCTGCTTCTGTGACGAAAGTAATAGTAACTTCTCCGTCAAAAGTGAAGGCTTTATCATCGCCGGTGTCGAAGTATGGAGTGATGGTAATGGTGTAGGCACTCGGTTTGATAGTGGTGTTGAGCCTATAGTTTGTATCGCTAAACGCTCTATCTGCTAATGCAGATATGAGAGCTAAAATAGTTACGTAGCGATACATGACTGAAACATAAGTAAAATTGTTTAAAAATCAACAATTTATGTACTGACCCTGCTTTTAAATTTGATACAGAAAATATTATAGTAAAACAGTAAATTGAACTTGGAAAAAAATATTATCCTTATTTATAACTTTATTGTATTTAAAAGAATACATATTTTTATTACATAAAGTTATCTTAAATGTTCCATGAAACATAATTAACCTAGAATAAATCTGATTAAACATAAATTACATTTTATACAGTGCTCATTGGAGCACTCTGTAAAACATATACTGTAATGACTACGTTTATAGTTAAACTATTAAAAAAACAATTGTTAGAAAAGTTTGTCGTAGTTAAATTATTCTGCTAATAGTTACTATTCAAACGAAAACAAAACATTTTACTATACATTTTCGTAAATATTATACTTTTATGGGAACGGAAAATAATCCGTGCAACTAGCATGTAGATTATATTACGCTTCATAAATATTTACTGGATGTCTAGAGTTATTCATAATTATAATAACTTAAAAAATCTTAGTCTGGATAATTCTAATCTTGTTAAAAATTCAAATATTATTATAACTATATATCTAAAGGTAAACTGGTAACGCTTTACATTAAAATTATAACCAAACGAAACCTCAAATATATCAAATAAACTCAAATAATTATGCGTTCGGATGCTATTAATTTACCACATAATAACATATAAGTAATTAAAAGCGCACCAATGTAGTGCAAATATTAAGCGACATCGACATGAATATCGATGGCTATATCTCACTATGACATGTAAAAATTATATATTAAATTAACTAACTATTATTATATTGATTTTAACTAACTCACCTGCACACTCTTAAATGATTGTGTAAACTACATCAAAACTACTGTCTGGTTTAAGTATCTCTTGTACAATAAAACTGATAAGATTCATCTTAAGTATCACGTTATCACTATCACGCTAGCCAATCTAACTAGAGATAAAAGTATTTCGCCAAGTGGTTTGAATGAAATTGTGTTGACGACTACACAACAAACTTGCCATAGCTTTGTCTGCTTTAATAATCTACACACTTAACCTTATCGGTTCAAGGATTGAGGTCTCTTTCAAATGTAGGGATACCTTTCATCATCTTATTGCGATAAGGGTCTAATTCTTGATAATAATAACGCCCAACGATCACATACATAGATCCTGGACCCTAACTAGAATTCCCTATGTCTAGGACCCAGAAACTATGAGGACCATGGTCCCACAACACAGCCTCAGAATAAGTATTTAAGCTTTTTTATGGTCTAAAGCACACTCGTTTTTTTGTGTGTTTATCATCGTAATACCTTCAATGTGTACTTTCGTAATAACTGGCACACATATACTAAATTAACTATTTAATAAAACAATATGAACGTTTTGACCCACAGTGAAATAATTTTATTATATAAAGACATGTACGCTGTAAGTACGCTGACAGTGATTCTATATACATATACACATAAATATCTTAGATGTGTAATAATAACTACCATTGGTATTCACAGTATAAGAAATTAAATAAAACCAGATAACAAAATGAAATAACTGCACTTTACTTAAAAAAATATTGGGATGGAACATAAACAAAAAATTAACAAAAAATATTCTATTTTTGTATAAAAACAACATTATCATATTAAAACATCTTCAGTATAAAAATGATTCACATATAAAATTAAGTGTAAGTAGATACTTATTTTGGATGGATTTTGCACCCTACTAGTGTAGTTCCGTAGCCAAAACATCTATTCAAACCTCCAAACTAAACTAAACCAAAATTGGAGCAACTTTTGATCAACATCTATATGCATAAAATTAATATAACTGATATAAAAATTTCGTGTCACTGTGTTTGCTACCATACTCCTCCGAAACAGCTGAACCAATTTTGATGAAATTTTATTGGTAGGTCTGAGAATAGGTTGTTATCTATTTTTCATCTCCCTAAGTGATAAGGGTGGCCCACCTCAATTTTTTTTCTAATTTCAATTTATTATGTGGCTTTGAGCAATACGCACTACCCTAAATTTTCTACTTTCTTCCATCATCCCCTATTTTTTTAAATTTATATGGCAAAACAACGTTTGCCGGGTCGGCTAGTTTATTTATATGATTAAACATAAATTGAGTTACTGCACCAGCAATATACTTGCTAATTTTTTTATAACTTTGATTATTATGATATGTTTCATACTCCATTTGAAAATATCACTGCATGTTTTA